>OU862922.1:17670978-18870978 GCA_917880885.1 Limnephilus marmoratus
CTGTTCTGAGGAATAACAACGGAACTTTATAACTGAATGAAAAACGTACTTTAAAAAAAGTTTTTGAGGTGAGCAAAGGCGAGTTTTTAGCACCGCTGTGATTTGAAACTCGATGAAACGAAAAATAGCGACACTAAAAATTACAAACACGTACATCTTTAGAATTTAGTCTGCGAGAGAATAAGATAGTACAATCGGTCTCCTCTTTGTGCGGTGCTTCGTAGCCTCCCCACTCTTGTTTACTTTAGTTTTACGAAGGTTTCGCTTCTACCGTGTATGAATTGCACACTCTGATTTTTTGAAGTGAAACTTCTGTAGCCCCGCTGTGATTTGGATTTCGGATGAAACGGTAATGACGATTACTGTACCTGCGACGCATCAACTGCGCTCATTGGCCGCATTGATTATGATGTCACTTTTAAAGGCTCCTATTGGTTGAGATATGAAACGGAAATAACGTTAGGGCTGCGCTCATTGGTCGCTTTGATATGACCTCACTTTTCAAGCATTGGTTGAGATTGTTTTGGTAAAGTTTCGCTTCTACCGCGTGTAAACTGCACTCGAATTTCACTCATAGGACATCCTTCTCAGGACGTCATCTCCTTCCTTTCCTTCAATAGACCCTCTACACATTATCCCAAAAGAGGACCCAGAGGGAAATTATTTTCTTCAGGGCTTTCTGTATGAAACTATTGTAAAAAAATCAAGTGCATTTCACACGCGATAGAAGTGAAACTTTCACCCACACAGTCTCAACCAATACAGCCTTGAAAAGTGAGCTCACAATCAAAGCGGCCAATGACGCTTGGTAGGTACTGTACGTAGGTCAGGTTTCGTTATATCTCATTCTCTCGCAGACTAAATCGTATAGATGGAAAAGTTTTCTTTCCTTTTAGCGTCGGTTCCGTTTCATCGCGTTTCAAATCACAACGTTACTAAGGAAGTTTCAACTTCAAAAGTCTGGTTTCCAGGCTAAATCTATTCATAAGCCAGTCCATTGGTGCACGAACCGTAGGTTCCATCGTCAGCGAATCAGATACCTGTGGACTTTTATCAGGATTTGTTCCAGCATGTTTATATACTTATTGTTTCGTGCGGATTCATACATCAACACCACTAGCTTACCTACTGTTATTCATCCTTTTTTTGTTTTTATTTTTTCAGGAAATAAAAAATAACTTCTCTAAAAAGGGTTCAGAATGTTGAACGATATCGAAAGATAAGAAAATGAATTTATACCCCAAGGAACCATGAACATCTTGTTTCAACTTTTTTACACCAATAGAGCTTTTCTAACTGCTGTATAAAAAATAACAGAAAAGATTTTGCTGGTATCTATCCTTGTACAGGAGTTAGGACGATCATCCTATGTGATTTATCGAGGGCTTTATAAATTCTCCAATCTGACGTGCCCACTTATCGTTACAATACAAAGGTTCATTCGAATATAAAACCCTTGAAATAATTTAAGATTCTTAAAACTTCGCAAATACGATTTGTGGCTTATTTTAATTAAATCTTTATTTCTTTATCTTTATCTTTACTAAGTATAAAATGAAGTCGCTTACCCTGTATGTGCGCTTAGATCTTTTAAACTACGCAACGGATTTTCATGCAGTTTGCACCAATAGATAGAGGAAGTTTTTAAGGTATAACTTTTGTCAAGGTTTTGTGTAAATTGATTGAAATACATAATATATCTGGGCAGCGGGCAGCGTGATGTGGATTTGATTTAACAGATGGCGTTGGTTATAAAGGTTTCGTTAGCCACAGCAACGTGTGGCCGGGTCTGCTAGTTTTAATTAAATTAAAACAAATTACTTTGTATAAACACCACTACGTAATCAATATTATCAACATGTTTTTTTTTTTTTTTTTTACAGTGAATAACCGCACAAGAATCTCAACTGCTCCCGTCTGGAGCCAGTGAGACTATGGCATCCCCAATTGGGGTATGTTGTGAGGCTGAAGGTAGTGGGGAGGGGAAGGAGGTGAGGAAGAGGAAGGTTGGGAAGTACCTGGCTATTCAGATCTGGTCACTAAACACGGCTAAAGCCATTTTCAAGCAACGTTTCAATTCTGAATGGTGGTCTTACACCAGGGCGATACTGATAGTATCTTCCACTCTGGAACATGCCGCAAATATACTACATATTATTTTAAATTAATTAATTGTGAAATAACACAAATTAATCAAATAAAATTTATTTGCGCATGCCGGGTTCGAACCCGCGACCTCCGGAATGTGAGTCAAGAGTCTTAGCCACTGGACTACGGAGGTCGTCGGACTTTGACGGATGTTTAAATCAATTAATTGTTAATAGTCAATTAAATATCATTAATTAACAAATCATGCATCGACTCCTTGTCTGTATATCACTAGTTGACAAAGGCCTCTTCCAACTGTCGCCATTTCTCTCTATCATTAGCTACTCTTGTCCATGTACCACCTGCCATGGGTTTGATGTCGTCAACACATCGTCTAAATGGTCTACCTCGTTTTCTCTTCTTGTCACTTGTGAACCAATTCATGATTAATTTTGACCATTTTTCACTTCCTCTGATTGTGTGGCCTGACCACTTCCACTTTAGCTTTTTTATTGTTTTTGTGACATCTTTTGTTCTTGTTTGTTTCTTAATAGTTTAATAGTTAGATTTTTATTCTATCGGACAGTCTTTTCCCTAATACACTTATTTCCATGGAGTATTGTGATTTTTTAATAATGTAATGTAATTTACTGTCTGAATAAAGGCACCAGATTTAAATGTCCGGGTTAAATTTTCCCCCAAAAAAAAAAAAAAAAAAAAAAAGAAGGAAAAACTAAACCCTTTCATACACTTCCCCAAATGATCATCTAGTGAATCCACGTTATGCAATTGCACTATATAAGTATTATAAATACAAAACAATACAAGAACAACATGTCAACCCACTAGAGACCAAATGGGAATATAATTCACCGACTCCAGATATTTTCATATCAGAGGGTTCGGCTCTGTGGCATTTCTAATTGAACCTATAAATCCTACTGATCCCTCAATATAAATATTTAAAAAATCTTTTGTAATCCTACATGTATTTTAAATTACTGCTTTTTGCATTTTTATATACAAATTCTTTGACAAATCTAATATTTATTTATTTATTTATTGTTGTTATACGCCCGTGGGGGCTTTTACATAGATTAGAAAATAATATTTAAGATATCTAGGATAACACATACATAGAATTTATACCAAAAGTTATAAAAGTGAAAAAACTTTTAAGAATATACAAGTAGTTTTTAAAGAAAAAAAAAACCACTTGTATAATCTTGTGAAAACCCGTGAAATATTTTAAACAATGTAATATTTAACAATAACATAGAACAAAATATAATATAAACATTACAATAACAAATCAAATCGTTAAATATATTATACCCTTGTTACAATAATTTGTAGGATTCAACAAAGTGTTGGTTTAAATTGCATTTTAGAATGTAAAGGGAATCAGCAAATACATCTACAATACCACCAAACTTGTTGCCTAAATAATGCATCCTATTGGTAAGTGAGTGTGATTGATAGTTAGTTGTGTATGTGTTGCAAAAGAATGTTATATTTTGTCTAGTATTCCTTGTCGGTACAAGAAGTTTAATAGTAGAAACGATGGCAGGACTGTCAATTAGGTTGTTCATAATTCTGTACAATAAAATTAGGTCTGAAATGATTCTTCTGTCAGACAGCGTAATTAAATTTAGTCGATTCATTAAACTTAAATAATTAATGTTTTCTATTGGAATTTTGAGTTTGAAATTTAAGTACCTAAGAAATTTGTGTTGAACTCGTTCTATTTTGTTAGAGTGTACTTTATAGAAAGGGGACCAAATAGGTGAATTATATTCAACTTGACATCTAACTAATGAAATGTAGAGTGTTTTCATGCAATCCAAGGACTTAAAATCAGTTAGGGTTCTACAAAGGAAGCCAAGAATCTTTAAAGCCTTATTAGTTATATTATCTATATGTGGTGTGAATGTTAAGTTTGAATCGAATATAACTCCCAAGTCGCGAATTTGTAATACTGGTGTTAATTTAACATTATTTAAATTATATTCATGTAAAATATGAGAATGAGTTCTGGAAAATCGTATTACTTGACATTTCTCAGTATTCAAAAATAACATATTTTGTTCGCACCATTTAAAAAATTCATCTAAATTAGCTTGTAAAATTAGGCAATCATATATATTTCGTATTTTTTTAAACAATTTTAGATCATCTGCAAAAAGTAGGACTTGTACATCTTTAAATATGTTTACAATGTCATTAATATGCTTAAATTTTGAATCAGATTCCTAGGTATTATGTTATGATTATTATTATTATTATTATGATTATTATTACGTATTAACAAATATATTTTTTAAATTTCAAACTTTTAAATTTATTTTCACATTAATTAATATTTATAATAATTTATTTTGGTATTTAGACTTCCTATTATTTTGTTTCTTTTAAAAGTTTTTATTTTATTATAAATGCAATTTTTACACTTCCTGAAATCATTTTTTTTAATTTAATTTTGTATAATTGCTTGTGATATTGTAATTAGCCACCTCTCTCTTTAATATTTTGTCCATAATTCTTATTTGTCTATACGTGTTTGTCTTATGTTATTTTTAATATTAATCTTAATCTGACGAAGAAAACTTTGTTTTCGAAACATTTTGATAATATTGATTATATATAGTAGTATTTATACAAAGGCATTTATTTGTTTTCATTTAATTTAAGTTTATTCACTGCTGAACATGTAACTCATTTTGTAATGACATTATAAGAATTTTAATTATTCAAGAGCAATTTAACGTAATAATAATAAATCTTCTGTGTCCATTTATACTCGTACATATTTTTATACAAATCTACAGTTGTATTTCGTAATTGATGAAATTTTACACACTTATAAAGACAAAAAATAAAGTAAGGTTAAAAAAATCTTTTGAGCGAAAATGACATGTTTTGAAATATCACGACCAACTGGTTGACAGCGTGATAAATGTTGTTTCCTACTCAGGCGTTGCAGGTTCGATCCTATTCTAGTTTAGTCCTTTACCATTGCACAAGCCACATTTTCCACTTATATTAATGGATGGATTCTCAATGTTCTGAAATTATTTTTGACATATAAATGTTGTCACCTAAATTGAAATAATTGATATTATCAAAATAACCCATGACTGCCCATGCCTAGAGCAAGTAAACATTATCAAATATTTAGGAGTAACCTTCGATACACACCTGAATTGGAAATAACATATACATAATACTACAAACAAAATCCGTAAATCTATATACTTTTTCAAACAAATACGCAATTTCCTTAACCTAAAACTTTTAAAAACAGTATATTACTCGTTGTGCCAATCTCACATCGAATACGGAATTCTAGCCTGGGGTAATGCATATTCCAATGCCCTTGATCCCATCATGAAAGCACAAAAACTAATCATAAAAATAATTCTCAAAATGCCGCTTACTACCAGCACTGATACTATCTTCAATTCCTTCAACGTTATGGACATAAAACAGCTCTACTCAAGATCCATATTACTTAATTTACACAAAAACAACAAAACACCATACAAAGCTACACAAACAATACACAATACCCGAGCCAAAAACAACGAACTTCTCCAAACTCCTTTTTTCAAAACCACCTTCGGGCAAAGACACTCTAAATACATAGCTTGTAAACTATACAATACACTACCAACTACGATCAAACAAAGTGACTCCTTTACAAAATTCAAACAAGATATTAAAAAATGGATTATAAGTATTGGACGCCACACTATCACAAATATGTGTAAAATAAATCACACATAGACAGAAATAAATATTCACATACAACCTAATCCTTATAAAATAAATGAAAATAATGGAATCCTGTCAAATTTAACCTATAAATAGATTAGGCAGAATTTATTTCATTACTCCATCTCAAACATTTTTAAAATAACTCTTTTTAAAAGATTTACCACCCTTCCAATCACCCTTCTGTTTTCATTCTATTCATAATATGTATTTTACCTGAAATATCCTTGTAACTACTATATTCATTTATATACCTGTACGCCTGTCTCGACACAGGTATACCCTAGTGAGACAGGCATACAAATAAAACCATTGTAAATATATTTTATTATAGATAAATAAATAAAAAAAAATTAAATTAAAAAATAAAAATACTATTTAACAATAAATAATCCTAATCACTCATCCCTCATTGAACTCTATTGCAATGGTGTACGTACGACTTATTTTAATTCAATAAGATAATTTCTTTATTTTTTTAAATTTTCCTACCCCCATTTCAGCCTTTCTGTCGCCTATTTGCCCTTGAGGCCTTCACCGCCCCCTGGATCTTACCGACTAGATATCGCCCCTTTGAAAATCACTGCTCTAGACATATTATGTTTGTATAAGTCAGCTACATGAGAGATAGTTAAATATTGACTCCTGGCTGAGGTGTACTCAGTACCCAGATGTGGGTCGATAGGCAAAATAACTGAGTTTACGCCTGCTCTCAAAATACCTGGAACTCAATTCACCTGGGATTCAAACATCGCCCAATTCCTAAATTAACTTGTATTGCGATTTTAAAGTTCAGTTATATGATATTGTAATACTTTTATAAAACATGTGAACGGATAATATTGTTTATTTAATCCCTTGACTCTGCAGAAACGGACGGTCCGTTTGATAGATTCCCCAATCTTAACAAATGGATTGCAATCTTCAGAGCACAGGCGAAACTAGCGTCGTTGATCCCTTCGGTAGCTGTTCAGACACAATCGGGAAACACGCTATATGCGTACCCCAACATATGTACACTAGGGTAGGTCACGACTGTATGGGAAAAAAATCTTGTTATGATTTGTCTAAAAGGGTGTTAAATGGAGATATAAAATCACGTAATTTTTTTTAATAATATTTGGATATCATCTGCTTCCTCCGGAATGACTTTGAAATTTCAAATAATAAAAAAAAACCCACCCTTGTTAAATCTTAAAAAATGTTAGATAAACCATTAAAAATGAACTATTTTTAATAAAGTACGAAATTGAGGAAATATTTTGATTTATTTATTTAAAATTATCTCAAGGTAATTTATCCAAATACCAGCAAAATCCTTCTTACTCTCAAATTTCGGAATTTTTTGCGAAATTTACACTGGGACTTTTTGTAAATAATTTCGTAAAAATATACTATATTTGCTATGGAAGATTACAAAAATATGGTTTAAAGGATTCATAGTAACTTTTATATACACTAGAAATAACTCATTAAATAAAAATTTTCAAAACTTTGAAGTGAATCCGGAGGAAGAAGAATCAGAAATTTGAAAACTTTTAAACACGTCGTTTTGAACCCATTTGGTCGCCCATTTATCGCTCTTAGAATATAAAAATAACTTTTTTTTTAAATGACCTACCTTAATGTACACTGTTGACATGTGTCACATGAGAACGGTTCGTCGTACCAATTGTTCAGCACCTCGGATGTGGAATAATTCGCTGGCCTCTCTTCAAGACCCATGTTCATTTCCCTCTCCTTATGAAGACCCTAAACACAACTTTTCCAAAGATGACTGTAAGCCTTTCGTTTTTTTTTAAATATAAATAACATTCTTTTGCTAATAATCGAAAATAGTAGTATAATATTATCCGGCAATGTTAATATTACATTCCTAAAGTTAGGGTAGTATTTCGATTCGTCGCGTCGCCTGAAAAAATCCGGTGGATTGAAATTGTAAAAGTTGTCATCCTACTTTGAAAAATTCCCCTGAGATTGTTGAATAAAGTGTGGAAAAGTTGATCTGATGCTGAGAAAACCTTGTCCACGATGAATATCTTTTTTTATTTTAAAATAACTGCATTAAATTGACAGACCCAATGTAATAAAAAATTTAATAGTACGATATTCATGTATCGAAATATGATCAACAATCATACAACTATTTATTCAATTCTGACTGTCAAAAATCAAAGCACGATTTGATCAATATTTATCTTTGCAGGAAGTTTAGCATTGTTTTTGATGTGTCATCAGCTTATTGTTTTCGTGAGACTGATGAATTACATTATGATACTAATATATATTATATCAAATATAATATTATATGAGCGAAAGATGAGTCATCCCTTTCCTTCCAATACAACTACTGAAGTAAAAATGCTGAAAAAAATACTACCATTTAGTAATACCAGGAGAATTAATTTCTTCTGATAAACCTAAACGAAAATACGAATCAAACAAGACACAGTAAAATAAAAAGCTACCTTTCGCAACTGGGACTATAACCCAGGATCTCTCGTCTTACCGGGACAATCGCCTTAACCAATTCAGTCTCTGAGACCTTTTATTTTAAGTCATTTTTTTCAATCTCGTATTTCAAATTGAGAAGTAACAATATTATCTTCGACTAATTTTTTCCCTGCGTTCTTAGCAGCTACCTTTGTAAATGATAACAAATGTTCGAAGAACTGGTTTGTAACCTAGATAGTGTCTCGAATAAACATATCCGATTTTATTTTTATGGGACACCTATTCGATGTTCCGTAAGAACAACTGGAAAAATAATCATTTTACAAAAAAGCAAAAAAAGCATTTGTAGTTTAATGAAATATTTATTAAAGAGTGTGCATGCGACACAGAATAATGGCATAACAATTGTACGTAGAATACGTACTTTTCTTCCAATCACCAGAGGTTAGAATTTTATCACCCTAATTTCGACCCCCAATTTCAACTGACAAGAGCAATTACATCATTGTTCTCCCCATAAATTGTTCGCTCTTCCATTCACTAAGAACAGTTACTTTCAGTCACTAAGAACAGTTACGTCACTGTTCCACACAATATAACACTCCTCTAGTCACTCATCAACACAACTACATATGTAAAGCTTGCGGCGTTGTTGACCTGAAGGAAGAAAACAAACTGATATTTCAACAACTACTTTTCTCACACACGTTTTTGGCTTTTTGCTGATGACAATAAGATTCTTAAGATAATTAAATCCCATCTTGATTGTTTACTTTTTCAACTTGATATTGATTCATTTAATGATTGGTGCAAAATTAACTGCATGGAACTTAATGTTGATAAATGCAAAATTTTGTCCTTTTATAGAACCAAAAAACCTATTCAGTTTGATTATAAACTAAATAATGTTTGTCTCTCTACTGTCACATCTATCAAGGACCTTGGGGTCACTCTGGATTGTAAACTTTCTTTCCGGGATCACATTAATAACATCGTAAACAAATCACTTAAACTACTCGGCTTCATTCATAGAATTACCTCTGACTTTAAACAAATAAATACACTTAAAACTCTTAACTGTTCGCTGGTCCGCCCTCACCTTGAATATGCTAGTGTCATTTGGTCTCCTTTTTATGCTATCCACATTTGTTACATCGAATCTGTACAACATCGCTTCCTACGAGGAATTGCTTGGAGGTTAGGACTTGAAAGAGGAGAATACTCGTATGATGAAATTGAACAAACTTTAAACATTTCCTCTTTAGAAAAACGTAGAAAGGACTCTGATCTTATATGCATTTTCAAAATTATCAACAGTATTACTGACACACCTGCTTTGTTACAACTCATCCAGTTCAACATTCCTTCCCGTAGACTCCGAAATAATGAATTACTGTTCCTCAATCAACATTCTACTAATTATGGATATCATTCTCCTTTATCCAGAATGTCGAGACTTGTCAACGCAAATCAAAGCATTGAATTTTTTGGTGTAAGCCTAAATGACTTTCGGCAGTGGTTACGCAATATGGTTTTTTAAAGTCTTTTTAAACCCATCTTCAAGCTACTTATAGTTATCTTCTCTATGTACTTTTATATTATATGTATTTTGTCAATGCTCTTCCTCTATATGTAATCTCCTTTCATTGTGATCTCTCTTTTTTTTCTATTCGTGTTATTGTTATATTGTTAATTGGACTATTTGTCCGTAAATAAATAAATAAATAAATAAATAAACTACATAACTACCTTCTGGCAGTCATGTCGTTGTTCCCCAGTGTATCCAATGGCTTTCTGAGGCCATTTATGGATTTAACCGTATTTTACCAATTTTTGCAGTTGCATCGTTGTTCTTCCGGAACGACCTACTCACCTTTTTATAAAAATCTAAATGAAAGTTCATTTTTTCAATTAGATTAACTCTCTTTTATTATAACTTTCGAAGGTTTCCCATTAATGTAATAATAATTGAAGAAGAAGATAATACTAATAAACCTAAATAAAAATATGAATAAGAACAAGACACAAGAACCCAGGATCTCTCGTCTTCCCGGGACAATCGCCAATTCGGTCACTGAGACATTTTATTTTTAAGTCATATTTTTCAATTTTTTGTATTTCTTGGCACTGACTATGTAACAATTTCTAGACATTTTTGTTTTGAAAAGTTTTATTTTTCGATGTACATTAATTTGTTACTTTAAAAAAAAAAATAAAAAAAATAAAAAAAACAAAAAAACAAAAACAAAACAAAAAAAAAAATCAAAAAAATAAATATTAAAGTAACAAATTAATGTACATCGAAAAATGAAAAATTTTCAAAACAAAAATGTCATATTTTTCAATCTCGTATTTCAAATTCTGAATTAACAATATTATCTTCGAGATAATGTACATATATTATTGATGGGAATAACCTCAAGTTATTATTAAGAGAATTAGGTGGTATTTCACCATCCTCATCATAGCTTATCATACACATAACGAATATTAATAAATAAACAAATAAATGCTCGCAACCGGTAAAAAATGGCTAATTTATCTTATACGTAGCCATTATTCATAGGTTCAGGTGCCGAAGAGGAAATTCAGACTTTTTAAATAAATAAATCCCATATAATTAATCTAAAATGTACGTTACCGTATGAATAATCTAAGAGGAGGATGGTGAAATACCCCCTATTCCTAATAAACAAATAATTTCTCTTTGTGTAGAAGGTACCTTCGTTTGTGTCCGATCAATGGGCAAATATATTTTGTAGGTATTTCATCGGGATTTCTACAAAATAAGTTAGGTACTGTTGCATTTTCACAAAGCTTAAACGAAAACAAACGAGTTTATTTTTACAGGTGAATTTATTGGGGAAAATACTGCTTCGGGGGTAAAAATAATAGAGTGAGAGAGGTTTAAGACCAATTGGAGGTAAAGTAAAGTGCTAATGAACATAATAATATATATTATGTATGTATATTAGGGCCAAGAGGAAAAGAGGTGAACATTTACTTCGTATCATCGTGTTTGCGAGCAGAATTTGAGAAAAATGATTATAAATGTAAAATCGTGGGTAAGAAAATTTTGATTTTCTGTATTATGAATTAACGAACTTTGAGAGCCTCATTTTTTCCAAAAAATTTTCTTATTGCTGCAAGGAATGTCATCTTCCTCCACGAGGTTATTCCAAAACTTCAATTGTTTAGCGAAGGGATTTGGAATTACAGTAAAATTCTTATCCATGTCGTAACAAATCGTTTTTATTGGGTCGGTCTTTTTCCATATTACCGGGAGGAGTTTAGATTTCTTTGGTGTTGGGTTCCTGGAAATGCAGTAAAAAAATTAACAAAAACTTTGAATTATTAATTAGTTATTATGAGAAAATTTCTGTCGAAATGAGTCCAACGTAACATTTCCAAAGAATTGATTTTGATGCAGAGAAAAATATGACTAGCCGAGAACTTAGCTGGTTAAAATAGAGTTCCAACATAACTTTAAAAAAAAAGTAAATTTTTGTGTAAAAAAAAGTGTAACTACTTTGTTATTTAAAAAACAGGAGAAACATTTTTATTTTTAATTTTTAACTTTTGTGAGTAAAATTTCAAATTATAATATGTAATTAAATGAAGACAATATTAGCGAAACTCAATCGAAAATCTGGAGACAGAAAAATCAGAAAACGATATTGGCTCCACTGGGATTCGAACCCAGGACCCTTTGCTTACATAGCAAGTGCTCTACCAACTGAGCAACGGAACCTATGTCCAATTCGGTCACTTTTAACTGTATCATCTAGATAGCATTTAGTTCGAGTTGAATCTTATAATCGTATATAAAGATAGCGGCCAATAATAGGTGAGTTAGAAAATGAAGATAATGTTGGTAGTTCTTAGTCGAATTATAATACAGTTAAAAGTGACCGAATTGGATATAGGTTCCGTAGCTCAGTTGGTAGTGCCATGTAAGCAAAGGGTCCTGGGTTCGAGTCCCAGTGGAGCCAATATCTTTTTCTGATTTTTCTGTCTCCAGATTTTCGATTGAGTTTCGCCGATATTGTCTTCATTTAATTAAATATTAGAAACATTTTTTTTACAAAAAAAATCTTGAATACATTTTGTATTGAATAATCGCAAGTTAGGATGATCACCATAATTAAAAAATATTGCTCTCCTCTGTAACGCAAATCGCCAAAATTCTAAAATACAGAGGGTTAAGGGACGTACTTGACTTACAAGTGATTTCTGACATTATTTGGAGTAAAAAATGTTATAAAAAAATCTACAAAAGTACACAAAAAAAAAATTCTTACATTAACCGTCATCGCCCAGATTCTACCCGTCCAAGACTGATTTTTTAATGTTTTATGATGAAAAAAAAGACATCGACAACTTCACCGGAGACCAAAAATTTCATTTTCATTTTTTACATCACTGGGAAACTAAGTCGAGTACGTCCCTTAAAACCCTGCATTTAGTTGAATTATACTTGACATGAGTAGCGATATTATCATATTAGGAGAGTCGGTTTAGTAAATGTTTCTCTTACCCGTATCTTATGAAATTGATTCCCATTTGCGTTATCCTCGCGGTTAATATTTTATCGGTTTGGCTAAGAGGCATATCTTCAATTCCTAATAGCTGTACGTTGAACATATATGCCAATTCATCCAAATGCCCGGTGTCACAATATTCCAAATCACTTATCTGTCTCAACAAGTCCTTCGATCCGGTGTAAGAAAACTCGTAGAAGTAAACTGCTGGGCAATGGTCGGCCAAATATTGTATCGTCGGGATAATATCTTTAACAAATGCAAAGTCTGTGTACAAGTTGGTCAAGCCTTCAGAATAATCCTCGCACGAGAAATAGTGGTTTGCGATTTTTGCGATGATCGGGTCGAATCCGCATGGGTCACATTGATCTTTGAGTTCGTCTGGGATGAATTGCTTCAGGTCAGGAATGCAGTTATTCTTGACTGCTTCTTCGGCGGCTGCAGAATTAAATGCTTTCGTTCTGTATATAAGGCCATTGTTTTTGTTCAATCCTATCAGCATCGGCACCTTATTAAACGATCCCGATTTCAGTAAATCTTTGGGTGGGGAAGTTATAAAAGGTTCCACACCCGGGAATACACTCTCTACCGATGGAGCAAAAGATAGACGTACTTTTCCCATGAATGCTTGCGAAATAGACGCAATGACTATGTCTAGAGCTGATACTGACCTCAAAAACTCTCCCACGTCATAGGTATTCTTCGGGATTCCTAAAACTGAAGCTAATTCGTTGCCAACAGAAACTGGATCAGTTTGAAGTGCCCATGGATTAGAACTTGATCCAGACTGAAGAATAACTCCTCTGAACAAACCTTGCGACATGGGAGACATCATTTGATACTGGGCAGAAGCGGCTCCTGCGCCAAGACCAAATATTGTTATGGATTGACCGCACCCATCAAAATATTTTATATTCTCTTTAACCCATTTAATAGCGAGGGATTGGTCTTTGAGTCCTGCATTTCCAGGGACTTCAGCAGTATTCAAATTTAGAAAACCAAGAGCACCGAGTCTGTAATTTATAGTCACGACTATCATTTTCTTGCGGAGGAAGTACTCTGGTCCATAAATAGTCGGGCCTCCATCTCCGGAGATGAATCCACCTCCATGGATATAAAGCAAGACCGGGAATGGATGGGAGTGGTTACGCTTGGGCACGTACACGTTGAGGAAGAGACAGTCTTCATTTCCATAATATTTATGCAATAGGAGTCCATCGATTTGAGGACAGCCACTTCCTGGCGCAGTTGCATTAAGGATACCAGACCAGTTTCCTTTTGGTTGAGGATTCTTGAAAACAAATTATTTAAAAATTAAGTAAGTACACAAAAACAGAAAACCATATTTCAAACGTTTATGTGAAAGATTTTTGTCTCCAGGGGGCCATCAATGGGTCTCCATGAAAATAGCAATGGGATTCTTGGATTGATGTAGTTTGGGCCACAGGCTTCCCATGCTGTGGCGGAGAATATTTTTGATAAGAGTGCACTTCTTTCAGAAAATTTACGTAGCGCTGACTTGGCGATAGACATCTGTATAGACGACCAGTATTTTGACCAATCTAATAAATAAGACAATCATGAATAATAATGTATTTATACCTTAAACCTCAGGTCTCCTATCGGGGGTTCGGCGTACGGTATTCCCTGGAAGCTGTAGTAAGACCGATTTGATTTGGTCACTACGATTTTTCCTTCCAATTCTCCTGTACTTACTGTTACTATAGTGCCAAGTTCAGCATTGCATCTGCGAAAAACCCTTTTTATTTTCGACTGTCTTGCGATTGTATTTACAAAATAGTTATCCTTTAATTGCAGTAAATGGAACCAACAGTTTATTTTAATACGAATAGTTGGCTTGTTTTGATAATGCAGTGATGTACGAGTACCAATTAACTTATTTCCACTATCGACGTATTTTAAAAGGATTCCCTACATTAATCGGGAAGAAAGATGTAGAAAATTACCAGCCAACGGTGTAGATAAATTAAGCGGTTTAAACTCATTTATTTACGCCGCAGCAACCCGAATTTCTACCGATTTCTTACATATCTCCCTTAAACACGTTAAGTTTTAAAGCTCTTAAAAATATATGTTATTCTTGAAGATAATATCTAGACACTCTCCACGCCGAAACGCATATTATATAAAATTCCCTCTATAGAAAAAAATTGCAAAGTGTGCTCCAAAAATTATTATAAACACGTTTGTTTCAGTTATTTTACAAGTTACGTATGAAAAAATTCACAGTGTTTCTTTAAATGCTATTTAAGACAACACCCGTAAGATATTTGCTCTATTTTAAACGAGTCGTGTTTTATTAAACATTTTCGCATTGATTTTGTCGCTTTAAATACTAGCGCGCTCCTCTAACATTCGTAATTTCATATCTCTCCAACTTCTTCTTTTTGAGCCCGGTTGCGGTGCCATAAAAAATTATTCATTACTAGCTGGTACCCAGCATGCGTTGCTATGCCATTTCATAAAGAAATTGTTTCTCCCTGCGTGTCTTTTCCCATTCGTCCCATTCCCCTTCCACTTCCCCTTCCATTCCCGTACCCCCTTCCCCTCTCGCGTTCTCACTCCGCCTTCTTCACCTTCACCTTCACCTTCCCTCTCCCCACTCCACTCCCCCCTTCCCCCGTCCCTCGAATCCCTCTCCCGGGTTCCCCTCCCCCCTCCCAGGTTCTCCTCCCCCTTCTCTGGTTTCCCTCCCCCTCCAAGGTTCCCCCCCCCCCACACTGGTTCCCTTCCACCCTCCCTGGTTCCCACCACCCATCCCCCCTACCGCATTCCATACATTCATTCCCGGCACATTCAGTTTTCAAACAGCTCTTTTTTTATACAAATTTCATAATGCCACAGTTCACCAGTAGTTTTTATACAAACCTTTTCCTGACAATAACGAACACAAAAAAAAAGAAAAATCCAATTTTGTGCAATCGTTCGGAAGTTATGCGTACATACATTTCGGCGATTCATTTTTATTTATATAGAGAGGAGATAGAGATAGATAGATTCATTTTTATCTTTAAAAATAATTAATTCCTCTACCACGGAGCTCTACACAGGTCAGCATACAAAACTAAAAAAGACAAAATTGTGTGGCGGCTTCTTGATCTTAGTCGCAAAGCACCAAGATTTGGTGTTAATTATAAAATGATAGTTTAATTTAGAGATATATTCAAAAATTTAATACAAAAAAGTGCATATAAACATACCCAGCATCGAGAGAGAGTAGTACTATCCCCAGAAAGAGATGGAAACCCAGAGAAGCGCTCATCATCTTGTTAAGTCCAGGTTCTACCTAAACTCCACAAGAAAATTTTGATAACTGCAACCCCGACGTATTAATACCACCATTAAAAAAATCTAGTCGTGGACTTAAATCGTGCTGAATAAAATTTAGACATAAAATTGTTTTAACAACAAAAGCATGATACAGTGATAAATTAATTTTCATGATACAATGATAATATATTGTAAATTATTCTAAGGAAAACTCATTGTTAAAAAAATTGTTTATTAGAAGAGGGCATATCCGGTAAATATTTGCTATTTAGATACTCAAGGATAAAGACAGGATAAAGATAGGATAAAGATATATATATATATATCACATTTGTAATCCTGATGTCCTGGAAAGGATTTCACTTTATGTCCCCGATAACTTCACCAGAGCAAGGCAACACAGACTTTTTACTTTTCCTAGAGGCAGGACCAACCTACCAATGGTTATGCCTCTGGGGAGAATGACCTCACTATTAAACCTTTCTTCTGAAATTGACATTTTTCGATCGAACTTCAATCATTTCAAGAGCGAAATAAAGGTATTCTTTAGTTTACACTATTAACTAAAAATTGTGAAATGTAATTGGATATACATGTTAACTGTTTTTCACAATAAATAAATAAATAAATAAATAAATAAGATATTAAAATTACCGAAAATGAAAACTAAATTTGCATTTAAACTTTAATATCGTTTAAATTTATACGGATAATTTTCCGTCCAGTTTGCGGCCATCTTGAATGTTAATAGAACATGCACCTAACATCGATGTAACATTTGGCGGTAGGTAATGCTAAGTATATAAATGAAATTAGAAAGAAAAGCTCAAAATAATTATTAATATCTAATAACAATGACGTTAGAATGTATATGGACCTGTTGTAAAAATCTCAAAGCGCTAAGTCAAATTACAAAGTCAGTGCTGCCGCTTGTGAATTATTTATAACCGGATTTTAAATCAAGAGGAAGGTTTGCGCGGCCCGTCTAGGCCCTTTTCTTCCGACTCTAATTTTGATTTGAGATCAAAATACGCAATCAAACCGAAAAATTATTTTTTTAATCAAACAGTATACCAAATATCTAGTACAAGTACGAGATACTCTATTTATTTTTGCTTTAAATTATAAGATACAGCCCATTAAAGATTTTAATAATTTATGAATTTAGAGGCAAATTGGGCAATTAGTATTTGTGAGTAAATGAAAAGCATTTTGTATGAAACGGGCCAAAACGGACCGCACAAACTTTCCTCTTAAGAGGAACATAAACGTAAGAAATATTTCGATTCTACGCCTTTAAAATTTAAAATCGAGCGTCTTGAGATTGCGTCGAGGCAAGTTAGCGCCAAAGTGGTTTTTATTTATTTTGCGTATAATTTTATAAAAATGAAAAAAAAGTTAGATTACACAAAACGTCACAAATAGTCTAAGCCTAACGGGTTATCAAAGGGGTATTTATTATTATTACGGGGCATAAAGGGGTATTTTTTTAAATTGCGTCTTATATTAATTACCTCATAGTTAAGCTATGAAAAATTTTTTTTTAGTAGTTTACGCTTATATTTTTTGCCACGTAATTAATGATTTTATTGTATTTCCAATGCATACAAAATGTAGTAAAAGCTTCAATTTATCCGTAGCATATTTTTTGATGTTCATAATAAACCGATTCTTAGTAAAGATTAATCTAAATAGTATCTAAATAGGATTTCGCGTGTAGCTTCATCTTAAAGCACGACTTTGAAAATAAGAAGTAATATTGGAAATTTACATAACATCTGAACCAAATACCTTTCTTTCTAAGATGAAGTAGATACAAGATAAAAATCTGACATTTCCGATGAAATCATTATTTCCACCTCCGGGAAAAAATGTGGTAACAAGACAAGTACAAAATGTGGTAACAAGACAAGTACAAAATGTGGTAACAAGACAAGTACAAAATGTGGTAACAAGACAAGTACAAAATGTGGTAACAAGACAAGTACAAAATGTGGTAACAAGACAAGTACAAATTGTGGTAACAAGACAAGTACAAAATTGATAGCATAACGGAATGTTCTATTTTTAGTTTGCCACGGGGAACAATTCTCCGTTTATATAACTTCTTACGAAATTCGTTTTGTATGAATTCCTCAAGATATTATTTTTTTAACCCTATTTGGGTACTTGTGAGCAAGGGCGGCTGGTTGAACAGTGTGTTTGTGCGCAGAACTGGTAAATTATATCGTCTAAAATTAGTTTATAATATCTTACCGAAAAATATAAAATCTATGAATTTCATTAAAAATATCACCTACCAATATAATGCATAATATAATATGAATCAGGGAGAGCAAATTCTCAAAGTTCCGCGCGAATTTACCCTGTCCGGTGTGCAGGCCCATTGCAAGCGGAACGAATTATGTTTTTGTATCGAATATCCCAAACATCGCCAGCGCGCAACACCGGCCATATGTATGAAAATTAAGATATTATGGTGTGCCACCCAGCGGCCTTTATCATACAAACTTAAATTCTGATTTAAGGCCAAAATACTTAACCAAACTGAATAATTCTTTTTTTAATCAAAAGGTACAGCAAATACCTAAATTTTACATATATTTGCTTTTTTATTGATTGGTGTTTTAAATTATAAAACGCAGATCATTAAGGAATACAATTTTTTTATAGGTAACTTTGACAATTTTGCCCTCCTGTTGATTATACATTGTTTATAAATACTGTTTGTATCCTGTTTAAAATGAAATTTAAAACTAACTAACTAACCATCACGCCGTTTCCCCACAGGGGTAGGCAGAGAGGACGGACCGCCAAATAACTCGGTCTTGGCACACACTCTTTGCCTCACTCACATTCATACATCGTCTCATATATTCTCTTCTATTATTCCGACTTTCGACATGGCCCGACTCAAGTATCTGATTCACTTGCTCGTGGCATGTCTTCCTCGGGCGTCCCCGACTTCTTCTACCATTCACATTTGCGTTGTATATTCTTCTTACACTACATTGTAAACATTGTAAAAAAAGAGTTTTTTGGGTTGAAATTTAAGATTTACTTACGAAAAAATAGTATTGTGTTTTTATTTTCTTAGTACCGAAAAATAAAAATTTTAATTAAAAAGCGATATGTACAAGTTTTCGCACTTCGAAAACAGCTTAAAATAGATCTTCCAAATAAGATTAGTGGGATCATTTTTACCTAATGTTGCTTAGTAATCGTTATCTCATAGTTACGGATTATCAGTGAACCACCACTTTTTCAGGGCAGCGGCCGCCACTGCTTGTGAGTAAACTTGACTAACCTCTTTAGGGGTCGTCCATTAATCACGTGAGGCTCGAAAGGGGGGGGGGGGGTTCGGAAAAAATCACGTAATATCACGAGGGGGGGGGGGTAAAATGAGATATCACGTGTATTTATTTTTCATGATAATAGACTGAAAATTTCAAAATACTTGGTACAAAAAAAAAATACACGTGATTTTGAGGGGGGGGGTTAGTCTAAAACCTCACCACATATCACCAGGTCACCAGGACCCCTTATCCCATCGGGTAAATTTGTTGGGTTTTCGGAACAACTCATATCATTCTCATGGAAAGTATCTCCCTTACTACCATGATTAGAAATATGATCTCAACGGCGTTAGAAAGAGGAAACACCATGATTTCAATTCAAATCTAAATGTTCCCACAAAATAGTTAAAATGCACACCTAAGTTGTATTTAATTTATGAAAGCAAAGTTTCCGACCGCAATAAAATAAAAATAAAAATTGGGAATTAGTAAGTAAACGATAATGTTATTTATAGTTATAATTCATGTAATAAAATAAGTATGTGTTTCATTATTTTCCGTTATCTGCAATTTTAGTTTTTAAAAAGGTAAGGTTAGCCATTTTTAAATCTTTTTTAAGTTCGCATTTAAAAAATGTATATTTAAAAAATTATATGTTTATTTTTAAGCATATTTTATCACCTTTCACAAACCAGTTTTCGGATGCCTTCAGAAATATTCCAATTATTGGGATTTTTATCACCTTTCACAAGCGGAATTTTTTTGCAATTTTTGGAAATTTTTGGAAATTTTTTGACCTTTCGACAAAATTGCAGGCTTGAAGGGTTAAATTAAGAGCCCGCAACGAAGATGCGAACGAAGTCACGTCCCCTTATTCCAGCTACGTACGCTTCCTTCACTCGGTTGTGCCCCAGCCAAGTATTTTTTCGGGATTCGTTAGACTCGTTGTATTGTATTACCGAGATGTTTTACTGAGAAATTTTAATTACTATCGTAGACATATACGGTTCTGGTGGCCTATTGGGGGCATTATGTGTAATATTGCTTTAGTTTCGGCCCTACAGTTTTGAAAGCCTATAGCGATGGTAGGAATTTCGTGACAGTGGCAATGATTTCTTCGGGTCACGGTTAAACGTGAATTATCGAAGTACAACGTGAATCAAAAAGGTAATGAACTTTATATATCTTCTATTAAATTAATGTATTACAATGTAAACGTTTGTCACGAGTCTTTTATCTACTAGATATTGTGTGTTAAGTACTAGGTATTGCATGTCAATGATAAAATGTTAAAATGTGCATGGCTCGCTCGAAACTTGAGAATGGTGAGCTCTGACGTCATGCCATTTATGCATTTTTCTATCTGAGATCGCATCATTTTTCGGTTGCAACGTGATCTCCACCGTGAGATAATACCTTTTTTATGTGAGTACCGCGCAAGAGTCCCATCTTCTTCCAGTATGGCATGGGCATCCTCAAGCGGGGCATGTTGTGCGGTTGAAGGAAATGGAGAGGGGAAGAATATGAGGAAAAGAAAGAAGGGGAAACACCTAAATATTCAGATCTGGTCATCAAATACGAGTAAAGCCATTTCAAGTAAGCAGCCACCTCTGGTCTGGAGCTCCAAAATACCTGAAAAATACCCTCGACTCTGTACAGAAACAGGCGATAGATTTGATAGATTCTCGCATCTTAACAGACGGATTGCAATCGTTAGAGCACAGGCGTCGGGTGTGCTATCGGGGGAGAGATTTAGAAATTCGACAGTCTTCAACGACTCAGTACAAATTAATGTAATTATATAATTGATTAAAATCCTTGTAGACCACCCCTCCCCCCCCCCACATGTTGTGTATTGTATATAAACAGTAGACTAAGACACCAGTAGATTTGCACCAGTCTGAAGATGGCTCTGACGAGCTGAAACCGATAACGGTCAATAAAATTAAGTGGAAAATATTTATTTTATTATAATATATTACAATGGAATTCCACCACGAATTGCCAGTTTCAAAAATAGAAATATTTGAATTTATTCTACACATAAGAAATTTTTCCTCCCTGTCAAGTCTCAACTTCCCAGAGACAGAAAACATATTTTTCCTTAACCCCACACAGGACGCCCTGAGGAAAATAATTTCCCTCGACAGGGCCTATGACTTACGTTATCTGCAGGTGTGCTGTGTGAAAGATCTTTTTGATAATAAAATGCATCATAGACCTAAGAAACCGTAGACACGCCGATAAGGGAGAGGGGAACAAATCAAGTATTCTAGTATCCTCGGCATTACCCTTTCAATGACTGATGTAGTAATAAACGCAGTCATTCAAAATCCCGCTAAAAAGTTCCACTTGTTTCCAAAATCGAATTTTTGTGCAGTGAAGAATGTTTTACAAATGATTTAGATTTTTTTTTTCGTTGGCTGTTTTTGGGGTGTTATGCCATGTTGCGCTATCTCAGTGTCAGGACCTTCGATCAATTGATCGAAGATCAGGACAGTATGTGTGATGAAGGAAACTGTAAGAAAGAAGAAGGTAGCGCAACACTGCATAACACCCCAAAAACAACTAACGAAAATACTTTTGGCCGTGAAAATATAAAATATCCGAGTTTTAATTTGCTTACTGCAGTGACAAACATTTATACGCTGAGTAAAAGCGTTCGTTTTTAAAGATACAAATTTGATGACCCAGTATTTAACTGCAATAAGCTAAAATCTGTCGTTTTGAGATAATCAATGTTTTTTTTCTGCGCAAGTATGCAAAAAATACTAATTTCAATAGTTCTCTGAAATTTTTACATTACCTCAAATACAAACCCTGGTTTTTAAAACTATCTCGCAAGTTTTAAATGGAAATAGTTGATATAAAACTGGGTACATCTAATAATGCTGATTCCAGGATCACGGCGAGAACAAGCACTTATCCACACTCTCATTTTTCTAACTCGTGATCTGTTTCCCATCCGGTATGGATGACATTACAGACGATATTCAAAATGCTGCAGGTTTGGCTCTGTGCGATAAATTGCAACTCTTGTTGATTGTTCCACATTTTTAACACAAGGAAACAAAATTTTCGAAACAAAAACAAAAATATAACGCACGTCTACTCTCAACCGCTCACTAAACAACACTGAGACAAAACGTGAATGTAGTAGTCTTCTCGCTTCTCGACCGAGAAATCCTTTGAAGCGGCCAAATTTACCGATAGCAATCCGAGAAGAGGCGAGCCCGAGAAAGAGAATGCGAGAAACTCATCACATTCACGCTTCTCGGGTGTTCTCGGGGCTTCTCGCCGTGAGTCTGGAGGGGCTATAAACATTTTGATATTTTTAAATACGTTTTCGACTCTTACGGAGTAACATAATTTCATTCATTTTGTAGCTGTTTAAAACTGGGAAGAGCCCCGTTTGGCGATTTTTTTGATTTGATACCCATATCGCGTTTTATGGTTTTACGGACTTTTTCTTTATAATGGAAACAAGTACGAAAGGACCTACTTTCGAGGGAAAGAATCCTGTCTGTCCGCTGTGGGACTATAGTATCACCAATCGGAGTACGTTGTGAAGCTCTTGTTTAAGGTGGGGTATACTAATAAAATAGATATTTTATGCGGTTGACAAAATTGATTGAAACAATATTTTAAATTTTAAATAGAATCACAGTTTTTCACCCCCGACCAGATATTTATTTTTTTTTAAAGAAAGACAAACATTTCCGGGTTACGAATAACCGAAAAATGTTTGAAAATCTTTTACTACCACCAAAGTAAACAGAAAATGACGCCATTGTCGTGATGGAGGACTTAGCCAGCCGAGGAATTGAATACGCGACGTCTGGGTGGTACCCAAAAGCGATGCCAACTCAGCTACTGACCGGTTAGTGGTTTTAATCCCTCAGCAGATAAATAATTACAACAAAGGTATAAATAAAAAAATAATAATCAAATATTTAGTTTTAACCACTTTTATTGTTTAAGAAACCAACATGTATCTTACTGCTTGCTTTTTTTATATTTTTGATTTTAAAATGTTGCCTCAAAAAATTTTTGCTGTGTTTGGAGAAGTGAAAAGGTATGATTTTTTTCATGCCTGACTCAGATTATTGCTTTGCTGCACAAGCAAATTTTGACTTCAATTGAATAACCGAGATAATTGAACGCTCAAGTAGTGCAGCATGGTATTTTCTTTACTATGCTTATTGCCTTTTCCACTGAACACATGATAAATGTTGTTTATATAGTCGTTATTATTGTCTCCTTGCTTTCCTTGTCCATTATTTCCGCAGTCGCAATTTTTATCTTGGTTACAGCTCTCCGGCTCGGTGTACCCATTAACCACTTCACAACTCTGTGTGAAGCTATCGTTCTTAAAGCCGATCTTAGCCAGGTCACTCCAGAACTTCAGCACATCTGCGTAAGGTAACGAGATGATGGTACTATTGCCAGTGAAGTCGAGACCAGTGAAGTTGTTTGCGGATACTGGTTTCCAAACCACATGCATCAGGGGTGTCTGTACTGGATTTGGATTACTAGAAAAATACGACCATATTAATATAAAATTTGTTGGAACCCTAAACAATTTTCGTGGTGTTATGAATTTATAATGTTTTATTATTTACTAGCTGACCCGGCCACGCGTTGCTGTGGCTAATAAAACACAACGTCATCTACTGGATGGTCATCCAACCTTTATAACCACTGCCGTCCTTGAGTTTATCGCGAAGAGACAGACAGATGCCGCGGAGGACTTTAATTTATAATACGTAGAGATGGTGTGAAAGAATATAATAATGTCCATTAAATTCTTTAGGTAACTAACGTATTTAAGTAAATAAGGATTAATACTGTACCCGTCAAAATAACTTTTCAATTGCCACAATGTACGTGACCATTTTTTTAGAAGATAGAATGGGTATAGTAAGCTATCCGTAAAAGATAGATACATGCCTTCGTAGACTTTTTTGTAGATCTATAAAAGAGGAATATCCCACCATGCATTGTTTTATTATATTCCAAAAGGATTAGGCAGCGTTTTCGCTGAAAGCTACCAGGCGGCTTGACTTTTTCCGACACTTCTAACAATTATCGTTATGTTTCAACCAATTTACACAAACCCGTGACAAATTGTATACCTAAACCTTCCTCACGAAACACTATATCTATTGGTGAAAACCGCTTGAAAATCCGTTCACTAGTTTTCGAGTTTATCGCGAACAGACAGACAGACAGACCACGCGGAGGACTTTAATTTATAATATGTAGAGATGTAGAGATAGAAATTAACCAAGATATTAAATATTCAAATATATATATTTTTTGTATAAACTACCTTACTGGTCTGAACCTATTCCGAGGAAGCAGGAATGTATTCTAATTTTAATATTGTGAAGAAAATGAGAAGAAAAAATATATTCCTTAGAATTGAATGAATGATAATGTTGTTTTCAAAGTTATTTTAACAAACAAAATCGTTTTATTACCCATACAATACAATATTTTTAGACATCTCCATGATTCGTTGTGTCGTCAGCACATCACTCGCGGAAACATTGATCTGATTAATTCCATTAACTTGCACGTCAAAACAATATGCCATATAGTCACCATATCCTGGGCCAGTGTAATTTAAGCCAGAGGTTAGTTTCGTAAAGTCCGCTTGACCTGTGTAAGAATACCTATAAATCCACACACTATTACTGTACTTCTCCAACAGCTGTACCGATAAAATATGATTTAGAATAAATGAAATGTCATTATACAAATGGATCAAACTATCAATTATATTTTCTGAATATGGGAAGTATTTTTCGAGAATCTTTGTTTCAATTTCAACTGTTTCATTTTCACCACAATTGGCCAGAATGTCATCAGGGATAAAAGGTGTCAAATCCGGAACGCAATCGTTTGTAATTGCTTCGCTTACAGATGGAGATATCCATTGCTTTGTCAATCTCGCAATTCCATCATTTAAGGTTAATCCCATTATCACGTTTACCTTGTTAATTTTTCCTGACTTTAAAATTTCCATGGGAGAAGATGTGATAAATGGCTTATTGCATGAGTGATGCTGTTTGTAATATTGGATTGATTCAATTGTTGGGACAAAAGCAAGCTTAACTGGGTCATCGAATACTTCTGAACGAGCTGCAAACACAATATCTTTATCTGGAATCGTTTTCAAAAACGCAGCAATATCGGTGCTGTTTCCAATTCCCAAAATTTGTGCAAGTTTTTGAGCGTTGCTTTCTGGATTCTTTTGCAAAGCCCACGGGTCTAAGGCTGAACCTGATTGAATGATAGCATTATTGAACAGTCCCTTGCTCAAGGGAGACAGAATGTGATACATGACTGAAGCCCCTCCCGACCCTTGACCCATAAGGGTGATTCTATTGTCATCTCCACCAAACTTTTCAATATTCTTTTTTACCCATTTTAGAGCGAGAACTTGATCTTTAAGTCCAGCATTTCCTGGAACGTCGGGAGTGTTCAAGGAGAGGAAGCCGAGAGCTCCGAGTCTGAAATTTAGTGTGACTAAGATGATGCCAGCTTTCATATAATTTTCTGGGCCGTAAACAAGGGGGCTTCCATCTCCTACGAGGAAACCTCCACCGTGGATATTTATCAACACAGGCGGATTTTGGTGAGAGTTGTGTTTTGGAACATAGATGTTCAGAAATAGACAATCTTCTTCTCCATAGAATTTATTCAAATATAGCTCATCATATTGAGGACAAGCGCTCCCAACTTGGGTTGCGTTGAGAATTCCTTGCCAGGGTTTAACTGGTTTTGGATTCTGAAAAGAAAAATCATATCATTTTAATGGACGATTTTGATACCTGAATCGTCACAGTTTTTACCACCCAGGATACCATAATCCATGTTTGTTCACCATAATAGTTAAAAAGGTATCATCTCATACTAACCCAATAAACGGTTGCAGGTTGCATTGATTTCAATGCGTTGTTTACTGCCAGCTCTTATTGAGATGCAATTTAGTTATTTACAAACCACGTATATTATCGTTCATAATGAGTAATTAACACATTAGTGTGCGTGTACTTTGTTTTGTTTTTGATCGAGAAGTCGTGCAAATTATCTTAAAGTTTTTTTGTATAAGGCAAAAATTTGAACAAAAATACGTGTAAACCTGCCTTGAACCTGCGTTTGCCGATGGGTGGTTTGGCGTACGGTATTCCTTGGAAACTGTTGTATACTATACCAGGCCGTGTTACGGTTTTACCCTCAATTACACCTTGGGCAACTGTTACCCTAGGACCATGGCTGGCTTCACACCTACTTGAAAAACATACAAATAATGAACATATATAAAAGAGATAAAAATAAGTTAATTATTGTAATGTGATATTTCTTGTTGTAAGGGGGCATTTTCGCCATAGTTTGTATATTGCCTTTTTAAAATGTCCTAATGACGTTAATGTTAAAGGAACTAAATTGGTTGACCGTGAAACAGATACTGACCTTGAACACGATGATATTTATCCACAAAATATTGAACAACACGTTACCAAAATACTTCTCAAATAAAATTGTATACAATAAAGACATTCACAGATATAACACAAGGACGTGCAAGGAAATTAGGCTACAAAAAAGGGACAAAGCGAATACGCAGAACAGTCTACTGTACAAGGGAATGAAGTTTAATAACACACTACCAGAAACTTTAAAGTCCACACCAATTGGAAAGTTCAAGATGTATTGTAGGAGTTACATAAAACTTGAAAAAATATAGTGAATATGAAATATTTTAATCAATTAGAAATTTGTAAACTTCAATGTACAAAAATAAAAATAAAAATTATTATTATTATTATTATTATTATTAATGATTTTTGTTGGATTTTTCATGGTTTTGGATTTTGGAATGTTGGAAAGTAATGTATTTTATTTAATTATTAAAATAAAAGGTATTGGGTTTTTTACCACGTCTTATTTCCACAGTCAATTAGACAATCTCCGATTGGTGTCCCAAAATGGCTTCCATAATATTTTCTTGGAAAATGTTCATTTTTAGGTAAATTTGAGGCAACATTGAAAAAAATCACGTTTAACAATTTTGGTATAGAATCCGTTATTTCTATTCCGTGTCCATATATACACCTTTTAACACCGTTTTTAGAGGCTTTTACGTAGTAATAGTTGCGAACTTTTTCTATCTAGCACAAATTATTGTTAATAACAATTTTGTTTTTTTATTTTATATTATTGTTGAGTTAGAATATATTTTTAGTTTATCTATTTTTTCACTTATTTGTGTTTTATGTTATCTATATTTTGTGAACTTTTATATGTAATGATACCTATATTTTTTCAATGTAATTATTCAAAAAAATGTTCTGCATTGTATGCAAAAGCCTTTTGGGCGTCTAAATAAGATAGATGAATAAATAAAACAGGACTTCACCGCACTCAGTCATATTAAATTCACGCGCCAAGGGAAAATAAATAAAAGTGATTTTATTATTTTAATAAAACATTATTTTATCACTTTGATTACAAAAAGTCAAATATTTACTATATTCCAAGAAGCATTTAACCATTCAATTAATTGGTGACTTCCACTCAATACAACGTGTTCTGTAACTCATCGGGATTGCCCTAGCAAGATTTTTTTTTTTCAATTATGTTTTACTGTCATCTTAGGCCACTTGCATGGATTTCATAACGACTTGGAAAAAATCATGTGGATAGATCTTTTTACTAAGATTAAGAAAATGTTAGTAAAATTGTATAGAAATGTACAGTTTTTGTTATTTTTAAATAAATAAATCCATTATTTAGGCTTGTGACGTCACTACATGAAAATGTCCCGTCTCCGAAAATCTTCCTATTATTTTTTTTAAATTCCACACTGATTTATTTTTTTATATGGCATCACTTTGATTTCAGGCGAATTTTTGAATTCGTTCACTAGATTTATTGTTTGTTCTCTGCGAACTTATCATTTGGTTTCACTTTTTGACAGACGCTCTGAAGAGAACCCCGTACTTTTAATGATCTACGGGGTTCTCTTCAGAACGTGCAGATGATGTCGGTACGTGTTTTAGAGGTATAATGATTATGGTGCTGATTTTAACAAAATAAAATTTTATAATATTCGTATTACTATTATAATTTACAAGTACAAGTATATTACATTGAATTTAGTAATATAGACGCTGTTCATTATAATGATTTATGGTCAATAAGATGGATCAAGGAAAAAAAATATTTATGAGATGTAATATTTTTGGTATGCCTCGTTATTCTCCTGTGCCATTCGTGTGGAAAATGTTCTTTTTTTTTAAAATGATTTTCGGCTATGTAATTATCGTTTTTTCAAACCTATAAAATTATGTCCCGTCTTTCCGGTTTATAAAAAATGGTCTGATTTATCGGATTGAAATTTTCAAAAAATCCCCAGGGTTTCAAAAATACGATTAAAAAATAAATAAAAATACAGAATGTCTTAGAATATTTGCCTAAACCGGAAAAAAAATTTAAAAAATTTGATGCAAGTGGCCTATGGGAAGTCTTTGACCAATTGACCTGAGGTAAAGACCGCCAAATGACCTTTTATTCTGAGTTTTGTTCTGAATATAATATAACCTATACTCCCAAAAAAAAAGTATTAACAAATTGTATAAAACATTTCAAAAAAATGTTGGGTTAGTCCACCGTTTGATACATTTTTATTTAACCCTCCGCCCGTCGCGCCTTTTTTGTAACGCGAGGTGTCGCGTGGGGTCGCTTAGGACCCCAAAAATAAATATAATTAAATTGTTGTTGTAGCATACATTTTATATGTTATTTTAACTGATTACAGTCAGGTGATAATGATTGCTTTGAAATAAAAAGAAATGTTAAAAATTAGTTATTTATTTTCAATGCAAGAGCTTAAAAATCAACAAGGAACATTTTTTTGAAATTTTTAATCATATTTTTTAATAGAAAACTTTTAAAAAAATCTAACCAATTTCCATTAAACTCATAACTATTTGAGGTTGATATAGACTTATTATTATTACAACAAAAAAATCAACAAAATACAACAAAAAAAACATATAAACTTGATTTTTCATGGTATTTTGTTGATTTTTTTAGCCTCACGCCGAAACACAAGTCTGTATCTCACATCGCACACGCGCAAACTAAATTTTCTCGGCGCTTGCGTCAAGTATAGTCCCTTTTAAGAAGCTACCTAAAGTAAGAAATCAGTGGGAATATTTAAAATGAAGATAATTAGCATTTCTGTAAAACCTGGGCTTTTAAAGACCCCACGCGACGGGTCGAGGGTTAACTCCAAAGAAATTCCATAAATCTCTTCTCTGAACTCTTTAATCAATCTGTTCTCATGTAAACCATTATTTTTTTAGATTATTTTAATTTTTTCAACGTGGTTTTTGTTATTGATGTCATTGACAAAAATATATATGATAGCTATCCTGATTATCTCCAAGTACCAAACTTTGTACATCCAGATATAATGGGCGCAGTTTATATCTTTTATAAATCTTGTCATGCATTTTGTATGTAAACATCTTATATTAGGTCTGTATATTTTTGAGCCCGTACCTTTTATTGTATTTTCCTGATTTTTTTATGCATTTCTATAGTCCATCATGGAGGATACTTTATTTTAACTTTTTGACACCAACAGTACATAAATCAAATGAGTGGTTATAATAATTATTCATAAAATTTTATAAGACATGTCTCTGTGAAATATTTGTAAAGTGATACTTCAATTGTTGTGTCTGTATGTTGCTTCTGTGAAATGTTTTGTTAAATTTTTCTTCATTTATTGTGTCTGCATATTGGGTTGGGTTGGGTTTAACTTTTCAAACATACCAATTGGAAATCCCTTAATGAGTTTGCATAACTCATGGGAATGCAACTTCGTTGTATGTTTTATTTAAATAAAAAAAAATTTAAAAAAATAAAAAAATATAGAAGTTGCGAAAATAATTTGAAAAAGCAAAATATATTATGTAAATGTACGAAATCGTTATGTTTTAATTGAATATTTTTATTAGCATTCGCTCTGTTCTAAATATAGAACTTTTGCCTGTCTCAATTGTGGCGCTCAGCGAAAGAGTGGCCCAACCCACATCAGCGAAAACATCATATTTTTGTATATTTTTGTCGTATCTATGAAGCCACAGTGGCCCAATTTTAGTTTTCACTGATTTCAAAGGACCTAGTGATATAGTGAGAACTAAAATTGGGCCACTGTGGCTTCATAGAAATGACAAAAATATGTAACAAACGATGTTTTCGCTGATGACGAATTTTTGTGAGTTGGGACACTCTTCCGCTGAGCGCCTTAATTATGAAGAATATTTTTATAACTATCTTAAAAATGTACAAATCAAATAAATTTATTTTAATTTGTATCATTCTGGGGTGTTTTTTAAACCTAAATCACAACGTTGGTATTTTGCTTGTTTTTCTTTTTTCAATTATTTTGGAACATTTTTTTTCAGCACATGACATTGATATATTTTTTTTTAAATTAGACGAACAGATTCATTAATTAAGAATGATATTTATAATTTTTCCACTAATAATTTATAGTCGTTATTTTGAAAATGCTTTGAAGGTTTTAAAATTGTAATTAAACGAAAGTACTTAACCCGTATTGGACAATCAGCACATATATTCCCAGGAGGAAACACGATGTTAGCATCTCCATCGCTAAGCTTGCAGATCTGCCACTGGAAGTTACTGGTCAGGGAGAAACCGTTAATATGGAATATCGTTATGCACAATGTGCATTTACAAAGATTCATGAATTTACTTTTAAAATCACCTAGAGTTGCTGGCTCTCGATATTACATACACTCATTTACAAAATATGACGTGCTTTTTCTTATAGGCATGCGCATTTATTTATGATTAGAAAATATAATAGCTCATGATGGTAAATACTATAAATAAATCGCATTATCACAATTTGAAACTCAGAGACTGATTACAAATATGACAAAGGCTTGCTGATCATTGGGCTGATACAGCAGTTCCAATATCGCGGCTTTGTAGTATAGTTTTTATTTGAATTGACGTGAACAAAATATCTATGGCCAGTAATGTACGGAATAATGCAATGCACCATATTTGGAATCAGGCCGCTAACAATAACACCCCAAATATAGATGGCGATAAGTATCAAATTCGCGCTTTTAGCTATTGATTTATGCAAGAAAAAAGTGTCGCCAAAACATGTATTTAATATTATTTTGCAAAGTTCAGGCACAAATATTAAATATTTTACGATAATTTTATAATGAATTTAATTTGCCATATTACACAATTAAACCATAATCGAAAAGGGTTTCGTGAATAGAATAGATTAAGAGATTTAAATTTAAAAGAACGGTAATAATTAATTTTATTTCGATCTTATAATTGAAAAAATACAACTGATCAAACGAAATTATTCTTTCGTTCTTCGCGCAGTATTTAATTAGAGCATCTAACAGCCATCAATTTTTCAAACCAAAAACATATGATTTTGCATTACTTTAAAGTAATGCAAAGTGCATCTCCTAAGAAGGAAAGTGTTAATCAAATGGCAACTTTTGAAAATCCTGTAAGTTTTTAACTGCTCGCCGTTTAAATGACTTCTAAAACACTACATAGTAGTAGAAGTCGTGTATAATGAACATTGCGACCAAACGGCTCGGCGCGCGTGATAAAGATAATATTGTATGTATGTAATCACTAAAACGTGTTATTTTAGTAAATTGCTGTTTCTTGAGATTTTCGTTGGCCGATGGGAGGTTTGGCGTACTGTATTCCTTGGGAACTGTCAAACAGTAGGCAATCTGCGGACCATGAATTTTAGTACATTCTTACAAATTTTTAATTTTAAATAGAATCACAGTTTTTCACCCCCGACCAAATATTATCTTTTTAATGTTTTTTTAAAGAAAGACAAACATTTCTGGGTTACGAATAACCTGACAATATTTGAAAATCTCCTACTACCTCCATAGTAAACGGAAAATGACGCTTGTGTCTTAGCCAGCCGAGGTATCGGATACGAGACGCCTGGGTGGGACCCAAACGCGATGTCAACTCAACCACTGACCGGTCAGTGGTTTAAATACCACAGCATATTTAAAAAACGTACCAATCTGAAAACAATATGAACCCTTATAAATAAGTACAACAAAGGTATAATTAAAAAAAATAACAAAATACTTAGTTTTAACCACTTATATTTTTTAAGAAACCATGTTTCGCAATCAATGCGTACTTTTTTAAAACTTCTTTTTGATTTTGAATTAAAATGTTGCCACAAATAAGTTTGCTGTTTTTGAAGAAGTGAAAAGGTATAATTTTTTTCATGCCTGACCCAGATTATTGCTTTGCATGCACAATCAAATGATGACTTCAATTGAATAACCGAGATAACTGAACGCTCAAGTAGTGCAGCATGTTATTTTCTTTACTATGCTTTTTGCCTTTTCCACTGAACATATGATTAATGTTGTGTATATAGCCGTTATTATGGTCTCCATGCAGTCCATGTTGTTTATTTCCACAGTCGCAATTGTTTTCTGGATTACAGCTCTCCGGTTCGGTGTACCCATTAACCTCTTCACAGCTTTGTGTGAAGCTTTCGTTCTTAAAGCAGATCTTAGCCAGGTCTCTCCAGAACTTTAGCACATCTGCGTAAGGTAACGAGATGATGGTACTATTGCCAGTGAAGTCGAGACCGGTGAAGTTGTTTGCGGATACAGGTTTCCAAACCACGTGCATCAGGGGCGTTTGTACTGGGTTTGGATTACTAGAAAAATACGACCATATTAATATAAAATTTGGAGGGACCTGACACAATGTTCGCAATGTTATTAGTTATGTGTTATTAGTGCTATTTTTATTGTTATGTGTTGTTAGTGTTATTTTTATATTTCTATTTTATTTATTTTTTATTATTATTAACCGAGATAAAAAATATAAAAATACTTTTTTTGTGTAAATCTCCTTACTGGTCTGAACAGTTCCGAGGAAGCAGGAATTTAATATAATTTTAATACCTTAAAGGAAATGAGAAGAAAAAATAGAAATTTACATGGATCAATAGAAAGTAAAGAAATTAAAAAATAAATTGACAATGTTTTCTCCATATTTATGAGAACCACATTTTAATAAACAAAATCGTTTTATTACCCATACAATACAATATTTTTAGACATCTCCATAATTCGTTGTGTCGTCAGGACATCACTCGCGGATTCATTGATCTGATTAATTCCATCCAACTGCACCCCAAAACAATAGGCCATAAAGTCACCGTATCCTGCGCCAGAGTAATTTAAGCCAGAGGTCAGCTTCGTAAAGTCCGCTTGACCTGTGTAAGAATACCTATAAATCCACACACTATTACTGTACTTCTCCAGCAGCTTTACCGATAAAATGTGATTTAGAATAAACGCAATATCATTATATAACTTGATCAAACTATCAGTTACACTTTCTGAATCCGGGAAGTATTTTTCAAGAATCTTTGTTTCAATTTCCGCTGTTTCATTTGCACCACACTTGACCAAAATATCTTCGGGAATAAAATGCCTCAAATCCGGAACGCAATCGTTAATAATTGCATCGCTATTACTTGGAGATAAAAATTGCCTGGTCATATATAGCACTCCATCATTTGCGGTTAATCCCATAATCACGTTTACCTTGTTAATTTTTCCTGACCTTAATATGTCTGTAGGAGAGGATGTGATAAATGGCTTATTGTATGAGTGATGGTGTTTGTAATGTTGGATTGATTCAATTGTTGGGACAAAAGCGAGCTTAACTTGGTCACCGAATTCTGCTGATTGAGCTGCATACACGATATCTTTATCTGGAATCGTTTTCAAAAACGCAGCAATATCGGTGCTGTTTCCAATACCTAAAATTTGTGCAAGTTTTTGAGCGTTGCTTTCTGGATTCTTTTGCAAAGCCCACGGGTCTAAGGCTGAACCTGATTGAATGATAGCATTATTGAACAGTCCCTTGCTCAAGGGAGACAGAATGTGATACATAACTGAAGCCCCTCCCGACCCTTGACCCATAAGGGTGATTCTACTTTCATCTCCACCAAACATTGCAATATTCATTTTCACCCATTTTAGAGCGAGAACTTGATCTTTAAGTCCAGCGTTTCCTGGAACGTCCGGAGTGTTCAAGGAGAGGAAGCCGAGAGCTCCGAGTCTGAAATTTAATGTGACTAGGATAATGCCAGCTTTCATATAATTTTCTGGGCCGTATACAAGGGGGCTTCCATCTCCTACGAGGAAACCTCCACCGTGGATATTTATCAGCACAGGCGAATTTTGGTGAGAGATTTGTTTTGGCACATAGATGTTCAGAAATAGGCAATCTTCTTCTCCATAGAATTTATTCAAATATAGCTCGTCATATTGAGGACAAGCGCTCCCAACTTGGGTTGCGTTGAGAATTCCTTGCCAGGGTTTGGCTGGTTTTGGATTCTGAAAAGAAAAATCATAACATTTTAATGGATGATTTTGATACCTGAACCGTCACAGTTTTTACTACCCAGGATACCATAATCTATGTTTGTTCACCTTAATGCTTTAAAGTATCATCTCATACTAACCCAATAAACGGTTGCAGGTTGCATTGATTTCAATGCGTTGTTTACTGCCAGCTATTATTGAGATGTAATTTAGTTATCTACAAACCACGTATATTTTCGTAGATAATGAGTAAACGTTACACATTAGTGTAGGTATACTTTATTTTGTTTTGATCGAGAAGTCGTGCATATTACCTACTTTTAATTTTTTAGTATATTGCAATGTTTTGAACAAAAATAAATGTAAAACTTGCCTTGAACCTGCGTTTGCCAATGGGTGGTTTGGCGTACGGTATTCCTTGGAAACTGTCGTATACTATACTAGGCAGTGTGACGGTTTTACCCTCAATTACACCTTGGGCAACTATTACCCGAGGACCATGGCTGGCTTCACACCTACTTGAAAAACATACAAATAATGAACGTATTAAAAATAAACAGTACTATTATATTTCTTGTTGTAGGGGGCACTTTCGCCAGAGTTTGAACATTGCCTTTTTGAAATATCCTAACGATTTTCGTAGGATTTTTCATAGTTTTGTTTCGTACAATATTGGAAAGTAATGTATTTTTAACATGAACAGTCATTAATTACGAGTATATTTGTATTAATTCATTAAAATAAAAGTTATTATGTTTTTACCGTGGCCCGTTTCTACATTCAAGTCTGATTTCGAAATTAATTTTAGTTGTATAAGATTAATTTTACGTAAATTTTGGGCTAACGTTGAAAAAACTCAAATTTAACATATTTGGTACAGAATCCGTTAGTTCCATTCAATACACTTGTAATTCTATTTTTAGGTCCTGTTTATAAAATTATAAACAATTACATATTACATTACTTGTAATCATTATTTTTTTAAATAACTGATTTGCCCACCAACAATTTTTTGCACGTCCTCTGAAGAATCCACATTATTAACCTCCATTAATATTTTGGGCAATGAGGAGTACATAATTATTACGATAGTTAGTCCCAGAATTGAAAGCACTGAAAAAACAGCACAAAAAAAAATCCCGACTTCTAGGTGATTTGGTAATGGTTGGATTTGGTGAAAACATTAAAAATGAAGGTATAAGTAACGACATGGAAATCATAAAAATGATTAAAACGATGTACTTACAAACTTTGGCGAAAATGCCCAAATACTTGCTTGTCTTCAAAACACATCTACATCTTTGAAAGTACTCGCAAATCAGTAGTTTTAATCGTAAGATTGTCACAAAGAGATAATTAAGTGGAAAGCGTGAAAGTTATCAACCAAAAAGGCTGGTCTAAATTTTTTTTTTATTTAACATTAACTCACAGTAGAGCCATCATCACCCTGAGGAAAATAATTTCCCCGAGGGCCTATGTCATCTTTCTTTCTTGGGGATTCTGTGTGAAGTGTATTTATGTGGAAAGGAAGGAATGAACCCGGTTTTGAAGTGACCCACGTTGTAGGAGGGAGGAAACACAGTTGCCGGCAAATCGTTCCACAACCAAGATGGTTGAACTCAAGAATGAGTCGTAGAAACGACCCGTTCTCATGTGACAAATGTCAACTGAATACAAATTATTTTTTCAATCTTTCTTTGGGCCCTAAGAAACTGCAATACTGAAAAAGTTCGTAGTAGGAACCAAGATCATGCTAAATTTTGCGGGATGAAAAAGTAGTATCCAACAAGGCCACCATCTTGACAAACTAATTTACAGACAGATGAAATGCCAAATGGTAAAAGAGGGAATAAATGACAAATAACCTGGTTTTATTAGAGGTAGACCAACTACAACAAATTTATTACTCTTTCAAAACTACATATATATTGCAGTATTTTTCTAAAAATAAGCAAGTTTACTGTACATATACTGATTTCTCGAAGGTTTTTGATAAAGTGTCTCACAAAGTATCCGAAAACTTCATGCTCTGGGAATTAGGGAAAATATGTTAAGCTAGTTAAATAATTACTTCTCTGGAATAACCTTATGTTTTGTGATAATAAATCTTATATGTCTAAACCATTTTCAGCCACCGGTGGCGTACCGCAGGTCAGTCATGTTGGCCCAGTTTTATTTTGTTCTACAAAAAAATCAAATATTTACGATAATTGAACAAGCATTTAACCATTCAATTAATTGATGAATCGAACACAATATGACAAATAATGTAAAATATTTCAAAACAATTTGGGTTACACTATTATTGAACTCTATGAACATGAGGATAAATCTCTTTTCTGAATTTTTGGATCAGTGTGAATCACGTGTAAACTATTATTGCAATAAAGAATGAATTGTCACTAAAGAAAAACTTTGTTTATTAAATGTAATGTCAATGACCAAAACGAAATAGAAGTTGTGAAAATAATTTGAAAAAGCACAATATATTATGTAAATGTACGAAATCGTTACGTTTTTTAAATATTTTTAATAGCAGTCACTCCGGTCTAAATATACTTTTTTTGCCTGCCTCAATTATGAAAAATAAATTTTATGACTATATTAAAATGCATGAATCTAAGGAGTTTTTAAACTTAAATCACAACGCGAATATAATTTATAGTTGTTATTTTGGAAAGACTTTGAAGCTTTTAAAATTGTAATAAAACGAAAGTACTTAACCCGTACTGGACACTCAGCACATATATTCCCAGGAAGAAACACGATGTTAGCGTCTCCATCGCTAAGCTTGCAGACCTGCCACTGGAAGCTACGGATCAGCAAGAAACCGTTAATATGGCATGTAGTTATGCACAAGGTGCATTAACAAAGTTATATGAATTTATTTTTAAAACTACCTGGAGTTGCTGGCTCTCGAGATTTAACAATCATTTCAAATATTATGTCGAATTTTTTCTTATTTTCGTGCAGATTTATTTATAATTCGAAAACTCCACAGCTCTTGATGGGAAATACTAAAAATATTGCATTGCCACCATTTGAAAATCAGAGGGATTGCAATTATAATGAAGACATCAGCTTACTGATCCTTGGGTTGATTTCGCAGTTTCAATCTCACGGCTTTATATTAGGTCCTTACATATGAAATTGGCGTTTTGCCGTACTGGCAACTTTGACCTCAAATATCTTCTCTTTGGTTAGGAATTCCACATTCAAATTTATTCAGCTATTTACTCATGTAGGTATTTGTGTTTCGAAAATTATAATTCATTGGTTTTTTCCTTAATTTTTTTTTCTTTGCGTCACGTAGTTTACAAAATGGAAAACTTGAAATATCGCGTTATTTACGAGTACGAGTTCCACCGTGGCACCATTGCTGCAGACACGGCTCGAAGGATTAATGATGTGTATGGCGACGGTGCCGCAAAAGAAAACACAGTGCGTTTTTGGTTCCAACGTTTTCGTTCTGGAAATTTCGACCTGCAGAACAAGCCCCGTGGACGGCCGGAGACCAAATATGATAATGAAGAATTGAAGGCTATTGTAGAAGCGGATCCATCGCAAACCACGTCCGAGTTAGCTGCAGGCTGCGGTGTTAGTGTTAAAACTGTTTTAATCCACTTGAAGCAAATTGGGAAGGTGAAAAAGCATGAAAGGTGGGTACCTCACGAATTGAGTGAAGCAAATCAACAAACGCGCGTTAGAACGCTAGACCACACACTGCACAACAGACGGCTACCAATTAGAGGAGCTTCAATTGGGATGTCTAAGACATCCACTGTACTCTCCGGACCTTGCCCCAACAGATTACCATTTTTTTCGAAATTTGGATAACTTCTTGCAAGGAAAAAAATTCAACTCCGATGGGGCAGTCCAAACCGCCTTCAAAGATTTTATTGATTCCCGTCCGAATGGTTTTTTTAGTAAAGAGATCGATGAACTACCTATGAGATGGCAAAAGTGCATAGATAGCAATGGTACATACTTTGATTAAATAAATATATTATATTTAAAAAAATCGACATTATGTTCCTCCCATACAAAACGTCAATTTCATATGTAAGGACCTAATAGTATAGTTTTTATTTAATTGACGTGAACAAAATATCTATGCCCAGTAATGTCAGGAATAATGCTTGAGAGGATGCACCATATTTGGAATCAGGACGCTAACAAAAACCCTCCTCATGTAGATAGCGATAAGGTTCAAATTCGCGCATATCATTAGTCGTCTGAAACATCGCCAAAACATGTGTTTAATATTATTTAGCGAAGTTCATGCACAAATATTTTACGATAATTTTCTTTAGAACTTTATTTTTTACGCATTACACAATAAAACCATAACCGGAAAGGGCTTCGTGAATAGGAGATTGATTGAAAGAAATTTAATAATTAATTTTTTCCGAGCTCATAAAAAGACTAAAAAAAAATCTTCTTTCGTTCTTCGCGCAGTATTTTATTAAAACATCTAAAATATTTCTAAGCAATCAAATTTTCAAACCAAAAACATATGATTTTGCATTACTTCGCAGTGCATCGTGAAAGTGCTAATCAAATAGCTTTTGAAAATTCTGAAACTTTTTAACTGCTCACCGTTTTAATTACTTCTAAAAACAACATAGAAGTCGGGATTAATAAACATTGTGAGCAAACAGCTCGTCGTGATCAAGATAATAGACGTATGTAATCAGCAAAACGTGTTATTTTAGTAAATTACTGTTTCTTGAGATTTTCGTTTGCCGATTTTGCCATTTGGCGTACTGTATTCCTAGAGAACTGTTATACACTAAGCCGGGCAGTGTTGCAATTTTACCCTTAATTACCCCCTGGGCAACCTGCGGACCATGAATATAGTGAAACGCTTATTATACTAGCTGAAGTCCCCGGCGATGCCCGGGCTTAACACAGGTTTTCGTAATCAAATATAGATAATAATAACCTTTCTTGTTTTGAAGGTACGCATTTGTAAAATTTCGTCACCCTCGGCATAAAATTGTAGATTTGACCATCCTGACCATCTTTATACAAAACATTGATATTTTGAAAAAAAATCATTTTCAGCTATAAAAAACATCAATAACATCGTATTTTTCAATCTTAGCACTCTAACTGACTGAAAACTCAAGGACCGCCACTGGTGTACTATTAAAATTCAATTTTTAGGATGTTAGAAAAAAACATTCAATCAATGTATTGATTTTAAACACAATCATAGTTTTTCACCCCTGACCGGACTTACCTCAGCACATTAACAAAATCTGAAGATGAAGGTGCAAACGATTTGATCCCAAATAAATAAGAACAAAAAAAGTTATAATTTTTTTATGAATTATTATTGTTTTGCTGCACAATCAAATTTTGTTTTTATTTAAAGAAGCGAGATATCTGAATGCTCAAGTAGTGCAGGATGGTGTTTTCTTTACCATGCTTCTTGCCTTGTGAATGTCCACTGAACATACGGTAAATGTTGTGAAAGTAGTCGTTATTACTCTCTACACCCTTTCCATGTTCAAAACATCTGCCGTCGCAATTGTTTTCGTGGGCACAGCTCTCCGGCTCGGCGATCACTTCAAAGCTCGGTGTGATGGTTTCGTTATTGTGGCAAATCTTGTCCAGTTCACCCCAGAACTTCAGCACATCTGCATAAGGTAAAGAGATGGTGGTACTGTTATTAGAGAAGTCGAGACCGGTGATGTAATTTTCGGTTACTGGTTTCCAGACCATTTCATTCAGGGGCGTCGATATTGGCGTTGGATTACTGTAAAAATAAGAAAACGTCAATATAAAATTGGCAGGAATCAGAATTATGAGTTTGTGGTATTAACTCTGGAAACGCCATTTTTAATAAGCAAGTTAATTTTATTACCCAAACAATATAAAATTTTTCGACATTTCCATGATTCGCTGTGCTATCAGGGCATCAATCGCGGATACATTGATTTGATTAATTCCATCAAACTGCACGTCAAAAAGATAGGCCAAAAAGTCGTTATATCCAGCGCCAGTGTAATTTAAGCCAGATGTTAACCTTGTAAAATCCTTTTGACCTGTAAACTGATACTTAAAAATCCATACTGTACTGTGCTTTGCCAATAGTTGCACCGATGTTATGTGATTTTGGATAAATGCAATGTCATTATATAAATTGATCAAACTATCAGTTATATTTACTGATTCTGGGAAGTATTTTTTCAGGATCTTCGTTTCAATTTCCACTGTTTCATTTTCACCACACTTGGTCAGAATCTCATCAGGAATGAACGACCTCATATCCGGAAGGCAATCGTTTGTAATGGCTTCGCTATTCAATGGAGATAAGAATTGCTTAGTCAGGTAGAGAACTCCATCATTTGTGGTCAAACCTAGTATCACGTTAACGTTATTAATTTTTCCTGACTTTAAAATATCTATTGGAGCGGATGTGATAAATGGCTTATTGTATGAGTGTTGCTGATTGCAATGTTGGACTTTTTCAATTGTTGGGACAAAAGTGAGCTTAACTTGGTCATCGAATACTGTTGATTGGGCTGCAAGCACTATATCTTTATCTGGAATCGTTTTCAAAAATGTAGCAATATCGGTGCAGTTACCGATACCCAAAATTTGAGCAAGTTTTTGAGCATTGCTTTCTGGATGCTTTTGCAAAGCCCACGGAGCTAAGGCTGATCCTGACTGAGTGATAGCATTATTAAACAGTCCCTTGCTCAAGGGAGACAGGATATGATATATGACTGAAGCCCCTCCCGACCCTTGACCCTGAAGTGTGATTTTGTTTTCATCTCCACCAAACATGGCAATATTCTGTTTTACCCATTTGAAAGCGAGAACTTGATCTTTGAGACCAGCGTTTCCTGGAACATCGGGAGTGTTCAAGGAGAGGAAGCCGAGAGCTCCAAGCCTGAAATTCAGTGTGACTAAGATGATGCCAGCTTTCATATAATTTTCTGGGCCGTATAAAAGGGGGCTTCCATCTCCTACGAGAAAACCTCCCCCGTGGATATTTATCAGCACAGGCAGATGTTCGTGACAGTCGTGTTTTGGCACATAGATATTCAGAAAAAGGCAATCTTCTTCTCCATAGAATTTATCCAAATATAGCCGATCATATTGAGGACAAGCGCTCCCAACTTGGGTTGCGTTGAGAATTCCTTGCCAGGGCTTGGCTGGTTTTGGATTCTGGAACAAAAATTATATCATTTTAGTGAATCGTTTAGATTCCTGAATCGTGACATTTTTTACCATCCCGAGTACAAGAATCCCGAGTTTGCTCACCGAAATCATGTAAAGTGACATCGACTACAAGCTGCAATCTGCTCCTTGCAACGGTTGCAGGTTGCAGTGATTGAAACACACTGTTAGCTATTATTGGGATGAAATTTAGTTATCTACAAACTATGTACATTATCGACCATAATGATTAATCTTAAGACACGTTGTCCTAAAGTGTTTGTATGTCTCAAAGTTTTGAACAAAAATATCAGTAAAACCTACCTTAAACCTGCGTTTGCCGGTGGGTGGTTTGGCGTACGGTATTCCTTGAAAACTGTCGTATACCATACCAGGCTGTGTTACGGTTTTACCCTCAATTACACCCTGGGCAACTATTACCCGGGGACCATGGCTGGCATCACATCTACAGGAAAAAACATACAAATAATTTACGTTTGTAAAAGTGATCATAATAAGTAAATTTGACTACAATATTTCTTATATTTTAAGTACATTTTTGTCTTTAATACATGTGAATCCCTTGAGAGAATGCGCCTAATATTAGTTTTAATTATGTGAGCACCGCAAAAATATCATCAATCGTATCAAGAAATCGTGAAAGATCTAATCAATGAATACGTGTTTTCCAAATTTTGTATGTTTTTATTCGGTTAGTTAATTTTATGGGAAATGCTTTTCCTTGATACTTTAACCTTTTAGATTGTTTGAAATAATTTTGTCTTTAGGTGTAAAGTTCCTAACACCATCTTATTTTTAATATTTTTCCTTTCCTTTAAGTATGCCCGTAAACAGTTAGTTAGTCTTAAACCATGATTTATCTCCGTTATTTATTTTTCAATTTAAAGTGTTCAGCGGTGTTTCGCAGATGAATTGACAAAAATGGTCAAGTTAAAAGAGGACCACACTACCATCAGTCAAAGAGAATTAATAAATTCTCGTTTCAAAGGTTAATGACACTACACCACAATATTTTTTTAATAAAACATTATGTTTTTCCTGTGTTCTACGAAACAGTGGAGGTATCCACCAGTTTCCTGCCCTGGTATAAGTAACAGATGGTTACTCCTTCAAGGCGCTCGCAAGGACTCAAATTTTTTTGAAAGAACGAATCTACATTTAAGTTTGAACGAATCTAGACCTCCAGTGTCCCTGCACACAGTGTTAGGAAGCAGTATGCAAGTGCTTACATAATATACAAAATGCGAAAAATATAAAGCAAGTCAGGGATAAACAAATTAAAAAAGATAAGAGAAAAACATAAAAGGCGGCTGCTCGCAGGGTAATGGCATCTTGCGTATGTTGCAAGCATCTGCAAGAAAAGATAATGAAAACAAGTATTGTGATATGAAGAACGCTTGTGTCGGGTGGGATACCTCTCTCGTCATCTGGCAGTACCAGCCAGAATGTGTATGGTGATCGGTCTGCCGTGAATGAATCTCAACATCCGCGCCCTTTAGCCGGTTTCTCGGTTGTGCCTTGACGATAGTAAGTGGGAAGTAGGGGAACGTATCCGAAGACCCTAAGGATGGAAGCGTCGAGTTGCCGGAGGCAGGGCGGAAGGACGATGAGTTCGCCCAGCCAAACCTCAAGCCCACACATGTTCTACGAAACAGTCAAATATTTCTGAACTATGAATAAGCCACTAATCAATGTATAACGTTAATAAATTTGCAAAAAAATTTAAACAGGATTGCTGAGCAGCTTGAACATTGGTGGGTTTGTCCACTATTCGATACATTTTTAATAAACTACAATAAAGTGCATAAATCTCTTCTCTGAACTCTTGAATAATTTTTTTTTTCATTGTTAAACCATTACATTTTTTTAAGACATTTTTTACGTTATTGCAAAGAGAAAACTTTATTTTTAAAAACTTTGTAAGAAATTTGACGTCAATGACGAAACGAAATAAAATTTTCGAAAATAATTTGAGAGTGCAAAATATATTATATAGATTTACTACATCATAACGTTTTTTTTACCCAATACTTCCACTCTCTCTGTCATGAATAGCTTTTTCCCTGTCTGGGTTATGGAGAATAATTTTATATCGTAGGTATGTCGGTATTCCTGAGGTTTTTAGTTAAAAAAGTAAAACCAAAATCGCGCGTTTGGACCGAAGTCCGAACTATTAGGTCCTTACATATGAAATTGGCGTTTTGCCGTACTGGCAACTTTGATCTCAAATATCTTCTCTTTGGTTAGGAATTCCAAATTCAAATTTATACAGCTATTTACTCATGTATTTGTGTTTCGAAAATTATAATTCATTTGTTTTTTCCTTAATTGTTTTGTTTTCTTTGCGTCACTGTTTACAAAATGGAAAACTGCAGGCTGCGATGTTAGTGATAAAATTGTTTTAATCCACTTGAATCAAATCGGGAAGGTGAAAAAGCTTGAAAGGTGGGTACCTCACGAATTGAGTGAAGCAAATCAACAAACGCGCGTTAGAACGCTAGACCACACACTGCACACAGACGGCTACCAAATTAGAGGAGCTTCAATTGGAATGTCTAAGACATCCACCGTACTTTCCGGACCTTGCCCCAACAGATTACAATTTTTTTCGAAATTTGGATAACTTCTTGCAAGGGAAAAAATTCAACTCCGATGGGACAGTCGAAACCGCCTTCCAAAGATTTTATTGATTCCCGTCCGAATGTTTTTTTTAGTAAAGGGATCGATGAACTACCTATGAGATGGCAAAAATGCATAGATAGCAATGGTAGGATTGGTAGGTACATACTTTGATTAAATAAATATATTATATTTTTAAAAAATCGACTTTATGTTCCTCCCATACAAAACGCCAATTTCGTATGTAAGGACCTAATATAAGAAATAATTGCAAAACATCAACATGGTGGTCGTCCATACAAAAAAAAAATCATTTCACATATTTGGAATTTTAAATGCAGTGTTTTCCATTCTCCCGAATGCAAATAGTCGTTTGTGGATCTAAGTTGTTTTTTTTTAATATTCGTATTAAGTAAGCATTTACCCTTTTTGTAAATAAGGTGTTTTTTAACCAAAATCACAACGCTGGAATTTTATGATAATTTTTCAATTCTTATGATGCATTTTTTCCCATCAGATAACAACAGATTAAACTTCAAGATCAACAGTTATATTGCATAACTTTAATTAAGAGTGATATATTCATTTATTAATTCAGGGTGCTAAGCGACGTACTTGACTTACTTTAACCAGTGATTCCTGACATTATTTGGAGTAAAAAACGTCAATTAAATTTTTGATTTTATTAAAAAAATGGTTGGTGTTGGACAGATGGAGGCGGGGTGAGGAGTTGGTCGGTTACTCGGCTGAGTGACCAGTTACGACATGCATAAGAAATTTTTTTTGTTTGGATTTAAAGAAAATTTTGAAAAAAAAGTCACCGGAGAGCAAAATTTCATTTAAATTTTTACTCCAAATAACGACAGGAATCACTAGTTAGTAAGAGAATCGTTACAACAACGTTGAAAAGTAAGTTTTTTAAATTATTCGGAATAACGGATGAAAAATTCTTTAGCACCGTTGTGATTTGAAACTCGATGAAACGAAAAAGTGACACACGTGGTAGAAGTGACACCTTCAGAAAACTAAAGTAGACAAGAGCGGGGAGGGTGCGAAAAACCGTACAAAGAGGAGAGGGATTATTCTCGTTCTCTCGCAGGCTAAATCGTGTAGATGTATACATTTTGTTTGGTTGACTAATTTTTGACTCTTTTTATTGTCGCTTTTTCGTTTGATCGAGTTTCAAATCACAACGGTGCCAAAGAAGTTTTTATTTCAAAAATACTTAACCCATATTGAACACTCAGCACAAATATTCCCAGGAGGAAACACGATGTTAGCGTATTCATCGCTAAGGCTGCAAATCTGTCACTAAAACCTACTGGTCAGTTAGTAACCATTAATATGTGCAACGCATTTCATTAGATACCTATCGTTATGCCAAGTACGGTTATAAAGTTCCACGATTTTACTTTTAAATTTACTAGTACTTACTAGTGTTTCTTTTTTTTTATTTATTGTGGGTGATTTATAGCAAATACTGATAACTGTTTTACTTAACTTTATTAAATCAGATTAAAATAAGACATGTTTCAGAGATAGACCGTAGATAATCACTTCGACGCTGGAAAGTAAAAATGGCTAAAGCGCCACACAGCTGTAACATTAAAGATGAACCTACACAATATAGCCTATTGTGAAGGTTGCATGAAAGATTTTTTTTATTTTTTTTTTTTTTTATTTCATACAATTTTTGAAAATACACTTTTATGTTTTTTTCTTGATTACCATACTAGGCTAATGCCCGTGTTAAGGTAATCATGATGAACCTACACAACATGGCCTATTGTGAAGGTTGCATTAAGAGCTATGCCGGTCATTTAAAAATATCGTCGATATGTATTGTAACGAATGTCTTCTGTTCCACTCCGCCCACCCCTCAGGGGAACTTAGCGAAAGGGACAACTGCATATCGGGCCGAAAATACCTAAATAAAATCGTCGAAATCGCTGTTTTGTATTCCCCATTTTTCTTCTCCGAAACTGGACCGATTTTAATTTTTTTTTTCACCAACTGTATTAGAAGAAAATATTCTATATCGGTACGTTTTCCTTTGTTAAAAATACATTGTTTAGTTTGTATACTGAACGTCTTTTGACGGCGTTGAAAAAAAAATTTGCTCTAGGGTCAAAATCCAGAGAGATAAATGGGGAATACGTTTGTATGGAAAAAACGCCGCCCGCATTCCTTCTTAAAGATTAACCTACACAATATAGCCTATTTTGCAGGTTCGTCTTTATTTTTTACAGCTGTATGGCGCTTTATCCATTTTTTCTATCCAGCGTCGATATAATCATAGCTACCTAGAGTAGTGATGTGGCAACCAGCGCTCGATTTACAACAATCATTTAAAAAATATAGCGTATTTTCTTATTTTCGCGCAGATTAATTTATAATTCGAAAACTACCCACAACACGATGGAAATGATCCAAAAAATAATAATTACAAAAAACATAGATGAACTGCATATACGAGTATGACAAAAACACCAACTTGCCGATCGCTGGACAGTTTTTGCATTTTCGATCAAACTGATTTCTGCTTTATGGCGTAGTTTTTATTTTAATTGACATGAACAGGATATGTGTATATGACCAGTAATGTGCAGAACAATGGTTAAGAAAATGAAAGTGCTAATCAAGCAACAACTTTTGAAAATCCTGTAACTTTTTAACTGCTCACCGTATGACTTGATAAAAAATACAAATAAGTTGTATTTAATATATTTGCAATCAAACAGCTCTGCGTGATGAAGATAAAACTATATGCGAACATCTATATATATTCATTATTTTTATTTAGTTCAGCCGAGCGATTCTATAATATCTTTTGTGATATCTACATCTCCTGAAGGATGAGATCTCCTGACAGATTTGTGTGATTTACTATTGCTGTTATTTGCTTTTCTATGGGTATCAGGCCAGCTTCGCCGATTTCAAAAAATTTACTATTGCTGTTATTTGCTTTTCTATGGGTATCAGGCCAGCTTCGCCGATTTCAAACGATCTAATCTAAAATATGTGACAGCTCGCAGTTGGAATCTGACATCAAAATGCAAATAACAGCCATAGAAAATCACACAAATCTGACAAGAGATCTCGATCCCACAAAAGATAAAAAATCGCTCGGCAGTAAGTAAGACAGGCATGATGCTCAAACAATTATAATTTATGTTTAAATACATTAATCTACGTAAATTTTGGAGGGACGCAATTGGAGGGATGGATTCACACGTCCGTCACTCCTGGACTCACTGACCCCAGATTCCTACCCACCCCTCAAACCTTTTCCCTTCCTAACTTTAACTACCAGAACTTCCTATTCTTCCCTACCTTAAAAAGACTTACCATACAGAATCCCCTAAGATGACATAGGCCCTGAGGGAAATTATTTTCCCCAGGGTCTCTTGTGTGGAGCTAATATAAAAAAATTGTAATAACCAAAATAACTAACTTATTATGCAAAAGTAAATGACAAACTGGGTAGGAATACAAATAGGTTCATAAACAATATATTATTGGCAAATTGTGCTGATGGGACCCCGATTTAGAAGGTACAATAAAGCCTGTCTTTAAATAAAGGGCTTCATCATAATGATCAAGGGTAATCAGCTTGGTATGATTAAGGATAAAACATTTTTTAAATGTTCAAAATAGGTCATTAAAATTGTTTCACAGCACATTTAGCAATGCATATTAATAAGGCAAGAAGGCCTCTTGCATGCCATAATGGAGGGTATGACCGAGGGGACAAACGCTAGGGGACGCCCACGCCGAGAGTACCTGGAGGACCTGCTGGTGGACGTGCGCTGCTTATCATATGCAGACTTCAAAAGAGCCGCACAAGACAGGGAAGAGTGGAAGAAACGAATAGATGAAATTGCTGCAAACCAATCCCAGGATTGAAACCAGAGAGAGAGATTGTAATAATTTCTTAATGTTCGCGGTGCAGGGGAGAAATATCCTGTTCGTGTGATAGGCTATTAAAGCCTATCACACAAACAGGAGAAATTCACTAAGGAGAATGGTGTGTTGATGTTAATTGGGGATAAAATGTTTGGTGTATCAACTGATGCGTGTATAAATTTCTGTAGAAGCAATAAATCAGAAAGTTTAGTTCTGGCTGTCAGAGAGTGTAGTTTATTGTGCAAAATTCGGTGATTATAGGTTCCAAATTGATCTGGTAAACCCTAACGATAAGCAATTACACGGTTTAATCTTATTTTTTATGGATTCTATCCAATAATTGAGCCCTTGCTCGGAAAAACGTTGTATCCAACAATATTCGCATTCCGAGAAAAATAGGAAAAAACGAAACCAGTTATGATTCATAACATTTAGTATTTAAAATGAAATAAACATACAATTCTTAAGAGTCGTGAAGAAGGGCAATTAAATTAGAAATTATTACAAAAATTACTCTGAATTAGTGGAAAAATGTTGTATACATAAATTTCACGGACAACGTTAAGAGCGTTTAACCAGCCAGCGGACGAAAATCCACATTTCGTCTAAAGTTGTTCTTCCGATCGTGCAGGGCGGTTACAATGAGAAAGATTGACTATTCTCCGTACCAGCTTTTTAAAATTATAACTCAATATCCAATTTATTTCAATCCAAATTAGCTTTAATTTATACCTTCATCCAAAAATGCTGAAAGGCGTGATGATAAAACTATTAAAATAGTGTACTTTTTGTAGTTATAAGTATTTATCATTTTTCAATAATGTCTAAATTTAATAAGAATGTTAAAAAAATCTAAAATATATTATTTTGTAAGTGCGCAAATAAATACACAAATGGACCAATTTTCGTCAAGAAACACATGTACGTACATATTTTTTAATGATTTTATTGAAACTAAAATTAAAATTCTAATACATAACTTTGCTAGATAATGTATTGATTTATTTTACTGCATAATTACATTATTTGAAATGGGTGTGGTATAATACAAAAACTTTTTTGAAAATTTAACAAATCTGCCAACGACCTATGGAATAACCTTATTATACTTAAAATTAAAAAAAAATCATAAATTTATTACATAACTATGCTAGATAAAAGAACAATCTTTCGAAATCCATTTATATTTTTTTGTGGAAAAGAGTCAATACGTCTAAAAACTTTTTTGAAAATGACGTATTTCCGGCTTTCTCTGGTAATGCCCTCTTAATCCACAAATTTTTTTTTTTTTACTCTTCGTACCTTACAGAAAGCTACATTCTCTTCTAACATTAATTTACATGTTTCATTGATATATTTGAGCTTAAAAAGAAAAATATTATATATAAATAAATCAAACTATTTACTTTTTTTTAATTGATTGATTCCGGGTTGAGTCCAGTTACAACCATTATCTTTTTCTATTTTTCTGTGTCTTTCATATTTTTGTTTAGATTATTATCTTCTGCTGCAATGATACAAAATATTTACGTTCGAGATACTGTCATGAGATCAACTTACGACATTTCTCCACAAACCTGTTTCAACGGCTAAAAAGCGGGCTTAGTAATATTTTTTCTGGACAAATACTACTTTCCTGCATACTTCAGCTTCTTGGCTTTGAATTGTTTCTAGTTGAAGCCACACGATGTTCGTTCTCTATTTATTCCGAAGAATTAAACCATGCTCACTGATTTCGAAAAACGGCAAAACAAAGTACTTCAACCAACTAATCATTAAAATTCTGCCACAGGCCTTAAAAAAAATCATCATATTAATGTTTGCCTCAAAAGATGCGTATTAAAATGCCACATTATTCCATCAATAACTTAACACTGATAGTTTTATTGGATTCAACATTATTCCGAACAAGGGCTTAATCACGAATCTCATAATTCCAGGGAGACCAAATAGTGGATTCGTATTCGCATTCTATTTATTATAAGTACGTCTATATAAATACATATATTTTTTTAATTGAAATTTTTTTTGTACAATACATATAGATACATAAATATAATATAAGTATTTAAACAGCTTAATACCTAATATTTATTATTATTATAATTATTTATATTTTTTTAAAGGTTCTCCCATAATAAGCAAATGCTTGTGTGTAAGAGAGGAAGTATTATTTGTTTGGTTATTTTGTTTTTTTTTTGTTGTTTTTATCGCTGTTTTTATTTATATTTAGTAGGTACATATGCGTATATATGCGTACATCATCCCTAAAGCGTGTTATTTTTGTCAGTGATTGTTTCTTGAGATTTACGATGGGAAGTTTGGCGAACGGTATTCCTTGGACTGTTGTATACAGTTGTACACTAACTAGACCATGCTGTGTTGCAATTATACCCTCGATTACCTCTGGAGCAACTGTCACCTGCCTACCACGAATATAAAGTAACGCTTCGATTTTGACTTTATATCACAGATATTTTTTATGAAACATTTTACGCATTAGTTAATCATTCAATGACATATAAATAAAATATTATGTAACGATTTAATATTTTTTCTTATTCTTTAGTTTATTCTTTAATGCCTTATTTTTATTTTTTAAAACGGCGATCTCACGTTTTTATAAATAATCGTGATATTGATTGCAATGTATATGGCCATTTTTTTATGTGAATATTGTACAAGAATCCAAACTGCTCCCGTCGAAAGCCAGTGAGATTACAGTATCCCCAAAAAGAGTAAGTTGTGAGACTGCAGGTAGTGGGACGTAGAAGGAGATGAGGAAGAGGAAGGTGAGAAGTACCTGGTTACTCAGATCTGGTCACCAAACGTTCAACTCAAAAAGCTTCAAGCATTTTCTAAATGCTTCAATTTTTTTATTTGAACAGGACAGGACACAACAAGGAACATTTTTAAATAAATAATACAAACAAAATTAAATGTTTCTTTTCGGTGAATTCCTTTTCTTTTTTTTCACATCTTACAAAAATGTTTTAAAAATACATGAAAAACCGCGTTTTGTTATGTCCGCAATGGAATATGAACCTTTTGTTTAAAATTCCATGAATTATTTTCCTCCAATGTTTGTTTTTCTCAAATTATGCTTTCTAACTCATTTTACCTGTTAAATTTTATGAATATTTTTTCGAAGAATTTTTTCCCTCCAAAACTATATTTTTCCTCCAATATTTATTCATCTGTCAAAAATAATTCTTTAGTAATACACTTTAAAAATGGAACGCGTTTTGAAATTTGAGATACCTATAGTAAGAAATTACCTGCCCTTTGTTACAGTATTTTGGAAGGTTTACGTAGGCTACGAACCTCTCTTATATTTTAATGGTTCAACTCACAAATGTTCGTAGGTAGTATAATTCCAGAACCCTAAAAATAAGAATCCCTTGTAATTTTCCCTTTGGGTAACAATTTTTGATTAAATTTTTTTTTTTGGTTTCATTCAAAAAGTACAATTTTATTTCATTCTGAGTTTTCTTTTCTATTTTCTCCCAAGCAACGAGAACTATAATTCAACCAAAATAATCAAATTCTAATAATTAAATATAGTCTGTCAAATAAGAGTAAAAAATATAAAAACTGGAACTACTAAATTTGTAGACTGGCAACACCAATTTAAATGTCAAATATTTTTTTGAAGTGCAATGACACTGAATGTATAGAACACAGTAAACCACATTTTAAAAAAGATTTTTTCTTTATGGCATAAATTTGATGAAAAGATGTTTTATAAAGCGATTTGCTTTAATTTAATTTAACATAAATTTGAATTTAACAGTAGATAGAAAGGAAGAATCACTAATGGTGAGTTTAGTTACACTACTTTTAGATCTGAATGAGTTAAATATATTCAGATCTAAAATTAGAGACACGATCTAAAGCCCAGGCAACGCTAGGTAATTAATCTAGTATTAAATAAATGTGAGCAATTTAATATGTTAACACAAAATTGCAAAGTTATAATAATAATATACATATATAACTTATATCTTTTGCTGACGACACTGCAATAATTATCGAAAAAAAGACGTGGAACGATATTACCAATGCAGCCAATCAAGACATGAAGGTTATAAAAAAATGGTTCGATAACAATTTATTATCACTCAACACAGAAAAAACTTATTATATTCCATTCTCTCTACAAGAAGATGTGCCAAATAATTTAATTAACATAATAATTCATTCCAAAAATTGTGCAAATAACGGTACATGTAATACGGACTGCGCTAAGCTAAATCATAAATCTAATATAAAATATCTTGGAATCTTAATAGATAAAAATGTTAAATGGAAAGATCATATCAATCTCACTGTGGAAAGAATAAGAAAACTTATCTATGTTTTCTATAACATACGAAATATTTTACACAAAAATACTATAAAAATTATATATTATGCATTAATTCAGTCCATATTACAGTACGGCATTATTGGGTGGGGAGGGGCCTTTAAGGCTTCCTTACAGCCCATAATTATAATCCAAAGAATAATTATTAAAGTCATCCTCAGGAAACCTTACGATTACTCTACTCTAGAAATATTTCGGGAATTTAACGTACCAACGATAACAGAATTATATAAGAGAAACGCCTTATATCAAATCCATAAAGAATACTTTATTAAAAAAATTCACCCCCCCCTTAGTATAAGCAATAGATTTAAAATTAATGGCTTAATAGCCATCCCTATACTTAGGACGACAACAGCTCAGCATCACTATATGTATTTAGGTGTAAGATGGTACAATATATTATTATCCAAAAACAAACTTAATTTAACCGAAACATGTAAATATGAACAATTCAAAAAGCAAATAAAGTCCCTGAAATTGGATAATGATATATTGTACCCTTAATTGAACTTAATTGAATTTAATTTAAAATTACCCACACTTCAACTGTAATATTAAATATGTACTTTAAAAAAAATGTTATTTCCTTCTATAGCTATTTTTTTCTAAATTATGAACCAATGTTAAATAGTGTTTGTATTTATTTTATTGTTTATTAAGTTCTTTGAACACTGTTCACATTTCATTAGAACATTATATACTTTTTTTAACATGTAAATACTCCTCCCATAAACACGAGCTCCTATTGCTCAACTTATGGTGTAGTAGAATAATAAAAAAAATATATATATATTGTATAACCTTGTTATGTATCATTTGTAATGTAAAAACAAAAAAAAATTCTTGAAATAAATAAAAAAAAAAAAAAAAAAATATGCAATTCTAATTTTGAGATCGGTGGGTATCTTTACTGCAATGAAAAAATATTTTTTCCACTATTATGCCTTTTTAATTTTTTATAAAAATGTAGGTTACACAGCTTTGCTTTAACACCATAAGTTATGTGTTGAGTATTGCCATTTGATCAACAGTGGCGCCCTCCTATATTTTCTACTCTTATTTGACAAACTGTAGGGTAGATATATTTTCTTTGTTTTCGTTCATTGTTCATTATCGTTGTCACAGTCGAGCTAGTATTTTATTGCAATTTTCATATCGAGTTCGTGAATTGGTTATAAATACTATCGTGTTTTACTATTTATTAGCAAGAATATGTTGCGTTGCTTTTGCTAGTCGAACTCTAATAAACTTCTGGAGATTCTTTCATTACATTGATCTTTTTTGTCTTTGTTCATTATTTTTAGAATATTTTATGGTTTTTCGAGTGACTATTGTTGCCATTACGAAGATTTCTGGCCTTCTGGGGAAGCTCCAGCTAAGGGTACCTTTTAATAATTGATACAAGCACGTCTGACTAATATCTCGGCGTTCCGTCTGATTATCGGTACAAGCATTCATGCCTTGTGTACAAATTTTCATCGAGTACGGGGATAATTTGGGCGGCGTATTCAGAGGAACTACACAACGCAATATCAGATGATTAACCATAATTGAGGTGGATTATCGATTGGAGCGAAGTAAGACAATTACTTCATCAAGTATTTGTGCTGAGTTTGGTATCAGAGCCTTTGATGTGTAGTTATTAATTACACTTAACGTCGATAGATTAACTGTTAATAGGCACTAAATGATTAAGGGCTTTTCTAGTCATTATTAATGGACTAAAAAATTAATAAAGTATCAGAGGGGCGCAGCTTGCGGTTTTTTAATAGATTTTTAATTTCATGAATTTATGCTGAAATTTTGAGAGATGTTACGTTGATTAATACATTATTTGAAATTGCGAAAATTGCTTTACAGCTACTGAAAAAATTTAAAACATTCGGTAACAAATATTATATTTTTTTAATAATCTCAAATTCATTTTGTGGCATCATTTTTAATGAAATGAAAATAAATCACTTTGTATACACCACTTATTTAATCAAAATTATCAACATGTTTTGAAACGAATTTTCATTTTAACTTGAAGGAGACCATTGAATGAAAGCATTCCAAATGATATGCTTTCAATAAATTAGATATTATTTTCCCTGGTCCTTAAAAATATTTGAAATATGATGATTTTTGTAGTATTTTTGTTACAAATAAAATAAAATAAACATAATAACGAATATTTTCATGTGAATTATACTGCCCTGAAGAAGCTACGGTAGTAACGAAACGCGGTCGGCGATAAGTTTTAAAATACAGCAAATAATTTTTAATTAATACGAACCATTGTGAAATCGTCACTTAACTGTTACAGATAAACCATTTATCAAAAATCTATTAATATCCGTTGAGAAAGATAAGTAGCTAATTTTAAAATTTATTTTATCAATACCCATAATCGCAACATGACAGCTCAATTATTAGAATTAATATAATTGCAACTCAACTAACTTCCCACTTTTAGGAGCCGTTCAAGAATTATATAACGCACTTGGGGGGGAGGGGGGTCTTGTGAAACGTTACTGTGCGTTACGAGGGGGGAGGGGGGGGGGGGGTTTGAACAACGCGTTACGTAATAAGTATTTCTTTATTTAGATAAAAAAAACTAGGGAATTAAAATCTTCAAAGTTGGCAATCCTTTTCGTTCTCGAAATCTCTTGTTTTATTTATTACCGCAAACGCGATTAAAACAAGAAAAAAGGTATTTAAGCGAATGTCCAGTACTTTGTGCAACTTAATTGTGACTTTCAGGTAAAAATTGTCACTTGGGCGTTACGTAACGTTTAGGGGGGGGGGGAGGGTTCGGAAAAACGTTACGGCGCGTTACATGGGGGGGAGGGGGGGTCAAAAATCTTGAAAAATTTCGTTACGTAATACTTGAACGCCCCCTTATTACTTGCCGATCAACTGTTAATCATTTCCTACATTTTTAAATTGCTATTGAGTTCGAGGTTGCCTAGGTATGAAGCAAAAAATCGATTCATTGAAGAAAAAATACTTTTGCTGACGAGTGAATCATTTCATACGAAAATATCGATATTAAGTTTGATTTTTAATGTTATTTAATCACCAAATATATTGACTCTTAGACTGCTTCGTTGCATAAAGAGAATAACATCCTTTACTTGTCGTGAAGATTTAATTTGTAATATGTTTTTTGTGGAAACAAGATAAATCCTTTCACACCAGGACAATGATATTTCCCTTAGTTCCGCTCAAACAAAAAGGTTTCCCGAATGAGGCTACTTGTAATGTAAAGATATCAATCTTCTCGCACTATTTTCCCAAAACTGATAGCCTTTCAGGGCCCTGAATAAAGGGTGTTCATTATTCCCTCGAATGGGCCCACTGCCCCAAGCCCCGGTCCCGTTTCACCATTGGACCAGTCCGATGGTGAAATCTTGTTTGGGATTTAAGGGTTCGTGATTTAAAGCTTACGTTCTATTAATGCAAGAAAAACTTTGAAAGATCTCAAAATCTTTCTTCTTTGAGATTGTATTTCACGGGCACAAACTATCTTATTTAACTTAGTCTTTTATTACAAGTATTTTTTTTTGTGGGATGTATTTAATAAACAAAAAAATATTTACGTGTTATTTGCACATTCCAAAAATAAAGTTTTAATACCAACCCCATTTTCCTAAGGTCTAACATAATAAAAAAATTATATATCTAACTTTAGTTATTGTTATTGTTTAATTAAACGAAGACAATATAAGCGAAAGTCAGTCGAAAATCTGAGAACAGAAAAATCAGAAAAAGATATTGACACCGCTGGGACATGAACCCAGGACCTCTTGCTTTCCGGGCAAACGCGCTAACCACTGCGCCACCGTGCCGATATCCAATTCGGTCATTTTTAACTGTATCATACTTCGACTAAGAACCGCTCACATTATCTTCATTCTCTTAACGCATATATTATTGGCAACTATCTTTATGTATGATTGCAAGATTCAAACCCGAACTAAATGCTCTCTAGATAGTGTCTGGATAAATCTTTATCCATTTTATTTTCATATGCGACATCTATTGACTTTTCTGCAAGTCTAGGATGAATATTTTTATTTTTATTTTAACTTTATGAGTAAAACCTCAAATTGTAATATTTAATTAAACGAAGACAATATAAGCGAAAGTCAGTCGAAAATCTGAGAACAGAAAAATCAGAAAAAGATATTGACACCGCTGGGACAAGAGGTCAAGAGGTCCTGGGTTCATGTCCCAGCGGTGTCAATATCTTTTTCTGATTTTTCTGTTCTCAGATTTTCGACTGACTTTCGCTTATATTGTCTTCGTTTAATTAAATATTACAATTTGAGGTTTTACTCATAAAGTTAAAATAAAAATAAAAATATTGTTATTGTGTTTATTTCTTAGAACAACTGCATGATGTTTGTTAATACCCCACTTTATTTGTGTTTTGTCACTTTAATCATCATGCAAATAAAAATGGGGTACGGGTAAATAAAATCTTATAAATAAGTCATCTTAATGTGGCGTAACTACAGTTTGATAATGGCCTTTGAAACAACCGTCACCATAATAAATAATACGGGCATGTGCCTAGCATGATGGTCGAAGAAACCACAAAATATTTATGTAACCACCAAAGCAATGAACAAAGAAAAATAAAAAAATGAATACTTGCATTATTTAATAATAATTAACATTATAAAATTTGTGTTTCTAACAAAAAATACATGTATATACATTGTACATACTTCAACAAACTCTTCAAACAAATTTTGAACACAACAGCTCTATAAGAAATAAAAAAAATTACAAACGTAGCAAAATTAATACTTTCTAAAATTTATAATAAATACTTCGTTATTATGAGAGATACAGATACCCCGGCATGCCGCTTAAAGTCTCGAAAACCCTTCTGGACGGAAGGAGAAAGACTCCTTCGAACACCTCTCACCCCAGAAGATAGGTGGAAGCTTGAGTGGCAATCAGCCAACGTCAAAAACGCCGATCTCGTGCAAGACCCCACTGAGAGACAGCCTGGGTTCTCATTGCCTCGCAAACTCTGGACTGCCATCAATAGAATAAGGTGCTCCCATAGCCGTTGTGCTCACATGATGCATAGATGGGGCCTTAAAGAGTCGGCGACGTGTGAATGCGGTGCGGTGCAGACCACCGAACATGTGGTCAACGAATGCCCGCTCCATTCATTCCCCGGCGGGATTTATGAGGTCCACAGGGCAACGCCTGAGGCCCTAGACTGGCTCGCAGACCTAGATGTCCCCCTCTGACCCCCCACCATACGAAAGAAGAATGAGAGATACTCGTAGCAACAATTTTATACATAAATGTCAAAGTGTCTAAATGGATTTTGTAGACGTATATGCATATTTAGAAAAAAATAGCTGTTATTTAATCAGATTTCCGAACTTCTACCGATTTATGAAGTTTTACCCTTGAACACTTTAAGTTCCTATAAATTATGTGTTATTTTTTAAGATAATATTCGTACAGAGCCAAAACGATAATTATGTAAATTTCCCCGATTAAACAAAACACATTTTATTCTGTTATTTAAGATGTCATAGTTAAGAAAAAAGCAGAGTGTATCTTTAAAGGCAACTTCATCATTCGTCGGTTTTTGCTCTATTTTAAAAGAGTCGTGTTTTATTAAATATTTTCAAAATTATTATCGTGTTTTTTTAATATTAGCGCGCTCCCTCTTACATACCTTTCTTTTAATCTATATAATACTTTTTTTAGTGAACGCTTACTACGGTGGCTTAATAAAAAAGGATCAATTAATTATATAGTATATTATTTTCCAGACTAATAATTTAATGTAATAGAAAAACGCAAATGTTTCGGTTGGTTGAAAATGGCGTGTCTGAAGAGATAATTCCACTTAGCCCCTTGTTCGCGCGTTTTTATATGGGATTGATTGGGTATTGCATTCGCAGACTTGGTGGGTAGATTAGATATGTCAAAATCCTGAATTTATCCCACCTACCTAATCTTTCCTTCCAAAATGTCACCATAAAAATTGCTGCAAGAAAGTACTCAACTTTGGAGAGGTGACAGTGTGCTTTCCTGCTCAGTACAAAATAACATCTCAGACAGGGCGTACGTATCGTAACCTCTTGTTATAAGAATATTGCGAATTTTAAATTAAACAGTGAGAAGTGTACACCACAAACTGGAGATCAGCGAGGCCCCATCTGCAACGGTGAGTCCTATTTTCCTTATTCCAGTCTGGGCTTATCTAATTTTCCAAAAGCCCAATCTGAACTATCGAATGACTGATATGATTTTAGGTTTTCACGGCCAAAAATTTTATGGTTATTTCCTTTTGGGGTATTATGCCGTGTTGCGCTACCTCCTCCTTTAGCCAACGTTTCGGACAGCGTTACAGTGTCCATCATCAGGGCAGATGTGTAAATGTTAGAGATGAAGTGTGTGCTTAAGTACTTCGAAGCAATACCGGCTATTGAAGCAACCAAAATACAAGACCTACTGAGGTCTGCAAAGACCAAGTTTCCTCTGGAAACCGATGGAGTATATAAACTCAGCTGTTCCGGATGTGATAAGGTCTATGTTGGCCAGACAGAGCGGACGATCTCCAAAAGGATATCGGAACACTTTCGAGCATGTAAACTTGGCCACCCTGACAAATCGGCAATCGCCGAGCATTTAATTGAAACCGGCCATTACTTCGGATTTGTTCCTGAAGTCCTGGGAAGACCCAAAACCTATCGAGCACGCTTAATTACAGAGGCAATTGAAATTCATAAAAATCCTATTAACATTAATAGAGACGACGGAGCTAAGCTCAATAGTTCTTGGTATCCGGTAATTGACGGCTACACCAAAGCTAAATACAAAAAACCATCTTGAAGTATACTGTAATGTCAGCCCGCAGTGGATTGGTGCTGGCAACACGGTATTGCTTCGAAGTACTTTAAGCACGCATTTCATCTCTAACATTTACGCATATCGAATGACTGTCTATCAGGTTTGCGAGTGTATGCTATTTAATTGTCCCATATAACTTAGCGATCACGTAGTTTCGGGACTGGTCCGTTGAGGGCTGCATAGGCTTTGCTCTGAAGCATTTACCGCCAATTAACAGTGGAGTCGCAGTTTCGCTTAAGGTCTTAAAAGTTAGTGTTCGGTTCATTAGCAAAAGCCATCATAGTGCACAAATCGTCTTAACAACGCGTACAAATTTAAGTAAGCTAATAAAAACAAATGACTGGCTCGCCGTTTACGACAGGGCTTATTTTCCAATCCCGATCGTGGTGGGCTTTTAACGGACCATTATCATCCATTCATGTTTGTGTGGCTCAGCTTCGTGGCCATTTTATACGTTAATGTGGTGTTCGTAATAAGCTTTAAAATTATTATAGAGTCTACCTAGGGCTGGACGCAGTGTAAAAAAGCCATAGGGAATATTTTGCACAATGTTAGCATTTACTTGGATGGTGGAGCGTATAAATAGCCCCACCAAAGGCGAACTTTACAGTCTAAGAAGAATAACTAATAATAATTAAACAAATATTATGGTCAAGAATTGCCTAAACGTATAATGAAAACGTGCAATGACCTGAAGGAGATTCCCTTCTAAAATACTTTTAGCAATACAAGGCTTCGTTCATCAACTTATTTTTTTATACACTAGGCCCTGAGGAAAATAATTTCCATCAGGGTCTATATCATCTTTGGGGATGCTGTGTGGATGGTGTTTTAAGAAAATAAAGGAGAGAAATAAGGAAGAAAAGGTTTGAGGGTTGGGTAGGAATCTGGGGGTCAGTGTCCAGGATTAATAGTCAAATGAATCCATCCCTCCTATTGCGATCTAAAGATCTAAGGCGTTGGAGAGATGAAAGGGTCTCCCTCAACTGGCATCTCACCAATATGTCTCCCACTACCAAACTTAGCGATCTACTGGGAATGTATAATATTTCCCTAACGAAGGTTTTTCACGAGTCATTAATATGTCAAGCACCCCTTTAACACAAAAAATTGTAAAATATCTAACATTTTAAAACGGTCTAAAACTTTATCGATAGGTATCTACTCGATTTTCTTTTAACAACAATCCTATTGTTTTGCAACGAAAGATCATGAAATACTTTGGCTTAACACTGAGTAATCTCTTCATCGGGTTTATACACGCCAGCAAAATTTTAACTTCACGGCTGAGGAAATCCCAAGATTGGTTTTGCCGCAGCACAACAATTTATTGTGGAAAACAAACTGAATAGCATTTCCTAGCTACCTTAATCTCGAAATGATTCTAGGCCGCAGTCGAAGCGATCTCGATTCTCAGAGTTCACTTGTGTGGACCGATTAATTTGTACTTAAACCGCCGCTACCCGAATTTCTACCGATTTCTTGCAAATTTCACTTAAACATTTGAAGTTTTTAAGCTCTTAAAAATATGTTACTCGTATTTTTGAAGATAATATCTATACATACCCCACACCGAAACACAAAATATATTAAATTCCCTCGATTGAAAAAAATCGCAAAGTATGGCTCTGAAATTTTTTATTTTCAAGTCTGTTTCTGTTATTTTACAAGTTACATGTTTGAAAAAATTCCCTGTTTCTTTGAATGTTGGACAGCCCCCAAGAGATTTTTGCTCTATTTTAAACGAGTCGTGTTTTACTAAACATTTTGACAATTTTCGCACCGATTATATCATTTTAAATGTTGGCGCGCTCCTCTAACATTCGTAATTACATATCTCTCATCTTCTTATTTTTAATAATCTTGATAAGAAAACGAAATGCCATATTTCTTTTAACTTAATCAATGAATAAATTAACAAAAAACCGGCTTCGAATCTTCAAGTCAAGCGAAGCAATAAAAAAGTTAAGAAGAAATATATAAGAGCCAGTGAGACTATGGCATCTCCAATTGGGTGTATGTTGTGAGGCTGGAGGTATTTGGTGGGGAGGATATAGGAATATGAAGATGGAGAGGTGTGCCTGTCTAATCAGATCTGGTCACCGAGCCATTTCAAAAACATTTCAATTCTAAGGTTATTCTACTCTAAAGGTTACCGATTTAATGCAAATTTAACAATATCTATTTGAGAAGGAAGCACGAAGAAATGGAGTAGTATGAATATATCTGGTCCTGCCCTAAGTGATAAAAACGTATTATTTCCCCCTCCCCATGGAGCCGGCTATAGCTCCGCCTTGGAGCCAGCTGGGCTTACGAAAGCCTCGCTTGAATCAAAAAAAATTTTGACGTCATCATTCTTGCCCTGACCAGCGTAGAGCTAACATCTATACATTTTACCAAATAACACGGCAATATATGAGAGCTTGTGCTATACACCTACCTAGAACATAGCGAATGTGGGCGTTTCTCCAGTGAGCTCGTTACTGGTTACAGGGGTAAGTAAATTATGAAACATTTGTAAAAGTGACTTAACTAAATACGGAAACAAAATATTGCTATGTGAATAGGGGCGAACCTTTTCGGGGCGAGCATTTGGCCATCGCAAATATGTTATTAACGTGGCAAGCAATTCGCGCTCCCACGTAAAAAGGTCTATTCATTCAAAGCAGATTTTGCTTTTAAGAACTAAATAGTGATATTATAATGCGAGATGCCTATATACTGTTAGATTGATTTTTAACGAATCACAGTCATCTTTCCCCTCTTCCCCTCCCATAGTTTGGTTTTACCCCTCATCTGTATCTTCTGGTCTATTGAATTCGGATGTCTATGGTGATTATCCAACAAACTGATCGTTTTCAACACCGGTTCTGTTGTTCAACAGTTAAAGTATGAAATGACTTCGCGACTTCCGTATTTTTTTTTCTTACATTGGGGGTCTCTTCAAGACCCATGCTTACTTTTCCTTTCACACACACCCAATATGATACAGAAGAACCTTATGCATTTATTTGAAACAAAAAATTGTTATCTCTTTATGCGGTTTGGGAGTAAAAAATGTTTGTGTGTGATTTTAAGTAAACACAAATATAAAGACACTCTTTTACCATGTACCGAGATATATATATTTTTTTTTTTTAGGAAAACTTACCCAACCGTTTATTGGACATACGATACAGTAAATACATACATAATATTTTTCCAGTGTTATTTTAGTGTTCAGTAAAAGAGTCCTAAATGTTTATAGCTCATGAAACAAGCCATTACATCCCTTCAGCAGTTCTAAGAGAATTATTGCACGTATTTGTGAAGGTTTTTTAAGCTGAAGCCTTTGAAATTGCCAGTGGTGGTCTTGCCTAACCCCTATTCCCGTGGGGCGGTAAATGCTGATGTGACGCCCACGCGCTCTCTTACTGAAGACATAAACCGATAGGAGTAAGTTGTGGGCATGTCTGTGTTCCCGAAGTAGGCTCAATTTATCCTTAGATCTGATGAAATAAATTACCGTACACTTATTGATCGATTTTATTCCTGATCGGTACAATTCCGTATTTTTTTATAGTGATTTCTCATATTATTATTTAACTAAAATAAAATAATATTTTTGTATATTTGTGACACGTTCTAAATGTGGTATATTTTCTATAATACCCCTTCTAAAAGATCCCCTGTCTAAATAGCGAGGTACTTCCTAACCTTCTTCTACACATTATTCTATTCCATCTCGCTACTTGACTGGCCGAAAAGCGTTCGCATTACGGTCGAGTAGAGTTCATTAGTGAGCGGCACGTTGCAAGATGACGGGCTGCAACGCAACAAATTAAAAACGCTAATTAATCTGATGGTGATGCTTATTTTAGAAGAGATGGAAGAATAAATTAGTGAGATGAAAATAAATAAACTGTGAACACGAAAAGAGATTAAAAGCAGCAAAATTAAAGAATTTAGTAGCGTCTTCGTTCCAAAGGGACGACATTTCTGTGTCTGCTAATGAACTCTACTAAAATTACGGGTTCGCGCATTTCAGTGTGCAGGTGGGGGGCGCTACTCGCCCGAAAAAATAGAACGAAATGGATTGACTGCTAAAGAGCTGACTAAACTCTCTCCTAAAATTGTGGTGTTCGGACGCGTTTAGTTACTAATTTACTCGCTACTTGACTAAACTAGTTGCCCAGTGCGAACGGTCTTAAGGGATTAGTAAATTACTAACATGACTCCAACAGTGTAGAGTGAGATAGGAAGACTTCATGGTATAAGCAGTCCTTTTTTATTTTTGAAGTGAAACTTCTATAGCCGAAGAAAGATAGATAGAAACGGAAATGACGATTACTGCACCTGCTACGCATCAACTGCGCTCATTGGCCGCTTTGATTATGATGTCACTTTTAATGGCTACTATTGGTTGACATATGAAACGGAAATTACGCTAGGTCTGCGCTCATTGGTCGCTTTGATTATGACCTCACTTTTCAAGTAATGGTTGAGATTGTTTTGGTAAAGTTTCGCTTCTACCACGTGTAAAACTGCACTCGATTTTTTTATGAATGTTCGCCTTCTATCTTAAACACCAGCATTTACTTTATTTATTTCAAAAGTCGATTTCATACTTGGAATAATTTTCAAAGTTGACAATTTTTAAAGCAAACCAGAACGAACGAAGTCTAACGGGGTAGGCGTGACGTCATTCGTACCTCGGTTTTGTCGCAGTAAGGTCAATCCCACTCGGTTTAGTACGAAATCAACAAATCCCAATTTAAATATTTACCAAGATTTCCAAAAAACAGGAATTCTTCTGAAATTAATTATGTACCGCAGTGGTTACCCGTGTTAACATTGTCCGAATTCTTAATGAGAGTAGCCGCCCGATCCGTGAACCCGCAGAACCCGCAGAACCCGCAGAACCCGCCGACTAATCACAGGACGTTTAAATCTCTTAGGTTATAATCGTTTTTAAATGACGATCTAATAATTCTACATATAATTATAAATAATAGCTGGTACCCGACATGCGTTGTTAAGCCATTCAAAGAAATAAATTGATTCTCCCTGCTTGTCCTTTCCCGTGCATCCCCGTTCCCTTCCACCTTCCCAACCTTCCCCCACCCTCATGTCTTCCCTTTCCGAAAACCCCACCTTCCCCCTGCCTTTCCTCCCTGCCGCTAAAATATATGAAATACACACATTTTCATTTATACAAATTTCATAACGCCAGAGCTTACAATTATATACAGTCTATGTTACTCGCTGATAATGTAGCTTTCTATTGGTGAAATAATTTTTCAAATCGGTTGGGTAGTTTCGGAGCCTATTCAATGCAAACAATCAAATCTTTTCTCTTATAGTATTAGAAAGATAAAAATTATATATTCAGATTCAGTCTTTGGTGAACTGTCTAAATATACATATATATATATTTTTTTTTTGAAGGCATATTATTTTTCACTTTCCACTTTGAAGTTCCTTTTTGAATTAGGTTTATCTCTCTCTCAAATCTCTGTTCTTCGATAGAATAGTCGCTATTCACGGTTGCATGCTTAAAAAATATTTATTTATTTCCTTTTTTTTAAAGAAAGACAAACATTCCCGGATTACGTATAACCCAACAATGTTTGAAAATCTCCTACTACCACCACACTAATGTTGCGGAAAATGTTGCTTGTGTCGTGATGGATGACTCAGTCAGCCGAGGAATCGAAAAAGCGACGCCCGGGTGGGACTCGGCCACTGGCCGATCGTACATTTGTATTTCCAAAACACAATAAATTACTACATTTTGAGGTAATTGAATTAGCCACATTTCTTTTAACTTCGTCTATATTGATTCCTAGCTTCAAGTAATTATACATAATGTGTGCTGGGTATCAACATATAGAGCTAGTTATATCTGACTTTATTTGTCATGTTTATTGATTTTTTAATATATAATTGTTTTACTATTCAGTGGGTTCCGAAACGGGGCTTTTTGTGGGTTTAGTAAAAAAATAAATTAAGTAAGTTTTCGGACTCCCCTTTCCCAGGTCAATAAACCATTTGACACAAAAAATAAGCCATTTGACACAAATAATAGACAATTTGACACAAAAATAAGCCATTTGACACAAAAAAATAAGCCATTTGACACAAAAAATAGTCCACTTGACACAAAAAAAAGACCATTTGACAAAATAAAAATAGAACACAAAAAATGCAATTTACGGTTTCTTACCGATGTGGAGATTTCGTTGTATATTTTGGTCTAAGAGAGATAGGCTTGTATTTTTGGTGCATTACGGCAGCACTCACTGGGATTGCCAAATTATTTTTGCTACGACTTCTCATTTCATAATATGTGTGTTAGATTTTACGGAAAGGAAGGAGAGGAGAGTTCTGGGAAGGAAAAGGGGTGGGTAGGAATCTAGGGTTCAGTTAGGCTTGTTGAAAAAGTATCGATATATCGATATTTTTAATTCAATATATCGATATTTTTAGCCGATATGTTTTGATCCGATATATCGATACAAAATATCCAATACCGAAAATTGTAAAAAAAATATTTTTTTAAATTTATGTAACTAAAGTCACTTGAATCCAAAACCGTATAGGAACGAACTCATGACATCTGGCGGTTGAAATTTTAACTCTTAATAGCTTACAAATCTATTGCCTTTGCATTAGTATTTGTGATCACTAATACTATTTCATATGTGTATGCAGATACATAGAAATGTATGCTATTTTTCGCCATTTTTTTTCTAAGTCTTGGTTCCCAATTGTCTATGATTATTGACTATTCCTTGTTCCAAACACGAAGTCCTTTTTGACAGATTAATACGCCAATAGAAAGTTACTTAGACCTAAGACGCATACAAACTTTGTGTATGAACTATTACATACAAGTTAGAAGACAGCTTTTTAGTTTTGATATTTTTGTAATTATTACCTAATGAAAATACCTTCATTTTATTGAGATTTTTGCACATTAAAATAATGCACATTGTGTATAAAAATTACTATTGATAATATTGAGCTGAATACACTATTATTTTGAAAACGCAAAATATTTTGAAAATTTGACCGATGTATCGATACATCGATATTTTTTCCTCGATATATCGACGTCAATATTGATATTTTAATAAATATCGATACATCGATATATCGATATTTTTTTCACTTTCGACATTCCTAGGTTCAGTGTGTACTGGTCATCAACCTCCAAGACAAACCTCATCCCATGAACCCGGGCACCCCTGCTAAATCGCCAAACATAGCGAACCACTTAGGTTACCTATGGCAGTGGTGTTGGTTATCCAATAAAGGTTCCCGGGTGGCGGTACCCATTCCCGCCTCCCAAATTGCAAAATTGCGGTAAAACACTTAACAGGTGATTTTTTGTGTACATTTGTTTAGATTTTAAAAAATGAATCTCATCGCGCATCGAGAACATTAAAATCTTTATAGATACCACTTATGTATTTCCCTCTGATCTGAATTATTAAGATTGCTGAAGACTCTCTGGCTACAGACAGTTGTGAGTAGTTGAGACTCTTGTACGGTATTCGCATAACTCACTCCTCTAGGGATTATTTGTCCAGCGCTTTCTCTGAACGTTTGACATTTCCAAAAGTCACCATTGAAAACAGAAATACCTGGCCTGACGCGAGTAGTACCGCTGTTACTCACTGCGTGGGGGCCGTTTTCATTTTCAATTCAGCCAGTTTCAGAGCACTTGATTGCCCAAAGGAAAAAATTAAGGTTTTCGGTAAATATTTTAGTAAACATTTCAGTAAACACGTGCTCTATTCAACTACGGAAAAGGCTTCAATTGAAACCCGCTCGTATGTGAGTCTCAAAAGCTTTCGTCATGTATTTATAAAAAAACCTTTTATTTGATAGTTCAACTTTAAATTATTAAAGTTTTTTAAACAGACGTGAGTGGATTGCACCATAAAATAAACGGAGTTTTGAAAGTACATATTTTAATTATAATGATTTTACTTTGATTTCGGACCAATCAAACAAGCATACTAATTTCGATCGTCTGTAATTATTGTAACTCTGGTTCAATGAACTTGAATTTGTTTAAAATTTCAGTGTCATTTTCGAAATTGGATCTGATTGCGTCATAATTGGAACTGATTCAACAAAAAATCAGAAGAGCCATAATGTACCTGCTTATTAAAATAATATTTTAACAGAAAATTATTTTCTACTTCTTCTTCTTTGTGTGCCGCATTAGGTCCCCCCGATGTTGGCGATCACTCTTTAAAATGTCTCTCTGTCTTGCGCTGCCCGGAATAGCTCCTCCACTCTTCTAATGCCGGTCCACTCTCGTATATTACGCAGCCAAGACATTTGTCTCCTACCAGGCCCTCGGCGACCCTCTATCTTGCCTTTTTCTACTTAATTTGCGTAATTTTTAAAAGTGTAACGGGTGTATCAAAAATTCAGACTATCCTGTGATTTTTCTCTCTGGCTAGAAATATTCCGACCACGGATTCACAATTGTATTATTAAAAATAATATGAAGCATATTTGCGGCAATGTTCCAGAGTTGAAAATACTCTCAGTATCGCCCTATCACCATTCAGAATTGAAGCGTTGCTTAAAATGGCTTTAGCCGTGTTTGGTGGCCAGATCTGAATAGCCTGCTATTACCCCCAACTTACTCTTCCCTTCTCCTTCCTCTATCCTCTATCTTCAGTCTCACATTACACCCCAATTGTGGATGCAGAGTCACATTGACTCCAGACGGGAGCAGTTCGGACTCTTGACAGGTATTCTCATAAAAAAAAGAATATTAAAACGCTAACAATATTAATCTTTTTTCTTACTTCAAGTCTGCACATGTCATTATCTCATATATTGAATCCAAATCCCACCCTTGCTTTCAGATCTGTTGTACAAGCAATGTCTCCCTTTTCGCTGAGAAAACTATCTCCAAGCTTTAATGAAAATTAATCCACCGCATCATAATTTTACAGAGAGTTTACGAACAATTTTCCGAGCAATATTCGTAATACCCACCCGCTTATCAAGTAAGACTCGATAATTAAGCCTTATAACCCAAAATCAAACTGTCTATAACTCCACTTAGTTTCAATATGAATCTCAAACAAGTCTCAAGCGAGGAATTTTCAACTCGTAAATATTTAAAGACCCCTGATCCTCCGACTACGTAAATATTAGATCTAAATTTACATCTCCATATTTCTGTTTCATTTGATCCTTGATACGTCTTGGAGAATCACAAAGGCAATGGGTATGAAAGGAAAATATTTGTACGGTTTTTATTTTCCTTTTTTCACACGGTTGGCGAATTTAAAATATTCTCTTTCTTGTAAGTATGGGATATTGTGAAGCAAGGTGTATTATATTATAATATTGCTTTCAATTGAATGTGATATAATATATTATAAAGCATTGGCGCAGCGTTATACTGATCTTTTGGGAAATTTCCTCACGATGTCCTATGTAAAAATGTTGCATCTTATCGTGTATCCCACAATTAGGTTGCTGAGTCCTATATCGCGTAGAGCGGAGAGAACATATTTTTATTTTAGTTTATTAGGGAAACAAGCAGTTGTACATATTTTATTAGAATAATTACATGTTACATGTTTTTTTACATTAACTCCACACAGGTGGCCCTGAGGAAAATAATTACCCTCTATGTCGTCTCGGTTGCTGTGTTTAGGGTCTTTTTGAGGAGAGGAAGGAATGAACATTGGTCTTGAAGAGACCCATGTTGTAGGAAGGAGGAAATACAGAGGCCGGCAAATCATTCCACAGCCAAGCTGTTGAACACAAGAACGAGTCGAAGAAACGAACCATTCTCATGTGACAAATGTCGACCGTGTACAAATGTTGCGCATGCGTTTGGCGTGTTTCCCGACTGCACCGGTGCCGAAGGGATCAATTACGCTAGTTTCTCGGAGCATCTTGCATGAACCAGTGAATTTTCAACCTAAAATTCAAATTATATACAGAAAAAAATAGATGATTAAAGTAAACAAAAAGCAGAGTTGATCGGAAAAAATCTTTAAAAAAAAGAAACATATTTAAAAAATACAAGCATGCAGTTCACACGCGCTAGAAGTGAAGCCTTGAGAAAACTAAAGTATGAGGCTACGAAGCACCGCACAAAGAAGAGACCGATTATTCTATCACTTTCTCTCGCAGGCTTAATCCTGTAGATGTATGTGTTTGTCTCTTTTTAGTATCGAGTTTTCATTTCATCGAGTTTCAAATCACAACGATGTTAAAGAAGTTTTCTATTAAAAAATACGGATTAAAGCATATCCAAGTAGGATAGATAATGTAAAATTAAACCATGTCTATCTTTACTTTTATGATACCTGTATGAAAATATGATGCATGTATGAAACTATTAAACCTGTTTAAAAATATGATACCTGTATGAAAATAATACATATTGACATCATAAGACAATGTTCATAGACAAACATATAAAAAGAAAAACAACTTAATGAGAATGAGAAAATAACGCGAACAGGGGTAGGAAGTTCGTAATTGACAATTTGTTTTAATTTTTTCTAATATGCATTAAGTAAATTGACCTGAGGACTGAGGACTTTAAAGAAGGAATTTAAAACGTATTCGGTGCAGTCAATGGGGACTAATGGGAAATTAAGGACTACATTGTGTGAATGTGAACCGGTTGAAACCGCAGCTCAAATTGCGAAGTATTCAGTGTAGTCTTTACTTATCAGTTCCCAAGGGTAAATCAGTACTGCACAAGACTCCAGATACTAATATCTACAGCCTGTATGTCGGACGAATATCTACAGCTCATATGTTGGACTAATATCTATGAACTTCAGAGTGAGGACTAATATCTACAGAGCTAAGGTCGGACGAATATCTATGACGGTCCCAGTGGTGACAAATATCTATAGAGCATAGGTTGGACTAATATCTACAGAGGGCAGTTGAGCAAGAGGTTGTACGGAAAAGCATAAATTACATAATAACTAACCTAACCTAACTGACATAGAAATGGTCATGGTAACAGTCTAAATAATTTAGAAGCGACGACCTCCGTAGTCCAGTGGGTAAGACTCTTGACTCACAATCCGGAGGTCGTGGGTTCGAACCCGGCATGCGCAAATAAATTTTATTTTCACATTTAATTCATTTAAAATAATATATAGTATATTTTTACGGCATGTTCCAGAGTGGAAGATAGTATCAGTATCGCCCTGGTGTAAGACCACCATTCAGAATTGAAACGTTGCTTGAAAATGGCTTTAGCCGTGTTTGGTGACCAGATCTGAATAGCGAGGTAGTTCCCAACCTTCCTCTTCCCCACCTCCTTCCCCTCCCCACTATCTTCAGCCTCACAATATACCCCTATTGGGGATGCCATAGTCTCACTGGCTCCAGACGGGAGCAGTTGAGATTCTTGTGCGGTGAAAAAAAAAGGAGCACCCGAAATAAAGAAAGCTGTTAAAACAAAAACCCAAATCCTTAATAATCATACATATAATCGTACATACATACATACATAAATTAAGTTTTTTAAACTTAATAATAATTACTGTAAGCAATAACTGCCTGAAACACTCATTTACATTGAAAAATCTTCCGAGAAAAGATACTTGTCGCCAACGGGACTTGAACCCGTGTCCTTCTGATTGCCGGTCGGATGCTCTGAACATTACGTTTTTCCAATATGCTATACATAATTGCAAATCCAACCTCTGCCAGTGCTGTAGATATTCATCCACACTTTGGTTCTCGTTGTGTCAGTGACGTTTCTTCCTTATGTGAAATTTAAAAAAAAATGTTTCATAAAACCATGTATATTTTATAATTAAGTACCCACTTACAAATATTATTGTTATTATTACGAACATACTTTTTGCATGCGAGGTTTACTGTTCACAGAATTACCCAAAATTTTTGAGTGGTTATAAAACATAAATATACATTATAAAAATTACTTTCTAAAAAGCTTATTGTAAAGCTGATTAAGAACTTGGTAAATGGAACAAATTTATCGACGGCTTAAAATATTTTAAAACTAGCTGCGAGACATAACACGATTATTTATTTTAAGTAAGTGAACGAATCAAGCAACTTTGTCAAGCAATAGCTAGCCGTCGATAAATTTGTTCCATTTACCAAGTTCTTAATCAGCTTTACAATAAGCTTTTTAGAAAGTAATTTTTATAATGTATATTTATGTTTTATAACCACTCAAAAATTTTGGAAAGTTTTCACAGTTCTTATAATTTATTACCAAAAAAATAACTTTATGCATTAACATTAAGCCAGGGAGGTTTTTAAACAATTTTTTTCAAACGGGGCATGACTAAAATTGTGAATGACGTAGGTGACATTGAAGGTGTGGAAGAGCAAGTAGTTTATAGACTTTTCGTTTTAAAGTTATAAAAGTAATTATTCTTGGATCAAAGAAATTCTGATTTAAAATAAAACAAAAGAACACGCAGGTGTTGTTCCTCGGTAATAACGAAAGTTGGAAAAGCCATTCGGATTTTTTACCTTTTTATGTTCAGTCTCAATTTAAAACAAATGGCTTTCTGCTGATGGAACTGGCAGGATTTCTTCCAGTTTCTCTTTTTCACTATAGATGAATATTCATAGAACGAATAAAAGAAGGCAAAAAACAATTGGACAGCTTTCAGGTCCCAACAAAAAATAAAGTCACTTTATAGAGTTTTTGTTTGTACAAAACCAGTCGTCAAAATCTAGAGTAGGAGGTTTGTCCTTGTTTTGTAAGATTGGCTATTTATCTAAAGTATTCTAAAGCTTTTTTAATTATTTATTCGTTAGCAATGTATTTTTTAAACATTTATTGCTAATATGGGCATCACTGGGTACTTACCCGTGCCGAGGCCCCATTTTACAATTTTATAGATACAATCAAGGGTGTAGCGAGGTACGGGCAGGTAGAAGGTGCAGGAATGATCACAAACCGTAAAGTTTACGTCGGTAGCCTATTGTTTGTGAGAATCAATTTAATTTTTAGTTGATCATGATTAATGAAGCATCAAGAAAACGTGCCTATCCGTTACATTGCGCTGTTATTAAATCAATTTTCATTATATGTGTTCAACTGATAGCCAAGTACTCAGACATATTGGAACTTATTGCCAATGCTTTACGATCGGACACTATCGATATGTACGCATGTATGAGTCATATTAAAGGTATAATTTCTGTTATAAATGATCATCGAAGCAACGTAGACATAGAGAGCCAAAATATTTTAGATATTTCAATTAGAACTGCAGCTGCTTTTGGAACTGATACAAGTCCCACGCATTGCATCTCGCCGACAACATCGGTGCACAACCTTGCACTACAAGTAACGTAGAGAGGTCCTTTTCTACACTGCGTCCTGTTAAACATGGCTGAGATTTTCGTATTTCTGGACGGTATTTCTGAAATTCTCTAGCCCCCCCCCCCCCCTCAGTAGGTATTATTTTGTTTATCATTTTTAACTTAACCTGTTTCTGTTGCTCATGCAGCATTTACCTTAGATATATTCTTGGTTCGTCTACACCTGCCCCCCCCTTAACAAAATCAATACATTGCGTGTTATCTTTATTCTATCTAATTTAGAAGTTATTACGTTGGCAGAAGAAGCTATTATATTGCCACACATTATGACGAAGCTAATCACAAATAAAATAAAAATTTTGCCTACGTTTTAACTCTTTATTGGAGTATCAAAATAAAACGAACTGCAGAAAAACAACGCTATTAATGAATATTTCAAGTAGGCTTGACATTAGTGTCAAGCCTACTTGAAATATTTATTTATTTTATTTATTTATTGTTTCTTTACACTGTAGGTAAAAATGTTTACAATACAATTTGTTACCTCACTAGGACAAGCCTGTGTTGAGATTAACAATAATTATACAAGTTAACAAAATAACACAAAATTATACAGATTTTGAAAGAACAATATTGTTGTATTTCTTTCAGATTGAGATTATGGGTACCTACTAAATTGATGGCGCTAGGTAGTACATTAATGTAGACTTTTGGGTGACCATAGTTTTGAGATCTGATTTAAAATAAAATAAAATAAAGTTTTTTTTTTGTTTTGTTTTTAAGGATTAAGTTGTAAATAATAAATATATGTATGTATATAATTTAACATGCTATAGATTTGGCAGGAGGAAGATGAAAAAAAAACAGTTTAAACAAAAATAAAAATTATTTTAGCTTATTGCTTAATATGATGATTGATGATGTACCATAAAATGATAAGTAATTTTTGTGACAAATTTTATATACAAAACTAGCTGGCTCCCGGCATGCGTTGCGATGCCATATTCAAAGAAATAATTTTTTTCTTCCTGCATGTCCTTTGACATGCGTCCTCGTTCCCCTCCCGCATTCCCTTCCCCTCCCACGTAGCCCTTTCACCTTTCCCGCCTACCCTCCCCTCTTTTTCGCTCCCCCTCCCCCAAACCCTCTCCCACGTTCCATATATTGAGTCCTAGTACATTCAGTTTTCAAACAGCTCGCGTGTCACCTATTACAATTTTTTATTCAAATTTTCATTTTTCATATATTACAAATATACATTTTTGTATATTATAGAACAATCAATCAAATTTGGTACCTATAATTTTAAAACTCCATCGAAAATTCTTTTGTTACAAAAAAAAACAGCTGCCTGCTAAATTCACATTCATCAAACGCGCGAACTGTCAAACGTCCGAAGTTAAAATAGTCGTTAAGTTTTCTGAAATTATCCAATTTTCTTAATTTTTCTTTCCGTAAGAACTTTCTAAAAAGTATTATAAAACTTTACAAAAAAGATGAATGAAATAGGTAAAGTCATTCGGTAGTTATGGCGTGACCAAGGGAAACAGGGATTCATTTTTATATATATATAAATGAAACAAGTTCTTTGCTTAAAACCACTTTATTTGAATATATATTCATCGACCGGTTTCGGTTGTATTCAACCTTCTTCAGGATAATAGACATATAAAAATATAGGTAGTTTAATATAAATTCAAATAAAGTGGTTTTAAGCACATAACTTGTTTCATTTGGTACTCGCATAATGTCAAGCCACAAAGTGTTTGCTTTCTTCGATAAATTTTACACATTTTCAACTGGCAACTATTGAAATGCTGGTAAAATCAAACTACATGACACCTTTTCAAAATGATTTTCCGATGCCTCACCGTTACAATCTTGATGTAAATTTTATTGCATTGAATATTGACCACCCGGTGCATTTATAGTGCATGGTGCACTCTGTTTGGTCAGTGGTTTGACATCCCCCCGTGGCGTAATTCAATGAGCACGGCCACTTGCCACGTGCCACGCGTCCCGTTCACACGTGTAAACATATCCCAGAAGTGCACGAGTGTATCATCCACTTATAAACATTCCCAGGGAAATGCAATAATCCACTAATGCCTGCGGGGATACATGATATATGCACCGGTGCCTGGGGTTTATGCTAACGAAAATTCGCAATTATCTAACTGGTAACGTAGCGATTTTACATGAAAACATTGGTTTAGAGATAATAGTATACATTCACAAATACTTTATGAGAACTGCACATTATACGTACATCATCATCATCGTTTTATTCCACTTGTCCTATTAGGATCAGATGGTCTAGCACGGTGAAATTGACTACGTTACAATGTCGGATCGACAGTATCGAATACGCAATATCGGATCAACACTAACTACCGATTTTTAGAAATTTAATTAAAATTATATTTGATAATGTTATTATCGAGTTCTGCAAGTATTTTAGAATGTATTTTTGTTACAGCTGTTTCCACTTGTAAGGTCATCTTGAAACTGTGGTGAACCACTTACGGACGACGAATTTGCAGAGACACTAAGTGTAAGGGTTTTTTAATTGATTCAGAATGACGTTATTGCCATGACTCATTTAAGTGCATTAACGTCATATTAAATCAATTAAAAAAAACCCTTACACTTAGTGCAAGGGAAACCAAAGGGAAAGATTCCGAATCCCACATAATCACTCTCTCAAATAGTGTCTCTGCAAATTGGATTAACCGGTAACAAATCAATTTAGACACCTCCAAAAATTGACATTTAAAATATTATTAAAAAGTCGTCCGTTAGTGGCTTCACCACAGTTTAAAATACAAGTCGAAACAGCTATAACTAAAATACATTCTAAAATACTTGCAGAAATCGATAATAACATTATCAAATACAATTTTAATTAAATTTCTAAAAATTAAAATGGAGTTCTACGAATTAAACACAAAAACGATTAATAACTACCAATGATTTTATACCATTTTCCAGACCGCTATTGACCGATATTGACAGGGAACAAATAAGAAATAATGGCGGATCTGTCTATGGGTTTACGTATGTAGGTAAATGTCAAAGGGCTTCGTAAAAAATAAAAATACTAATAAATTACTCCTTGTGACTAAACAGAAGTTAATTAGTAAATGAGGTATTTAGTCATATTTCAACCACTTTCGTTTCTCTAAGATCAAACGGAATAAATTGATCGTGCCTTAGATTAAGTATTAAAGTCTATGATTTCTTTCAATTATAAGAACTTCGTTAGTTCACCTCCATTCATTAATAAGCCAGTTATTTTGCATAAAGAACGGGATTTTTCGAAATGTTTTGTATAATGTCATATTCTGCTGGAACCCATCGCTTCGACAAGGAGCAAGGTGCCTCCAGTGCTTCTTCTCGCAGTCTCCGGAGTCTCTTTCGCAAACGTCAGGGTTTAAAAGCCATTGTACGCACATGCACACTAAAGAAAATTATTAGAATGTGAAATCTGGTAACACCTTCGTAGTACCTATCGCGGAATGCATTTAACACAGATACCTACAAGGAAATACGATAATTTGACAAGTTCCTGAACGGATTTGCAAATTCATAGAATCCAATCAGGAAACGTACCAAAACTACAAACATGCCGGCATAATATACGATATTCCACAAGTACCTACGTGGAAATGTGTTAGTTTAGTGGTGCCTTCGGAGAAATACAATAATTTACAGGTATCTGTGCCACAAGATAGGGGTAGGTTTGCTTTAACCAGTTTCACAGCGATAATTGGATGGGTTGTTGAAGTGATGCCTCGCGAACAATACCTTGTTGTGTAATTAACAGTGAATTCCACTATGATTATGGTTCAACGGTTCTGTTTTCAAGCCTTTATAATGGGACTCCGCAATGGATTTATTCAATTTGATTCATGCATCAAAACTCTAGAAAATAAACAATTTTTTCGTTATTTGTCATTCAAACTTGCTTAACTACTTTTGAAGTTTGTCAGCAGGTACACATGGACTAAATTTTGTGTAATAATATGGCACATTTTCTAACATTATATACATATATAATGATCGTAAAGTAAGAGTTCGGCAGGCCAATGTGGGTCTCGCCTCTCCGGGAATCATTTATTGGGTGACCAACACCTATTGCCATGGATCACCCCAAGTGGGCCGATATATTTGGTGACTTGAACTTAAGGGTTCCCTTGTTCATGAGGTTAGGTTTTTCTGGGCGTTTGTTGGCCTACTGCATAGCGTGCCGGATCGGGAGAGACTTGTTAGGGAGACTAAAAATAGACCTCTCCAGCCGGACTGTCTCGACTCATCAAAAAAATAAAAGTTAGAGCAATAGTTTAAAATAACAGAATAATATAAATATAAATCACAAGTGTGCCCCACGGTTGAATTTGGCCGCCACCTCTGGTCTGGAGCTCCAAAATACCTGAAAAATACCCTCGACTCTGTGCAGAAACGGGCGATCCGTTTGATAGATTCTCCCATCTTAACTGATGGATTTCAATCTTTAGAGCACAGGCGTCGAGTGGAAATACTATCCTTGTTCTACCTGTATTATAATGGAAGATGCTCCGAGGAACTAGCATCATTGATCCCTTCGGCACCGGTGCATAGTCCGGAAACACACCAAACGCGTGCCCAACATTTGTGTACGGTTGACATTTGTCACATGAGAACGGGTCGTTTCTTCGACTCGTTCTTGTGTTCAACAGCTCGGCTGTGGAATGATTTTCCGGCCTCTGTGTTTCCTCCTTCCTACAACACGGGTCTCTTCAATACCAATATTCATTCCTTTCTCTCCTCAAAAAGACCCTCCACACAGCATCCCAGATGACATAGGCCCTGAGGGAAATTATTTTCCTCAGGGCCTCCTGTGTGGAGTTAATGTAAAAAATAAAATAAAATAAATAGCGGTACATGACAAACAAGTGCAAATCTGTCACATCAATAGTCTTATAAGACTTAGGTAGATACGTGGAATTCCAATTAGCAATACAATTTAGTTAACGGGTCTGATTGCCATGTGTCTGTATTAACTGCACCTACATATATATTGAAATACATGACTATAGTAAATAGTAATTGTACTTATATGAAATGTATTAACTGTATTAACTGCATTGTATTAACTGTACACGTGACTGTATTTGTACATAATATATGAAATGTCGACTATTCTTCCATCCACAAGCTAAGGCTTTTAATGGAAGACCAGTAAAATTATAATATGTAGCAATTTTAAGATAAACAAATAAAAAAATAAAAAATAAAAATAAATGGCTTTCGTAGGGCATCAATATATAAATCATCTGTATCTAACAGCCATTTCCTTAGGTTATAATTGACTTTATATTTATAAATGGTATAATTTTTTATTGTCATTTGCAGTATATTAAACATTTTGGATACAATGTAGTTTAGGGTTCATCATAAATAAAAAGCATTTTTGTACTTAACACATTTCTGTAAGTCATCGATAATCTTAAAAGCTGCATTACTGACTACGAAAATTTCAATGAATGGTAAAAATAGTTGCGTTAAGGCTCTGCAACCGGATTGGAAAAGAAGAAGATGGAGAGATACGAAATTACGAATGTTAAATGAGAGCGCTAACATTTACAGCGACAAAATCGATGCGAAAATTGCGAAAATGTTAAATAAAACACGACTCGTTTAAAATAGAGCAAAAATCTCGCAGGCATTATCTTAAACAGCTTTAAAAGAAACACTCTGATTTTTTTCATATATATAACTTGTAAAATAACTGAAACAAACGTGTTTATAATAATTTTTGGAGCATACTTTGCGATTTTTTTCTATCGAGGGAATCTATCTATCTATCTATCTTCTATCTTCTTCTTCTATCTTCTTCTTCTATCTTTTTTATTTATATATATATATATAAATAAAAATGAATCGCCGAAATGTATGTACGCACATAACTTCCGAACGACTGCACCAAATTGGATAGTTCTTTTTGTTGTGTGTTTGTTATTATCAGGACAAGGTTTGTATAAAACTATTAGTGAGCTCTGGAATTATGAAATTTCTATAAAAAAAAATTCAGCAGTTGGCACGCGAGCTGTTTGAAAACTGAATGTCTGGAATACGGGAGGGGGGAGGGGAACTCGGGTAGGGGGTTCGCTGGACGGTGGAAGGGAGGGGAGTGGAATAGGGAGAGGGAAAGCGGAGGAATCGGAGTAGAAGGGGACGCGGAAGAGGGAGGGGAGGCGGAAGGGGAACGGGAAGATTGGGAAAGGACACGCAGGGAGAAATAGTTTCTTTATTAAATGGCATAGCAACGCATGCCGGGAACCAGCTAGTTTTATATAATTTGCGTTTCGGCGCGGGCAATGTCTAGATATTATCTTCAAGAATAACATATATATTTTTAAGAGCTTTAAAACTAACTGTGTTTAAGGGAAATAAGTAAGAAATCGGTAGAAATTCGGGTTGCGGGCCCTTAACCTCGGAATTATTGGTACAAAACAATTTTTAATAATCTAATTTATCAACACATCTTCAGAATGCATTTCTGCATAACAAGAAACACCATAAAGTTTTATATGTCCAATTATCTTAACTTAACATAAAGACCGTTGGATCATTATTCTTTGATTGCTGACAACGTGACTCGTAACTCAATAAGAAAGGAAATTTTTAACATAAAATCTCTCAAAGGCTTTGAATCCTTGAGTACAGACATTTTTACTCCTTGATTAAGGAAAAAACCTCATACCGTGTTCCGAGTCAATGATTGCAGCCGGGGCGCTTTCATCTCTAATATTTAAACTGTTATAAATTATAACTTTAGATCATCAAAGGAGAGATTGCGCTGAAATGTTAAAAGTTTGTGATTTGTTACTTTCCAGCATTTGGTGCTCATGAAAATGTGTTTTGTTTTTCAACTTGTTGATGAAGATTAACTATGCTTTGTTACTAGTAAGCTTGAAGCTTTTAAATGATCACTTGAAATAACAAAAAAGGGAAAATATCCGTAGTTTTTATTTAAATTTTTAATGGAAATTATCCGTGCTTAAGTTTAACTTCAAATTAATACGTTTAAATACTCGATCGTGAATATGCCGTGATAAATAGGATGTTTATTTTTTTAATTATTTATGCATGAAAGTGATTAATTACGACTTCCGTATCTGACGACCTTCGTAATCCAGTGGGTAAGACTCTTGACTCACAATCCGGAGGTCGCGGGTTCGAACCCGGAATGCGCAAATAAATTTTATTTGATTAATTTGTGTTATTTCACAATTAATTCGTTTAAAATAATATATAGTATATTTTCGGCATGTTCCAGAGTGGAAAATATAATCAGTAATCAGTATCGCCCTGGTGTAAGACCACCATTCAGAATTGAAACGTTGCTTGAAAATGGCTTTAGCCGTGTTTGGTGACCAGATCTGAATAGCCAGGTACTTCCCAACCTTCCTCTTCCCCACCTCCTTCCCCTCCCCACTACCTTCAGCCTCACAACATACCCCAATTGGGGATGCCATAGTCTCACTGGCTCCAGACGGGAGCAGTTGAGATTCTTGTGCGGTATTCACTGTAAAAAAAAAAATTACAAGCTAATAGGAAGTCCAAGAAAGATGTCACAAGATAGCTTGTCCCCAGGTTTCTTTCAGATCAATATGTCTTAATTTTTCATACATAATGTATATTAATATAGAGTTTTATGAATACATGGTCGTAAGTGGAGAAAAGTTATGCATAATTATACACACTTAACTTACTTAAACAACTGATTCTTGACATCATTTGGAGGAAAAAATGTAAATGAAATTTTGATCTCCGGTGACTTTAGCTGTATTTTTTTGTTAATTTTTTTTCTTCCAATTCGAACAAAAAAAAATTCTATCACGTATCGTCACTGTTCACTCAACCGGGTGTCTAGAAATGACGTACGTGTGAATCCATCCGAGACTTCGACAAACCTCACACCTTGAATACGGACACCTCTAGTCCAAACGTAGCGAGCAGTAGTCGTAAGTAACAATAGTCCAAACGTGGCGAACCTCTCAGGGTGACCTATGGCAGGAGTGTTGCTTATCCAATAAATTGTTCCAGGGGCGGAGGTACCCATTTCCACTGAAATTTAAAAAATGTGTTTAATTTAGAATAATAAAATACATTTAAAATTTTGTAATTATTTTTTGGGTTATTATGCCGTTATAACTTCCTTCTTCTTTAGCCAATCTTTCGGAAAGCGTTTACATTCATTGTACCGGACTCAACTATATCCATCTTGAAGGGACGGTAATTGTCAAGACATCCACTAACTAACTATATATGTAATTGCCTTGGTATCTGTAACAATAAATGTAAATAGAATTAATAGAAATTAATATGAAGCATTGAGTTTGACGTGCTTTAGCTTAATTAAGCACATCATTTATGAAGCAAATAAAAATACTTCCAACGAAAAAGTTAGTAGGTACCTACGTAGTTATTTTGTTAATTCATAATTAGAATTTGCTGTTTTTGAAAAAATTAGTTGGAACCTACGTACCTAGTTATTTTGTTAATTCATAATTAGAATTTGCTGTTTTTGAAAAAATTAGTTGGATCCTACGTACCTAGTTATTTTGTTAATTCATAATTAGAATTTGCTGTTTATAATAATTAGAATATGAAAAAGTTAGAAGGTACCTACGTAGTTCTTAATTAGAATTTATTGTGTTCGAAAAGGTAGTAGGTACCTACTTAGTTATTTTGTTAATTCATAATTAGAATTTGCTGTTTATAATAATTAAAATATGAAAAAGTTAGAAGGCACCTACGTAGTTCATAATTAGAATTTCCTGTGTTTGAAAAGGTAGTAGGTACCTACTTAGTTATTATGTTAAATCAAAATTAGAATTTGCTGTGTTTGAAAAAGTTAGTAGGAACCTACGTAGTTATTTTAATTCATTAAAAAAGTTAATATGTTAATATGTTAAAAGTTAATATGTTAAAGTTAAAAGTTAATATGTAACGTATTATTTAGTTTGAAAAGAAAGTAGTTGTATAACAAAGAAGTTATTTTGTTAATTCAAAATTAGAATTTGCAGTGTTTGAAAAAGTTAGTAGGAACCTACGTTGTTATTTTATTGATTCAAAATTAGAATTTGCTGTGTTTGAAGAAGTTTCATTCCTCCACCACGGTTACAAAATGATATTTAATTTTTTTAAAGTTAATAAAATAACGTATTGTGTTTGGTTGTTCCAGGAGACGCCTGCCACCCGTACGAGCCTTTTAAGTGCCCCGGAGACGGAAACTGCATCTCCATCCAGTATCTGTGCGATGGCGCCCCCGACTGTTCCGACGGGTATGACGAGGACTCCAGGCTCTGCACTGCTGGTGAGTACATTTTTCATTAAACAAAAAATAAAGTTTTTTTTAATTTTTGAAGCGAAACTTGTTTAGCGCCGTTAGTGAATTGAAATTTGGGTGAAACGGAAATGCGTCACAACTCAGGTCTACACAAATACGCGTAGTTGCCAAGGTGCCTGACAAGTCTTAGCGGCCAGAGAGACAGACATCAAGCGAACGGGAGAATCCTACGAAACTAAAAAAAAAAAAAAATATATTTTGTAAAATCAATATTTAATCTTCAATCCACTTTAAAAAAAACAAGCAAAAGAAAAAAAAGCGACATCTAGCGGCTTTCTAGTTTCACTTCTACCGCGTGTGAATTACCTTAACACTCTGATTTTTTTTAACTGTATCATACTTCGACTAAGAACACCAACATTATCTTCATTTTCTTAACGCATATTTTATAGACAGCAGCCAATAAAATATGCGTTAAGAAAATGAAGGTAATGTTGGTAGTTCTTAGTGGAAGTGTGATACAATTAAAAATGACAGAATCGGATAGGGACACATTAGCTCAGTTGGTAGGTTCGCAGCCCGGAATGTTAAAGGTTCTGTGATTTTTGGGGATGCTGTGTTGGGAATTTTTGGGGATGCTGTCTTTTTTAAGTAAAGGAAGCTCAGGAAGTTATGGGGAGCAATTTGAGAAGGGTGGGTAGGAATTCATGGTAGAATGTGTTCAGGAGTGATGTATTTTATTTTTATTTATTAGAGATAATATATTACAAAATTATTACATAAAATTTATAATACATTACTCCCAATGAGTTTAATAAAACTCATTTCGGGAAGGACAACATTATACATCTAAAGGAAAATTATTTTTACATAAGAACACGGAAATCAAAGAACAATACATAGATTTTTAAATGGACTAGACACACTTGATACAGGTAATTGAAGAATATACAAGAGTTACAAAGGAAGACAGCTAAATTCGTCACTGGTTAATAAAGTTGCTGAGAAAATATCCTTTTAGAGCCTTTGCCAATATTTTTTTGTTTGATTCTGGTAGTTTTAGGACATAAGGTAATGCGTTGTAAGGAGTTAATTCCAAATTTAGTTGTGTGTGTAGATGACGATAGGTGTATTTGATTTTGTGATCGTGTTTTGTGCTGGTGTATATCGGAATTAAAGGCTGGTTTGTATATCGGAATTAAATGTATGACATATCGGTATATATCGGAATGTATGACACCATCCCTACAACGTATGATTACTGCGGTACAATGCGTTGGTAGGGTCGGGAGAATCTGGATGGAGAGGTCAAAGGGTCTTCCTTGACCGGTCTTTCATGAACCCGGGCATCCAGGCTAAGTTATCAAACGTAGCTTGCCACTTAATTGACTTATGACAGAAGTGTTAGTTAGGGCTTCCGGCTCCCGGGGCGATAGTACCCATACCCGCCTCTCAAATTAAAACTTATTCTTAAATGAGTTACCGTATCACACTTACATATTACAGTATCACGGTACATCATACTTATTCTTACTTAATATCTGTAAGCTGTATTTAAGTATGAGCATAGAAATAAATTGTTTTTACCGAAAAGAGTGATCCGTTGATCGATTTTTAATCGATGATTTTTTTTACTTTTGGTTGGAAATATGTTAGTAATCGAATAATGTTATAAATTAATAAAAAAAAATCGAGTACAGTTTGCACGCGGTTGAAGTGAAACCTTCACTCACACAATGACGGCCGGCGTAAGGCTCTTGACTAGCATTCCGAAGGTCGCGGGATCGAATCCCGGCGTGGCAAATAAATTTTATTTCATTAATTTGTGTTATTTCACAATTTATTAATTTAAAATAACATATAGTATATTTGCGGCACGTTCCAGAGTGGAAGATACTCTCAGTATCGCCCTGGTGTAAGACCACCACTCAGAATTGAAAAGTTGCTTGAAATGGCATTAGCCGTGTTTGGTGACCAGATCTGAATAGCCAGGTACTTCCCGGCTTCCTCTTCACTATCTCCTTCCCCTCACCGCTATCTTCAGCCTCACAACATACCCCGATTGGGGATGCCATAGTCTCACTGGCTTTAGACGGGAGCAGTTGGGACTCTTGTGCGGTATTCGTATATAAAAAAAAAAAACAATTATTTTTCTTCCCATTCTCGGAGAAGTCTGAAAAAACTTTTGTCTCACTCTGGAAAATTATTTCAATAAACCTCTTTACACATATTATCAACATTTTGATCTCGAAAGCAATCGATCTCGTTTTGTGTAGATCGCAAGTCTTTATTCACAAATAAATTTCGTAGGTACTTATTTTCCTAAGTTACGAACACACGAAAGACTCACGGTAGATATAACTAACTAACCATCACGCCGTTTCCCCGCAGGGGTAGGCAGAGAGGACGGACCGCCAAACAACTCGGTCTTGGCACACATTCTTTGCCTCACTCACATTCACACATCGTCTCATACATTCATTCTCTTCTATTATTCTGACTTTTGACATGGCCCGACTCAAGTATCTGATTCACTTGATCGTGCCATGTCTTCCTCGGGCGTCCCCGACTTCTTCTACCATTCACATTCGCGTCGCAAATTCTTCTTACACTACTTTCTTCGTTCATTCGTTCTACATGGCCAAACCATCTGAGGGTCCCTTTCTTAATCTTACTCATTATGCTTACATCAGCCTTACATTCTTTGCGGATATCCACATTTCTCACACGATCATACATTGTTTCACGACACATACGTCTCAGGGATCTCACTTCAACAGCATTCAGTTTACTTTCATCCTTCCTCTGCCAGTTTCATGCCTCACTGCCATTCATCAGGGTAGATGCCAGGACTCTATTGTGGACTGCTAGCTTCGCTTCTTTTGACAGTTTTTTGTTAGCGCCAACGGCATTCAGTTCACCATTAATGGAGTTACCTGCATTCACCCTTCTTTCAATATCTCTATCAGCCTTCCCATCTCTCGTAAACATACTACCCAGATACACAAACTCATCCACCTGCTCCAAGTATTCATCATTCATCATTCATCATTCACAACTATGTTGCATACTGTTTTCGTACTCTCTCTTTCAAGCACCATGACTTTAGACTTACTTACATTCACTTGGGTAGATATAAACCAGCATATATATGTTTATCGAAAAAAAATACTGTTAGCGCCAACTAGAATTTGGCTGCACTCAGCGATTTATTGTGCGTGTATTTTGGAACCAGAATATTGTTCCGTGATAATTATTGTGCCATCCTGTCTGCCCCGCTTCCCCTCCCGCCTACCTGCCGGTGAGTTCCGAGATACGCAGTGTACAAGACGGATGTATATTTATCGCAAACGCCGATCATTTACCATTCACGTGAAAGTTAATACAATTCAATTTACTTTTATTAATAATAAGATTCGCATCGCAATTGTTCACTGGAACAAGTTAATACCAAGTGCAAGTGTTCGGAAGATACCATTTCCAGACTCTCCTGTGAGTAAATCCCAATACCTACTACAATATTATCATTGTCAATGCATAAACAAAATTTGCTGTAAATTATCATGCCGCTAGCTGAAACAAATACATTTGTCACAACTCAACTTGGGAATGCTAACTCTAATTTTATCTGATGCCTGGAAACTCTGAAGCTCTTGCGCCGTTTAATAAATAAAATTGTGAAGCTTATAATATTCTACGCTATTTATCACAGTAAACTTTATTAATAATTTATACGTTATTTCTTTCCCTCGGGACCTCTTGTTTAATTTGTCATCTCGCTCCGCCATAATATAATTGCTGTACAACCCTCGCACATTTCTCACAGTCACGTGTAAAGACTTGCCGTTTGGCTCCTGTCAGAGATGAACTAAGGGTTGCAAAATGCGTTTAAAAGGTTTTTGCGCTCTTACACAATGACAAAAAGAGGGTTTTATCAAGATGGGTTGGAAAAATGTTTAAAATAACAATATTTTGTTGGGAATTGAATGAGCTACAAAAACATGAACATTGCCGCCAAAGCTCAGTGGTCAGAGCATCCGACCGGCAATCAGAAGGACACGGGTTCAAGTCCCGTTGGCGGCAAGTATCTTTTCTCGGAAGATTTTTCAATGTAAATGAGTGTTTCAGGCTGACAATTATTGCTTATAATAATAAATAGCATATTTAAATATGAACAACACGAGGAAATAACAACAGAAAACCGAAAGTATGTCATTTTTAAATCAAATTTTAGACATATTGACTCTTTTCCGCAAAAAGTTATAAATTGATTTTGAAAGATTGTTATTTTATATAGTAGAGCTATGTTTTAAATTTGGAAAAGATATGTTTATTTTTAATACAAAAAGGTTTTACCGTAGATCGTTAGCAGATTTGTTAAATTTAAAACAAAATTTTGTATTATGCAACATACCTTTCAAATCATATAATCATGCAGTAAAATAAATCAATACATTATCTGGGAAAACTATGTTTCAGAATTTTAATTTTAGTATAAATAAAATCATTTAAAAAAAGATCCGCACACTTGTTTTGTGACGAAAATACTTCAGTTTGTCTATTTATTTACAGTCTTACATACTAATATTATATTTAAGATTCTTTTTACATTCTTATTTTACTTAGACATTATTGAAAAATTATAAATACTTACGATCAAAAAATCATTACAAAAATTACATAATTTTAATAGTTTTATCATCACGCCTTTCAGCATTTTTTAATGTAGTTATAAATTAAAGCAAATTTTGAAAGAAATAAAATCGATATAAAGTTATTATTTTAAAAAGTTGGTACGGAGAATAATTAATCGTTCTCATTGGAACCGCCCTGTACGATCGTAAGAACATCTTTCGACGAAATATGAAATCTCGGCCGCTGGCTGGTTAATGGCCCTTAATGATGTAATAATTAGAGTAAATTTCGGTGTCAAATATTAATTTGAGAGTTACTAAAATTGTCTTCAATGTAAAAATTATTGGTTGTAAAATTAAGTGGTAGCGTTTATAACGTGATAAGTCAATTTGGGAGTCGGGAATGGGTACCGCTGCCCCGGGAACCATTTATTGGATAACCAACTGCCATAGGTCACCCCAAATTTTTCGCTACGTTTAGTGACTTAGCAGGGGTGCCAGAGTTCAAGGGGTGGGGTTTGTCTAGGTCTTGGGAGCGAATTCGTTTGCAAATCTACTGCATCGCGGGCCAGATTGGGAGATACCGGATGAGGGGCCCTTTTTACTTCTCCAGCCAGACACTCTCAACCCTGCGGAGGTAATCCTTACTTCGTAGGGATTGATTCATACTGCATCAAACAAAAATAATTAGGTTTTTTTTACATTATCTCCACACAAGAGGACCTGTGAAAAATAATTCCCCTCAGGGCCGATGTCATCTTTGAGGATGCTGTGTGGAGGGTCTTTTAAAGAAAAGGAAGTTCTGGGAAGGAAAAGGTTATTAGGGGTGGGTAGGAATCTAGGGGTCAGTGTGTCCAGAAGTGACAGACGTATGAATCCATCCCTCCCTCTGTGGTGCAAAGCGATGTTCCGAAAAAGTTTGGCTAGAGAAGTCAAAGATACTCCCTTGACCATTCTCTCCCGTCCCGGTCTGCCATGCAGCTGGCGGGCAGACGCATCCGCCGCCAAGACCCGGACAAACTTGATCCCATGAACCCGGGCACCCCTGCTAAGTCACTAAACGTAGCGAAGTACTTGGGGTGACATATGGCAGAGATGTTGGTTATCCAATAAATGGTCCCCGGGGCAGCGGTACCCCTACCCGCCTCCCAAGTTATGAAATTATCCCAGTTATAAATAGTCATAAATTAAGTGAATCAAATTTACTGTCCTTAAACATTTCTAAGTGTCACTCAATTACATTTACTAGAAATAAAAATAAAATCATCTATTCTTACAACTTGAATAATAAACCTTTACAATCTACGTCTACATGTAAAGATCTAGGTGTTTATTTAGACAACAAATTAATTTTTGATAAGCATATCGAACACATAATATCAAAATCCTACAAGATGCTAGGTTTCCTATTAAGAATATGTAAAGTTTTCAAAAGTGCTAAGACTCTTGAAATGTTGTTTTGTTCATTGGTCAGAAGTCCACTGGAGTATGCGTCCCCGGTATGGAATCCTCAATATAAGGTGTACATAGATATAGTAGAAAGTATACAGAATAAATTCTCTAAATATTTATTCAAGAAATACAACAAAACTACAAATAACATGTTAAGTTTATAAAAAAGACGCACATTATCAGATCTGCTGTTTCTGTATAACCTGCTATATAATAAAATAGATAGTCCTGAATTGCTATCCACTATTGGTTTAAATGTCCCAATGAGGCGTACCAGGCACACTTCTCTTTTTCATATAGAATCCAATAACACTAATATAGCGAGTAACTCACCAATTTCTCGCGCAATCATAACTTATACCCACTATGAAAAATTACTACACTTAGACATTTTTCAAGATTCCTGGCAAACATACAAAACTAATTTATTAAATTTCTTGGCGTGATATAATTGTTTTAAAATTATTTACACTTAACTTTTCATTAAACTTTAATCAGTCAATTACAATTAGTGAGCACATAATTCTTGATTTTAAAATGTCTCCTTATCCCCCCCCCCCTCTTTTTCTTCCTTTTTATTATTATTACTCATTCATTCAATAATTAAGCTACTAGACCGGTTCATATCTCAGGCATAATTACCAAATGACATTCTATGGACTTAAGTAATAGGTACATAACCATGTAATAATTTAATTTAACATACTTCTAATCTGTATTATAATGTACTGTGTATGTCTTAATAAACAAATAAATAAATAAAATAAATAAATCCCGCATTATAAAAAAAAAAACTGGTTTTGCGAGTATGTTTGTATAAGCCCCGCGGGCGTTCAACAAATGAATAAATAAAGAAGAAAGAAATCCGTCAGAGTAATTAAGATTGAGTCAACAGAGAAAGAAAACTTCCAAGAAATTATTTAATTCTGAGTTGTCGTTCCGAGGACGTTTTACGTTCTCTCTTGATATTATTACATTGTTGGTTTTTGTAGCAGCAGGCAGTCTGCTTTAATTGCTTGAGACAATGTTTAACACATTATTAAAACCGCTCCCTTCTCGTTTCTACCTAACTAAGCACGTACAGATACTGTTCAATGTCAAAATGTTATGTGTCAAATTTACTACTCCAAAATATTATTATAATAACAACATTGTCTCAGGACATTTGTCTCAGTCCACCCGCCATAACACAGGGATATCCCTAGCATGGCGGATGAAACACCACAAAAAAACTAAGCAATTTACAATATTCTTTTAATAAATAAATAAATAAGTCTCATTGTTAAAATTTAGGAGGCGTTATGGGTACCGTTTATTGGATAACCAATACCTCTGCCATAGGTCACTCCAAGTGGTTTGCTACGTTTGGTGATTTAGCAGGGGTGTCCGGGTTCATGGAGGTGATGTTTATCCAGGTCTTGGCGGCGGATGCGTCTTTTTTTTATGTGAGCACCACACAGGAGGCCAAGAGGAAAATAATTTCCCTCAGGGCCTATGTCATCTTTGGGGATGCTGTGTGGAGGGCTTTTTTAAGGAAAGGAATGAGAGGAGAGTTCCGGGAAGGAAAAGGGTTTAAGGGGTGGGTAGAAATCTGGGGTTCAGTGTGTCCTAGTCATCCGCCTCCAAGACCTAGACAAACCTCACTCCATGAAACGGGCTACCCTGCTAAATCACCAAACGTGGCGAACCACTTGGGGTGACCTATGGCAGAGGTGTTGGTTATCCAATAAAGGTTCCCGGGCGGCGGTATCCATTCCCGCCTCCCAAATTCTAGTGCAAATTCTCCCTCTCCAAATTCTCCCAACTTGCTGCATGGCAGGCCGGATCGGGAGAGAGTGATTGAGGGACTTCTCCAGACGTACTCTCTCGGAACATCGCATTCATACATCCTTCACTCCTAGACACACTGACCCCTAGATTCTTAATACCCTTTTCCTTCCTAGAACTTCTCCTGCTTCCTTACCTAAAAAGATCCTCCTCGCATGTCATAGGCCCTGAGGGGAATTATTTTCCTCAGGGCCTACTGTGTGGAGCTAATGTAAAAAAAATATTAATTTTTTTTATCACGAAAAAAGACAAACTTTCTCTGGTTACGAATAAATTGATACTATTTGAAAAAGTCTTAAAACCTATTTATTTATTTAGGAAATTCAACATTTTTTTTTACATATATACAAAATAAAATTATAAACAACGCAAATAAAATCAAATGACAGATTTTCACATAAACTCAAAACTTCATTAACTACGTAATAAATTTCAAAACGTATTATATTGAAAATATTGTCCTCGCTTCACCCACAATAGCAACAATCACTAATACATACCAACAACTAAACTGAACTCTTGTTTATAAAATACTAGCAGACCCGGCCACACGTTGCTGTGGCTAACGAAACACAACGCCATTACCCAATCTTTATAAAATCCACACCACCCGCTTGCCAGCTGCCCGCTGCCCACAGCCTGAATTGCATATTTGAATTTATCGGCTTTTCTCTACTATAATAAGCATGTATTATACATATAAACTAATTAACTCGCCACTAATTATACAATGCTTGCAATGCAACACTGGATATTTGAAAAGGGAAAATCAAATACCTTCTTACTCTAGGACATCTATTTTACAATTTCTTCCGTAGAACGAATTTCAAAAGTGACTATAGTACGGCCCGCCAGCCGTTTTAAATCGCACAAAAATATGTTTTCTTTGAATTTTTCGGCTTTTCTCTAATATAATTTACATGTATTATACATATAAACATTCCTCTTCAATCACTCTATCTATTGGTGAAAACCGTATGAAAATCCGTTGCGTAGTTTAAAAGATTAACGCGCACATACATTTTGAGCGACTTCATTTTATACTATGTAATGATGAAATAGCATGCAACAGCAAAGGATTCATAGCAACAACGTAATTGCTTGCAATATAATATTTAAAATTATTCAATGTTAGCTGATATGTATTTTTAAATGTTCTTTTAAAAGTTCAGCGAAAATATATCCGTATCATTATAATTCTTATTAAAACTACATCCATTATAAGCGGAAAACCATGTTTGTACAAAGATGGTGGAATCGAATCCACGACGTCCAGGTGTGAACCAAAGGTATTAGTCAACTCAGCTACTAACCCATCGAGCAATAGCCCAAAAACCTTTGTGTTTCCTTCCTTCCACAACACGGTTCTCTTCAAGACCTCTTCATCAGACCAAGTCCCTTCAAGACCCTTGTTCGCTCCTTCCTCTCCATAACAAAGCCCTCCACACAGCATCCCCAAAGATGACGTAGGCCCTTAGTAAAATTATTTTCTTAAAGGCCTCCTGTGTTGAGGAGGGTGTAAACATTTTTTCCGCACGTTTAAAAATAAATATTTCTTCAAAACGGTCGGTTTTTTAAATTGCCTGTTTTTTTAACAGCGGGTTATTAAATAAAAATGTTGATCAATAAAAAAATTATGATCGGTTAAAAATACATTATCATTTTATCCTGAAATAAACTATCGTCAAAATATCACGTTGTTTTAATACATAGGTAGGTATTGCCAAAATCCTGTTTCATACCTAAAAAAATGAAAATAGAAATAACAAAAGAACTGATAATGTGTTTTAAGTTCCCCAAATCAAAACCAAATTAATGCAAACACATGGCAGTTTTATAGGTCCTCGTACATTTAATCTTCTACCAAAACACATTCAAATGACAGATAAAATATCACTTTACATAAAAGATTTAAAATTATGGCTAAATGATGCAGATGTTGAAACACTTTTTTTATAAACTCTATGTAAACCTTCATGCTTCACTTTTTCAATTCTACTGTAACTTCAAGACTAACTTAATTTATCTTCTTGAAACCGTAACAAAAAATCAACTAATAAACTTGTATGTGTCACTTTGTTACTACAATATTTTCAAAGCTACATTACCTATATTTTTAAACTTTCACTTTGAGATTTACATTTTTTACTTGTACCGCCAACTTATTGGTGTAATTTAGCACTTTATTTAATATTACCCATGCACAGGCAGTGCCTTAGTGGGTTCCCATCATCTTTTTTTTTTGTGTTATGTTATATGTATTTAGAAAATATGTAAAAATTACTTTTGAAATGTATCAAGATATAATGGGAAAAAAATAAAGTAAAAAAAAAAAAAATATAGCCGTAAGAAAGAAATTTAATAACCCTTTTTGTATTTTTTTACTCCTACGTATTTAATAAAGAGAGTAGAGCTTCTATCTCTATCATCACCAGAAATAATAATATCTACCCTGAGTAACTCCATTAGATAATTAATGTACCCTGTGTAGAAATCTTTCTAGACATATCTTAGGATTTTGGTACAATCCTCAAAGTGAAAAATCTATGATAAATTTTTAGCAGTGAATGCTTTCTGGAATTTAAAAATAATGATAATATTGTGACGGAGAAGCGTTCCGCGTGGCTGTAATATTAATTAGCTTTTGCTTGTACTAAACCAAAAGCTTCTCCGCTATTTCCTTGTGGTGAAACTTGGATAGTTGTTTCATGGAATAACACAAGAAGTGCCTTGTGGGCGTGTTTCGTGATCCAATTATACATATTTTTTTTAAATTGCCGGCAACCCGGGCGTTTATTGAAATAACATTAACATATACAAACAAGTAAGTAACCCGCCTCACTAGACAAGGTCTGTTCTGAGACGGGTACATATAAATGCATACATATACGCAGACATACACATATGTATGCGTATACATGCACATAATCATAAAAACAGAATCAGTAAGCAGAATGCAGAATCTAGAGAAAAATTATTGAAAATTGTTGACAGTTATAGTGGATGTACATAATGTCGTGAAACCAAAAATATAAAAAGAATTATTGAAAATTGTTATAAGGTTATCATGGAATATACATAGTGTCATAAAACCAAAAATCTTGACAGAATTAATGGAAATTATTATAAGTTTTTCATGGTATGTAGGTATATACAGAGTGTTAAGGGACGTACTTGACTTACTTTTACCAGTGATTCCTGACATTATTTGGAGTAAAAAATGAAAATGAAATTTTGGTCTGCGGTGACTTTTTTTGACAACTTTTTTTTTTCAAAAATTTTTTCTTCAAAATCAACCAAAAAAAAAATCTTTCGCATGTCGTCACTGTTCACTCAGCCGGGTGTCCGACGAACCCCTTGCCCCGCCTCCAACCGTTCAACAACTACCATTTTTTTATGTTTTTGTAGAAAAAAAAAAAAAAAAAACATCAAAAATGTCACCGGAGACCAAAATTTCATTTACATTTTTTACTCCAAATAATGTCAGGAATCACTGGTTAAAGTAAGTCAAGTACGTCCCTTAACACTCTGTATATATACCTACATACCATGAAAAACTTATAATAATATGTATAGTTTCTAAAATCAAGAATTTCATTAATACTTTAAAAACAGATAGTGATGCCAAGATTTAAATCTAAACGTAGTAACAATTCAGCAAAATAATATAAAACGTTGGAGTATTAATAAATTTAACATGCGTAAAACATAAGCAGCAAAAGAAAGAATAAATCTCTATAAATAAAATAACACATATTTGTACATAGAGAACGAAGATTAGATTAGGATGGTGTCAAAAGTAGTTTGGTGATGCATGCCCTTTTTTGAGTAGTAAACATGTGTTGAAATGTTTATACATATAACCTTTTTAGGTTTCTTTTAGTGATGCAATAAGTGGTTTCTTTTAGGAAGGTATTAAAAATGAGAGGTGCGAGGTAGGTTTCGTGCTTTTTGGCAAAGGTTGATTTAATTTTTGGCACTAGAAGTTGATTACGTGATTTTGCTCTTGTGTTTTGTGGGTTAGTTATGTGGTCTTGTGAGGATTTTATGCAGTTTAATTGGATGATCTTTTTAATGAATAATTTCCTTATAATTATATTCAATTATAGGCCTAATTTCAGACTAAATTCCATAAAAAAAAACTATTTTTCACCATGATTCAATTTGGGATGCGGGTATGCCCGCCCGGAAACCATTGAAGTGATGTGAGGTTTGTCTCGATCTTAGCGGCGGATGCATCTGTCCTCCTACATGTGTGGCGGACCGGATTTGGAGGGACTGGTGGAGGGTGGCCCTTTTACTTCCCGACCCATCACCTTGCATCGTAGTGGGAGGGGTGGATTCGCACGTCCCTCAGTCCTGGACACCCCCAGATGCCTACCCACACCTCATACATTTTTCCTTTCCAGAGCTTCATCTCCTTCTTTTCCCTAAAAAGACCCACCCCACTCCCATCCCCAAAGATGATATAAACCCTGAGGAAAATTATTTTTTGGAGGTAATGGAAAAAAATTACAAAATTCCAATGGGATGGCGATATATAATAGTATTTTTCTATGGATGTTTTAATCAAGGGAATTGTATGCTTCTAGGGCCGTTTATTTTTGTATTAGAATCTCACGGCTTGTGAGCGTTGATATATCTTATATCTTATATCTTAAGTGATATATGTATATATATCACTTAAGAGAGTTGTTTATATATATTCAAAAACAGGGTTCCACATTCCGTATAGTCAAATATTCTTCGATTACTTTCAACCCATATATTATTTCAGTTAAAAAGCAAAAATACTTTAACATAATTACTTTCAGAAAAATGTTTCAGAAAAATGTTTCAGAAAAACCTTTATAGTGCCTAAAATCTTTCACTCTGTATCATGCAGTAACTTAGCGGCCTCCGTAGTTGAGGGGAAATGCTCTCAATTAGCAATCCGGTGGACGCAGGTTCAAATCCCGGCGTGCGCCAAGTTAATTTTGTTTGATTAATTTTAGTTTTTTTCACAATAAATTCATTTTAAATAGCATCTGGTATACTTGCGGCACGTTCCAGAATGGAAGATACTATCAATACAGCCCTGATGTAAGTACACCATTCAGAATTGAAACGTTGCGTTAAATGACTTTAGCCATGTTTAGTGATCAGATCTGAATATCCAGGTACTTATTCACATTTCATTTCCCCCTCTCCTTCTTCCCACTACCCACCAGCCTCACACCCCAATTAGAGATACCTTCTAGCATATGGCGACGGTTTTCAGATATTTGGGAGCAGTTGTCCAGTATTTACTTATAAATAAAATATAATAAACTCACAAAATAAATACTTAAAACTTTTTTCAACTTCATTTATTTGTGACCGTGACCGGTTTCAGCCTGTTAACGCCATCTTCAGACTTGTAAAATGTGTTTAAGTTCATCAGATCTTTGATAATTTAAAAAATAAACATAAATCTAAAAAAGGTAAGGCTCTAGAATCGCACTCCGAAGGTCGCGGGATCGAATCCCGGCGTGGCTTTTATTTTATTTGATTAATTTGTGTTGTTTCACAATTTATTCATTTAAAATAATATGTAGTACTAATATTTACGGCACGTTAAAGAGTGGAAGATGCTCTCAGTATCGCCCTGGTGTAAGGCCACCATTCAGAATTAAAACGTTGCTTGAAATGTGTTTGGTGACCAGATCTGAATAGCCAGGTATTTCCCCACCTTCCTCTTTCCTATCTCCTTCCCCTCCCCACTACCTTCAGCCTCACAACATACCCCAATTGCGAATGCCATAGTCCCACTGGCTCCAGACGGGAGCAGTTGGGACTCTTGTGCGGTATTCATGTAAAAAAAAAATAACAATAATCCAATGTTACATTTTTGATTTTCTGAGCAAGTTTTAATTAAGAAAATGCACAAAATGCTATTATTTTCATATCATTTTTTGCTTAAAAATAATTAAAACTTTGTAGGAACCACTACTGCTGTTATAAATGTCAGTTATTGTTAATGTTTCTAGATATAATCAGTTTACTTTTCTTATGAACCGTATTACACACACAATGAGGTTTAAGACGGAAGATTAAACGCTAGCATTTTTCAAAAGTCTTTTCATAACTGAAAAACATTTCTCTTGGTTTTAAACAAAGCCCTCCCATTAACGTGTTAACTAATCTTATGTTTGAAGTTCAAAGATTAAATTACTTTTTTGCGCAGCAATCAACATTTATTTAATAAAAATTGTTTTTGTAAAAAGGCATAATAATTCTTTGCACTAATATAAAAATAAAAGAAGAAAGATCCAAAGTGAATAGATACCATTCTCTGGATCTAAGGGTCGACCGAGATCTCGGTCTCGGTCTCGGTCTCGGCATTCTCGGCTACAAATTCTACCGAGAACTCTGTCTCGGTTCTCGGCGAAAAATTGTTAGAATAATAAATTTGTATAAACCAAACAGTCCTTTGTATCAGACGATTGCCCATAGATGGCAACACTGTCTATGCTTCGCGTCACCTTTATGGTCGGCTGTACTTTGACAATGTCGTGTAACCAATTCATTATAATAAAACTCACTTATAACATTTAATCCTGGTTTATTTTGCTCTCTATCCTTCAGGTTATGGGCCCAGCACGCTTCCGCTGCGCAATTAATGCTCAATCCGCAGCAGGGTTATCAATCCTGGTTTATTTTGCTCTCTATCCTTCAGGTTATGGGCCCAGGATACGCGGGAAGTAAAAGTACGTAAATAGTTTTCAGTGCGGAATGCCAGACGAGAGTGCAACTCAAAACTCGTTTTTATCCACAATGGCGTCGTCTGCAACAAGTGCAGGAATTTCAGTAAATTTTGAGAAACTCAGTGGAATTTCAAATTACGGAAATTGGAAATTCTTAATGCGTATGTACTTGGTGCATGAAGATTTATGGGACTGCATTGAAGAGTCTACAGCGGGTGTCCCAAAGGTCACCGATGAACGCAAACAACTAAAAGCGCTCGCAAAAATATGTTTAATGGTGCAGCCATCGTCTTTCTCTCATGTACGGAATACAGCGACTGGATATGAAGCCTGGCGTAACTTGAAAACGGCGTATGAAGACAAAGGGTTGTGTAGAAGACTCGGACTTTTACGTACATTGTTTGGTTTGAAATTGGAACAATTTAAAGATATGGAAGCGTATATCTTGAAGATCACAGACTTGGATCAACAACTACGAGACATAAATGCTCCATTAGACGATGATTTTCTGTCAGTGTTGATGTTAAGTGGTTTACCATCAAACTACGACCCACTTATCATGGCGTTGGAAAATTCGAACTTTAAATTGTGCAGTGAAACCGTTAAAAGTAAATTATTACAAGAAAATCTGCGTAGAGACTTTGACAAGGGCGAAGAAAGTGCGATGTTTACAAATCCGAAAACAAAAGGTGTCAACAACAAACAATCTACCAGGGTCATCAAGTGCTTTATATGTAAAAAGCCTAATCATTATGCTAAAAACTGTCCAACAAAAATAAATAAAAGTGACAAACGGAGTGAAAAATATGAAAAAGCGTGGAACGGAACGTTATTGACGGCATTAGCTGTAGACATTAACTCGGATGTTTGGTATGTCGACTCCGGTGCTACTTGTCACATGACGAACAACAAAAATTTATTACAAAACTACGTTGTGGAAACTCCGCGTTCAGTAACAGTGGCAAATAAACAAAAGATGCACAGTGAAGGACACGGTGATGTGGAATTGTTGTTGAAAGCACACAAAGAAACGACGAAAATAAGTGAGGTTATTTACGTACCGGGATTGTCAACAAACCTTATTTCTGTTGGAAAAATGGCAGCCAAAGGACTTGATGTGCACTTTGACACAGAGAAGTGTAATATTTATTGTGGAAAAGATGTAGTCGCCAGTGCTACGAAGGTCAATGGTGTTTACCAATTGGACACAATGAGTCAGCCGTCAACAAACACGAGTGAGCTGAATGCAGCCTGTCAATCAATGGATTTGGAAGCTCCATTGCGTATGAAGCAGTCCATGGATCATGAAACGGAAGCTGTGAATTTGTGTGAAGCGAAGCCATCCCAAGATTTATGGCATCGCAGACTTGGGCATCTGAATAGGCGTAGTATGGATTTACTTAAAAAAGGTATGGCTAGTGGAATTGATTACACTGATAGCAAACATACTCCCTGTGTAGCATGTCTTGAGGGAAAACAAAGTAGATTGCCATTCCCAAAAAGGTCTTTCAACAGAGCTACTGAGAAGCTAGGCCTCATACATTCCGATTTGTGCGGTCCTATGTCAGTTTCCTCATTTAGTGGCAGTAAATATCTATTAACATTCATAGATGATTTCACAAGAATGACATTTGGTTATTTTCTTAAGAGTAAAGATGAAGTATTGCCGATATTTAAGATTTTCAAAAGTTTTGTAGAAAATCAGACCAATTTAAAAATCAAAGCTCTTCGAACAGACAATGGCCGTGAATATGTTAATAAGCAGTTCCAGATGTTTCTACAAGAACATGGCATCGAGCATCAATTGACCGTCCCATACTCTCCGCAGCAGAATGGAGTAGCAGAACGGGCCAACCGGACAATTGTGGAGGCTGGACGATGCATGCTGCAAGATGCTGGAATGGACCGGAGGTTCTGGGCAGAGGCATTGAATATGGCAATATTTATTAAGAATAAATCACCAAGCAAGGCGGTGAGAGGTACCACACCCGAAGAGAAATGGTCTGGTAAGAAAGTCAATTTATCTGAATTAAGAGTATTTGGCTGTGTTGCTTATGCAATGATCCCGTATGAAAAGCGCAAGAAATTGGATCCAAAGAGTAAAAAATATATCCATGTTGGATATTGTACTGAATCGAAGGGATATCGATTAATTGATCCAGAAAAACCTTCAAAAATTATCAAGTCTAGAGATGTACAGTTTTTTGAAGAGAAAATGTATAAAGATGCGGTAGCTAACGAGGAAAACTGCATTAATGATTTTCAGTTGGAACTTTCTAATAATAATGTAGATGTGAACACTATTGAAAACAATGTTGTTGAGTCTTCAGTTACAGAAGTTATGGAATTGTCTTCATCTAGTTCTACTGAACTTAACTATGTTGATGACCCTAAAGATATCACCTGGAATCCTGAAATGACTATGGATCAAGCGTCAAGTGATTATGAAGACTATGAAGAATCTTCAAATGCAGTGGTGGCTATGACAGCAGCAAGTCACGGTTACGAACCACAGACAATACACGAGGCGCTGTCGGCACCTGATAAAGAATACTGGAAGGAAGCTATAGCAGATGAGTATAAATCATTTGAAAAGAATAAAGCTTGGAACCTAACATTACTACCAGATGGAAAGAAAGCAGTTAAATGCAAATGGGTTTTCAAGAAGAAACTGGGATCTGAAGGACAACTTCTACGTTATAAAGCTCGTCTTGTTGCCAAAGGATTTACGCAGGAATATGGCATAGACTACTCAGATACTTACGCGCCTGTGATAAGATATTCTACAATACGCAGCTTGCTTGCTCTGGCAGTCAACTTAGATATGAATGTTGATCACATGGATGTGAAGACAGCCTTCTTAAATGGAGAATTAAAGGAGACGGTATACATGGAACAGCCAGATGGATATAAAATAAAGGGTAAGGAAACCCATGTATTTAAACTAAATAAAGCAATATATGGCCTTAAACAAGCATCAAAGGTCTGGTATGACAAGATTGATAATGTTTTGACAGACCTCCAGTTCAGAAAGTCACTTAACGAGCCTTGTGTATACATAAAATCAGATACAAATGGTAATCTGATGATATTAGGGTTGTATGTGGACGATATTTTAATTTTAGCAAGGATACACCAGATAAAAAGAAGTTGAAGGAGGAACTGATGAGAATATTTGAAATGAAAGACCTTGGTCGGGCTACACATATATTGGGAATGCGATTAAAACAAGAGAAAAATAAAATTATTCTTGATCAAAGAAACTACATACAAACAGTGTTACAACAGTTTAATATGACTGATTGTAAGCCTGTGAATACACCTTTAGAAAGCGGTATGAAGTTTGAAAAAGGGATTCAAGCCGATAATAACAGCAGGTACAGAAGCCTCATTGGATGCATTATGTACATAGCAGTATGCACAAGACCTGATATTGCTCACGCTGCAAGCATATTGAGTCAGTTTAATAATTGTCACTCTGAAATTCACTGGAAAGCAGGAAAACGGGTTCTGCGATATTTAAAGGGAACTATGGATCACCACATAGTATATGAAAAATCCACATTGTCAATTACAGGATATGTGGATGCAGATTGGGCGTCAAACCAACTAGACCGACGTTCATACACGGGTTACGTGTTTAAAATAGGTAACTCTGCTGTATCGTGGGAAAGCCGCAAGCAGAGAACGGTCGCACTTTCAACTACTGAAAGTGAATACATGGCTTTATGTGAAGGAGCAAAGGAAGCTACATTTATCAGAAATTTCTTACATGAATATCTAGGTAAATTGTTGCCAGTGACTCTGTTTAACGATAGTCAGTCAGCACAAAAATTATGTAACAGTCAGATTAATCACAGTCGAAGCAAGCATATAGATATTAAACATCATTATGTAAGACAAATTGTAAAGGATAAAATCATTGATTTAGAATATTTGCCTACTGAACATATGCCTGCAGATGTTTTAACCAAACCTTTGTGTAAAGATAAACATTTGAATTGTGTTTCTAATCTTGGTTTACAGACTGTTTAGTTTAAGGGCAGGTGTTAGAATAATAAATTTGTATAAACCAAACAGTCCTTTGTATCAGACGATTGCCCATAGATGGCAACACTGTCTATGCTTCGCGTCACCTTTATGGTCGGCTGTACTTTGACAATGTCGTGTAACCAATTCATTATAATAAAACTCACTTATAACATTTAATCCTGGTTTATTTTGCTCTCTATCCTTCAAAAATCGCCGAGATTCTCGGCCATAACCGAGACCGTTGTAAGTAGGTACGGTATAGGATAATGGGATTCAAATCTACCGCACGCGTTCACATTAATTTGTCACTTGGTGTCAGTGCGTGAGAGAGCTGTCGATTGTGATTGGTCGGCTGGCAGCGAGGCGGGTTTTACTTATAACCATAATGATAATATCTAGACGCCTTCCACGCCGAAACGCAAATTATTTGCAATTCCCTCGATAGAAAAAAAATCGCAAAGTATGCTCCAAAAATTATTTTAAAAACGTTTGCTTCAGTTATTTTACAAGTTATAATTGTGAAAAAAATTCACAATGTTTCTTTAAATGATGTCGTGTTTTATTAAATATTTTCGATTTTATCGCTTTAAATATTAGCGCGCTCCTCTAACATTCCTAATTACATATTTCTCCATCTTCTCCTTTTTGAGCGCGGATGCGGCGCCTTAAAACAAATTATTATTACATTCTTAAATATACTATATTTTGCCAAAATAGCGCATTTTCATTTTTTTTTCTCAATTTATCTATTCTCGGTCTCGGCTCTCGGTCTCGGCCGAGATTTTAATTTATTCTCGGTCTCGGCCAAGAACGAAAATCATGTCTCGGTCGACCCTTATCTGGATCACACGGTCGTGCTTTCAAAACCCGGCGCGGCGCGGCGTAGCGCAAATAAAACTTATGCACCGTTCCTTATAACTCTAAAATAATAAAAATAAAAATCTTTAACCACTGGAGCGCGTTTTGCCACAATATGGCACTATTTAAAATACCTGGGATTGCTTTGCTGCCGATTTTGGCAAATTTTTCCTTATTTGTAAGTAATTAAGTAGAAGTTAATAATTTTATTATATATTTTTTTAAATCCTACGAGTATGTAATAATCGTCAAAAGATAGGTGAATTCATTGGCTATATATAACTATTATCAGTTTGTATGTCTTATTATTAAAATTCGAATGTACGATTTTTTTAGCAATCGGAGAAAAAAGTTTTAAATTACGCTGTCGCTTCAGTGGTTTAGCCCTTTTTATAATATCTAATACAAATAAATAAATTCGCACGTACCCGTACATTATACTCATATTTACCACACTATTGCAATAAGTTTTCAATTTGTTAGGGTATTTTGGCTTCAAATCCAAGTAAATGTGCCGCATTAATGACAATGGATATAAAAATCGTCATCAAAAATAAAATGGATAATTTATTGTCAAGAGTTGTCAAAATTGAAAAAAAAAATGGCTTAAAATTTCCCAGCATCGTGTATGGGTAATTTGGGAGATAGGTACGGTTACCGCCGCCCCTTGAACCATGTATTGGATAACCAACACCTCTGCCATAGGTCACCCCAAGTGGTTCGCTACGTTTGGTGACTTAGCAGGGGGGTCCGGGTTCATGGGGTGAGGTTTGTCCAGGTCTTGGCGGAGGATGCGTGGCGGGTCGGATCGAAATTCATAGGTCCGTCACTCCCAGGTACACTGACCCCCAGATTCCTACCCACCCCTCTTACCTTTTTCCTTCCCAGAACATCCTATCCTTCCCTTCCTTAAAAAGACCCTCCACGCAGCATCCCCTAAGCAGTGGCGGCTCGTGACTTTTGGGTGTGCTAGAGTGCTGATAAAAAAAAATGGCATTATTGATGTTGTAGCCGAAAAAAAATTTTTTTTTTGAAAATCAGTTTTTGTATGAATAATTTCAGGAAGTTTCAGTTTGGCGGTGTGACAGGACGCCGGCATACTAGCTTGCTATCCTGGCTTGAAATACTAGCCTTCTGTGCTGAAAATAATCTGTTTTCAGAGAAAGCGATCTCCTTGTGGCTTGACGTTATAATTAAGATAAATTGCCTTGTTTTTAATCACTTTATAATAATACATTAAGTCAAGGAGATAAAACCTAAAGAATTTTAGTACATAGCCGAAACTAATAATAATAATAATAATGTGTAAATTATGACAACATTGTAACATGTTGTAACAATGTAAAGAAGGATGTAGCGCAACATGTCATAATACCCCAAAAATAAATCGTCATAACCTGCTATTTAATTAAAATAAAAAGTAACCATTAATTACAAAGTAACATTGTTTCATTTATCTAAAATAAAATTCCATCACTTAAGCTTTCTTGCTTGAAATGTCTCGGTTACAATGGTTCCATGCCAACTCAGAATGAAACCAACTCAGAAACACCTCAGAAAGGTCAATATAAGCTATGAAAAAACAATTTTAAAATAGCCGGTAACCCTAACCTAACTTAACCCATTTAACCAATTTTTTATATGTTTTTATCATCACTTTTCATGACCTTTCTGAGGTGCGTCTGAGTTGATTTCAATCTCGGTCACCGTTATAATATAGGGGAGAGGAACGAGCCTTGGACAGGAGGGTATCTTGCTCAATCGGTTCCGTTCAGCCATCTATTAAAATATTCGCAAAGCTTTTTAAGTAGTGTTTAGGTAGAAAATATTTCTCAGCTAGTACATTGTATTTGTGATTCGGAAAGAAAACACACATTTTTGTTAAAAAAAAATTTAAAAACTATATGAGCGATTTCAAAGTAAAATTTAGACGCCACGCTCGAATTTTTTAATTGAAGATAATAATTTTGTCGGTACTTAGTTGTATGATTCTGTTTACTGAATACAATGGCTCTTAAAAAACATTTTATTATCCAAGAATAAAATAACCTCAAAAGAATTACAATTCAGCTAACAAGTTAAACAACCGTTATTGATTCTGGGGCGGTACAAAGTTCTCCGGGTCATCTAGTACAATATAAATATAGAACTTTATGAACAACAACATAAACATATTTACTTAACAGTTATTTTACATGTCCAAGGTCCGATACATTTCTTCTCAATGTAAGGAACCTACTGTTGGACCAAAATAAGAGAATTCGTAAAATGTCATTCCTGTGTACCTACTCTATAATGATAAATCAAATTTGATATTCTTTAACAATTTGATCGTAAATAACTGATCTAATCGGTCGGAAATAAACTATATTTGTTAATTAACCATTTTACGAGACTGAAAAAACCCCCCAAGCTTATTCCAACCAGTTTGCTCCACGATACGCTGCTTATATTCAGGTCGCTTACGTCCGGACGCCCACCGAAAGCACCTTGTCGCCGGTTACGGCGCTGCAGAATGACAATGTATGACCCCGCCAAGGAAAGGAAATGCCGTAGAACACTGTACAACAGCGTGGAACATTATGGAACACTATGGGACATTGTTAACCCTGTAGAAGCGAGCTGCAAACACTCTGCACACCGCTCCCTGTGTTAACGTCGCGCCGTGGCTTGAATAATTAACTCAGATGTGTTTAGCTTGCCTTATATTTTATGTCACCATTACACAGTTCGGGCGGGAACGGTGTACTGTCTGGATTCTGGATGAAGGCTTTGTCTCAATTTATACAAAGACAAGACAAAGGAAAGGCACATAAAAAAGTTTAGTATTGTTTTATTGTTTAAAAAAACTAAGACAATCGCGTGGTTTTTTTAACATTACCTATTTATTGTTGGGTAACAGCCTTACTAAAAAACCCCGTGAAAATTTTATTCAGTTGACAAACGGCCGCGGATGTGAAAACATTACTAATTAAAAAGTTGTTCATTGAAAGAAATACACATTGTTTACACGGCCTGAGAGGGTAGTTTATTTCTGTTTTAACGATTGAAGTCCGAAAGAAATTTGGTTTTTTTTCAACGTATTTAAATGTCTTGAATATTTCTTATTTTTGAAGATGTCGTAAAAGCATATACCTTTATAGAAACTAGATAGAATTGCCTTTTAGATTTTTGTATCTGAAATATACGATCGTTTTTGAAAATTGCAGTATTTTAAGTTTTAACATGTAATGAAAAAAATTGAAAAAAAACAGCTGACCGTAAACATATTCTATTAAATGGTCGAAAAATTTTGGAAAATTCAAAATTTAAAAAATACACACCTCTTACTTTATGAATTTGGAAGAAAACCGCCACTTCACTTTTTATCTCGTTCATACAATTAAAAAGGATAAAAAAATATAATAGTAATTCCGGAAAAATAACTGAAAAAATCTGACATCTTGGATTCATTTTTACGCAATTAATACGTCGATTTCTCGAATTTGTTTATATTTTCACATGCATGAGGCTTTTACATTATTAAATAATATTACTTTTATGGAAGTTTTATTAAATTCAGGCAGAAAAGTCTTTAAAAAAATAAAATTTCAGAAATAACCTAAAACCTATCTTTAACGAAACTAAATCATCAACAAAACAATATTTAAAGGACTGAAACTGAAAAAAAGTAACGCCAGCATTGGTAATTATGTTGAATTACACTAATATCACAGTGAATTGATCATTTAAACGAAAATTATCTTCTAAAACATAAAAATTAACTGCAAATACAACTGAACATTGTCAAACATTGTTTTACCGCGAAGTTTATAAAACAAGATGGCCGAGCGCCTGCGCAGATCTATGTGAGATTCAAGGGGACCAACATAAAAATCATAAAATACGTGATTGTGTTATTAGTAAAAACGTAAAAACACAGTGCACCCCGCAAGCAACAAATATGCAGTTGACCGCTCGTTGGGGCGTTTTGTTATTAGTAAGGCTGTAATGTTTATTTTAATATGTAGGGTGGGCCATAAACATTTGCACTTTAAAATAATCATGATAAAAAATACAGATTGTATTTAAATAAATGATTATTGACAGGAACAAAAATAAGCTGGAAAATCATTTCGTCAAAATGGCCGCCATTTCGCCGCTGGCCTTCCTCAAATCAGGCCCTTAGATTTTTTTTAACTTTTCGATACTTACAAATCTCTGGGCATGTTGACCATTTCTTGATGTTCTCCTTTAATTGGAATATAGTCGCTGGTTTATTTACGTAGACTCGACTTGTAAGATAAAATATGTATATACAAATATATCCCATAAAAAAAAAGTTTGTTAGGGAAAATTTATTTATCCAATTTCTTTTGCTCCATGGCCGCCCTGTTTGTTTTCCTGCCGCTTTCTTTGAATTTTTTAAACCATGATTTAATTAAACTAACACTTGGGCACTGATTAACGTCCTGTAATCGGTGATGCGAACGAAACAGGTGGCGTGCATCATTGTTTTGTAAAATAGAATAGAATTATTTGTTATGAAGCGATTGTATTTATCGTAAGTTAGGTACTATTTTTTTTAAATGCATTTTAATTGGTTAGGTTGGCAAACCTGGGGGAGTTTCGTTCAACGTGTCGGTAGGCGGCGTTTTTTGGGTTTGGTTTCCGGATCCGCACTCTGGTTTTTACGGCGAGATGTGCGGTACGCCGTGAAAACAACGGTCAATTAATTTTAAGTTTTAATACGATGTGATTGAAATCCAAGTTTTGGGCATCTGCATTCGGGGGACGGAAACACGTTGTGTTTTTTTAAATATAAAAATCAAAGATTTATTCGCGTAAAATGCGAGTTTTCGCGCGGGTCCCAAAAGTGACCACGAGTTTAATGGCGATGTACGAGTGTTACGATTAATGTACCTCTTTATCCGAGACATCGGTGTATATAATAACCCGCCACGCTTATCATGGTGCGCGGTGCAACTAACCGAAGATTTATTCACGTAAAATGTGAGTTTCGCGAGGGTCCCAGTGACCACGAGTGAATTGGCAATGTCCGAGTGAAAAGACTATTGTACCTCATTATCCGAGTCATCGGATTAAATAATAACTCGCTGCGCCCGTGATTATATGCAGGCCAACTATCGAATTCCCCCCGAGGGTTTATTTATGGAACAAACCCGAGAATACCGCAGTGTTGAACGATACTTCGCCTCGAATTGCTGACGGGCCTTCCTTTACAATTTGGAGTAGAGTTTGGGTACTCCTCCCTTCTCCTGAGGGTCCAGGTCTAACATTACTTCCATGCGACTGCTGTGGAGGTCGCAGGGCCAAGCTGAGCCGCAGAGGTTGGGACCACCCTTGCCACCAGGAGGTGGGGTTGGTTCTCACGACATCGGGAGTTCGGCGGCAGTAAATTTAATTAGGGTAGCTAGGAATAGCATAAAATTACGATATTGGTCCCGTGGGTGAGTCCATACCATTTATTTTATTATGTCTTACGAAATCAATACAGTGAACCGATTCTATACTCTACTCTTTGTTTTATTATGTAGATTCCTTGTGCAGCCTTTTCAGGAATGCTATGAAAACTAATGGCCCACACTCTGAGAATTGAGTATCGTGTTCTCCGCTTGTTGACATACCCAGACATTAGACTGGGTTTGGCGTCCAAGGTTTCCTGTGAGGAAATCAAAGTTGACTTGCAGATTACACCCGAGCCCGACAAAGGCTCATTATTACATCTCCCTTTAATCTTATAACACAAACACATAACAATATGTCATTACACTTTAATGGTAACATATTGTTGAACAGAAAAGAACAAATTCATTGTTTTTGTAAAAATGTTTACCCAGAAAGCGCATTGCTCTCCCGCAAAGCGATCCATTGTGACTAAATTTACAAGAATCGAGGATCCAAGCGTAAGTGACCCAACTCTCCTCCCCTGTTCTGCGATTACAAAATTGCAAATGTTTATGGCCCAAACTATATTTGAAAAAATCACTAACCACCGAATATCGTACTATTTATTAGGTACTGATGTGATAATTTCATGAAAATATTTGTACATTGTCACGTCATAGTCCCCTTATTATTTATCATTAATTTTCCAGGTTAATCACTGTTTCTCCTGTCTTTTTAGGTTACTCAATTTACGATTAGTGAATGGTATTTATTTGTGAGAGTGGATTTATGTGTTTGTGTCAAATAATGACTGGCGAAGAACCTTGATTTTGTGTTACTATTACCGCTTAAAAATGATAAAAATACATGTTGCATAGAAAGGAAAAGGACTCACTGAAAAGGATAAGAACTTGTAGTCTGGCAATGCGCTTTTCTGCTTCCTTTCCCCATCCAACAGGCACAATCACAGTAATAAGTGTGAGGTTCGTTATTTTGATAGTACACAGCGGAGTTATTTATAATGGCGGATACACGGCGGAGCACAATGGTTGTCTCGCGGCGGGAGTTTTATTACAGACTGATTAAGATTGTGGGTAAGGTTGACGGGTAGGCAATTGAGAATAGGTAGGACAAAGGACTTGCAACAATAATTAATACCAATCCCAAGCAGTGACAGTATGTATGCATGCTATGTAGGTATGTGTATATGTAGGTATATGTATGGGCGTAACCAATTAGTGTCTGTGAAAAGAATATCTGATTTGTATGGACGGGTTGTTTCACAAATATTCCAATATAATATTGTCATCAAATGGCCAATCACAGCCATTTTGTTTTTTTTTTCAATCTTTTTTGGAGACGGATCGACGGATATTCCATACGTGATCGCCTGCCAAATTTGTGCGATTGTTTATAGCTTGCAATTGCTTTTTCAACTAGTTTAAAACACGATATGCTATAAGTATAAATGATTATTTATTCATTGAACGTACCTTTAAAGTTTTATAGCATGGATTTGACATTTGCGAAGTTTTGTTTCAATTTAAATACGCATGAATTACTTAGTTTGCCCAAATTAGGAACCTACATATTTAAGAGAAAGCTATTGTGAAATAATTGATTAATTGAATCATTAATTATTCCACTCACCAGGGATTATGGGAATTATACTTCATTTCAACAATTACTATGAGAAACAACTATTTACGTTGGATTCAAGATTTTCACGGCCAAAGCATTTTCGTTATTTGTTTTTGGGGTGTTATGCCGTGTTGCGCTACCTCCTTCTTTAGCCAACGTTTCGGATATCGTTGCAGTGTCCATCATCAGGGTAGATCCGGTACATTGTTATGATAAAATATTTGTTAATATTTCTCGCAGTTTATTTTATCATAGATTTAGGCAAGCAGGTACCTAATTTCAAGAGGTGATTAAATAATATTTAAAAAAAATAATAAACTTCAACATAGATTTATTTTTTTTAAATTTTGGAAGTAACATCATTCATTTTTTCTTTTTTGAAAAGGGTATAAAAATGGAATATTTTGTTTAGTGCCCACTTCTTAGTTATCTTTCAAGGTGGTAGAGGGTTTAACTGACGAGTCGGTCGTGATTTCATTTGATATTATTTCGTATAATTTAATTAAGAAATACGAAGGTTATTGTCCGAAACTGGAACATAATTAACTAGGCTGCGATCATCGTTATCGTGATGCCCATAAGTGTATTTAATAACACATTTCTAACGTCGTAATTTACACGAAAATAACCGATGGATAATTTCAAATCTTAATTGCCAAGTAACAGGCATTTTATGTAAACACATGGAAGTAAAATATCCTAAAGGAAATCAATCTGATAAATAACGAAGATATATTATTCTCGCCTTGATATACAAGATATTTATGGCTGGATTTGATTTTGGGAGCAAATAAACATTTCGGCTGAATACAGTACCAGGTATTTTGTCTGTCTATACTACAGGAGAAAAACCAGAAGCTCAAGATCGTAATTTAGATAGATAGATAGAATCTTGTATTTTTGGTCGATCCAAGGAAGGTGAGTTTATTGTTCTGTTATTATGTTAATTTGTCCCAGTTTAATTTATTATGTGTTAATAAAATCTTTAATTTAATATATCTTAACAATACTGTTTAATTTATTTTAAAATAATCCTTCTAATTTAATCGTATAGTTTACATATCAAAGGCCCTGAGAGTGTTTCATTGCTTTACTATCTGCTAGCCTGGTTAATCAACCAGTGGCGCCCCTATAAAAATAAAGCTGGCAGATCTTTTATTCTACCCTTTTAACATCATTATTTATTAAACATTACATATTGCGTAACATTTTGACCCACTCCGGGTTACTATAACAATTTAATAATTTTTTATAGCAATTTGGCCGCCTTAAACGTGTTGGGTTTCGTTTTTTTTACTTTACGATTGTTTTACAAGGATTTTAATGTATATTTTCTTTTTCAAAGTCTGTTTGTTCATAACATGTCGTTTTTTTTTTTTCTCTCATGAGCTTTTGTTATTAACGAGTTTCATTTGTTTTGAAAATATTTCATTTGTTTAAAAACAATAGAATGTTATCAAGTTGATTATTTTTTTAGGTTAACTATTTTCAGCTCGTAACGTCATTTCTAATTTTTAATCAAGCAAAATTTAATACCTTTTCTTTATGTTTGAATTTTTACGACTGCGTACTATTTATTATACAATTGAGAACGTCTTCAATCTTCGATTAATTCTACGGCTATTATTATGGAATAATGCTACGAACACTTTATTTAAAAGAAAAACAAAGGATAAACAATCAAATGTTATTGTTTATTGTTTGTATTTCGGTATAACTATTTTCATTTCGCTACGTCATTTCCAAAATATTATATTACTACGAATTATAAATGAATTATTGCGGCAGTAATTTTAAAACGAAATGCAAATAGAACAACTTTGAACAAATTAAACAAATTTGATTTTCCGTAATTTAAAAGAGAATAAATGTATTTACTTCTACAAATTTTATAATTTTAAAAGTTTTCTACGTGATTCAAATCGTTTATTTTCTGAACTGGAATATTTTATTATTTTATTTTCAAAATGTCGACTTCATTCGGGAACGTAAATGGTAAAACAAAAGAAGGTCTAGTTAAGCGTCTTATTCAACGACTGCATCGAAAACAAGAATCAATTTTTCCTTTTATAATATTTTAACAAAAAAGGTATTTTTCTAAACGTAGATTTTAATAATTATTTAAACGTCATTTACAAATCTAGTAAAGATTTTATTCAAAAAATATTATTATGGAATACAAATAACTTGAATGGAGCTACTCGATTTTCTCACATTTCAAGCGCACGGAATGCAGATATTTCAGAGTTGTCTTTTCTGGTTAGACAGTTTCTTTCTATTTCGTTTTTTTTGAGGTGGTGGGCCCATCATCACAGGATTCGAGATAGGATGAAATAGTCAATTGTATTGTAACGTAATCGATTGTTTAACAATATACATAATTATCAATAACCTTTAAAACTTCTTTTGCCAATTGTGACATTTTCTTATATTTTATTTACAAAAACGGGCATTATTTTCAATAACAATTCTGAAAATCGTTTTGAATTTAGTACAATCAAGTAATTTTCAACGGTGACACAAGGAATAATGTGATATTTATTATCATTATTTTAACAAATAAAGGACAATATACACGAAATGTGATAAGACTTGGAGAAATAATCGGACAATGACGCAACGTCATTATTATCATTGGATGGGAGTTGGCGGAGGTATATCCAGTTTAAACAACTGGGTCCTGGTGTTCAACTTACCATTCCTAATGGTCTAAATAAGTTCCAAAAGGTAAGGGTGGGCGTGTACCCCATCCGCAACGTATCGATCCGGCGTCGATAACGTTTACCTTACATGACAGACAGAGGGCGAGAGATGCTTGCTGTCTGCTCATCAAACCCTGAGCTGCTGTCTTAGGTACGGAACAGTGTGCTACATCGTCAGTCGGGAGGCAGTGGATCCGTTGTCTGTAGAAGGATAATACCTATAGGTGATGGAAGGACTGCAGTCCACTGGTCCATGTGCATACACGCAGTACTACGTGATGTGAAACTTGTCTGAGTGGTTCGAGTTGTTTTGGAAGTTTTTATGAGCAATTCTGACACAACATTCTACAAGTAATTCATAAACTCGGTACTATTGGTAGTGATTTCTGCAAAATCACATCATTATTTTTCTCAAATATATCAAGTCTCAATTAATTTGTGCACGCCTTTATATTGTCTTATGTTATGCTCTACGTCAGAGCCAATAAAAGTCGAGCCCATACAATCAATAATAAATATTGTACACTCGACGCGTAATTTTTTTTGATGTCATAATCATGGAGAATCTATCCATTGACTTTAAAACATGTAAGTTCTGTAAAGCCGAGCTTATATACCGAAGTTATATGGTGGTTTCCAAGGGTTTGGCCAAAAACATCAGAAGAAATTTACTCAATTTCGAACAATTTTAATCAGGTCTGATCAACCGGGTTAATACATAATTAATATAATTTGAATGCGGAATTCGATTTAATTTCCTTAAGAAGGAAAATTATTATTTTTCAACTCTAGTATTCGACTCGAGTTCAAATAATTTTAAATATGATTATTAAATAAAGAACATTAATTATGAAATGAATAATTTCAAAATATTGTTTTAAACAACAATTTTTATAACACAGGTACAACTCTAGTACTTCGCTCGAGTTCAACCATTATCGTATATTATTACGGAGTTATTAATAATACAACTTATTAATAGACATGTTATGAATGAACAGACAAACTAAAATTTAATCACGACGTTTTGTATATATGTGTATATGTTTTAATTTTATTTAACTTAGAATTTTTAAAAAAAGATTTACCACCAATACTTTATTTTCTTTTAAAAATTCTAAGCAATCAGTTTATAATGAACTGTGTACTTTTACATTTAATTCTACAATTTTTGTTGTTTAATTAATGGGATTATTCAGAGATCCAAAGATTCATACCTCTTTGCAACTTGGGTTGTCTTGTTAGTTGAAAAATATAAAATTTACTTAAAAATGTTAACATTTAATTTCATTTCATATCGTATTTCTTTAAAAAAATATATAAAACATATATAGAGATATAAATATAGTTATAGATGTGGTTAAGTTAGTTTATAATAGAGCATATCTCTTATGCATTCGAGTATGCAATACGTATTTTTATATTAATTAAAGAGATTAGTTTATTTAATTTATAAACTTTTGCTTAAAAAGTGTTTGTTTTCTCTTGGGAAACTGGAATTTGTTTGTTTCAAACAATTTACTAAACAATTTCGACTCCACAAAGCTGGTTGTCTACCTCAATTATTTGGCACCATTCATTGGCGATGGTTGATGACTTTATGACATTTAAATTATTTAATTTTATATAAATTTTGAATGCTATTTTGAATATTTCCTTCTTGGATAGACCAATTGACCTTAGTGAGTTAGTCAGGAAACTCCACGGAGTGAACATTCTTGATATCCTAAAGATGGATTTAAATTCAGTGCAAAGTGAGGGTTGATTGATCTCCCTAAAAGTGATGCCTATTGAGGCTTAATACCCTGATTTGGGACAGTGACGCTTTAGAGCATAAAGTGATATGACGTTTCTGAAGGAGTTATGTAAAATTTGTAGAAATAATAATTATAATATTTTTTCTTTCCAGTTTAATGTGTGTTGATTATTAATCATTTAACGATTGTTGTTCATGTAACATTTAATTATGTCTATTTTAGGTATTTTAACTATAATAATCAATAATATTGTATTCTAATCCTAAATCAAATTTAATCAATTTTAAATATTTCAAAAAGTTCATACGAATTATTAATTATATATTATGTTTTATTTATCTTTGAAAAGATTGTTAAATATTATTAATTGCTTTGTTGTTTTTATTTTATAGAAATCCTTGGATCGACAAGAGTATCAGATAGAATAGGTTTCGTTTATAGTTATGTTTGGGGACAAACATTTGCGTGGTCCGGGAGGTAATGTTATGATAAAATATTTGTTAATATTTCTCGCAGTTTATTTTATCATAGATTTAGGCAAGCAGGTACCTAATTTCAAGAGGTGATTAAATAATATTTAAAAAAAATAATAAACTTCAACATAGATTTATTTTTTTTAAATTTTGGAAGTAACATCATTCATTTTTTCTTTTTTGAAAAGGGTATAAAAATGGAATATTTTGTTTAGTGCCCACTTCTTAGTTATCTTTCAAGGTGGTAGAGGGTTTAACTGACGAGTCGGTCGTGATTTCATTTGATATTATTTCGTATAATTTAATTAAGAAATACGAAGGTTATTGTCCGAAACTGGAACATAATTAACTAGGCTGCGATCATCGTTATCGTGATGCCCATAAGTGTATTTAATAACACATTTCTAACGTCGTAATTTACACGAAAATAACCGATGGATAATTTCAAATCTTAATTGCCAAGTAACAGGCATTTTATGTAAACACATGGAAGTAAAATATCCTAAAGGAAATCAATCTGATAAATAACGAAGATATATTATTCTCGCCTTGATATACAAGATATTTATGGCTGGATTTGATTTTGGGAGCAAATAAACATTTCGGCTGAATACAGTACCAGGTATTTTGTCTGTCTATACTACAGGAGAAAAACCAGAAGCTCAAGATCGTAATTTAGATAGATAGATAGAATCTTGTATTTTTGGTCGATCCAAGGAAGGTGAGTTTATTGTTCTGTTATTATGTTAATTTGTCCCAGTTTAATTTATTATGTGTTAATAAAATCTTTAATTTAATATATCTTAACAATACTGTTTAATTTATTTTAAAATAATCCTTCTAATTTAATCGTATAGTTTACATATCAAAGGCCCTGAGAGTGTTTCATTGCTTTACTATCTGCTAGCCTGGTTAATCAACCAGTGGCGCCCCTATAAAAATAAAGCTGGCAGATCTTTTATTCTACCCTTTTAACATCATTATTTATTAAACATTACATATTGCGTAACATTTTGACCCACTCCGGGATCATGTAACAACATCTACCAATTTGCCCTGATGATGGACACTGCAACGATGTCCGAAACGTTGGCTAAAGAAGGAGGTAGCGCAACACGGCATAACACCTAAAAAACAAATAACGAAAAAAAAAACTATTTACGTGCACAAAATAGGTTATTAAATTCTTAATTTGGGCAAACTAAGTAATAAACGTATTTAGATTGAGACGAAACTTCGCAAATGTCAAATCCACGCTATTATACAACTTTAAACATAGGTACATTACAAGAACGAATAATCATGTATATCACACAAATTTGACAAGCGATTACATATGGAATATGACACAGAATCACCAAATGTGGCGGTACAGAGGCCAGATTTATTTTCAGGTAAATGAGGATATTGAAGGCGCGTTGTTGGATATCGTACCAAGCAATGCCTGTTCCACTAATACCTCCCATCTGCCTGTATAAAATCTATACCGTTCATTCTTTCCACCTGATCTATATCTAGGCACGTGCTTTTGCTAGGTGTCACAAGATAAATAAATGAGATTCTGTGTTTTATCTGGTTTTATCAGGTGTTTGTTTCGTGGACGTGTTCTGTGTTCAACGAGATATTTCATAGAAAACTAATCAGATTGTAGAAATGAGAAAATAGATTATTTTGTTATTTAGGAACGTGGACAGAACACAATAGTGAACCATTCGCTTCAGCTTCGACGTGATAATAATAGATATAATGGGTGTTTTTTTAGAGGTTTGGTTTTTAACCTGGCAACATTGTTTCTACAGACTGTCAATTTGACAGTGTGTTATGGAACAAATTACATATTTTATAATATGGGAACTTAAGATAATATTTTTATTTAATCTGCCAGCTTTTATTTAATTAAGGGCGCCACTGGTCGATGGACCAGGCTAGCAGAGGAGAGAACAAAATTTATCAGGGCCTTGAGGAATACATACTTTATATTAGTCAATTATTAGAGGTGATAAACGGTATTCATATTGAATAACAAATTACATTTATTTGTGCAGATTTAGTAAAGACAGAACTTAAAATAATATTTTAAAGGGCTTACCCCTGGATCGACCAATTCTATTAACTAGTTATCTAATTCAACGTACGCCGAGGTGGTGTTCCATGATGAGAGATAGGCCACTAAGGCGCCCCACGGTCTTCAGGGTCTTAGCTTCAACTCCTGATGATGGTTCCGTAGGTTTCCCGTGGTCAGAAGTCGGCCGGTGAATTTTGAGTTCTGGCGAGTCGAAATCTACTCGAGAAAAATAGTATTTCCCAAAACTCCGAGCATACTTGAACGATTTCACTACGAATCCAAAACATCCACAAAAAAATTATATTTGGAAACAAAACTGTTAACATTAAGAAAACTATACGAGTACAATATATGTGTCCTTATATACAAAATAAATAATAAACTCATACATACAAACACAGAATTCATTAAAACGTCCCAAGTACACAAACATTTTACACGATAACATACGTGTAAACACCATTCATACTAACTACGGTAAGCAATCAATTAGTTACGAAGGGGGCAATTTATATAATTGTCTTCCAGATGATATCAAAAACGAAAAAAAGTGTGTGTAAATTCAAAAAAAAAGTGTTCATGTTTATTCACAAAAAACAAAGTAGTGATAGTGAATAATATCGTATGGTAATATAATATCATGTAAATGTTAGTATTGCAATCTAATGTAATCTAAGGTTATGAAATGTAAAAACCATGTAATGTAAAAACTATGTAATACAATGTAAAAAGTACATAATTCAATATTCTAGTTAAGTAAGTGAAAATTTTATTTTCTTTTTTACTGGAATAAAAACTTATGAAAAAAAAACGGGGCTAGTCACCTGTAGGTGATCTACAAAATACTCGAGCACTCTGGCTTGCGTATAATTTAAGAGCGGATTGCCGTGTTATCTGGCAAAAAAATAATATCTATGAGATGCGACGGTTAAAATGATAATTAAAATCGCAAAAGAAACGCGTGCCTCTATATTATTGAAAACATTGTTTCACGCCGTTTTGAAAAAAAACCGACCGCGGCCATCCGAAAGAGAATCATTTTATATTTTTAATTATAATGTGAATTGCGATATCTCTGTTTATAAAGCACGATTTTTGGCTAAATTTCGGTTTAGGGGCGAAATTCCTAGAAAATCAAACTAATTATTTTTATACTAATTTGGGGTCGGGGAATCCGAATCTGAAAGAATTAGGCGGGGGCAAGCAATATTAACTGAATTAAACGACTTTAAAAATTTTTATACACTCATAGGAAAAATAGCCATTTTGGAAGCATTTTGTTTCCTAGAAAATCAAACTAGTTATTTTTATACTAACTATGGGCCGGGGAATCCGAATCTGAAAGAATTAGGCGGCGGCAAGCAATATTTACTGAATTAAACGACTTTAAAATTTTCTATACACACAGTACATGAAAATATTCATTTCGGAAGCTGGTTCTGACTGGTTCTGACACACGCAGTACAAAATCATAGAAAACAAGATAACATAGATGTTTTTACCACACAAAATTAAGTGTTGCCATTAATATCAATAACGTAAAATAACATGTTTATATTTTAAGTACTTATATTTTATAAATTTTACTCACTTTTGTATCACAAACCATGTTACACAAACCTAGCGTAGCCGCTAAACTATTTGAAAACAGGGATGTTTTTTAAAATTGACGCGAGCAGGCGGTATAAAGGGGCACAAACCATGTTACACAAACCTAGCGTAGCCGCTAAACTACTTGAAAACGTAGGCTGTTTTTTTAAATTGACGCGAGCAGGCGGTATAAAGGGGCACAAACCATGTTACACAAACCTAGCGTAGCCGCTAAACTACTTGAAAACGTAGGCTGTTTTTTTTAAATTGACGCGAGCAGGCGGTATAAAGGGGCACAAACCATGTTACACAAACCTAGCGTAGCCGCTAAACTACTTGAAAACGTAGGCTGTTTTTTTAAATTGACGCGAGCAGGCGGTATAAAGGGGCACAAACCATGTTACACAAACCTAGCGTAGCCGCTAAACTACTTGAAAACGTAGGCTGTTTTTTTTAATTGACGCGAGCAGGCGGTATAAAGGGGCACAAACCATGTTACACAAACCTAGCGTAGCCGCTAAACTACTTGAAAACGTAGGCTGTTTTTTTAAATTGACGCGAGCAGGCGGTATAAAGGGGCACAAACCATGTTACACAAACCTAGCGTAGCCGCTAAACTACTTGAAAACGTAGGCTGTTTTTTTAAATTGACGCGAGCAGGCGGTATAAAGGGGCACAAACCATGTTACACAAACCTAGCGTAGCCGCTAAACTACTTGAAAACGTAGGCTGTTTTTTTAAATTGACGCGAGCAGGCGGTATAAAGGGGCACAAACCATGTTACACAAACCTAGCGTAGCCGCTAAACTACTTGAAAACGTAGGCTGTTTTTTTAAATTGACGCGAGCAGGCGGTACAAAGGGGCACAAACCATGTTACACAAACCTATGGGCTCTTATATGACCCGCGTATTCGCCAGGAACCTTTGGAGACATTAGACGAGTTTGACAGGGATACAACGGACGAAATAAACTTGTTCGATTTATAAGGTATGTTCGATGATATTATTGTTTAATGGCAACACTTAATTTTGTGTGGTAAAAATATCTATGTTGTTTTTTCTATGGTTTTCGTACCTCGTGTGTCAGAATGTTGTCTATTTTCATGTGTGTGGTGTGTGTGTGTATAGAAAATTTTAAAGTCGTTTAATTCAGTTATTATTGCTTGCCGCCGCCTAATTCTTTCAGATTCGGATTCCCCGGCCCATAGTTAGTATAAAAATGACTAGTTTGATTTTCTAGGAAACAAAATGCTTCCAAAATGGCTATTTTTCCTATGAGTGTATAAAAATTTTTAAAGTCGTTTAATTCAGTTAATATTGCTTGCCCCCGCCTAATTCTTTCAGATTCGGATTCCCCGACCCCAAATTAGTATAAAAATAATTAGTTTGATTTTCTAGGAATTTCGCCCCTAAACCGAAATTATTCCCGATTTTTCTATAAATAAGAAAAACGGAGAATAATCACGTTGACTTTCGGAATGAAGACTACCTTCCTAGGCTTCACCCCAACAAGTGCCGCAGCATAAATATACAAACCACCCACCCACCCACTGCCGCAGCTTGCTTTTCAAAACGTCTGATGTATACTCTTTCGAAAAAATAATCGAATACCTTAATTCCATGTTTAAAATAGATTTCACTGACGTTTCACCTAGACAATCACCTTTAAAATTAGGCACCTGACTAGATTCTTTTAATAAAATAAACATCGGGTTAATTGAATCATAACATTTTGACAGTTCATTTGTAGTCAGTCCGTTTTGCCTTTTCACCATGAATAGACTGTCGTCAGAACAGTGTGAAAATTGTGCAAAACACGGTGTGTGCCACCATCAATTTATTGCGGGAAACATTTGGTGAGCGCATAATTTCACGTAATGGACCTGTGAACTGGCCTCCACGATCGCGTAATCTCTCACCATTAGATTAATTTCTTTGGGGGTAGTGAAGTCACTAATCTATGCTGATAAACCAGAGACGTTGGACCATTTGGAAGTTAACATTCGCCGTGTTATTGCCGATATATGACCCCAGTTGCTCGATAAAGTTGTCGAAAATTGGACTTCACGATTGTGCTTCATTCGAGCTAGCCGTGTCGCTCATATGCCCGAAATCATGTTTAAACAATAATGGTATAAAATTATCTATTAAATAAAGCTAATATCATAGACATTAACGTAAGTAAGTGTGTGGGGATGGGTTCTATGACATAAAGAGGAATGGGGCGCTGTAGACGATGACCGCCCATAAAACAAAAAACACCAACTAAAGTAAGAAAATGATACAAAGAAAATCAAAATGAATTTCGAAGAGCAATTGAGAAAGAAAGAATTCAATATCAAAATGACGCGACGCTTCTCGTGAATGTCTTGCGCATGTGTGGATGAAAGTTCGATGAGGCGGTCGTAGCGACATCTGTCATTCAACAACATAAATAATTTCGTTCTGTTTGAAATAGGAAAGACGGATAAATTTGTTTTTACAAAAATACTAAAATCGCGATTAAAAAATGAGCGGGTAGAGAGTTAAAATTTCGGGTTATAAGTATTTTTTGATTTTAATAAAAAAAAATACTGAAAAAAAATTGGTCAACAAAATAGAATTTTTTTCCTGGATAGGGACACCGTAATCACCTAGCGGTATGCAATATACTTTAAAACGTATTCTCATACCTACCAAATACACATATAAAAAATTTCATAAAAATCGGTCAAGCCGTTTCGGAAGAGTGCGACCACAAACACCCTGACACGAGATTTTTATATAATATATGATTTTATTTATTTATTTGTTTATTAAGACATACACAGTAATAGACAAAACAACATTTCAAGAGTCTGAGCACTTTTGAAAACTTTACATATTCTTAATAAGAAACCTAGCATCTTGTAGGATTTTGATATTATGTGTTCGATATGCTTATCAAAAATTAATTTTTTGTCTAAATAAACACCTAGATCTTTACATGTAGATGTAGATTGTAAAGGTTTACTATTCAAGTTGTAAGAATAAATGATTTTATTTTTATTTCTAGTAAATGTAATTGAATGACACTTAGAAATGTTGTGATGTTGATGTTTGTAAATAAAGAAGAAAGACGGAAGGCAACGCAGCGGTCACAGGCAAGCGCGTGGATTTAATTTTTAAGCAAATCTAAGAGATTTTCCGAGATTGATGTAAATTTGCACACTTGATCCACAAAACAAGAAGAAGGTCACTGTATACACGAAAGTTTGAAACAGTCGTGTGTACGTTCATCCTCTTCCTTCTCACGCGTCTTCTTTGAAAACGAAAAAGACGGAATATAATAGAAGGATGACGTCACGTACGATCTCTGGCTGGGAAATCAAAGTTGTCTCAATCAGAAGTCCTGGGGTTTTACGGTCATAATACGCCAAAAGGTAGCAAATTCAGTATGATTTGCAATTTTTTTTTTACATGAGCTCCACACAGGAGGCCCTGAGAAAAATAATTTCCATCAGGGCCTATGTCATCTTTGGGGATGCTGTGTGGAGGGTTTTTTTTAAGGAAAGGAGGGAGAGGAGAGTTCTGGGAAGGAAAAGGGTTGAAGGGGTGGGTAGGAATCTGGGGTTCAGTGTGTCCTGGTCATCCGCCACCTAGACCTAGGCAAACCTCACCCCTAGAGCCCGGCACCCCTGCTAAATCACCAAACGTAGCGAATCACTTGGGGTGACCTATGACAGAGGTGTTGGTTATCCAATAAAGGTTCCCGGGGCGGCGGTACCCATTCCCGCCTCCCAAATTGAAAGTGGCGATTTCTCTAATGAAAAATACCTGCAACAATTTCAATAATGCTTCGGTTCGTCTAGATTACGAGTACTGTTTATTATCGTCTTATTTACAATGAATATCTGCCAGGACTAAACGTTCTAAAGGATGCTCTGTGTTAATCTGGAGCAGAAAAAATGGTCACTGAAGGTGCCCATCCGTAGATCGGATACGATCGGCTGTCTTCGTAACAGTTCGGATATTCGACCCGAACGGGCCACATGTGACCACAGATGTCCCTCTCATTAAAATAATACAACTTATTGACCCCTGTTGAGACACATTAAAACTACATATAATTACATACACTAACCACATCTGTTGAGAGATAGTGAAACTACATGTATAGACACTACAATAACCTACCTGACAGGGTATCGGGTTGCCTATGGCTCCTGTTGGCTTTTCCTGAACCAATTGTACGAGTATTTCCTTACATTCTGTATTCAGGTGAGCTCTCCCTACTTAAATTTCTCCTGTTATTCGTAAGTATTATTCAACAAAAAGAAGAATAGTAGCTGCAAATCGATACTACTTTGGGCTACAGAAGCATATGAAAGCATTTCCAAGGATAAGAAATATTATTGTGTCCAGAATTTTGAAGGACACAACAGAAGAAGAGATCCGGGCGCACTTGGAGAAAAATAAAATACCGAAATGCGAAATTCAAAAATTCATCGCGCATTCTCAAGAATATGCAGCTTTCAGGATAGGTGTAACGGAGGATCTGTATGATAAACTCTTACAGGAAAATTTATGGCCTAGAGGAGTACCGATAAGACATTATCGATACATAAAACCGAAACAAAATCCAATTGATACTAACCAAAACCGGCCCAAACCGAACGATGATGCCGCCCCGAAATGACTAGAGAACCCCCTAAAAACGAATTCTCTCCCTTGCACAATTTACTATCAAAATGTGCGGGGATTAAGATCCAAGACTGATGATTTCATAGAAAGTGTGATACTACAAAACAACGACCTTATACTACTTTCAGAGACATGGCTTAATGACAGCATTTACAATGGTCAACTCTTCGATCAACGGTATGACGTCTTCAGAAAGGATAGAACCTCGGGTCATTCAAGGGGAGGAGGAGTACTGCTAGCCGCGAGACGTGACCGCGCCACCCTAACCCAGAGACTTACCTATCTGGAAAGTGAAGACGAAAATATGTGGATAAAGACATACCTAAGTGATTTTGGTGTAATTTACATTTGTGTTGTGTACATTCCGCCGGCGTCGCTAAATAAAACATATTCCGATTTTTTTGATAAGGTTACAGAGAACTACAATTTTTTAATTAATAAAAAAATTGTGGTGATTGGCGACTTTAATCTGAACTCAAGTAGCAAAGGCACCCAAATGGATCTCCTATATTTTATGAATCTTTTTCAAATGAATCAGAGTAACTCTATTACAAATGTGAAGGGAGGCACGCTGGACATTGTACTCAGTAACTTTAATTTAAAAGTATACAAATCCTTATACTCACTAGTCAAAGAAGACGCTTATCATCCATCGTTATGTATAGAGATTTTGCCGAACAAAAACACAACCAATTGTCAAACACGAAACTTCTCGAATAATACGGATAATAGTGTTAGGCGAGGATGGAACTTCGAACATGGTGATTTTAAGGCTCTTTATTGCCATTTACAATCTCATGATTGGCAGCCTTTGAAGGACATAAATGATGTTAATTTAGCGACAAACCTTTTTTATTCTATAATTTATAAATACTTTGATATGTGTTTCAAAATTAAGCGCACTCCGAGGAATGGTAGGAAATATCCTAAATGGTTTTCTAGTGAGGTTGTTAGCGACATAAAGCTCAAATTCAAACATTACAAAAAATGGAAGAAAACTGGAATGGTAAGTGAACGTGACATGTTTTGTCTACTTAGAACAAAAATAAAACGCAATATTCGATTAGCACATGTGCAATATATTAATTCTGTTGAAAAAAATATCAAATGTGATCCCAAATCTTTCTGGAAATATATCTCGTCCAAAAGAAGTGATGGCGGGTTTGTTGACCATGTTACTTGGAATAATCAGTCTTTCTCGGGAGCAGATATTCCAGAAGCATTTGCAGACTATTTTAAATCAACTTATAGTAAGGAAGCTGCGGACTTGGAATCTTTTATACCTGGTAAAAAAACACCACTAATAGCGCAGAATGTTGATATTCAAAATATCACAAACATTGACATCACCGCGGCTGCTAAAAAATTAAAAGCCAAAACTTCTTTTGGACCGGATCTTATTCCGTCATTCGTATTAAAGGGCTGTTTTGAGCCCTTATTCACACCTCTCGCGTATATTTATAATCTCTCACTTAACTCCGGAATATTCCCAGACGTGTGGAAGATCTTGAAAGTTACACCGTTACATAAAACTGGTGATAAGGCTCCAGTCTCTAATTACAGACCAGTGGCGATACTATCTTCTCCAGCCAAGTTGTTTGAACTAATAATTCATAAATTCATTTATACCCAAGTTGAACCCTTTATAATTGACCAGCAACACGGTTTTAGGTCTGGCAGATCTACTGTGTCTAATCTAATGGTTTTTACGGAGTACATATCTCAAGCTCTTGATAGCAACAATCAAGTAGATGTATCATACAACGACTTCGCAAAAGCCTTTGACTCGGTAGATCCGCTTATTCTCCTAAATAAACTCGACCAATTTGGATTTTCAGCGAAACTTCTACGTCTATTTCTAAGTTATTTCTCAAACAGACAGCAATACGTAACTTATGGTATATTTCAATCTTCCAACTTCATCACAAACTCTGGAGTTCCGCAGGGGTCAAATCTTGGACCCTTACTTTTCTCGCTATTTATCAACGACATTTATCATTGCATAAAATTTTCTAAGTTTCTCTTATTCGCGGATGACCTTAAACTATTCCTTTTAATAAAATCTTTGGAAAATTGCTTGCAGCTACAAAGTGATATAAATTCTATCGTCGAATGGAGTCACACCAATAAATTAGGATTTAATATTAAGAAATGCTCTATCATGTGCTACACCAAGGCGAACAAAACAATTTACTTTAACTACAAAATGTCTTATTCGTCTCTTCAGCACATTGTTATTTTGAGAGATTTGGGAATCACATTTGATGCGCACCTAACATTTCACGTCCACGTAGAGACGATATGCAGCAAAGCTCTAAGAATGCTAGGATTTGTGCTAAGCAACTCCAGACACTTTTGCAGCTCAGCCGCGATTCGTTTGCTATACTATAGCTTAGTACGTAGCATTTTGGAAAGTGGTTCAGTAATATGGGGACCAGTGGATTTAACATACTCTCAAATGATTGAGAAAGTGCAAAAGAAGTTTCTGAGATATTTGTATCTTAGAGACTTCGGATATTATCCCTGGTTATATCCATCAGCCTTTTTGTCCGGCATGCTGGGTATTAATAGCCTCGCCGAAAGAAGGAAAACTGCTTTGCTGACAACAGCATATAAACTTTTAAACGGTAACATCTGTATTCCCGATATATTACAAAAATTTGAGTTTTATGTCCCCGACAACTTCACAAGAGCACGCAGACACAGAACTTTTGTTGTTCCGAGATGCAGAACTAACTTACCATTAGTAATGCCGCTCGGAAAAATGATTATTTTACTAAATTTCCTGCCCCCTGATATAGATATTTTTAAACTAAATATTGATCAATTCAAAAACGCTATTATTACTTAATAAAATAAAATGTATGTTTATTATTGGTTATGTAACTGTAAATGTGCATTTAAAATAAAATAAATAAATAAATAAATAAATGAAATCTCGCCACCTTACCAGAAGAACTAAAGTCCTGCTTTACAAGACCCTTATACGACCTGTTCTTATGTATGGTTCGGAATGCTGGACATTGTCCAGCATTAATTTGTACAGAAATATAAAGTAAAATATGCTATTTAAATTATATTGAACCGATAATATGTAATTTGTACAGAAATATAAAGTACTGGACAATCAGTAAGGGTGATGAAGGAGCCCTAGAAAGTTTTGAAAGGAAGGTGCTGCGAAGGATTTACGGCCCAGTCTGTGATAATGGAGAATGGCGTATCAGATACAACCAGGAGCTATACGATCTTTACGAGGACCCTAATATCTCCAAGGAAATCAAAACTGGAAGACTCAGGTGGGCTGGACATATCCAGAGAATGAGCGAAGGAGATATCCCAAAGCGAATTATGGATGGTGCACCTGGGGGTCGGAGAAGAGTTGGAAGACCAAAGCTTCGATGGCTGGATGGAGTGGTGAAGGATGCAAGCACCATCGGCATCCGAAACTGGCGCAACGCAGCACAACACCTCTGCTGGAGGCCAAGACCCGACCTGGGTTGTAGAGCCACAGATGATGATGATGATGATGATTAAACAACCCACGTTTTAAATATTAATATTTATTAAGCAACCACCAACCGCTTTATCATAAAATATTAATTAAACTATGTTACATAATATTAAATACGTTGCCGAAATTTAGTATGTACATAACCAATTTTAACTTTGGGAATTTGATGTGTGCATGCCCGCGATGGTTTCTATATAGTGAGCTCTGGCGTCATGAAAATGCGTTGCTAAACCATTCTTCCGATTGGTGAGCTCTGGCTTTAAGAAATTTGTATAAAAAATTACAATAGGAGTAGCGCGAGCTGATTGAAAACTGAATGTACCAGGACAGAATGTATGGAATGCAAAAGGGTGGAAGGGAATTCGGAAGGAGGGTAGGGAAACTCGGGAGGGGGGTTCGTGGGATGGGGGAAGCGGGAGAGGGGAGTGGAGAGAGGGAAGGCGGAGAAGGCGGAGTGGGAACGCGTGAGGGGCAGGGGATGAGAGAGGAAGGGGTGGCGGAAGGGGAGGCGGAAGGGGAACGCGACGAATGGGAAAGGACAAGCAGGGGGAAACAAGTTCTTTATTAAGTGGCATATATATAAAATAGTGTACAATTTACACACGGTAGAAGTGAAAACTTCTTTAGCACCGTTTTAATTTAAAACTCGATGAAACGAAAAATAGCGACACTGAAAAGAGACAAACACATAAGAATTTTGGCTGCGAGAGAATGAGATAATAATCGGTCTCCTCTTTTTTGTATATTTTAATGTAGGGATTAATATTTTTAATAAGATTTTCCTGATTCCAGAATCCAAAAGCATGTAGGTATTTTATTTAAATAATTTTACCAAAAAAAGAAATTTCCTTCAAAGATCAGCATATTCGTAACAACAGTATTCTCACTGAAAAACTACGTTTTCAGAGAAATCTCCGTTTGAAAAAAAAAATTTGAAATCTTTTAACAAATAGAGAAAAAAAATTAATATTAGTGAAAAAGCTTTGATGTGGATTATATTAGAAGCGTTTATTGTGACCCGGTCTACTTGTATTTTCAGGCCTGCATATACTCGTATGTAAGTAGGTATCTAAGTTAACCTACTCACGTGGTTAATAATGTAGTATTAATTGAAGGCATTGATTAAGTTAGCACACCTGACAGACACCTGTCAGCGAGGTTCAACAGCCTTACAGCCTCCCGTCATGTTTAATTATTCCACTCAATTTATAGCCACGATTATCATAATGTAGTATGATAGTATAACCCCAAACAGCATTTTGATTAAGCAAGAATTACATATACATTGGGTCTTTCGGCGAGAAATAAGGATGCTTAATTTTTTTTTGGTTTTAAAGTATATTGTATGGCAATAAGTGTGGAATATAGCGTCGTTTAATTGTCTGCTGCGGCTTTACTTGGTGGCACTTATTCGAGGAGTCCAATTTTCAATGACTTTGTCGCCTAAATCTGGCTGGATTTGCTTGATGGATTTTGTTATGTTGACTTTGAGGGCAGTTTTTTCGGATTTTTGCGATTTAAGATAGCTCCAAAGGAAGAAGTCTAAAGGCCGATAAGTTTTTAGATTTTCACAGTCAAAAGTAATTTCGTTATTTGTTTTTTTTTTTTGTTGTGCATTACAGATTAAAATAATCCTATTACAATACGCATTAGATATAGATATACATAACTTTAAATGAAAAAAAATTACAATAATACATACTTTAGAGTTCTTGCCTAAAATTACTCTAACCAGATAGTGTCTCGGATAAACATACTCGAAGTCACCTATTGACCTTTTCTAAAAGACTAAATGAATATAATTTTTTTTATTTACTCATATATTCCTTTATTATCTGTTTACAGTTTTTTACATTTTTAAATTAAGTCCCGTTAAACTGATATCAGTTTGTCAACAGGTTCTTTTGACATTTACATTTTTTTTAAATTGAGACAGGTACATAAAATATACCTACACTAAGGTGGTCCAGGCCTGTATAGTAAATTTATATTTTCAAATATAGATGTAGCCACCCATTTTATTTGTTACACCTATCATTCCTATTATGTGTAAAAAATTTCAGCCCCCTATCTTATATACAAGGGGGTGCTCATCGAATTAGAAGTTTCTGACAAAAGTTCTGGATTTTAAGTAAAACACGTAATTTAAGGTTTATTAATATTACAAGTATTTTTATCAAATAAGTATAAAACGTATTTAAATTTGAACAAAATTTGGTAACAAAGCAATAATTAACATAATATTAGTCGCAATCTTTCAAAACTATGTTTGTTAACTCCATTTTGAATGTTTCAGTAGAAACGATTTTTCTGTTTTGTTCAACGATGTGAAGTAAAAATTGCTTTTCTTCCTCATTCTTAGTGCGTATCGTATTGTAATCTTCAAATAGTTTGACACGTCTCTCCGCTGTATCATTAACAATACGCAAATTTTTGACTCAGCTTTTGCCTTGAAGGTAATCAACATTGTTATTCCAAGTCTTAGGAGGTAATTACAAGAAAGAGTCCTTGATATCAAGAACTAAGAGCGTTTTTAATGTTCTTTATTTTGCAAAAGCTTCTAATGTAACCTCTGAGGCAAGCTTAGCAGAATCACCTCGTACTGAACGATTACTGCCATCAGAATTTATTTTTTAACAATGGCCTGTTTCTCAGCATCAGACAGCTTCTCAGAAAACAAGGTAAATGCGACCATTTCATCTGACAAATACCATAAGTGACGCACTAAGACACCCCTAGCTGCTATACTGATTTCGAAATCAATGACTTCGTACAATTTTAAGCTATTCCAAAGTATTAAGTCATTTACTGGTGCATCTGCTGCCAAAGACGCTTCGATTCAAACTTTGGTGTAGGTGATAACTAACAAATCGAACAATTTGTTTTTCTTCTCTCTTGATTAGTTTAAATCTTATTACGATCAAGCGCACTGGTAACGTATTGTATAAATATGTCACTTGTAGACAGCTCAACGCACTACAAACTCATCTTTGGACTTATCCTCTAATATGCTAGCATTACTAGAAGTGCTACTGAAGCTGCACTCAAGTTCTAACTCTTGTCTCAACACCCCCGAAGATGAAGCATTACTTTTAGCAGCCATTTCTTTCAATTCTTAAGATCTTTGTTTCCGTTTTAGAGAACTTTCTTTGACCTTTTCTAGTTTTTTTGTCGATTGAGGTCATAATCATCTTACGTTCTCATCTTTGATCGATGAGAAACGCTCTGTCTTCTGCAATTTTTATCAAATTCAAAGCGCTTGCATGGGCAATATCAAAAAGTTTGTCTAGTTCTTTTTTAAACAAATAATCTCCTTTTATTTGTGCTTCAAAATTTCTTCCTCTATTTTTATTCAATAGCAGCCAGTTCTTAAGAAACTCAATCAGTTTTTCAATGCAGTGATTTTGTTGTCTGGTCGGAATACTAGATTTACTCCGTACTTTTATAAGTTCTTGAATAAGTACATGCGCGGAATCTTTCACATTTTTGGAATCGTTTAATATGTAGTGATAACGGAGTAAAACTTGCCGAAGATTAGGATGTTGGTTAATCCTCATCAATGGCTCAATATCTAGAACCCCAAGTAGAAAATTTTTATTATTTTTTTCGAGTAGATGAACACATTTTACTACACTGATTCTCTTCACAGTCTACTAAATTAGTATCAAATACTGTTCAAATTTGTCCATAAAACTTTTCAGTAGTTTATTTTAATATTTATTTAATAGTTTAACACACGAAACTGGCCTGTAGCAAAAAGTAAAAATTAAGCATTTTACACAAAAAATTCAAAAACAACACTCGATTGAGCACCCCCTTCTACTTGAGCTATCTCGCTGAAATTTTACTATGTTATTTCTATGAATACGTGTAACAAATTCACGGGGTGGCCAAATGAAAAATAATAAAAAAACATTTTTGGACCACCTTAACCTACACATTATTACATTATGTATGTATATATATATATACTGTTAGCATTGCCGCTTATACGGCCATTTGCTAAACCAAAACCTGGAAAGGACACGCAATACATAGGCCAACAGAACTAGCTCAGAGCCGGCAGCAAGCAAGGTTCCTCTTAAAACCAAGGCGAGTGTTGTGGTTCGCTTGTGAATTCCTCCTCCTTCTTTCCTCACAATCTCCAGGTCTCTTTCCTCAATCAGGACACAGTTTTGCACGTAAAGGGTTTATTCATTTAGAAGGAGACAGGGTTTTACGATTGCCAGCCTCGGCAAACTACACATGGGTACTTGCTAGGTATAGAGTTTCTAACATGGCGGGGAACTTCTCTCTACTCTCCACACGTATTAGTGAATTTAAACGCGGGATGTAACACACCAGAGGGGACAAAGATTCATTTTACTCACAAAGCAGGATATGAGGTAGTCGTCAGACAGGCTACTGTGGGCTGGAGCCTTCTCGTGCACAAAACACATTATAGAAACAATCACGAGTTTTTAGGTTCTCGAACAGCGCACTAGCGCAATCACTGTTACTGATTAATACGCACTAGCGCAATACTGCGCAATCAAGCCCGCGACCAGCCGGGGAATGAATGCTGGGTGCCGTTCGGCACTGGGGCCACGGACCTCCGCGTGCGGAGAGGGGGGCGGAGAGGGGGCGGTACGGCGAGCTGTGCACTGGGGGCCAATTCACTAGCTCCTCGCAACAGGAATAAGGGGGTCTATTCTTTATCTTTGTAACGTAACAATACATAAAAAATATATTTTGGAAAAAAAATTGTTAATAATATTTATAAGAAATACTGAACAGAGAAAATGAAAGAAATATTCTAAAGTACTCATTGAGTAAAAGTATCGAATACAAAGTAACGAATACAAAAGTATCGGTATCAAAACGAAAAATACTCGATACCACAAAGTATCTTTACTTTTTTCGTGTCCCTTGGTATGAGGTAGAAATCAGGGGGTCAATCCCTCCTGGATATTGAATCCATTCCTCTGGAGAAGTGAAAGGGTCTCCCTTAACCGCCCTCTCCCGATGGGCAGACGCATCCGTAACAAAAACCAAAACAAACCTAACCTCATAAAGCCAGACATCTCTGTTAAGGCACCGAACGTTACGAACCGTTTGAGTGACCTAAAAGGTAATATTTTTTCATCACGTATTATTGTTAAATCAGCAAAATGCTATAATAATTATAATACGAGTGCTTCAATACCAATACCGAATATCTACATTAGTTTTCGCCTTGTGTAAACAAATTCAAGGATGTTTTTTTTTTTACGTTAGCTCCACACAGGAGGCCCTGAGGAAAATAATTTCTCTCAGGGCCTATGTCATCTTTGTTGATGCTGTGTGGAGGGTTTTTTAAGGAAGGAAGGAGAGGAGAGTTCTGGGAAGGAAAAGGGTTTAAGGGGGTGGGTAGGAATCTGGGGTTCAGTATGTCCTGGTCTGCCTCCAAGACCTAGACACCCATGAACCCGGACACCCCTGCTAAATCACCAAACGTAGCGAACCACTTGGGGTGACCTATGGCAGAGGTGTTGGTTATCCAATAAAGGTTCCCGGGGCGGCGGTACCTATTCCCGCCTCCCAAATTCTGTTGTTTTTCAGTAACTAAATGTTAAGATAATAAAATAAACGTTCTTTTCTTGAATTATAATAAGGTTTGCCATGATTGAACTAAGTGGCGTTGCCATAAACATGAGCCGCTTTTTAAAAGTGTTGATACCTGACAAAAAGTACTCATTGAGTAAAAGTATCGAATACAAAGTATCGAGTACAAAAGTATCGGTATCGAAAGGAAAATAACTCGATACCACAAAGTATCGTTACTTTTTTCGTGTCCCTTGGTATGAGGTAGAAATCAGGGGGTCAATCCCTCCTGGACATTGAATCCATTCCTCTGGAGAAGTGAAAGGGTCTCCCTTAACCGCCCTCTCCCGATGGGCAGACGCATCCGTAACAAAAACCAATATAAACCTAACCTCATTAAGACAGACATCTTTGCTAAGGCACCGAAATTTGCGAACCGTTTGAGTGACCTATGAGAAAGGTGTTGGTAATATTTTTTCATCGCGTATTATTGTTAAATCAGCAAAATTCTATAATAATTATAATACGAGTGCTTCAATACCAATACCGAATATCTACATTAGTTTTCGCCTTGTGTAAACAAATTCAAGGATGTAATTAATATTCCGCAATTAATAATTGTAATCGTCGTAGAGGGAATTCGATAAGAAGTTTAAACAACCGCTGAATTATTAATTGCACGATATAAATTAATGTAAACGGGCAGTGTTTATTTATGATACGTTATATAATGAAATATTATACTTCATAGATAAATAATTTGTAATACACCTACTGGAGGAAGTACCCTTGAATTCATCAGAGAGATAATATTGTAGTTCACCCTAAGCTTAACAACCTAAATTTATTAATATTTCTGTTCAATTTATAAGGTCTCATCTAAGAGGGCATACATTAAGAGGGCATTACCAGAGAAAACCAGAAATATGTCATTTTCAAATCAGATTTTAGACGTATTGACTCTTTTCCACAAAAAATTATAAATGGACTTCGAAAGATTGTTCTTTTATCTAGCATTCGCATGTAATAAATTTTGAGAAAATTTTTTAATTTTTAGTATAATAAGGTTATTCCATAGGTCGTTGGCAGATTTGTTAAATTTTCAAAAAAGATTTTGTATTATACCACACCTATTTCAAATAATATAATCATGCAGTAAAATAAATCAATACGTTATCTAGCAAACGCATGTTTTAGAATTTTAATTTTATTTTTTAATAAAATCATTAAAAAATATGTACGTACATGTGCTTCTTGACGAAAATTGGTCCATTTGTGTATTTATTTGTGCACTTACAAACTAATATATTTCAGATTTTTTTTGCATTCTTATTAAATTTAGACATTATTGAAAAATGATAAATACTTATAATCAAAAAATAATTACAAAAAGTTTATCATCACGCCTTTCAGCATTTTTGGATGAAGGTATAAATTAAAGCTAATTTAAATTGAAATAAATTCGATATTGAGTAAAATTTTAAAAAGCTGGTACGGAGAATAATTAATCTTTCTCATTGTAACCGCCCTGCACGACCGTAAGAACAACTTTCGACGAAATGTGGATTTTCGTCCGCTGGCTGGTTAAACGCTTTTAATTACGTGAGCTCAAAGGCGGGGGAGGGGGGTCCAGCTAAATCTCACGTTACTTGAAAAGAATATACGAAGTGACCCAAATTTATCTCACCAAGGGGGGGGAGTCAAGATTGGAAGAAAAACTGCTCACGTAATTAATGTATGCCCCTAATGAAAGTAACTTCGATTCAAAATATGTATCTACCTATTCGAAATTTATTTACAAAGATTATTTTAACATGACTTGCACTATCTTTTAACGCTGCGCCGAATATGATCCACGACGCGACTCGGTCACTGGGATCTAAGACATTTCTCAGTACACCGGTTATTTCGGGAAAAGAGCGATTCTTAGAATGATTGCGCGTTAACCAATTTCGCTATTGCCACCTTCTGTTAAACCGTCATAATTGTCAATCTCATATTTCAAATTTTAGAATTAATAATATTTTATCTACTAATTATTTTTCCATATTATGGCCATCTACCATTTTTATTCCAATTATGACGGTTTGACAGAAGGTGGCAATAGCGAAATTGGTTAACGCGCACGTCCCGGTTAGACGAGAGGTCTGGGTTCGAGTCCCAGTTGCGGCCATTGTATTTTTTCTGTTTTTCTGTGTCTTGTTCTCTTTCATATTTTCGTTTAGATTATTATTGTTATCTTCTTCTTCAATTATATATTACGTTGATGGGAATAACCTTCAAAAGTTATAAAAAGAGAGTTTTTCTTATAAAAAAATGAATATTCATTTAGTCTTTCATAAAAAGTCAATAATTCCATATGAATAAATTCGGATACAATTAGCCGAGACGCTATTCAGGATACAAACCAATTCTTAGAATGATTGTTTCCAATAAAAAGGAGAGTTGCCCATAATATGGAAAAATAATTAGTTGAAGATAATAATTCTTAAAATATGAGATTGACAATTATGACGGTTTGACAGAAGGTGACAATAGCGAAATTGGTTAACGCGCATGTCCCAGTTGAGACCATTGTCTTTTTTATGTTTTTCTGTGTCTGGTTCTTTTTTTTTTATTCACAAAAAGATACATAAATTATAATAAATTTTATACAATAATTAATTACATAATATATGTATTTGATTTACCCCCATAAACAAGCAGGACTTGTTTGGTTGGTTTGTTCTCTTTCATATTTTCGTTTAGATTATTACTGTTATCTTCTTCTTCAGTGAAATAGTTATCAGTTCACCCAGAAACGGCTCAGGGGTTCAGAAGTGGAAGGGCATTAAAAAAATGATATTATGATGCAATATCCGAATAAATACGATATTTTTCATTTGTAGGTACCTCGCGAGTTTGAGAGTAAAATTACATTTTATAGCAAATTATTTCATGCGACAAGCGTATAATATGCAAATTAACCTAAGTTTATCAAGCCATCTCTTTCAGACACATAATATTCATTATGCTCTCTCACTCAGGTCAATGACCAAAACTGTCTTCGGAATCCGAAAGCATTTTTATTAAGCAACATCGTGCCATCTCGTTTATTGTATGGCGCGTAAAGAAGACATGATATGATAAATGAAGACATGATAAATGAAGACATGATATCGGGACATTTGATAAGTTGACCCAGCCAATCATAGTGCGTGGAAAAGAAAGCTTCCATTTAAAGCGCCGCAACCGGTCTCAAAAAAAGTAGATGGAGAGATATGAAATTACCAATGTTAGAGGAGCGCGCTAGTATTTAAAGCGACAAAATCGATACGAAAATTGTGAAAATGTTGAATAAAACGCGACTCGCTTAAAATAGAGCCAAAATCTTGCGGGGGTTGTCTTAAACAGCATTTAAAGAAACACTATGAATTTTTTCATACATTTAACTTGTAAAATAACTGAAACAAACGTGTTTTATTAATTTTTGGAGCATGCTTTGCAATTTTTTTCCTATCGAGGGAATTTTATATAATTTGCGTTTCGGCGCGGGTAATATCTAGATATTATCTTCAAAAATAACATATATTTTTAAGAGCTATAAAACTTAACGTGTTTAAGGGAGATATATAAGAAATCGGTAGAAATTCGGGTAGCGGAGTCTTAAGAGCGTTTAACCAGCCAGCGGATGAAAATCCACATTTCGTCGAAAGTTGTTCTCACGATCATGCAGGGCGGTTACAATGAGAAAGATTAATTATTCTCCGTACCAGCTTTTTAAAATTATAACTCAATATCGAATTTATTTCAATTCAAATTAGCTTTAATTTATACCTTCATCCAAAAATACTGAAAGGCGTGATGATAAAACTATTAAAATAATCTACTTTTTGTAGTTATTTTTTGATTATAAGTATTTATCGTTTTTCAATAATGTCTAAATTTAATAAGAATGTAAAAAATATTCTGAAATATATTAGTTTGTAAGTGCGCAAATAAATACACAAACGTACCAATTTTCGCCAAGAAACACATGTACGTACATATTTTTTAATGATTTTATTGAAACTAAAATTAAAATTCTAAAACATACGTTTGCTAGATAATATATTGATTTATTTTACTGCATGATTTTATTATTTGAAATGGGTGTGGTATAATACAAAAACTTTTTTGAAAATTGAACAAATCTGCCAACGACCTATGGAATAACCTTATTATACTAAAAATTTAAAAAATTTTTCAAAATTTATTACAAACGAATGCTAGATAAAAGAACAATCTTTAGAAATCCATTTATAATTTTTTGTGGAAAAGAGTCAATACGTCTAAAATTTTCTCTGGTAATGCCCTCTTAAGAAGTTAGATGTCACTTGCCGCTGCCTGCTGTCTCGCGGTGCATTTCAAATACATTAGAATAGTACCAGTTGTTTTGATTTGCATAATTTTTCATACTATTACGTTTTACTATCATCTTATAACTTTGGAAGGTCTTTGACCAATTGACCCGAGGGAAGGGCCGCCACTGATTTCACTGGAAGTGGAGATGTAGAACTTATTTTGGGTTCACCGTAACGCCCACAACGCACTTCTACGGTTAATTTCTTCAGTAGTCATGATGTAATCTAATATAATCCTATTTTTCCCATAAAGCCCCTAAAGTATCTTTCAATTATGCCTATATACTTGAAACCTCCCCTGAAGTGAAGTTTACGCATGGGATTCCAGACCAAGAGTCCTTCAACTATGTACTTCAAGGTAAGCGTCGTATCACCCTCAAGTTTACCTTCTCGGATCTCCCTTATCTCATGGCATAACCTTATCCACGTGCAAACATTCTGGTAATGTCATAATAAGTTCACTTGTCTTTTATTGTTAAAGATCCGTTTTGATTTAAAATTTATTTGCATTTACGCTACAATTACATGTAAATACACAAAATGAATCATTACTACCTATAATATAAAAATGAATCGCTGAATGTGTTGCTAAGCTCATAACTTTCGAACGACTGCAACAAATTGGATAATTCTTTTTTTTTTGTGTGTTCGTTATTGTCAGGACAAGGTTTTTCTAAAACAGGTGAGCTCTGGCATTATGAAATTTGTATAAAAAATTGCCATTGGTGGCACGCGAGGAAGCGACTATTGCTATGGAAAGCGTGAGGGAGGGAGGGGGGGGGGAACCTGGGAGGGGGGAGGGGAACTCGGGAGGGGTGTTCGCGGGACGGGGGAAGGGAGGGGAGTGGAGTGGGGAAAGGGAAGGTGGAGGTGACGGAGTGGGAACGCGAGAGGGGAAGAGGACGCAGGAGAAGAAGTGGAAGCGGAAGGGGAACGGGACGAATTGGAAAGGACACTCAGGGAATACTAATACAAAATACTAATATAATTCAAGTTAACTACAATTTACAAACGAAGGTACAGATAACAAAATGCTCACTTTTGAAAAAATGTGTAAAATAAGTAAATTCTTTCGGTGCTTTTAAAAATATCTGCCAATTCAGCAAAATTGTTTGTTTTTTTTACTTTAGCTCCACACAGAAAGGCCCTGAGGAAAATAATTCCCATCAAGGCCTATGACATCTTTGGGGATGCTGTGTGGAGGGTCTTTTTAGGGAAGAAAGAAGAGGAAGTTCTGGGAAGGAAAGGATATGAGGGGTCGGTAGGAATCTGAGAGTCAGTGTGTCCAGGAATGACGGGTGCCAGGCGATGTTCTGATAGAGTACGGCTGTAGAAGTAAAAGAGACTCCCCCAAACATTCTCTCCTGATGCGGCCTACCAGGCAGCTGGTAGGCAGACGCATTCACCCCCAAGACCCGGACAATCCTCACCCCATGAACCCGGGCACCGCTGCTAAGGCACTAAATAAGGCGTTGAATATCCAAAAAATGGTTCCCCGGGCGGCGGTACCCGTACCCGCCTCCCAAATGGTTATTAATCGTACTTTTCAGAAAACCTTCAACGTAAGTAAATAACTTTTAATTAATTTTCAAAACTACGTTCGAAAACATTTCCTATTCCAAAGTTTGGCTTCCTTTTTAAAAACATTTGCAGTTTATCGCTTTTCATTTATTTATTTTTAAAACTCTGTACTGAGTTACTGAAATGATGCGGAAGTTTCCGCTATCCTGTTTCCGGAATAGCGCTGAAAGTAGGAAATGGAATTGCTATTTTTAATAGCATGTTCAAAGACCGTTTATCCTCTTTTAATTGTACCTACCATTTCGAACAAAACAATCCTAATGGACTACTCACTTAAACACACAGAGTACAGTTTCCGTCGCGTAAAATACATCATAATTTTGTCAATATTTTTTGTACCTACGAGTATATCAGGGATCGGTTCTGTCTCCGACTTTGTTTTTGTTGCACATCAATGAGCTCTTGTCATATGAACCATTTCATTTTTACGCGGATGACAGTGTAACTAAAAAACCAGCACTGCTGAGTGCTGATCGCCACAGCGCTCGTGTTTCAGTTGCATTGTTGGTGATTGCCATCATTGTTAGTAGATCGAATAGGCCCTCTATTGATATGCTTGGTGTAACCCTAAGTGACCAGCTAGGTATGGGAGCTCCATCGAATCCAGAGTAAAGTTAGCCTCTCAAAACTGGGCGTACTTTGGAGGGGACCCCACCACTTTCCCAACGGCGTTATAAGGAAACATATGGTTTCCTCCTTCACCGCACACGTCAAGACTCTACTTTTTTTTTGAACGAAGCTACATTTATTTAAACGACTCTAGACCCTCCAATGTCCATGCATACGGGATTAGTAAGAAGTATGCAAGTACTTACATTAACATTATCAAAAGATAAATAGAAGTAGCAGCCCGTGGAATAATTCTTCTGAAATAGGTAAAATCAAAAAGAGATAATAGTGTTAGTAAAAGAAAAAGAAAAATAAAAATAACGGCTATGACCAGTCGAAGAAACCTTCTGTAAAAATAAGTAATGAGGAAAAAACAGTTATATGATTATGTTATAATGTAAGCAATTACTATAATAGCGGAAAGAAAATAAAATATATAAAAAGAAAAGCCAGAGAAAGTATTCCATAGACCACCGGGCAGTCTCAATGAGAATGCGTATAGCCATCGGCCCAACCGCAGACGATGCTCGAAGTCCGCGTCCTTTAGCCGGTTCCCCGATTTTGCCTCGAAGAAATGTACTTGGGAGAGAAGGGGAAGTTTTTGAAGACCTTGAGGAAAAGATGAGCGTCGGGTTACCGGAGGGGGGACGGAAGGACATCGAGACCGCGCGGTTACGCCTCAGGCCAACGCATGTCGATAGGGGAGGCGCGGGTGGATCGCGGGAAGATCGCTTCGTTGTGTGTTCGCCTGGCAATGTGCATGGACAGGGTCTATCCCGCCCCATTTCTATGGGGGAACGACGATACATAATATGTACAGTTCAGGGCGTACTGTACAGAGCCCGCAGATACTTTAATAGTACACAACTGCTAACCCTGTACAAATCACAAGTGGTTTGCCCCATTTTTTATTTTTTTTTTACATTAACTCCACACAGGAGGCCCGGAGGAAAATAATTTCCCTCAGGGCCTATGTCATCTGGGATGCTGTGTGGAGGGTCTTTTTGAGGAGAGGAAGGAATGAACATTGGTCTTGAAGAGACCCATGTTGAAGGAAGGAGAAAACACAGAGGCCGGCAAATCATTCCACAGCCGAACTGTTGAACACAAGAACGAGTCGAAGAAACGACCCGTTCTCATGTGACAAATGTCAACCGTGTACAAATGTTGGGCACGCGTTTGGCGTGTTTCCCGACTATGCACCGGTGCCGAAGGGATCAATGATGCTAGTTCCTCGGAGCATCTTCCATTGTATTTATTTATTTATTTATTTATTTATTTATTAACGCCCTTTTTCGGGGCTTTTACATTACATATGAATAATAAGAAAATACAAAGCATTCAATGTACATAACTGAACTGTTTCAGTAACAATATTTTATATTTGTTTAAACATAAATTGAAGATGTCCACTGACTTGGTATAATTGTTTCCCTCCATTAGTATTCTGGGCAAAGAAGAATACATATGGTAGTTAGTTCCAGAATTTCTACACTGAAATAAATCTTGACTTCTAGTATTACGTTGTGGAATCCGGAAGCTTATCAATTCTAGCAATACCGGACTATCAACTAAATCATTTAGAATTTTATATAGAAATACCAAGTCAGAGAAAATTCTTCTGTCGGACAATTTGAGCATATTCAAATCATTTAAAATAGTGTTGTAGTTCAACATATTAGCTGGAATACCCATTTTAAAATTTAGAAAACGTAAGAATTTGTTTTGAATTCTTTCAATAGCTTGAACATGTATACTATAATGTGGATTCCAGACGGGAGAATTGTACTCAAGTTGACTTCTAACATAGGCAAAATATAACAGTTTAATACACTTTATATTGTTAAAATTTCTAGTAAGCCTAGTTATAAATCCCAACATTTTTAAGCCCTTATTAGAAATTTCTGTTATGTGGTTAACAAATGAAAGATTTGATTGAAAAGTGATGCCTAAGTCTTTAATTTGTGTTAATGTCTGAAGGGCATTGTTATCAATGTTGTAATTGTAAATCACTGGATTTTTTATTCGAAAAAATCTAACTATTTGACATTTTGAGATATTTGAGTAAAGTCTATTTTCATTACACCAAATTAATAATTTATTGATATTATCTTGAAGAATGTTGCAATGGTGAATATTTTGAATAATTCTAAAAATTTTGAGGTCATCAGCAAAAAGTAAAATGATTACATCATAAAATATTTTTGTAAGATCATTTATAAACAAGATAAATAAGATTGGACCAAGGTGTGAACCCTGTGGAACTCCACTTGTTGCATAAATTATTTCCGACAGAGAGGATTTTATTCTAACAATTTGTTGTCTTCCAGTAAGATAGCTTTCAAACCAGGCTAATATATTGCCACGTATACCAAGTTTTTCTAATTTCCAAATGAGAATTTTATGAGAAACTGTGTCAAAGGCTTTACTAAAATCAGTATAAATAGAGTCTACTTGTTTTTTTTCTTTGAAAGCATTGGTTATAAAATTTTCATAAATAATTAAGTTGGACAAAGTACTTCTACCTGGCATAAATCCAAACTGGTGAGGTGATATTATAGGTTTTATTTGTGATAAAAGTTTGTCAAGTATCAGACTTTCAAAGAGTTTCGGTATGGTGGATTGAATGCATATTGGTCTGTAATTACAAACATCACTTTTATCACCTTTTTTGAAAATTGGAGTTAAATAACTAATTTTCCACCTATCGGGAAAAATTCCACTGGATAAAGATAGGTTAAAAAGTTTGGTTAATGGAAGAGCAATTACTTTGATACATTCTTTGATAAATATTGTTGGGATATTATCTGGCCCAGCAGATTTGTGGATATCTAAGGATTTCACTTTAGTAATTACATCAAAGATACTTATGGTACACTGTGAAATATCAAGAGTTTCATCTAGAGTTGTTGTTGGATTAGGAGCATTATTTGAGTCTGTTGTATAAACACTTTTAAAAAATTTTGCAAATAAGTTAACAATACCATTAGTATTATTGCTGTGGTTGCCATTTAGGTGCATAATGCTCGGGAAATCAGAATCATCTTCTTTAAGAGATTTCGAGTATTTCCAAAAATAACTAACATTATTTATTATGGAATTTTGAATTTCATTTATATAGTTACGGTAGCAGGTCATAGACATTTTTTTACACGAAGTTCTTAAATCTTTAAATTCAATGTAATCAGAATATTTTTGAAATAATTTATATTCTTTATGTTTAAGTTTTTTGGTGACAAGTAGATTTATAAGTTCTTTGGAGTACCATTTTGGATAGGTATTTGGCTTACATTTCATGGTTGGTATATACATGCTAATAGCATTTTCCAAAACAGAATAAAATTTATTGGTAGCTGTGTTGATATCATCATATTGCACAGATGACCAATCAAAAGAGACAAGATAATTACAAATTTGCTCATAATCAGTTCTGAAAAAATTTTTGTAACTGAAAGACAGTTTACAAGTATTAACATGTACATTAGAAATAATAACTTCCAGTGGAGGGTGATAAGTGTCAATTGGCACCAGCGGCTCACTACATTCTTCAATTACTAGTGACTCTAAATTAGAAAAACATAAGTCTAGAGTACGATTATTTTCATTTGGTATAGTATTTGCCTGATTCAGACCTAAGAATAACGCCATGTCTAGAATAATGCGTTCCGACTCACTAACACAGATATTATTGTCACTGTTCACCCAGTTCACTTTTGGAAGGTTATAATCACCAGCAAGCAAAAATGTTGCACTAGGATTCCTTTTTAAAATAGTTTCCACTTCCTCACTATGACACCTGTATACTTCATTGCTTGAATTTGGTGGGATATAAATACAGCCCACAATAATCTTTTTATTCCTGGCAACATTCACTTGAAGGAAGATTTGCTCAAGTTGTTTGTGTTTAGTTGTAATTAAGTTTGCTTTATATTTCTTGCTGATAGCGATTAAAACACCACCACCTCTGCTTTTAGCACTTGTCAATGTATTTCTATCTAATCTGTGTACATTATGATTTATGAAGCCTAATTCACTAGAATGAATATTTGGCTCTAACCACGTTTCAGAGAGTAGTACAAAGTCATGCTCTAACATTGGTATTGTAGACTGAAGAAAATTCAATTTTGTTTTAAGGCCTCTGACATTCTGGTAGTATATTTTCATTTTGTTTAGTTTTATCCTATTACTTCTGTTTTTCTGATTTGACCTCTGCTTTACTGATTTGATGACGTTGTGTGAGAAAGTAGGGGAGTGTGAATGTTTATTGGTGGAGCTTATTAATGGCATAAAAAATCGATTTTCTTTTTTTCTGCTTCAATTTTTCTCAAATGTACTGAACATTCATCACTCCAAGCAAAATGGTCAGTTGGCAATTTTAATTTTAGTTTTTCATTAATTTTTTTGCAGTTAATGCACTGAACATCATTTTTACGGTTTTCATTGTCATGTGCTTCGGAACATCGAGTGCATGCTTTTTCACTTCTGCAGTCTTGTGCTTTGTGCATATAGCCATTGCACTTGTAACATTTTAGAAGAGAGATGTTGTCGAAAACTCTACATCTATCCCATCCAATATTAACTTTACCTTCGTGTAGCATTTTCTCGTACGTTATTCCATCAACTTCCGTGAAAATGGTGTAATTAACATCGCCTCGTTTGGATTTCACTTCTTTTATAAATTTTACCTCAATTTTAGATTCAACTGTTTCAAGGTAATCATTTTGCATCTTAATTTTTGAAACAATTTCATCTGGAGTATATTTATCAGATAAACCAATAATTTTTAGTTTTGGATACTTAGGTTTTGGGGTATTAACATCATATTTTTTTCCCATCTTAGAAATAATTTGTTCTTCCATTTTTTTCGTTGGGGCTACATTTTTGCATTCTACTATTACTGCCCCTTGTTTGAAATTTCTAATTCCGGTCACACCAAAATTTACAGGATCTATATTTTGTTTTATTTCATCTTTTGTAACTGTATTTTTTTGATCCTTATCTTTTGGCTTTATGATGATGATAGGTTCATGTTTTTTACATTTTGTTGGTTCTTCAATAATTTTAACATTTTTCGTTGCTTCAGCATACGATTTAGAAACAATACTTGATTTGAGATTTTCAATGTTCTTATCTATATTAGATAAGGATTGAAACAATCTGTTGAGTCCCTCATTCTCATAGTTTATTGGTGCCTTGCATTCTTGCACCATGGCCTCAATGTGACTCATCATTTCGAACATTGCTTCCGTTAGGGAGGTCTTTTGATCCTTTGACAAGATATTCGAAGTCAATGTTTTGTTAAAATTTTTCACAAGAACTTTTGCATTTTTAAGCCTCTCTTCTGGTGTTAAAGAAGTCATTTTATATTATTTGCTTTTATTTATAAAAGAAAATATGTTTTGTAATTTATAAAAAAATATTTTTATGTATTGAGCAATAGTTGTAATCAAATTAAATTTTCTTTCACAATTTATGCACGCATTGCCATCTGTTGTTCAATAGCGAAACCATTCATTAATAATTTATTATTGCTCGTAGGTATTTACTGCCATCTATGGAGAAGTAGCAAAAGTATACCACATGTAGGTAGAGTATTCAGAATTGTTAAAAATCGCAATTGTTCAACTTTTTAAAATGACTTTTTCTTATAAAATACGGTTCAGTACGTACATAATATTCGCTCCAGAATTACCGCAGCACTGTTATGCCACTGTTACACTAGTGTTTATTGATAAAAATATACTTTTTTCACTTTATTTCACTTTTTTTTACGGAGCAAAATTTTACTTGACATCTGTCACTGACTGTTGTTGTTGATACATAGATACAATACCGGTAGAACAAGGATAGCATTCCCACCCGACGCCTGTGCTCTAAAGATTGCAATCCGTCTGTTAAGATGGGAGAATCTATCAAACGGACCGCCCGTTTCTGCACAGAGTCGAGGGTATTTTTCAGGTATTTTGGAGCTCCAGACCAGAGGTGGCTGCCAAATTAACCGTGGGGCGCACTTGCGATTTGTACAGGGTTAGCAGTTGTGTACTATTAAAGTATCTGCGGGCCCTGTACAGTACGCCCAGTCGTGGTTGAATTTTTCATATCGGATTAATATTATTCAAAATCAGTCTCTTAGTGAAGAATGAATCACGTTTAGGAAGATAAATATTCTGATCAAATTCTTGAAAATATCATACCGCTCATTTTAAAATTTTACTTTACCTTTCTCAAACACGTTCATTTAGGAGCGTATTATATATTATTATAAAAATAAATACCAGGATTAAATAATAGCATTTCAAACAATACGTGTTTCCAATTAAGTCCTTTTTCTGCAAACTGTATAAAAATTTCTCCAATGAACAACAAACAACGTTAATCTCAAGTGACCTCATTCAAGGATCCTGTGAATTTTCTGCCAAAATGATATCAATAAAACAATATACGTACATTTTCACATAGCATTAAATTCATTGGTCAAATGCATTGTACATATAGTTTTGTATTCGTGATCGACGCGGTGGATGCAATCTACAATTTGACCTCCAACGCTCCCATCGCTCTAACGCCGATCAACTGTTATCTACCGAATCCGATCCCCCCATAATTCCACGATAGTGGAAGACGCTTCGACGCGATATTACCACGCAATAACGCCTGTATGACTATCCGTGATTTTTAGTTGTTATAGTAATTTGTATAGTATGTAGGGGGGCATACATTAATAACGTGAACTCAAAAGGGGGGTCCAGCAAAATCTCACGTTACTTGAAATGAATATAGTGGCCCAAATTTATCTCACCAAGGGGAGGGGTTCTAGATTTGAAGAAAAACTGCTCACGTAATTAATGTACGCCGCCTAGTTAGAATAATAAATATAATGATAATAATAGTAATGGTTTTAATTGACAAAACAATTAGTCATAATAGACCTGATATAGTTTTACATGACAAAATTAAAAAAATAACTAATATCATTGATGTAGCTATTCCAAATTCCTGTAATATTCAATAAACTGTTTCTGAAAAAATAAGAAAATACACAGATTTAGGAAATGAGATTAAAAGAATTTGGCATTCTCAGACTATAAAAATATTACCATTTGTTATTTCGACTACTGGCATTATACCTAGGTCTCTCATTCAAAATTTAGGCATATTAGATTTGTCAAAGAATTTATATATAAAAATGCAAAAATCACTCATTTTAAATACATGTAGGATTACAAAAGATTTTTTAAATATTTATATTGAGGGATCAGTAGGATTTATAGGTCAAATTAAGAATTCCACAGAGCCGAACCCTCTGATATGAAAATATCTGGAGTCGGTGAATTATTTTCCCATTTGGTCTCTGGTAGGTTGACATATTGTTCTTGTATTGTTTTGTATTTATAATACTTATATAGTGCAATTGCATAGCGTGGATTGACTAGATGATCATTTGGGAAGTGTGTGAAAGAGTTTAGTTTTTCCTGTGGGGATTAACCCGGACATTTAAATCTGGTGCGTAAAATTATTTATTCCAGAATAAATGGTAGAAAATTACCGTAAATTTGCACAGCCGCCTTTAGGTGATTTTTCACGAAATTGCGCTACACAAATCATCCAAATATTGTTATTATTTATTGCTCCTTAAATTTGAATTCCACCGTCTACATTTTTCTTCGCTTAAATTTTTCTCTTCTTTTCTCAACTATCAGTTTATACGATGAATGTATCTCTTTTTGGTACAAAGTTAAACCATTTTTCATTGGACTCATTTAACCGAAAAAAATGTGAATTATTATTTATCCATGTAGTTTTAAAATTTCCTTCAGTTTTAGCCTTCACCCGGGGATTTAGAATTCCACGTGATTTACGTGAAACGGTCGAGGAGTGAGCTCTATCCAGACTGAATTTTTCTATGAATAATGAATGAGTTATAATTATTCAAAAAATCTTTTTTTCACCTTTTCCGACTACGTTGGTACTTTTAAATTCTGTTTTAAAATTATCCTTGGTTTTTTATTACTTTTCGAATGGTAAATCTTTCAAAGTACCTACTCGAGTAATAATAAATTGTAAATTTTTTCAACTGCTTTAATAATAATTGGTTGCCTTTACAGTGAAATTTTAATTAGTTTAAAAACATCCTAGCGTTCGGATTGTGACATTTTTAAACGAATCTTGATGTTTTTGGAGTGAAACTTCATTTAACACCGTTGTGATTTGAAACTATATGAAACGACAAAGTGACACTAAAAAGAGACAAACACATACATCTATAGGATTTAGAACGCGAGAAAATGAGGTAGACTAATCGGTATTCTCTTTGTGCGGTGCTTCGTAGCCTCCCCACTCTTATCTACTTTTTTTTTTACTTAGTTTTCTGAAGGTTTCACCACACTTCTAGGTTTCACTTCTACCGCAAACAATTTTCAAATGAGAAAACTTCTTTAGCACCGTGGTGATTTGAAACTCGATGAAACGAAAAAGTGACAATAAAAAGAGACAAACACATAAATCTTAAGATTTAGCCTGCGAGAGAATGAGATAGACTAATCGGTCTCCTCTTTATGCGGTGCTTCGTAGCCTCCCACTCTTGTCTACTTTAGTTTTCTGACGGTATAACTTCTACCGCGTGTGAACTGCATACTTTTTTTTATTAGAAGAAAAGAAGCGTCTAAGTTACAAAATAACTAACCCCCGCACAATTAGACTTCAGGAGTAGGCAGATGTAATGAAACGCTGCAAAATCTGTGTCTTCTTGCGCACTCATTATTTTATTCTCATGATACGTTGTCTTAAGAGGAACGGCTGTGCGAGCAAAATACCCATACAAACCAAATAATATTTTTTTATTCAAAAGATATAGCAAATATCTAATATGGATATGTGCTACTTTATTTATTAGTGTATTTAATTATAAAATATAGGTCAATAAATAATTCAATCAACACTGGCTTTCTTTTGTGCGTGAATGATAATTATTTTTTAAATTTTTATGAAACGTAAAAAAAATAGTAAGAAAAGCATTTTGATGGCCGTAAATTTAAATTGTGATTGACCGATTTACTTTTGAACACAAATTTGTCATGGCAGTATAAATAAATTTATACCAAAAATATTATACTTTTAAATAAAATATACTTTTTTGCGTTTTTTTTAAAATATTATTTTATTGTTCATCATATTAGCATTTGGAAGGGCAAGCTTATTTTGTTAATAATTGCAGTTAACTAACAAAAAATGCTACATTTGCCTATAATGCCAGAGTAAAGTTAGCCTCCCAAAAACTGGGCATACTGTACGGGGCCCGCAGATACTTTAATAGTATACAACTGCTAACCCTGTACAAATCACAAGTTCGCCCCACGGTTGAATTTGGCAGTCACCTCTGGTCTGGAGCTCCAAAATACCTGGAAAATACCCTCGACTCTGTGCAGAAACGGGCGGTCCGTTTGATAGATTCTCCCATCTTAACAGACCGATTGCAATCTTTAGAGCACAAGCGTCTCGGGTGGGAATGCTATCCTTGTTCTACCGGTGTTACAATGGAAGATGCTCCGAGGAACTAGCATCATTGATCCCTTCGGCACCGGTGCATAGTCGGGAAACACGCCAAACGCGTGACCAACATTTGTACACGGTTGACATTTGTCACATGAGAACGGGTCGTTTCTTCGACTCGTTCTTGTGTTCAACAGCTCGGCTGTGGAATGATTTGCCGGCCTCTGTGTTTCCTCCTTCCTACAACATGGGTCTCTTCAAGACCAATGTTCATTCCTTCCTCTCCTCAAAAAGACCCTCCACACAGCATCCCAGATGACTTAGGCCCTGAGGGAAATTATTTTCCTCAGGGTCTCCTGTGTGGAGTTAATGTAAAAAATAAAAAAAATAATTCATGCGTACCTAAATGGTAATGTAAATGGTAATGGCATATATAAATATATATATATATATATATATATATATATATATATATATATATATATATATATATCGCATTAAAATACAAATAAATATAATAGTGCATATCGGAACTATATATACACTTTTTTTATTCGACGAATAAATTTTCATTTTGGTTGGGTTTTTAGCCTCTACTCTAAATTTAAGTTTTTTTTATTTCATTTAAGTATCTTGAGAATGAAAAATATTATAATATTACTTATTTTCCATTTAAAGCATTTGTTTGTGGATGGAAGAAGAGTTTACATTTTATGTATGTACAATAATTATATACAGTCAGTATAGTTAAAACACAGCTAATATACAGTTAATGCACAGTTAAATCATATCGCAATCAAGACCCTTTAACTAAAAGACACAAACATTTATGTATTCAGTAAGAAGTAAAATAGGTATAATTTTTAGTGTGACATTTATGTGGTGATAGGGGAAGCAGCATTTTTCCCGTTGATAATTTCTCTAAAATGCTTTTTGATAGAGTTCAACAATTGTACTTTGTCATTAATGCTTCTGATTTCTACTGGAAGGTTATTAGAGAAGTATTTTCCTTGGTGTGTATAATGGTGTTGGGCAAAAGACGTGTTTAGTTTGGGGCATACAAATACATGTTTAAGTCTAGTACGATTTTCAGTTATAAATGAGTATTTATCTTTATTCTTTTGTATGAAAAAGGCAGGGCAGGCGTTCTTCTTAAACGGTTTTAGGTAAAATGTTTCTGTTAACAATGTCCCGTGTCAACATTTTCTCAGTAAAAATGTTTCGGGGAAAAATGTTTCAGTAATAACGTTCCTTGCCAAAATGATCCCATTTAGAAAAACGTAAAATGTCGTTATATTAGCACAATGTGCAGTCGTCATACTCGGCATGTTCTAACCTAACCTAACCGACACCCTCTTTACCATCGCTTTCCTCTCCCTACTTACCTTCAGCTACTACACATGCCAAACGGGGATGCCATAGTCTCATTGGCTCCAGACGAGAGCAGTTGGAACTCTCAAAAGGTATTCACATATTAAAAAAACCTGTGTTTACCTATCTGAATTTTTGCATGAACAAATTTAACCGTCTTTCGTATTTCAAACAGAACGAAATAATTTATGTTGTTGAATGACAGATGGCGCTACGTCCGCCTCATCGAACTTTCATTCACACATGCGCAAGACATTCTCGAGAAGCGTCGCGTCATTTTGATATTTCATTCGGCATCATGTTCTCGCGTGGGCAAACCATCAAGCTTATTTGTGTTGGCTAAAGACGGACTGACAAAAAATATCGTACACTCAATTGCTCTTCGAAATTCATATTGATTTTCTTTATTTGATTTTCCTACTTTAGTTGGTGTTTTTTTTTGTTTTTATCGGCGGTCATCGTCTACAGCGCTCCATTTCTCTTTCTGTCAAAGATCCCATCGTACATACTTACAATACATTTTTTATTTAACAACCAAAATATTCACTAGAAATAATTTATATGGCAGACAACGTTTGTCGGGTCAGCTAGTAATTAATAAAAAACTGAGAACTTAATGGTGTTTGAGATACATCTGTTCCAAATTACTAAAAATTTTCATATTTAGTGAATTTTAGCAATATTAACGGTTTTGTCTTGGAAAGCTGTGAAATACCTACCTAGTGTACAAAAAATTCAATAAATCCAAACACGTAATTTATTTATTTATTTATTGTAAGAAACAAACAGCAATTTATATACAGGAAGAGTTATACAAGAGGTTAAACATGAGGTAAGCCAAAACAGTTTCTTATGCTAATGTTGGTTATTTTATTATGATATAATATATAATTGTAATTGGTAATAACCATTAAATGAAAATGAAAATAACAACAACAAAAAAATATATATAAGTATATTAGAAGGAAGAAGGAAGAGGAAAGGGCAAGAGGCAGAGGAAGGTGGGATGGGGACAGGAGATGCTCATGCTATACCTTTTCTATAGTTGTGCATCAATTTAATTAACATTTGTGGTCGTACGTTTGACTTCGTTTCGGTATTTCACAAGAGTGTTATTAAGAATATCGATATTGTTAAATTGCGTGTTATATTGCGCGCATACACGGGGGATTGGAGAATTTTTTCTAAGGTTGGTTCTGCATATAAGAACATATAATATAAGAACAAGATTGGTGTATTGGAAATTTTCTATTATTTAAATTGTATTAAGATATTTTTGTAACTATCAATAACCCTGATAATATTAATGAGAACAATTTTTATTTTTTTTTTTTTTTTTTTTTTTTTATTTCATATATTTTTTATTAGTAACAGATATTTGGGTTTTTTTTGGCTACCACACTAGGCTAAGCCCGTGTTGTGGTAGTCGTACATTTAATATTTTAACATTTCAAAAAATATTAAGAAATACTTAAAACTAAAGAGAAAAAAAAGACCATATTTTAAAGAAAAGTAAAAATGAAAATTCAAATTCAAATTTTGAAATACAAAAATTAATTATAAAAATTAAATGTTAAGAACTCAAGTGTTCTGTATAAATTAAAACATATAATTATATAAATCAAAATTAAAAACATATATAAATTTAGTGAAAAACTAAGAGAAAAAAATAACAACATTTTAAAGTAAAATAGAAATACAAATGGAAATTAAAATTTTGAAATGCAAAAATTAATAATTAAAATGTAGTGTTAGAACTCATGAATTCTTTAAAGTGCGTTCGTCCCCTTTCAAAAATCCAATGTTGTACACGTGTTATAAAAAGAGAATTAGAATTACTTGACTTTATGTCAGTACTCAGAGCATTATATATTTTAGGAGCGATGAACCAGAATTGTCGTTGAGCGAATGAGGTGTTAGTTTTTGGGACCACGCAACCCAGTTGATGAAAAGCGGGTGTGTGCTTGATGTTGTGGAGCAATTAGTAGATTATTTTTTCGTATATAACAAATGCTTGTTTTAGTAAATAGCTGTCGAATATCTAAGACCCTGATTTTTGCAAAGAGTTCATTTGACGGATGGGTAGGATGACATTTAAATATAATTCTCAGAATTAGTTTTTGAACTAAAATAATTGGTCTAATAATGGATTCAGCACAACCACCCCATCCCACTATACCGTATATTGCTATGGATTGGAAAAGGGCAAAGTATACGCTTCTTAGAGTCTGTAAATCTAAGATAGACCTAAGGGAGTAGAATATATGGCAGAGTTTACGAAGTTTTTTTACTGTGTCACCGATGTGAGCTTCCCAACGTAGTTGGTTGTCTATGATTATTCCCAAATATTTAACTATTTTTGATGATTTGAGGGTCGAACACGTACAATTAATATTAGATGTGGTTTCCGGATTGTCTAAATTGAGTGGACACGAGTGGATGATTGGTTTAGGGCAGTTGTTGGGTATATCATATTTGCGTATGGAAAATGTCATATATTGTGTTTTGTCGATGTTAAGTGTGAGGAGGTTTGTGTCAAGCCAATGCTTTACTTTTATTAGAGCATTATTAGTTTTGTTAATAACTGATTGCCATGTTTCATCTTCGAATATTAAGACCGTGTCATCAGCAAATGATAATATTTTTCCACCAATATTCATGGCACATAGTGAGTTGATGTATATAAGAAATAGAATTGGTCCTAGTATGCTACCTTGGGGTACACCACAGGATATATATACATATATCTGTCTGTAGTCTGTACCTATCTGATATTCCTACAATAAGTTTCCATTCCATTAATTTTTCATGGCTCTGTGCAAATATGAATGTAAATTTAAAAATAGCAAATTAGTATCAGTGAAAAAATTCTTCTTATCCTGCGTTTGTCATCGAACACAGGAGGTCGTGAGGAAAATAGTTCCCTCCGGGCCTATGTCATCTTAGGGGTTGTTTTGTGGAGGGTCTCTGGTCTCTTTAAGGTAATGGAGGAGATGAAATTCTGGGAAGAATAAAGGTAGCCGATGGGACGAGAGAGTCAAGCTTAAATCACCAAACATAACAAACCACTCGGGGTTACCTATTTCAGGGGGGCGGGCGGCGGTACCCATATTCGCCTCCCAATTAAACAAGTTAGCCAACTTCAGCCCAATTGCTCTTTTGAATATTTGTCTTCTCCTCGTAGATGATTCGCTAAGGTTGATCTATACCTACTGATCTAATTTGCATATTTAAAATTATAAACAGTATTACTGATACACCTGCATTGTTACAACTCATCCAGTTCAACATCCCTTCCGGTAGACTCCGAAATAATGATTTGCTGTTCCTCAATCAACATTCTACTAATTATGGATACCATTCTCCCTTATACAGAATGTCGAGACTTGTCAAAGCATTAATTTTTTTGGTGTAAAACTAAATGACTTTCGGCAGTAGATACGCAATATTTAAATGCTTCTTCATGCTTTGACTTGTAGTGTCTTCTATATGTACTTTTTACATTTTATATTGTCATTGCTATTAATTTATATGTGCTCTCCCTTTACTGTCATCTATGTTTTTTTTTAAACATCTATGAACATCTATGTCATCTATGAACAGTGGCGCATCCGGCACAATACAGAATTTTTTTTTTTTTTTTTTTTTTTTTATTTATTTAGGAGAAAATACAGATACAGATATTAATTGGCAAGAATATACAAAACATCAACTAGAGAATTCACCTGCATCCAAACTATTTCTCACGAATTGACTTAAACAGCAGTTAAAAACATATACAAATATTATGTCTTATAAATAGGGGAAAAAATATATAAGTACATAAGAATATTATTTTACAAATAGAGATATGAAATAAATGCGCAATATCCTTATAAGAATTTACAAATTATTTTTGAAACAAAAAAATATAAATATAGATAAACAATGTTATACAGAAATTTAAAAAAAAAATATATATATATAAACGAATGTATGTCTAAGTTGTTTACTTTGAACTTTGTAGGAAAACAGCCTTCATTTTTCTACTAAAAGTACTGCGTGTATCAAAAAATAAGTCAGAATCCTTGAGCTTTTGATTCTGATTAAGTGATTCGCACATTCTTCTGATTGGGTCCCTGACACCAGCATTTGTACGCGTCCGGCTAATGTGGAATAAGTCGTTAAGCCTTGTTACTCTGGGTGGTACTTTAAAGTTTATTAATTTCAGTAAGTCGGGACAGTCAATAACGTTGTTACAGATTTTATATAGAGTCATGAGATCAAGGTACGTTCGTCGGTTAGATAGCGTGGAGACGTTATAACTCGAAAGCATATTTATGTACCCGCGTTTAGGTGCGCTCATTCTGTAATTGAGGCACTGCAGAAATTTCTTTTGAATACTTTCAATGTTTTCTTTATAGATACCGTAAAGTGGATTCCATATGGAGGTGCAGTATTCAAGTTGAGAACGGACTAGCGTGTAGTAAAGAAGAAGATATGTTTCAGGTTTTCGAAATTCACGGCTGTTTCTGATGACAAATCCTAGCATGCAGTAAGCTTTATTCACAATATTATCAATATGCGCATCGAAATGGAGTTTGGAATCAAAAAGTACGCCTAGATCTCTTATACAGTAAACGCGCTCGAGTAAATAGTTACCAATACAATAATTCTGTATGATGGCGTTATGATTTTTAGTAAAACTTATTTGTTTACATTTGTTGTAACTAAGGTAAATTTTGCTTTCATTGCAGAATGCTTCGAACCTTACTAAGTCGCTTTGGATTAGCAGACAATCGTTTAAATTCCTGACAATGGCAAATATTTTTATGTCATCGGCGTACAAAAGAAATAAACAATGCAAGAAACATTTAGTAACAGTGTTAATAAAGAGTATAAACAACAGCGGACCCAGGATTGACCCCTGTGGCACGCCAGAAGTAACTGGCTCCCATGTAGAAGTGTGTCCTCGCAACGATACGGCTTGTTGTCTTTTTGTTAAATATGAGACAAACCAACGTAGTAAATTTCCTCTAATTCCGTTGTACATAATTTTTTTAATAAGAATAAGGTGGTCAACCTTGTCAAAAGCTTTTTTAAAATCGCAGTATATTGCATCTACCTGGTGGCCTCGATCCATGCTGTTGAATAAGAAGTTTGAGTAAAGAAGTAAATTACTCATGGTAGATTTGCCTTTTACAAACCCATGTTGTTGTTCCGTAATTACGGAGGCAAGCTGGGGATATATATGGTCATGGACAAGTCTTTCCAAGAGTTTAGGGATCGCCGAGAGAATGGATATTGGCCTATAGTTTTCTACTTTTTGCCGTGAGTCGCCCTTGTGGACCGGTATAATATAGGCCAACTTCCACCTATCAGGGAAAACCCCGTCACTCAGGCATTTGTTAAATATTATGGTAAGTGGAACATATAGTGACGAAGCAGCAGATCTGAGGAAAAATGCCGGTATTCCGTCATGACCTGCACCCTTGTTTATATCTAGCGACATTAAACTCGAGAGCACTTCTTGTTCCGTTAATTCAATGGTGTGAATGTGCGCAAGTTCAGAGTCGCAAACGGCTTCAAGTTGGTCGATGTTAATCGTGTCGTTGACAGAGGAGGGTTCGAATGTTGATTTAAAGAATTCAGAGAACATGTTACAAATATCCTGGGCATCGTTAGATTTGCGACCTTCGAAGGACATAGTAGCAGGGTATCCATCAGACGATTTTAATGAGGATATGTATGACCAAAAACTTTTAATATTATTTTGCAACGAACTTTCGATGTTGTCAAAAAATAACTTTCGAGAATCACTAGCCAGTCTTTTGTATGTAGCACGTAAGAAGGAAAATTCACGATAGTCAGAAAGACCTTTATATGTCTTCCATTTGTGCCAGACTTTATCTTTTTTCCGTGATAACCTAATAAGTTCGGGAGTAAACCATATGGGAAATTTGTCATTTCGTCGTGCCAATAATGGAATGGACTTATCAATTATATTATTTATTTTTAAATAGAATCGATCTACTGCTTCTTCGGCTGATAAACTTGCGGTTTCAGATAACCAATCAATACAATTAATGTCATTATTAATCTGAGTATAATCAGCTTTCCTGAAATTGCGCCTACGCTCTTTTTTGTTTTTGATTTTTGGTTGAGTTTCGGATGATATATCAAATTCAAGGGCTGGGTGGTGTCTGTCTTCTGAGAGCAGAGGGTCATTGCTGCGTGTAACATTTGTTTCGCGACTGTAGAATATGAGGTCTAAGTATTTTTCATTATGGTTAGGTATGCAATTATATTGGAGCAAGTTCATCAATGACATTGTTTGCAGCAAAGTTTGCGATGCAGCCGTGTTTGAAGAGGCGAGACCTTGACTGCAGCCTTCGGAAAAAGACCAAGTAAGAGTAGGTTGATTCATATCTCCAAGTACACAAAACATATTATTTGGTTCAGATGAAAATACAGATTCTAGGTTTTTGGAGAAAATATCATAAAACGTTGGTGGCGAGACAGGAGGTATGTATACTGCACATATGATGAGATTGGAAGACCTTACCGGAATAGACACGAAGATTTGTTCGATTTGGCTGGTTTCCCAGTCATCGAGCCGGGATGCTGCGAGCTCCTTGCGCACTGCTACCAGTACACCGCCTCCGTCCATCTTACCAGTAAGAGTACGGTCCCTATCTCGTCGGAACACCGTGTAGCGCGAATCTATTAATTCAGCCGTATTTATACTTGCTACAAGCCATGTTTCAACTAGAACTATAACATCATAGTTATTTGATAAAATATTCATAAGTAGTTTCTGAGTTTTAGTTCTAATACCACCACAGTTCTGGTAATAAACAGATATAGATGATGATGAGATCATTTCAATAGAGTAATAGTGTATATCGATATATTCCACATTCGCGGGAGCGGTACTTTAAGTAGGACATACAAAGCATCAAAATTATATATGAAACATAGATAACTTATTAGATTAATTAGTATATAATAATAAATCAACAATATAAGATGTGAATGGATATGGTACAGAATGTTGAGAGAAAGCGGGCATCGATAAGACCAGTAACATATTTGTAATAGTAGTAGTCACATCTTTTGAAGATCTCCCTCACGACGAATGGTAAACACCCTAGAGAGATCATCCTTCTTCGCCATGATACTTCCGTTCCTCACCCATGTGTACTTATAGCCGTTAGCTTTTCCGGCGGCACGTGTTTTTGCAAAAAGTATTTTATTTTTTAAGGTCAGGTGCTCGTTAACATAGAAATTTGTGGCGGGAACACCAAGTCCTAGTCGCTCCGTGGTGAGGCCGCGACGAGTCCTTACTGCAGCGATGACGTCATCACGGAGGCGCTTTGTCGAGAGCTGCACGACGATGTTGCGTGGTCGGTTGGAGGGCGAAGAGTGACCGCGAGCGACGCGGTGCACCGACACAATACTGCTACTCGGAAGCGGCACATTGACAGTTGATCCCATTTTGTCCAATAAGGTCATCAGATTCTCACCCTTGACCTCGGGTATGCCGTGAATGTCTATGTTACACCCTCTGCTTCGTTGTTCCATTTCGTCCTGAGCGTCTCGGAGTGATTCGATTTCTTGTCTAAGGTTAACATTTTCCTCCTGGAGAACACTCATTTTATCTTCCAATTTCTTGTTATTAGTTAGTACCATCTCTATATTTTTGATAAGATCGTCATATTTAGAACTGATAAACTCCAGTGATTTTTTTGTTTCTGAGTTCTCCCTTTCTAGTTTTTTGTAAATATTAGTTTCAAATTCATTCATGCCTTTTCTAAAATCTTCTAAAGTCAGCTGCGTTGTGTGTGAGTCAGGAGAGGGCGAAACCGGGATAGCTGCGAACTTCTTAGTTTTGTCCGAGTTGCTGCGGGTAGATGCCATTTCGTCAGCTTATATCTATAATCCTTTTCGTAGTAAGTTTCGTAGTAAGTTTCGGAGTAATGCACTTTCACTGCCTTGCTACTAAAGTAGCATTAGACTTTTGAACTATGATTTGACTTTTGCTGCAGAGTGTAAACTAAGAAAAAATAGCACTTGCACTCGCTTATTTTCAACCAGAAAATGACGAAAGGTGGAGGGATTCTGTCCCTGTACAAACAGCAACTTATTTGAAAAGTTAATAGTTTTTAAAACTTATTATTTTGTTATTTTTTCGGGAGCAAATGTAGCAGACAGCTGTCACTTTGAAGTATTATTGTTGTTTTTTTAGAATTGTATGATATATATAAGGCACCTAACATCTCAACACATATGAGACTCCTCAGGCTGAGATGGGCTGGGCATGTACAGAGAATGCCGGATACACGAGTCCCAAAAAGAATTTTGACTGGACACCCAGGTGGAAAGAGAAAAGTGGGAAGACCCAGACTGAGGTGGGAAGACGAAGTAAGAGGGGATGCAGCACAGCTTCTCCAGGTACCAAATTGGAAGTCAGCCGCTGAGGACAGGAGGAGTTGGAGGCGACTGTTGCGGGAGGCCAAAGCTCGATATGGGCTGTAGCGCCATCGAAGAAGAAGAAGAAGATGTTTTTTTTATTTTTTTATTCGTGGTATTATTATGTTTTAATGGACTATTACTGTCCGTAAATAAATAAATAAATAAATAAATACACACTCTTTTACTTGAGGTATTTGTGAAAAAAAAATATCCAAAAATAGAAAAATTATATTAAAAATACATCTCAAAACAATATAGTGAGGGTTCATTCCTCGGGAATCTCGATTTCAGATTTCAAATTTCACTCAATTTTTCCTCTGTGATAAAAGAGAAAGAAATATATTTTTAAGTCTTATTTATGGCAACAATGACCCAAAAAACTAAACAAAAACCTCAGATTTTATAATGGCTTCAGGCTTACAGGATAACCTTTATAAATAAATCTACAAACTTTTTTCATTGAAACATCTTTTTACCTTTTCACACACCGAATAAAGCGCAAAACCTCGACTATGTTGACTACAATACAAAAAAAAGAAAAATGTTCAAATCAGGCCGCGCACGTAGAGTTTATTTAAACAACGAATGTATTTTTGTACTTTGCATACTTATAAAACATGTTTGATTTCCACCTAATGAGGTTTAATTCTATTTGAGTCAGATCCCAGATAAATATTTATTTGCCACAAAGGTAGACGCGAAATAATATACCAAAATAAACACAGCGACTGAACAACGAATTTAACTTAATAATACCAAGCTGGTAAAGGATTACAATGGATTTAGGGTGTCTTTCAATTATTTATTAGGGAGATTTGTGTCAACGTGTAATGCTTTCATAGTGATATTTATCGAAGTGTTTCGTTTAACAAGTAACTCTGATTTATTGGAAGATAAATCTGTTCTAAGCTTGTAGATTTTAAACTGTAATATTATAGAACATAAATAGCAATTTGATCTCGTGTCTGACTTTAAAAGAATAAGGAACTCCAGTGAAAAACATAATGGCTTTAAAAAATATGTTAATATAGACCAATAAACGCTGATTCTGAATGTATAAGTTTTATTCAATAATATTAAACGCAGAGTTTTTAAAAAATTATTAAAAGTACATTTTTAATCGGTTCGTAAAAACACGCCGTCAAGTTGGCATTATTGAAATTTTAGTGGTGACGTCACTGTTCGACGTGTCGTGACGTCACCGTAAAGTCATTGTATGGTAATGTATGATATGACACAAGCCATCGTATTAATTTATTCGTTTATTTACATACTGTTTATAGAGATTAAGTTGTTGTTATTATTTAATAAATTCTATTATTGAAAATATTCAAAAACTACCGCACAAAAAAATAGTAATGCTACCCTAGGGAGAACACTTCGAATAACGGAATTCAAAATGGCGGCAGTTGATCAGCTGATTGTCCGATCCTATAGTAATTTTTCAGGAGTGATGACGTCACACGATTCACCATACATATGGTGGTTTTCGGGCGGTCTTGAAAAATTAAAACTTTGACAATTATTTTAATTATTAAAACTAACTCTAAAAATAAAAATAAAAATGCAGCCATTTAAGTTAGAAGGTCATTAATCATTGAAAAAAATTAAAATGGACTGGAGTTCTCCATTACTAGGGTTTACTACACGGCTATTAATGTATATAACAACCTTCTCGGAGGAAATCTGTAGATTTGTATTAAAATCAAATCCACGCCGCAGCCCGACTGGTTTCTGTAACGCGACGGCCCGCCTTCCACAGAACACAGACGCTCTCCTTTATACATATAAAAGATAGATAATTAGAGTGACAAATATATATAGATGGTGTTTTGTGAGATTGTAGCAATAGCGCAATATTTATTATTGAAATCGTTGCTTGAAGTAGCGTCTGAAGTTGGATAAATGCTTCAAGCTGAATCCACAATGAATATTTCAACAAACTGTATTAAAGCTCAGCTGGTATTGTCCAGACGGGTCCTGAAACTGAGAACGGCTTTCATGATAACTATATAGTTATTCATCCATTTATCTCCCTTGTGTTCACGGTTCAGTCCGTTATCCGTTAACTAACGTCAGTGAGGGTAGTGCATAGTGCCGTTGACAGCAGAATATCTAAAGTTTCGCGTAATGCATTGTGTTGTACTGAGCTGATCATCAACAGCGGTAATGAACTGCTTTGTTCTCTTGTACAGCATGAATACACGTACACTTTGTTAATGAACACAACAGCCACAAGTTGGTTCAATTGAACATTGTTACAGCTTTTAGAAAGTACGCAACCTTTGTTTATTTTCATTGATAATGTTTCATTTGATGACGTATAAGCATCTGCTCGGAATTATGGTAACCTTTAGTAAAGAATATTTTGACGAAGAAAGATATTAATAATAATAAGGGTAACAAGAATACAGTCCGTAAGCCGCCGCTACCCGAATTTCTACCGATTTCTTACATATCTCCCTTAAACACGTTAAGTTTTAAAGCTCAAAAAAAAATGTTATTCTTGAAGATAATATCTAGACATTACCCGCGCCGAAACGCAGATTATATAAAATTCCCTCGATAGAAAAAAATCGCAAAGTATGCTCCAAAAATTATTATAAACACGTTTATTTCAGTTATTTTACAGTGATTCTTTAAATGCTGCTTAAGACAACCCCCGCGAGAGTTTTGCTCTATTTTAGACGAGTCGTGTTTTATTAAACATTTTCACAATTTTCGCATCGATTTTATCGCTTTAAATATTAGCGCGCTCCTCTAACATACGTAATTTCATATCTCTCTATCTTCTTCTTTTTGAGCCCGGTTGCGGCGCTTTAAACCCTACAAAATGTTTTAGCGATCTACCCCGCCGTCAACGAAAATTGTCTAAAATATTCGTCTTTTACATTTTGGCACTTTGTGTGACTGTATTTGGAGGGGACCCCACCACTTTCCCAACGGCGTTATAAGGAAACATATGGTTTCCTCCTTCGCCGCACACGTCAAGACTCTATTTTTTTTTAACGAAGCTACATTTAATTGAACGACTCTAGACCCTCCAATGTCCATGCATACGGGGTTAGTAAGTAGTATGCAAGTACTTACATTAACACTATACAAAAGATAAATAAAAGTAGCAGCCCGTGGAACAATTCTTCTGAAATCTATAGAGAAAAATATATACAGATAAAGGTGTTAGTAGATAAAAAGAAAAAAAAAGAGCTGCGCCCGGACGCCCGGTTGAAGAGACCTGGAAAAGAGAAATAACGAAAAAGTAACAGTAATAATATAATGCAAGTATTTGCAATAATAGCTGAGAGAAGATAAAATGCATAAAAATAAAATATACAGGCTGACTGTATTGACAACAATTAGCAAATATACGTGTGACTGTATTGACAACAATTAGCAAATAATGCATGAGGGTTCATGGGGTAGCGGGACTTGACGGCAGTAGCACCTGCCCACCTACTGCGTGGCGGGCCGGATCGGGAGATACTGGTTGAGGGAGACCTTTTGACCTCTCCAGCCTGACTTTTTCGAACATCGCCTTCCAACGCAGTGAAAGGAATGGATTCATAAGTCCGTCACTCCTGGACACATTGACCCTCAGATTCCTACTCAGCCCTCATTCCTTCTTCCTTTCCAAACGTTCCTCTATCCTTCCTTTCCTAAAAAGACCCTCCACACAGGAACTCCAAAGACAACGTAGGCATGTGGAGCTAATTTAAAAAAATATAAAAAAATCAAGTCACACCAATTACATAAAACACTGTAGTTGACATTTTAATGACATAGATGAATATTTCCAGGGTAAAAAAGTGATTAAAAAACGAGTCCATCAAACCATAATCTTTTTATAAGGCACGCGCGTTTCACAATACGAATATTAAAGGTTTTGTTAGAGGAGAAAAAAAATGTTATTTATTCTGTATTCCTCGTGAAATATACATAACATAAAATATATGATGTAAAAACGACTCCCGAACTATAAAATTGGCATCCAGCTGCTGTCTGATAAACTCATAAAACTTATTAGCTTTGCGATCACGTAAAATCATCTCCCATTATCCAATTATTGTATCGCTGTCTGACACCGAATAAAGAATATCCAGCATTTGTACAGAAATGAAATACATTTTTGATATTTCGCCCGGGGTTTATTTTCTCTAGAAGCCTCCCCGACAGCCTGATAATTCAATTAAGCACACAGACCCTTCTGAATAAAGCCTTAATTTGCTCGCCACCAACTCACGTTTTTTGTCCTCCGTAAAAAGAAACTACCTAATGTTATGTCGTACTTCGCGGTGAAAGCTTGCGGTCATAAAAGACCTTTAAATTACGAAGCTATCCCATAGGTACATATGGTATAAGTGGGGGATTCTTATATTCCCTAAATACATATCTAGTCCAGAGTTTTGTAACTTGAATTCTGTGTGATTGAAAAAAATTATTCAAAACATTCTGTTTTGTTTATTTTATAACTGCTTTTCATTGTTTAATGGAAATTAAATTTAATTTAACTTTTTATTTTATTTTTTATTTATCCCCATATCGGGGTGTGCTGGCCCTCGTCCCTCCTTCATGTTTAGTAATATGTTTTTGTTGCAGATCTAGCTCAAATTGATTTGCGCCACCCCCAATAATATGTGAAGGCTTGAAGCTTGCTTAAACGGCCTTAACTTTTCTTTGTCCCGCCTCCGACTACTAAACGCTGAATTATTTCTTTACGTCTTCAGGTATTTTATCTCTACTATTCAACTAACTTTCTTTGAGGCTTCACTGGGTGGTTGGCTAAGGGACACGGTTACTGAGTGTGATTTATATCAGGCTGAATGCAATTTACATTTTTTTTTGGTACTTGCCAAATAATTTGAGACTTAATTGTTTATCGTATGTTCTCTATCTATATATACAGGTGCTTACAGGATTTTTCACATGATGCAAGGCTGCCTCGTGAGCTTCTTGAACAAGTTTTATTTTGCTTTAACTATTATTTTTGCTTGTATTATTAACCTGATTTGTTGTATCATATTTTTTCCCGTTAAGCACTTGCATACTGCTTTCTAACAACGTATGCAGAGACATTGGAGGTCTAGATTCGTTCAAAATAAATCAATGTAGCTTCGTTTAACAAACAAAATTAGAATCTTGCGAGAGCCTTGAAGAAGTAACCATCTGTTACTTAGATAACCTCCAATGTGTGATTGAAAAAATAGTTTTTAAACAGAAATTTCACGTTGTTTCCGTGAAATCCCTTACGACGCTAACATATTTCAAAATGTTTAAAATTCTTTCAAAAGAATAAAAGGCTTGAAATTATTCCTGAAAACGGAGTACGACCACTGATTGAGGATCTAGCCTTCATCGTTTTAAAATTCTAATAGCAGCTATCCCATTCCATAGTGAATAATTACGTTCCGCTTGACAACAACGAGCCAACCCTTGCATTATGGAAAGAAAGAGTTTTAAATTGAATTTACTTGAACAATATTGGAAATCAATAAACGAACAAATGATCCTAATATAACTTTAATTAATTAAGTAAGAAAACTATTTATTCTCTGCTTCTCAGTATGTTCAGAAAACTTAAACAAAATAACACATAATAAGTCAATAGCAGTCACGTTATTGTTAAGGAATTAAGAAAACATTGCCATTTAATGTGGGTAAAACAGATTTCACACCTACCCCACAAAAAAGAGAATCTATTGTCACAATTATATTTTCAGTAAATCGTTTTAATCGGTAATAAATCAATTAAGGCACCATACAGATTGAAATTGGGCGAGATTAAACAGAATCATATAAACAAGTCGTCTAAACGTGGCCTAACAGTCACCGTAGTAAGCCGAAACATCAGTCACAATAATAAAATAAAAATTGAAATACTTGCTGAACGTAATAATAACATGACATGTATTAAAATAAGAATATGTTTAAATTATTACCACTTACCAAATTATTACCACATTGACATTTTTAACTTAACTTTACGTGACATAAAACGAAAACTCAGCAAGCACCATGACTCAAACTAGAAAGTTCAATCCCTATATATATTCCCGTCCTTTGCCTCTTAATCCTATTCCTATGTTCCTCCTCACTCCCCCCCCCCTTTTTATATTTTGTAACTAAAAAATAAAACTTACATATCACACTTTATTATTATAATTATCATCAGTGGAAAGTTCATAATTGGCATAAATAATATCCTATTATTTTATTATTTTGTAATTTATGTTCTGCTGTCAACTTTCTCCAAAATAAATAAAATAAAAAATAACTAACTAACTAACTAACTAACCATCACGCCGTTTCCCCGCAGGGGTAGGCAGAGAGGACGGACCGCCAAACAACTCGGTCTTGGCACACACTCTTTGCCTCACTCACATTCATACATCGTCTCATACATACTCTTCTATTATTCTGACTTTTGACATGGCCCGTCTCAAGTATCTGATTCACTTGATCGTGCCATGTCTTCCTCGGGCGTCCCCGACTTCTTCTACCATTCACAATTGCATCATATATTCTTTTTACACTACTTTCTTCGCTCATTCGCTCTACGTGCCCAAACCATCTGAGGGTCCCTTTCTTAATTTTGCTCATTATACTTACATCAGCCTTACATTCTTTGCGGATATCCACATTTCTAACACGATCATACATTGTTTTACCACACATACGTCTCAGGGATCTCATTTCAACAGCATTCAATTTACTTTCATCCTTCCTCTGCCAGTTCCATGCCTCACTGCCATACATCAGGGTAGGTACCAGGACTCCATTGTGGACTGCTAGCTTCGCTTTTTTTGACAGTTTTTTATTAGCGCCAACGGCATTCAGTCCTCCATTAATGGAGTTACCGGCATTTACCCTTCTTTCAATATCTCTATCAGCCTTCCCATCTCTCGTAAACATACTACCCAGATAAACATACACCATGACTTTAGATTTACTTACATTCATCATTAACTCATTCTTCATACATACTTCGTTCATCCTAGATACTAGAGACTGTAGATCTTCCATAGAGTTAGAAATCAGAACCGCATCATCAGCATATAACAGGCAACATACCTTCAGACACACATCTTTCAATTCTTGCATACAATTATCCATGTATAGATTGAATAACCATGGTGACATTACGCAGCCTTGCTTAACACCTTTTGTGATGTCAAACCACCCCGTAAAATCACCGTTCACCCTAACACATGCAACGCTTCCCTCGTACAGAGACGCAATTGCCTGTATGAGATTTGTATTCACTCCATACTTGGACAACACCTTCCATAGCTTTTTCCTGTCGACTCGGTCGTACGCTTTTTGAAGATCTACAAAGGCGCAGAAAAGTTTCTGGTTTTTCGCCAGAAACTTCTCGGTGAGCATACGCAAGGAGAAAATCTGGTCCATGCATCCCCTCCCACTCATAAAGGCACCTTGCACATCCCATATTTTATCCTTTGTTTCCGTTCTCACCCTTTCATTCAATATTCTTCCATACAGCTTGCCGACAGAACTTAGCAGGCTAATAGCCCTATGATTCCCACATTCCATGCGTGACCCTTTACCTTTGTACAACGGCATGATTACAGCCCTTCTCCAATCTAATGGCGTGTAACCCTCCTCTAAACACTGGTTAAAAAGTTTGCACAACCATGTGAGAATAATATGGCTATCTCCTTTAAAATATTCGGCAGCAATATTGTCGAAACCAACAGCCTTACCATTCTTCATGCATTTAATCGATTTTTTTATTTCATCCATACTGATTTTGATAACATTCACTCTGTCATCGTTCATTCCCGATTCGACGCTGTACTCACTATCACCCGGGTTGCTTTCGAAGACTTCCTCAAAATATTCCATCCATCTTTCTTTTATTTCTTCTTCATTCGTCAAAATTCTTCCATCTTTCGATTTTATCACTTTCATTTTTCCGTTCTCTGGGCCACTCCGGGACCTTTTGACTTCCTTCCAAAACAGTTTAATATTTTCTTTGAAGTGTTTTGTCATTTTTATTCCCTCTTCATCTTCCAGGCGTTTCTTTCGTTCTTTCACTCCAACACTTACTCTTTCTTGCATCCCTTGTATACTTCTTTCGCTCTATCTCTCTCTTCGCTTGAAGCACTGTCAGTCGCTATCAGACGTAACCAAGCTTTCTTCTTCTCTGAGACCAGTGCTTTGATCTCGTCATCCCACCATGCATCGCCTTTCTTCCTACCTTGCTTACTTATTCCACACACGTCTCTAGCAGATTCGCACAAACTAACCTTTATGTGGTTCCATGTTTCCTCTATGCTTAGACCGTCCATTTCTTTCGCATTCAATCTCATTTCTGCACAATTCTCATACTCACTTCTCACATAATCATTTTGTAGTTTTTCTATTTTGACTCTTGTTGGAGCTGATACCGTTTTCACTTTAGAGCGCCATCCGCGAAAGAGGTTTACTCTTGATACCACCAGAAAGTGGTCAGTTTCAACCTCAGCCCCTCTGTAAACTCTTGTGTCCTCGGTAACGGCTCTCAACCTAGAGTCAATTACTACAAAATCAATTATTGATTGAAATAAAAAATAAAATAAAATAAATTGGAGTTCTACGAATTAAATTTAAAAATATATTATTTCCCATTCCGAACAGTAATTTTAATTTTTAAATAGGGGTTTGGTAAAATTCAACAATATTTTTCCGGCTCAGATTCCAATCCGTCTTATTACTCATGACATGATGTTGTCATTTGCGCTAAACACGTAAGCATTTTAATTCCCAGCTGTCTTTCTGCCATCCGATGAATAAATAAAAGATAAAGCATCGTTTCAGTGTGGTAATAAATCTCTCACTAGGGCAATACTGAGAGTATTTACAATTCTTAAACGAGGTCCTGAAACAAATATTCTGCATGTATCCATATCTAAAAAAAATTAGAAAATCTCACACGGTTAGACGCCATGAGTTCTTTTTAGCGAAATTTGCACAGCGAAACTTTTAAATAGCATCTTCACGTAGTGCTCGTAATTACCTGTTTTATGTGAAACCTCGCAAGATCGGGAAGACAGGGGAACTATGTCGCCACCCGGTTGGGCAGCGTTGTAAGGCAGGGTAAGATAGGAAGGGATTTATTAATGCACGTCTTGAAGAGACCCGAATTACATGAAGGAGGAAAACAAAAACGAGTAGAAGAAACGACCCGTTCTCATGAAGCCATCAACAACTCTTTTTTTTTACATGAGGATGCTGTGTGGAGGGTATTTTAAGAGAAAGGAAGGAGAAGAAGATATGGGAAGGAAAAGGTATGAAGGGTGGGTAGGAATCTGGCGGTCGGTGTGGCCAGGAGTGACGGATGTATGACATATGTATATACGTATTCCTGACACTGCGGTGCAAGCCAAAGGGTCGGGAGAATCCGGCTGGAGAAGTCAAAAGGTCAATCAGTCTCCTCCGATCTAGCCCGCCACGCAGTGGTTGGGCAAACGTATCCGCCACCAAGACCTAGACAAACCTCATCCCATGAACCCGGGCAACCCTGCTAAGTCACCAAACGTAGCGAAGCACTTGTGGTGATCTGTGGCAGGGGTGTTGGTTGTCCAATAATTGGTTCCCGGGACGGCGGTACCCATACCCGCCTCCCAAACTCTGAACGGGTATTCCGCTCGTGTACGTCGAGTCACACGCACGTGCAACGGTGAACCGGGGAACAATGCTGCTAGCTGCTAACCCTGTACAAATGACAAGTGCGCCCCAAAGTTGAATTTGGCAGCCACCTCTGGTCTAGATCCCTAAAATACCTGAAAAAACCCTCAACTCTGTGCGGAAACGGGCGGTCCGTCTGATGGATTCTCCTAATTTAACAGACGGATTGCAATCTTTAGAGCACAGGCATCGGGTGGGAATGCTATCCTTGTTCTACCGGTATTTCAATGGAAGATGCTCCGAGGAACTAGCGTCAATGATCCCTTCGGCACCGGTGCGTATTCGGGATACACACCAAACGCGTGCCCATTGTGTGTACGTACACGGTTGACATTGGTCATTGGCTCGTTATTGTGTTCAACATCTCGGCTGTGGAACGTTTTGCCGGCCTTTGTGTTTCCTCATTCCTACAACATGGGTCTCTTTGACCAATGTTAATTCCTTAGATTTATTATTTCCTAGAGATGTATGCAGAGCTAACAGCAGACCTACAATAAAGTTTACCGTGAAGAAGGTTTAATTTTAGTTTTCAGTTACTTTTAAAAGCTCTTATAAAGTATTATTACCAACTGATTATTACAAGCTGTGATACGTTTCCTGTCAGCAGTCAGCAGTTATACAATACCTGTTAAATATTCAAGGAAGCATTCAAGAAAACCTGTTAAGCCTTAATTATTAATTTAATATTATTTACGAAGTAAATTTTAACAACTCGTTTAACTTTGAGAAGATTTTAATTTCTCCAGTTATTATTATGTAGGCAAAAAGAAAACTTTGGAGCGTAGCAGTAATTACACGCACACCTTGTTTGCGTTATTTCATAAGTTCAATTTAAAATACAAATGATACTTTTCAAAGTCGTGTTGATTATAAATTATAACGCTTTTTCATGAAAGGTGGTATACTAAAAATGGTTTCAGCGTAAACGAGCTTTTTAAATAGTTTGTTAGTTAAGTACTTGTAAACTAACATTAGTTTTTACGGAACGTAGATTAGGCTTCGTGAATAAAGAGTGTGTTTTAATAAAATAATATAATATAATTTTGCCCGCTGTTTGTAGTGGAATCCAATTTGGAAATGAAATATAGTTGTCTTCACGGGGGATATATTATAAAGTTTCAAATGCCCAGAGCTAGAGGAACTCTCATTGGATGTTACAATACATCGGAATGGAGGGTTCTCTCAGTATCGCCTCGGTGAAAGATCATGATTCAGAATTGAACGTTGCTTGAACTGGCTTTAGCGGTGATTGTTGACCAGATCTGAATATTCAGGTATATTATTATTATTTATTCAAACCTTCGTTACAACTTAAGTGGAACGTTTGCGCGGCCCATTTCTGCCCGTTTCATACAAATCTTAGATTTGGGTTTGAGATCAAAATACCCAACCAAACTGAAAAATGATTTTATTAATCAAAAGGTATATCAAATATCTAGTTAGGATGTGAGCTACTTTATTTATTTTTGCTTTAAATTATAAGATATAGGCCATTAAAGATTTTAGTGTTTCATGATTTTGGAGGCAACTTTGGCAATTATTTTTGAGTAAAAGTAAAACATAAAAAAATTATTTTTACTATATTTATTTTTAAAATACAATGAAAAATAAAATAAAAAATTCTTCAAATGTATTTTTTTGGGAAGTAATTTTAATATATTTTTTTTTTTTACAGTGAATACCGCACAAGAATCTCAACTGCTCCCGTCTGGAGCCAATGAGACTATGGCATCCCCAATTGGGGTATGTTGTGAGGCTGAAGGTTGTGGGGAGGGGAAGGAGGTGGGGAAGAGGAAGGTTGGGAAGTACCTGGCTATTCAGATCTGGTCACTAAACACGGCTAAAGCCATTTTCAAGCAACGTTTCAATTCTGAATGGAGGTCTTACACCAGGGCGATACTGATAGTATCTTCCACTCTGGAACATGCCGCAAATATACTATATATTATTTTAAATGAATTAATTGTGAAAACACAAATTAATCAAATAAAATTTATTTGCGCATGCCGGGTTCGAACCCGCGTCCTCCGTATTGTGAGTCAAGAGTCTTACCCACTGGACTACGGAGGTCGTCAAATATATAAACGACTAGTTTTTATTCCGCCGTAAATAGGTAATTTGTATTTTTAGTTTTTATTTTTTATTTTATATTTTTATGATAAATATAGTAAAATATTTTTTTTATTGTTTTTCATTTACTCACAAATAATTGCCCAAATCGCCTCTGAAATCCAGAAACATTAAAGTTTTTAATGGCCTATATCTTATAATTTAAAGCAAAAATAAATAAAGTAGCTCACATCCTAACTAGATATTTGATATACCTTTTGATTATAGAAATAATTTTTTAGTTTGGTTGGGTATTTTGATGTCAAATCCAAATCTAAGATTTGTATGAAACCGGCAGAAATGAGTCGCATGCGTTCCTCTTAAGTGGAACGTTTGCGCGGCTCGTTTCGGTCTCAAATCCAAAATTAATATTTGTATGAAACGGGCCGAAACGAGCCGCGCAAACGTTCCTCTAAGCCACAAGCCAAAAATGTATGTACCTAGTCTTAGTGGGCCTTGTATCATCGCAACGAATATAAGTAATAGGCAAATTCGTTTGGCAAACGGAGTCTAGAGTTCAAGATTTTAAGCTCAAAAGTGTTTTATTTTTTTAAATTATTTAATGAAATTGAGTAAACGAATGGAAAAGGTCACAAGTAATTTTAGTAATTATAACTTATTTTTAAAAACTTGTTTTAATGTTAGGCGTTCATACATTACTAATGAGGAAAAATATTGTTTCGCTTTTATTTTTTATAAAGTAAAACACAAATTTATTTTAATCACCTCAAAAGAAACGGTAGGAAAAGCTTCAATTTATCAAAGGGATATTTTTTGTATTTATAATGTAAACCTTCCTGGGGGCCTAGTCACTAATTTTTGTAAACCTCCGTTTCATGAAGTTACGGGTTTAGCTACGTCACATACCCGTATTTTGACAGATTCGCCAACTTAAATAACAACAACAACGGGTATGTGACGTAGCTAAACCCGTAACTTCATGAAACGGAGGTTTACAAAAATTAGTGACTAGGCCCACTGGTAAAGATTAATCAAAAATAGTGATTTAGCATTATGCTTCGCCTTATAGCCCTTTTCAAATATAACAGATATTTGCTGTTGCTGGGTAGCCAAAAACATCAAATTTGCATGGTCTTTCGCGGTTAAAGCAGAACGTGAACCCCGCCAATTCCGCCGTACGGCCTGGGTAGGCGATATCTTTTCAATGATAAGAATCTTTTTATCACTAGTCACGTACGATTGCAATGTATGTATTTATTCACGGAGGGCACAAACGTGACTGACCAGACAGGCGAAAATCAACAATGTTTCACAATCCATGGCAGAAGTGAAATCCTCCTAGGTTTGAACAGTTAGAATTCCGCATAACCAGTCGATTTTCGCTATCCATAGCGCCTAAATTTAAAAAGGCCTTTAATTACTACAAGAAACAACTATTTACGTCCGAGGAGATTTTTTTCAATCAAAATTCAAAATTTCCCATATTTTGATCAGTTTTTATGCTATGTCTTGTTAGTATGATTTGGGGTTTACGGGAGAGTTTGGAAAGTACAGTTTCTGTATAAAATTCCAAATTATTTAAATAACCCAAACTAAAAACTTAAAACCGAATATCCTATTTTTGCTTTACCATTTCCCCCGAAGTAAATAGTTGTTTCTTGTACTTGTTCATTTAAATTTCCCATGTATATCGTTAAACTGGAGTATTAACTGGATTTCCACGATCAAGAAGCCTCCACCCCAGAATCATGTGTTGTGTTAGAAGGGTATTCTTGGTCGAAGGTCGAAATGAATCATGAGTCCAAGATCATATGCTAGGATGAGTCCAGGATCATGTGTTTTGCCCATTTGCATGATTAAAAGGCTAATTTTGGACAGTCAACTAAGTGATATTTGTTTTGTTGTTCTCAGCCAAGAGGCCTCCAGTTGAAGAGACCGCGTCCTTCCTACAGTCCCTGTTGGCTTCCCACGGCCCTAATTACCTGGAGAAGCTGTTCGGCAGCAAGGCCCGGGACGCCCTGGCCCCTCTAGGCGGGGTCGAGAAGGTAGCCATCGCCCTCTCAGGTGAGATCAGAACTATTAATATTGATACGGTGTTAGACCCAATTTAATTCATAGAACATTGCAAAATTAGACTATTCAAAAGATCCTTAGATAAACGCAATAAATAAATTAAATAAAGACCTACAAAAGAAGTTGAAACTAAACGTAAACAAAACAAACCATATGGAAATAGGCAATAAAATTCACGACATAGGGTTAAATTTGACAATTATTATACCATGAAAAATATAAAAAGTGAATTTAACCAAATGCCTAATAAATCAAAGGCGTAATATTGGATTCAAAACTAACCTCACAGCAATTTTTTTATAATATGTGCTAAATAAAGTATTAAAAAAATTAAATTTTTTTAGAAGACTTCGAAGAAACTACGTAGAAACATTACAGGGCTCAATTTAAAAGCTGTAGTTGCTACACATTTAGATTACGGTTGCACAATATTATATTTGGCCAATGTGGGAAGCTTGACCAAACTAGAATTTATATAAAACAGAGATATGAGATATACACAGGGTAACTGTATAACAAGAAAATGAATATATATGAAAATATAATCAAATGATAGAAGAGTTAACTTTAATTCCAATAAAAAAAGATTCCTACACAATGAGTTAATTTTCGTGCATAAAATTAGGAAAAACTATTAGCCAAAATAATTTAAGGATGAAGTTTTGAAACCAGAAATTTAAATAGAATTAGATTGCCGCAAATGAGAAAAACCGAATCATGGAACAGTTTTGTATAAAGGACTAAAATGTATGATAAAATACCAGAAAGTCTGAAGAATTAATGAATGTATTTAAAGTTGTTATGCTTTCTGTAAAAATATAATTTTGTGAAAAATGAAGTGTAACTTTGTGCATACTAGTTTATATACGAAAATGTAATATAAACTAACTCAACAAATAAGAAAAAAATAAAAGCTTTAAATAACACAAGGCAACAGATAGGTGGGAAGCCATGATAGCTAGAAAGCGTAGAACAAGACTACCAATTCAGAAAAGTTTGACATTGTAGCGAAATTTGTGAGCAACGCATCAAAAATTAGAATCATGGTTTCATCCTGGTGTATTCGAATGTTATGATGAATCATTATCAAAGTAGAATCAAATTACCAGCAATATGTGCAATTTTATGATATTTTATTTATTTTTTCATCCAAAAAAATATCATGAATATATATAATATAATATCATATTACTACATAGTTGTGTATTGGTTACATTTTGAGTATATTTTTTCTTTTTATTTTCTTCCTTTCCTTTTACACAGTAATAATAATAACATATTTTAATGACAATAACGATATGACAATAATGCTATGTAGCGTTGTGTCAAAAATTCCTTCTTGCGACAATCTCAAAGACCTTCAAATGTGGTTTCTTTTGGTTGATGCATTGCCCAAAGATTGCGCTGTTTGCGTACTTGCTCACCATTGGTAATTTTTAATGAATTTTACTCCAAGATACTGCCGATTACATATGGAATTCCACAAGGAATCATACTAGGGCCCGTTCTATCCAATATTTACATAAAAAAACTCTGCAGTATATCAGTGTTTAACTAGTGTTTGTTGTTGACGTTGTGCAGAATCGCAGACCATCGAGGACTTCGGTGCCGCGCTGCACCTGATGCGCTCAGATCTGGAGCACCTGCGCTCCGTGTTCATGGCCGTGGAGAATGGTGACCTGGGCATGCTCAAGTCACTGGGCATCAAGGACTCGGAGCTGGGCGACGTCAAATTCTTCCTCGAGAAGCTGGTCAACACCGGCTTCCTCGACTGAATAGCGCCCGAACCTGCTTCTGAATACTACTACGTGCAATCCTTACCGCGTGGACCCCTCAACCCCAGCTTTTACAGCTACCTTCCCTACGACTCGTATAACTACAAATAGACAACCCTTCATTGTCGCATTGCCTTGTGTCTGCCAACTTGACAAAAAAAAACTATCCATCTTTACTTTTGTTTTTCACAAACTTCATTTAGTAATGTACATGCAAGTAGCAAAACTAACAAAGCTAACAAAACCAAAATTAAGAAGGACACTTAACGTGTCACTAGTTGTTTAGCGGCTATTTTTGGCATTTATTTAATTATGAGGTTCTTTTAATGGACTTCTACGTAAAAGGGAGCAGTAAAAATTATAAAGTTTTTTTTTCTTTCTTTTAATGGATAACTGAGCTTCCCTGCAACAAAATTTTTATATTTATTTATGTTCTTGTGATAAATTGAAGATATCCACTGACTCGGCATAACTATTTCCCTCCTTTAGTATTCTAGGAAATGAGGAGTACATATGAAAATAAGTCACATAATTTCTGCACTGAAATAAATCCCGACTTCTGGTATTTCGTGGTGGAATCCTAAAGCGTAGCAATGCAAGCAATTCTGGACTATCAATCGCATCATTTAGAATTTTATGTAGAAATACCAAGTCAGGGAAAATCTTTCTGTCCAACAATTAAGCTTATTTAGATTATTATTAGAAATTGTTTATTTATTTATTATTTATTAGTCAAGAGATAGACGCTAAACAATCTACAACCATAACTCGCATTCGGTTTCAACAATTGTTGCTAACTTGGTGGCTTGCTTGGGTAAAATTATTATACTTATTTCAACTGCTGACCGGTTTCGAAAGTACACCTTTCCTTTTCTTGCCAGAATAAAAGTAAATTGTATTTTCAAATTGTTGTTCTGACGAAGGAAGTATTGAAATAATAATAGTAATTTATAACAAAGTACCAACATATCGTACATGCAAAATTTATGAAAGTTTTCGTCTTCGTCAGGAACGTTAAATTCTTGATTGTTATCAGTTTACAAATAACGCTTAACTTTTTTTTTAAATCATATATTCGTAAAATCTAACACTTGCCATTGAAAACGAAAGTATAAACAGTATTCGTTTGCCAGATTCCAATGGAAGCAAATCGTGTTGATCCTTGTCCTTCTGACCTATTTTATGGCGCCATGTAATACAAAATTTAACGTACAAAAGGTTTACGAAATTGCAAACCTTCATAATGCCAAGATTATTTTTAGAAGTTCATTCATTAATAACTGATTACTGCGCATCTTTGATGTCAGAAATAACCCGAGAAAGCACTCACTGAGAATTTCAGACTAACTCATTATAAAGACGATGAAAGTTTCCTTTGTAGGTATTTTTCCAGAGAGCTTTTAGAATTTACGTAACTGAAAACGCTTTATTATAAATTAACTCCACTGAAGCATTACTAATGCAAACATAAGATATTTTTTCGTGTTACTTTAGCAAGGTCATCCTTGTAAATAATTTTAATTTCATGTTTTAAACTTTGATCATCTTGGCAAATACAAGGCAACCAATACGAAATCGTACTCCCTCTACCAACTCTTTATCTGTCCCCTCATCTACCCCTGTATTAAAAATTATTATTCACGTTTAATTACAAAAGTAGCTACCATATTGAATTATTATCAATTAAGAATGAAGTAAGTATCAGTTGTTAAAGAGGACTATGTCAAGAATGAAATGATCTACGAAAGAATTTAATTAATGTACATTACGTACCCCGGTTAATAAAATAAGATACACAGGTTGATAAATCTAAAAATATGGCTGGATTTTATGCAAATGAAAGGAAAATTCTTGCATAATTTTCTGAATGATTTAAAACAAATCGTAAAATAATGATTATATATAACAATCGATTACCATGTTATTGATGTACTATATTTGAAGATATTACACGCAAATTCTCAATAAATGTTATTTATAATAAATCAACTGAAAGGTTACCTTTGTTAATTTTTCAGAGGTTTTCTTATTTTGTTAATCGGGAACAACTATTTACATTACATTATATACATATTTTTAAAATTATAGTGGTTGTCACCAAAATGATGTTGATTGTTAAATCTAGACTGAAGAAAGAAGTGATGTCGCTAAATAACATGATGATGACACGTGACAGGTGACACAACCGACAGCTTGAAGCAGTTTAAATTTATCAATCATTTTACAGTTATATTTAATAATATGTATTATATAATATTATGTTTTACAGGTGTTAGATCAATCACATTAGATACATCCCAACGAGTAGGCACTAATACCTATAGTATAATATTGAAATTAGTGATATTCCGCTGAAGATCTTGGAAGTTAATATCAAATGATAAGCTATGAGAACGGGAATATATATAAAAGTATTACTAAAAATTATAAATATCGTATACATATCAACTATACAACATGTAGTGCATTATATAATATACGTGAAGAATCGCAGTACAACTAATTGTAGTGCGAGTGGGAGTTAAATTAAAAGATATTGAGGGAAGGAAAACTAAATTGGTGACACTGTATTAATTATTCAAGCATGTTGTAACATGTTTTCATTCAAAACTTGTAGAAAAACAGAACTCTAAAATATTTCTATAATTTCTTTGTATTTGTTATATCGACTTCTTGATTCATCTCCCTTTAAACAAATCATGTTCCCAATCATTCGCTCAGCATTTGAGACAAATTCTTCATCTGGAAGCAGGATTCGGATAAATTAAGGTATAAAGATGTAATATAAACATATCAATTAATGACTTCTAATGAATTTAAGTGGTCTTAAAGACCGCATTATTAAAAAATTGTCGAACTAAATTTAGTATAATAATGCTAATTTTTTAAAGATTTTTAGATGAAATGCACCCAGAGAAAAATTCTCTTTGTAATAAAAAATGCACTTCAATGAGTGTGTAATACACCAATATTCCATTATACCAACATATTATATGCGATAGGCATTACATAGATCTACAGAACTAGGGAATGGGGTTACCTGAAAGATCCCGCGCTTTGAATCCCTTATTATTAATTTGTTTTAAAGCGAATATGAGATTGTTACATTTAAAATCGTGAAATGTATTACTCTTTTGATTTTTTTTATCGTTCTGTTCTTACTCAAAAGCATTATTTATTCATTAAACCTTACCTTTTGCCAGTTTTCTTTCTGAAAACTTCTGTTGCTTATGCTGCAGCCTGGTTGTTAAATTCCTGGAACGCGTAACTTTCAAATGACATAATAATTTAAATCCACTTTAAATTTTGAAACGAGGCGTCATTTATAAAGGGATAAGATTCTATGATAATTAGTTTACATATCAATTCAAGTTTTTCTGATAAATGTTGTGAAATTTTATCCGGTGTTAGATTTAGACATAATAATACGATGATAATATCGATTATCCAAGAGTTGCTGTACCTTTTACTAGAGAATAGTTGGAACAGCCGGATTAGAACATCTGATTGATTAATCCGGTTGAATTCTTCACTAGTTAAGGTATTTTATATGATAGAAGATATTGTATCGACTCCCCCAGATAAAGGTGACACTTGGCGACTATACTTGTGGATGGAAGAAGACGAAAGGACGAGGAGAAACGAGAGGAGGTTGAAAATTTTCGACCGAACGGTAGATTTTTACAAATGACAGTATTTTTTGAAATTTTAAATGTTGTTCTTAAATTATTGTATAACATTAATTAACACGGTGTATCTTGTAATAATTGTCTTGATAACTTTCTCTGTCTAAGTTTACTCTTTGAACCTTCATTGAAAGGACGTCACCAAAAGGAAGTAGCTTAAATACACTACAATCCTCATAACACGGTTTCATTCAGGCGTCTTGTGAAAGATTTAACCCTATAATACACCCTGACCTGGCCATAATGATCGTTCTGAAGAGACATTTTTCTAGGGCCACAAAAATGAATCTTCGAAACGATAATTTTATTGTTTAACATTCCAGCTTTCTTCTCAGATACAATAACAGAACATTGAACATTAAAGTAGACAGAAAAGCATAACTTGGAGCACCAACATTAAGAAAGAAAAGCTGTGTTTTCCGTCCCTGTTTGTCCGAATACGAATATTAAAGAAACCAACCCTATCTTTGAGAGCGTACCAATGTCGGCTCAAAAGATGTTCTTAATTTCAAAATTTCAATCACAAGTAAACACATGCCAAATTTTCATCTACAAAAATTGAAAATATATTTTGTTAGGGCTCCATAAATTTATAAACAAACGCAAACATTAATACACAAGATCTAAAGAATTAAACATATTTTATCCTACTACGAGAAATTTGGGCACATCTTGGAAAGGAAGTAACATTACTGACACAAACCACATCTTTTAGGATCTTCCTAACCAAGAAAGCTCAAATTCTTTCATTTATAATTATATGTTTGTATTTTTTAGGCGTTCCAAACTCTGAAAGATTGCAACGAATTGAACAAAAACACGAGAGGAAGTGAATGTATTAAGATTTATCTTTCTTTGATACAATGTCTGAGAGAACTTTTACTAAACATATCATATTGCATTATTGACTTAAGATAAAGTATAAAATACATATCAATTTTAACCTAAGAATAGAAATATCTATGTACATTAGTCGTAAAACACCAGAACATATCATTTTAATATCTAGATAAAAGCAAATTGTGATTATGTATTTTGTAAGTTGGATATTTTAAATATATTTTTGTATTATTTTCCGTATAATTCTGAAATCTATTTATGTATAATCTTTTCTTCTGTGAATTGTTGTTTAAGTTTGTTGTTATGTCGGATATTTATGAAAAATAATGTATTTTTATCATTTTGCACCGAGTGCGTTTTGAGTGTTTGATTGTTATTTTTATATACAATTTGTTTAGTACACCTACGCCAAAAACACATATCAATTTGTATTTTATAATTATTTTTGTAATAACTTAAAGTTCTATGACCTATATTTGTTTAGCTTAAGGAATGTACACAGATATATGACTATAGTACAGAACCCACCCATTGTACGACATGGAGAATTATATTTAATAAATGAATTATAAAATATCGCATCCATTATTTAAATTGTATTAATCTTTAAAATGTCCACCCTTCAACCCATCCAATAGCAAGTGCACCTTCCTACAATGCATAGTAGGTACACCTCGTTAAAACGCCATTTCTCTTGTGGTGGATGTTCAAATTTAACGTGAACACAAAAAAGATTTCTGCATAATTTATGAACATAAATTCGAAAAATAGGAATATGCATCAGCCGCTAGAAGCGCAGTACTATAGGTACAGTACGCAGTACTAGGCATCTTCTCTACATCTCTTCTCTACATCTCTACATATTATAAATAAAAGTCCTCGGCGTGCTTGTCTGTCTGTTCGCGATAAACTCAAAACTACTGAACGGATTTTCATGCGGTTTTCACTAATAGATAGAGTGTTTCGTTCGGAAGGTTTAGGATTAATTTATAATTAATTTTGTCAAGGATTTGTGTAAATTGGTTGAAACATAACGATAATTGTTAGAAGTGTCGGAAAAAGTCAAGCCGCCTGGTAGCTTACATCGAAAACACTGCCTAATCCCTTTGAGATATGACAAAACAATGCATGGTGGGATATTCCTCTTTTATAGATCTACAAAAAAGTCCGTGATGGCATATATCTATCTTTTACGGATACCTTACTATCTTCTCTTCTCTACAGCTTTTCTACATTTTTTTTTTAAAGAACGACAAACATTCCCGGGTTACGAATAACCCAACAATGTTTGAAAGTACTACCACCACAGAAAACCAAAAATGTTGCTTGTGTTGTGATGGAGGACTTAGCCAGCCGAGGAATCGAACACGCGACGCCCGGGTGGGACCAAAGCGTGATGCCCACTCAACCACTGACCATTCAAAATCACATCTCTACATATTATAAATAATTAAATACCTATTCATATTATTAAGTTAAAAAAGTTAAAAAAAAAACAGTTTCATGTATTACCCAAATACTAAGTAGGTATTAACTCTAAGGACTCTTATTTAAAGGATTATTTAAAGGATTTGGAAATCCCTAACCATGCTATGTTGGTTTCTTTCGATATAGTTAATTTATTTCCTAGTATTCCAATAGAAGAGAGTAAAACCATTATTAATAATTTGTTAAATTCTTCAACTTTGCCGAAAGACCTAATTCATGATTTTACTTTATTATTTGATGTTATTTTTAAACAGAATTACTTTCAATTTAATAATACAATATTTAAACAAAAGGATGGCTTAGCTATGGGAAGTAGTACGAGTCCTTTGATTGCAGATATTTTTGTTAATAATTTAGAAAATAAGATTTTTAATAGCGGTGCGTTATTACTTAAAAATGTGTATTGTTGGAAAAGATATGTTGACGATATATTTTGCATTTGGTTAGGTTCAGAAAGACAATGTTCTTAATTTTTTTAAATAAATTACATAAAAACATTAAATTTACACTGGAAATTGGTACAGATAAGAGTTTAAATTTCTTAGATTTAAATTTAACATTAACAGGTACAAAAATAGATTTCAATATTTTCCGTAAAGATACGTATACTGATATTGTTATACATAATTCTTCAAATCATCACTTTTCTCAAAAACTAGCGGCTTTCCACTCAATGATTAATAGACTAATTACAATTCCTTTGTCAGCTCTTAACTATAATTTTGAATTAAATCTCATAAAGCAAATAGCAATTAATAATGGCTATTCTTCTAATTTGATAGATGAAATACTAAATAAAAAAATTAAACAGAATTTTTTCAAATTATTTATTTACCCTATTTCTAAAGATAACAATAAACATTGGCGTAGAATTTTATTTGTCGACAACGATACGTCAAAAATTATTAGTAAAAATATTCCCGGTACTATTCAACCAGCGTTTTACACAAATAACAAATTGAAGAAATATATACTCAACAATAAAGATAGCGAAATTAAAACAAAAAAATCAGGGGTTTACAAACTCAATTGTAATGATTGTAGTTCGTTTTATATAGGTAGAACTTATAGAAACTTTGAGATTAGGGTTAAAGAGCACCTCAGAGAACTAAATGGCAATAGCGATTCTGAGTTCGCAGACCATTTATTAAAATATGATCATAGCTTTGACATAAATTCAGGTCTTCAAATATTACACACAGGATATAAAACATCGCAAATAAGAAAAAATGTTAATTCCAAAGCTGACATAATTAATAAGCAAAAAAAAATTGTTAACCCTGTTTTAAATATCTTCCCACTTAACCGACCTTTTACTTCTAATAGCTTGGTAATCCCCAATTCTTCGAAACTCCCACCATTGTCAACCCTTCCCCCTCCTTCAATTTCTTCTCTCCATATGTAATCTATAAATAATTTTTTAACTTTAGTATACTTTTATTCCTGAAGAAGTGAACATGGTTCATGAAACATGTTGATAGTATAAAATATAAAAAATAAAGTAATGTAAACTAAGTTATTTTCTTTTAATAAATAAATAATGACATCACAAAGTAACAACCTTTTAGAAGAAGTTTTCTTCGAAAAATTAAGATTTGCTTTCGATGAAAGCTACCAGGCGGCTAGACTTTTTCCGACACTTCTAACAATTATCATTATGTTTCAACTAATTTACACAAATCCTTGACAAATTACATACTGTGGTAGCTACTGGTACCTACTGGTAGCTACCTCCTTAATAGACGGGCGCTGGGAGCGCACGTCTATGGTTTGAATTTGGATTGTTGATTACTGTACAACTGCTGAAAGAAGCATGAGACAACGCTCTTTTATTTTAACAAGATTCCGTCTATTTTCTATTGTAAGAAAAGTGTAATTAAAATATATTATATCAATATATTACACATAACCTTCCTCACGAAACACTCTATCAATTAGTGAAAACCACATGAAAATCCGTTCAGTAGTTTTGAGTTTATCGCGAACAGAAAGACAGACGACGCGGAGGACTTTAAGGGTAACAACCGAGCGGCCTTTACACACAAAACTTAATTTTGGAATTGAGGCCAAAATACCCGATCAAATTGAATAATATTCTTTAAATCAAAAGGTTTGGGAAAAAAGTACCTTCTTACGGACATGTGTTACTTCATTTATTTGTGTTTTCAATTATAAAACATATTTAATCATAACTCACAAAACAATGTCAAAGTTGACGATAAAATCCATTGATATATATACATAGATGACTAATGACCGCGCCAAAGCATTGCCACTGTACATATGTCCAAAAGCATATGCCCACCTAACGTCAGTTCAGTGCTCACTGAGACGCCGACCGAGTTCAACCGGACGATACGCGGTCAAAACTATCTCCAAAATGAAAGAAGAAATGCGATTCAAGATCAGGAAAACATAATAAAGCAAGGGGGATTACTTTCCAAACGTAATTTTATTGTTTACATATTCATATTTAATTAAAAAACGCAGAAATTTAATTAAAATGTCAAAGTACTCTAAAATAGGTTCAGTGTTGCCACTAAAAAGTCATTTTGGTTTTCCCACAATAATGGGAGAATACATAATTTATGGAATAAGTTACTATGGAGGTAACCATATTAAAATATTTTGGAAATAATAATAAAAATTGTTTTAATCTTCCTACAAAATAGTTCATTAAAACTTATTACTAAATAATAATCGTACCTAATTATATTTCTTTACGTATTTTATGTATTTGTTTCTTTACATGGTACCTAGGTTTAAGGGAACGTACCCATACTACGTGAACAATTTTTTGCAATTTTTACCCCCCCCCCCCCCCCCCCGGTGACCAAAATCCTAAGCAAACCGCCGCTCATTTGTACCAAGCGTGACATTTTGAAGACCCCCTCCCCCCCGAAGAGGTCACGTAGTATGGGTACGTTCCCTAATGTTCACAATTCAGTTTGTAAACTCACTAGGTCAAGCCTGCGTTGAGGTTAACAACTCTACAATTTAATAAAAGAACACAAAAATAATAGTTATTGAAGAATAATATTGTGGCATGTGATTAATTATGTCGTCGTATTATTGACAAATAAATTTGGTTGTTTTTGGAAATTCTGATATTTTTTTATCGATGTTTTCCAAAATTTGGGTTTTTATTTTAAATCCATGTAAGAAGTAAATTTTGAAAAAACATCCTCTTCTCTGATAATGTCTTCAGGTAGTGTATTCATTTTATTTTTGGACCTTGTGGTTGTTTACAGATTTTCTTGCAGTTGGGAGCCGGTTTTTTGCTTGAACTCATGGTCGCCCTAGCTGTAGATTGTTTTTTGGCAGAACTAGTATAATGCGCAAGCGCGGTTAGAGACAGTGACGCAGCAGCTGTATGGTCAGTGTAAAAAAGATGGCGATGATGTTAGCCAATCACAAGGGCTCCAACTACCTTCAATTATATTTCAATTTCACTTGTCACTATTTTGCGATATTAATTTTTCGAAATTTACTTGAATTATCCAAAATATATAAAAAATTATATCACCATTAGTGTAGTGAATACTACAGAGAAATCGCAAGTGTTTCGGATTTTGTTTTGTTTACTTAATATACACAATTATGCGAAGTTTCTTACGGATCACTTTCACTGTTATTATTCTTGTATTTTTGATTTGGTAGGTAGATAGGTAGTGATTTATGTTGATAATAATTTTGCAGGGTACCATAAAGATGCAGCACGCCATAAGAAGTGGGTGGAAATAATTCGATTGCTGAGAAAAGAACTTTGAAAACACTTTTGAAATTATATACTGTTGGTTCAATAAAAATATTGTAACAAAAAATGTCATAATTATTTAATTAGTTATGCTTTCTTTTAGTCATATAATAAAACACGTATTAAAAATAATTTTAATTATTTTATGTTATTACAAACTAACGTTAAAAAAAACTCTATTTTATTATGTATGTTGGGTAAAATTTCAAATTGTAGGCAACACCAAACCGCAATCGCAGGTTTGTGCTTCTATCTTTGTCTAATCCGGTCCAATCCTAGCGGAGCGGTATAGTTCTCGTGACTTGTGCAAGTGAGACAAATATATGTTTACTTTTAAATGTTTAGTGGTTTCAAAGCTACGTCTCGTGGTTGTAGAATGGTTACGCTTTTTTTGACGCGCGGTAATGAAGTTTGCTTCTCTATTTATATACCTCAATGATAAAATCAAGCAAAATTGAATTATTTAATGGCTTATGTTTTGTAATTTAAAACATACAAAGTATCTCACATCCGTTCTAGACATTATTTGCTGCACTTTTCTTCAAAAAAAATATTATTCCATTTGGTTGGATATTTTGGCCTCAAATCCAAAATTAAGTTATGTATGAAAAAGGCCCCGCAGCCGTTCCTCTAAAGAACACATGGAAGTTCAGGATGGAAGTTGAATACAATCATCTCTACATATTATAAAGTAAAGTCCCCCGCGCCGTCTTTCTGTCTGTCTGTCTGTCTGTCTGTTCGCAATAAACTCGAAAACTACTGAACGGATTTTCATGCGGTTTTCACCAATAGATGGAGTGTTTCGTGAGGAAGGTTTAAGTATGTAATTCGTCAAGGATTTGTGTAAATTGGTTGAAATAATTGTTAGAAGTGTCGGAAAAAGTCAAGCCGCCTGGTAGCTTTCATCGAAAACGCTGCCTAATCCATTTGGGATATAATAAAACAATTAATGGTGAGATACTCCTCTTTTATAGATCTACAAAAAAGTCCGCAATGGCATATATCTATCTATTACGGATAACATATTATACCCATTCTATCTTCTAAAAAATGGTGACGTACATTGCGGTAATTGAAAAGTTATTAGACGGATACAGTATTAATCCTTATTAATTTACGTTAGTTACCTCAAGCATGTCATGCATGTTATTATAATCTTTCACACCATTATAATTAAAAGTCCTCCGCGGCATAGGTATGTCTGTCTCTTCGCGATAAACTCAAATACGGCGGTGTTTATAAAGGTTGGATAACCATCCAGTAGATGACTTATGTGTTTTATTAGCCACAGCAACGCGTGGCCGGGTCAGCTTAATAATATTATGAAAATAATATCATTTTTAATTTTTCACGGTTTTGTGTACCTAAGTATAGTTTGGAAAGAAAGTGTAGAAATTAAATAAATTGGAACTAAACGTTTTCATTACTATGGCAGCACCGAATTATATGACGTTTCCTATGGCTGTCACGTTATCGCTTATTACGGTTTATTTATGGTCTTAAATCTGAGTAGAAGATCGCTGATTTGATAATATTTTTATTCATTGTTTGCCTGAATTTAATTAAAATGAATAAACCATTACATAGTGATGCAAAGGGGTTATATTCTGCGTTTTTCAACGCTGCCTAGCCGAGTGTCACGCGAAGAAGCTTCTATCTGATTTAAAAGATGTTTACAAACGAACTGCAGAAATGACTGGTACGTAGTATAGTTTGTTTAATAAATTTCATTAGTATTACAAGATTTATGCCAATTTTCGAGCGATAATAACCATTACAATCTGATTTGAGGTTATGTTAAAAAATTCGAATTTGACATTTCGATTTGACAGTTTTTTTTTTTTTTTTTTTTTATTTATCTATAAAAGGTTGTTTACATAACATTATTCGATGCCTGTCTCACTAGGGAATACCTGTGTTGAGACAGGCGTAGAGGTACATAAATGAGTATCATACATAAGAATATTTAATTACAACATGAGAATATTTAAGGTAAGATACATACTGATTTATACAATTCAAACAGAAAGATGATTAAGATTGAGGGTTAATATCATAAAGAGAGCATTATATAGGTGAAGGAAGAGATGAATAAAGTAGTAAATCCTTTCGAGTCTATATAGGAAGTTATATTATACATATAGGATTTTACTATTTTAAGTTCTTTAATAAGGGTAAGGACATACGTGAGATGGTAATTCTGTCTATTTGTACTCTATTTTACAGATGTTAGCAGTAGTGTGGCGTCCAATACTTATAATCCATTTCTTTAAATCTTGTTTGTATTTGGTCTTTGATTCGGTTTGTCTAATCGTGGCTGGAAGTGTATTGTATAGTTTGCAAGCTATGTATTTAAAGTGTTTTTGTCCAAAGGTGGTTTTAGAAAGGGGAGTTTGGAGAAGTTCTTTATTTTTGGCTCGTGTATTGTGTATCATTTGTGTTGGTTTGTATAGGATTTTGTTGTTTTTATGTAAATAAAGTAAGATGGATTTTGCGTAGAGCTGTTTAATGTCCATAACGTTGAAAGTATTGAAGATCGTATCAGTGCTGGTAGTGAGAGAAAGTTTAAGAATTATTTTTATTATTAGTTTTTGTGCTTTAATGATGGGTTCGAGGGCATTATAATAAGTGTTACCCCAAGCTAAAATTCCGTATTCGATGTGAGATTGGCACAGTGAGTAATACACTGTTTTTAAAAGTTGTAGGTTAAGGAAATTGCGCGTTTGTTTGAAAAAGTAAATAGATTTGCGGATTTTGTTTGTAGTGTTAAGTATATGTTGCTTCCAATTTAGATGTGTATCAAAGGTTAATCCTAAATATTTTATAGTTGCTACTTGTTCTAGGCATGGGCAGTTGCAATTCCTGTTCTGAGATGAGTTATTACATTCGTGTATTTTTAATTTTGGGTGTAGGTTTGGTTTTGTGATATTGGTAAGACTAGACAGTAAGTATTTTGTTTTCTGTATGTTAAGAGTTAATGTGTTCGAGTCAAGCCAATATTTAACCTTTTGAATTCCTACCTCCGCTTTAGAATATACGGTAGGCCAATCTTTTGCTTGAAATAGTAGTACAGTGTCGTCGGCGAAACTGACAATAGTGGCATCGATATCTAGGTTACACAACTCGTTAATGTATATTAGGAAGAGCGTTGGACCTATAACACTGCCTTGTGGGACACCGTAACTAATAGGTAAATTCTGACTCTTTGTAGCTCTGAGTTTAACGCATTGGGATCTGTCAGATAGAAAACTGGAGAGGAGGCTTAATTCATTATTCCTAATACCTATGTTGAACAATTTGCGTTCTAATTTGATGTGTGATATTGTATCAAACGCTTTACACAGGTCGAGAAATACCGATAGACATTTCGAGCCCTTATCAAGGTGGCCAGAGATGTGGTCAGTGACGGTGGCTATGGCATCGTTTGTACTTTTCTGGTTTCTGAAGCCAAATTGCCGCGGCGATAGTAGGTTGTTGGTTTCCAGATATTCTATAAGACTATTATTAACGATCTTTTCAAATACTTTAGACAGGGAATTAAGTAATGTAATAGGACGATAATTACTAATATCAAGTTTGGAGCCTGTTTTGAAAATAGGGATAATAAGACCTTGTTTTAGAATGGTGGGAAATAATCCTTGGCGAATGCTAATATTCAGCAGATGAGTTAATGGTTGTATTATAACCGGGGCAATTTTTTTAAGAACACTGTTGGGTATTTCGTTAATGCCGGTGGATGAAGAGTTTTTTAAAGAGTTTATTACCGTAGAAACTTCTTTCTCTGTAACCGTTTTGAGAACAAATCGGGTTGGGAATTCATCATTGGAAGGGTGAACGCTAGGACCCAGCATATGGTTGCTTGATTGGATTTTTGTTGCTAGTTCTGGACCTATATTTGCAAAATAACTGTTTATATGATTGACAATTGTGTTGGGGTTCGATGTAAAGTCTACGGTGATATCATTGATATTGAGAGAGTTTAAGGCGTAGGTGGCTTTATTTGAATTGGTAGCTTCCTTGAGGACTTTCCATATTTTTTTAGGATCGTTATTGTAGTATAGATTTTTGGCTTTCCTAATGACTTGTGTGCAAATATTTCGGTATCTTTTGTAGAAATTATGAAGTGTAATATCATATGGATTCGTGGCACATTTTTTATGTATGGAATTGCGTTTCCGAATGCAGTTGATGATAGTGTGATTAATCCATGGTTTGAGAGGTTTGATAGCTCTAGGAATGGTTTTTGTGGTGGTTTTGGTGTTTTGAACAAGGGTTTCTTGTATGTAGGTAGAGAAGTAGTTCCATGCCTCATCTATGTTAGCTATCTTATAGAGTCTGTCCCAGGATTTGGAACTAATCGTTTTGTTGAGGTGGTCATAGTTAATTATTTTCGTTGTTATTTCAGTTGATGTTTTGCTTTGTACGTTGTTTTTGGAACTCATTGTGAAGGAGGTGGCGTAGTGATCAGTAATTGATGACATGTGGATTTCTGAAGTGTATTGGTTTGATGTTTTAACCATAATATGGTCGATGCAGGAGGAAGAATGTGGTGTACATCGTGTAGGTGAGTTTATTGTACTTTCCATTCCGTGAATCATAATGGTATTTAAGTAATCTTGGCACTGGGGATGTTCGTTGGTTTTTAGAATATTAATGTTGAGGTCTCCAATTAAGATTAGGTGTTTTGTTTTTTTTAGCTCGGTAAGATAACAGTTTAAGTCTCGCAAAGTTAATATGCGGCCACAGGAAAAAAGGAATAACTCAATAAAAAAATAATAATATGCAACTTCTTTAAACTCGTAGAAAAGATACTTTTTTCTCGTTTTCTCTATTTTTCTTTCTAAGTGAATATTAGGTATCTAGTGTGTGTTTTTAAAACTACCTACTATAATAATAATTTTTAATGATGTCTTTCACACTTTTTTTTTTTAAATTGAAGCAACGGTAAGACGAATCGTCAAGGAAGGGGAAAAGGCAGATGGAAAATTTGAAACACCGGGAAAACGGAAAATGGGCATAATAATAATATGTAATAGCATAAGTGCTGATGATTGGAAAAATTGTTGCAAACACGTGATGAAAATTGAGGCAGAATATTATGCACGAGGCAGTACTATATATGATGATATCGATGAACTGCGTTTAGATGAAGATGAAGATACGGAAGAAGAAGAATCACACGAGGACAAAGACAATAATTACATGTCGGGTGTTGAATTAACAGACTTAAATTTTTAAGTACCTACGTTTTTATATCGAAATAAACGCCCACTTAAAACTTGTTTTGTTTTATTTTGCTTCTATTAAATTACAGTTTTTTGTGCAATTTTTTTGAAAATACAAATACGCTATGAAATATGCATTTTGCTAGAAGTGTTTTTTAAAACATACATTCTTTGTCTTATGAGCCATCTTGGTATTGTCATTTAAAACTAGAAAACGATCGCAGCGCCATCATTTATTTTCTACACTTAATTGCCAAACTGTAGGTTGAAATAATACGATAATTGTTAGATGTGTCGGATGTGTTTTCATCTTACTCTTTTAAACTATGCAACGGATTTTCATGCGGTTTTCACCAATAGATAGAGTGATTCAAGAGGAAGGTATATATATATATATATATATATATATATATATATATATATATATATATATATATATATATATAATACACGAGCAATTCAAATATTCAATTCATGCAGCGGGCAGCGGGCAGCTGGCAAGCGGGTGGTGTGGATTTTATAAAGGTTGGGTAATGGCGTTAGCCACAGCAACGTGTGGCCGGGTCTGCTAGTGAAAAATAAATAAAAGCACAAAGTTACCAATCCAACATCTCCAATTTTGAAAATTCCATAATCCTAAATATACTGCGCATGCCATCTGTTGGTATTTTCAGAAAGCTTTTAGAATTATTTTACGATTGAATACAAGTTTCCTCAGGAGCACATTCCGGATTCTGCTACCTTGTTAGCGGATAAATCAGGAACTACAATTCATTTTAGTTTAGGAAAAATATATTTTAACATTAGTGTTTGCAGGTTTCGGTAGAGGGAAATCAGAAAAAAGAAGAAACTTCAGCAGATACAATTTTTCACATCAGAAATACCAGGAGCACATAATAACCGAGGAAGTGAACGAAATCTAAAACATTATTTTCAAGACGACTTTTTTAGACGTCTGCTCTAATTAATGAAATGACCTTCCTTTGGTAGAAAATAATTTAGTACCTACAGAAAATACGGAGGCGTCTACTAATATCTACAGGAATTCCAAAAACTGAAAAAATCGAACTAATATCTATGGGAACCAAAGTGTTGACAAATATCTACAGCTCAAACTGTTGACTAATATCTATAAGAACCAAAGTTTTGACGAATATCTACAGCACTTGACTGGCAGAGGTTGGATTTGCAATTATGTATAGCATATTGGAATAACGTAATATTGCGAATGCAGTTTAAAAAACTTAATTTATGTAAGTATGTATGTAAAAATCCCTAAATCGGAATATTGGACACAATTTAGCTGATTAGTCCAACCTATGCTCTGTAGATATTAGTTCAACCTACGCTCTGTAGATATTAGTCAACACTCTGAAGTTCGTAGATATTAATTCAACATAGGAGCTGTAGACAAGGGCGGATCCAGGGGGGGGGGGGGGGTCATGGGGGTCATGACCCCCCCCTGGGCTGGGTCCAGAACCTTGGTGGACCTACTTTTTACTTGTATCTATTATTATAAAAATTAAATTATAACTTCTTGTGACTTGACCACGACTATGTGACCCCCCGTGGAGCTGTGTGACCCCCCCCTGGCGCCAAAGCTGGATCCGCCCTTGGCTGTAGATATTCGTCCGACATACAGGCTGTAGATATTAGTATCTGGAGTCGAAAATACCAGGAGTACGTAATAATAATTGGAGAAGTATAAAATCTTAGGACTTATTAATGACGTTTTATTAAGGGTGGGTTGTTTAAAAAAAAGTAAATATTTCCCTATCGAGTCCACGCTCAAAACACACTTTAAAAAAATAAAACAAATTGTACTAGGTAGATAATGGTGTAATATAACTAATAAGTAATCAGTAACCGGAATTGAAAAAGGAAAATTCTTATTTATAATGTTCGCGAGTCTGTTTTGATAAAACCTTGGTATAACAAATTTTATATTCTTATTATTGTATAATTTTGTATTTTAATAATGGTGTTTTCGTTTTACATAAATAATGTGTGCACCCCTGATCTTCTGGTGATTTCTAGAGCTCGGAAATCGCAAGAACAATCAGTAAAAAATTTCATTTGTTTGTTCTTCTGTCACAGTAGGAAGGCTTAATTTTGTGATAGAGGAATGCATTTGAAATGAATTAATTCCTGTTAAATTCATTAATTATCGATTAAATTATTATAACATTATTTAATATCGTTACTGCCATCTGTTGATAAGATCGGCGTTGTTTGTCCAATTTTGGTTTGAATATTGGCTTATAAACTTAATTTAATATGAAGGCTTTATCTTTAATAAGAAATATCTATTTAAATTCAGGATTACTAAACAGTTTATTTACATTTAATATTGTTATTAATAATAGGAAACTAGCTGGTCCCGGCATGCGTTGCTATACCATTGAATAAAGAAATTGTTTCTCCCTGAGTGTCCTTTCCCATTCGTCCCGTTCCCCTTCCGCCTCCCCTTCTTCTCCTGCGTCCTCTTTCCCTATCGCGTTCTCACTCCGTCACCTCCACCTTCCCTCTCCCCACTCCACTCCTCCCCCCCCCCCCCCCCCCCTTCCTCCGTCCCGCGAACCCCCCTCCCGAGTTACCCTTCCTCCTCACACGTCCCCTTCCCCTCTCGCGTTCCCCTTCCACCTTCTCCGCCTTCCCTCTTCCCTTTCCCGCTCCCTCGTCCCGCCAACCCTCCTCCCGCGTTCCATATATTCAATCCCAGTACATTCAGTTTTTAAACAGCCCGCGTGCCACCTTTTACAATTTTTATATTCAAATTTCCATTTTTCTATTGCCTAGCATAGGTAGGGTAGGGTGGGGCAAAGATCCGCAATTTTAGGTTTCAACCTTTTTTCTCACCCAATAAGTAAAAGGTGCTGCAGGTTTTGGCTTCACTGGAAATCTTAATTTATGTGCTACAATATACCATTTTATTACTAGCGAAATAAGCACCATTTAGGAAAAAAAAGGAAAGGTAGACAACCTTGCCTTTGCGGACCTTTGCCCCACTGTTTGTGGTAAACGTCCGCGTGGTTTTTAGATTAGTTTGTAAACACAAACTAATCTAAAAACAAGAAATGCGCATTTGGCCAAATTATTGTCCATAGATCGCCTTTCAAAACCTGAATTATGGAATTGAACCAGTAAAAAAGTAAGCAAAGCGTATAGTAAATTACATTTTCAACTGAAGATGACCTACGGATTATTACATCAAAACAAGTAAAAAGAATTCTAACCTCATTGTTTTTGTTGTGCCGGTCGGACGCCAAGTAACTTTTGTGAGTCGTCTTCTATCAATGTTGCCAGCATAAAAATGTGTCTAAAACCACGACAATATTAAGCGATCATTTTAAATTGACGGTGCGGATCATTTCCCACTGCGGATCTTTGCCCCACCCTACCCTACCTATTTAAAATATCTAAAATTCTTGATTCGATTCAAACTATTAGGGGAGTACCTACCTACTTTAAATAAATTTATCAAATTAAAGATTTTCAAAAATAGAATCCTGATTGAACATTCATTATTTTGCAAAATGTCATTCTCAAACACGCGAACTGTCGAAAGTGCGATGTTTTCTGAAATTATCCAATTTTCTGCGCAATTTTCTAAATTTTTCTCTCCGTAAGAACCATCCTCGTACTTCAAGGAATATTCTAAAAAAAGAATTAGCGAAATCGGTTCAGCTGCTCTCGAAGTTTGCGCTTAGCAACACATTCAGCGATTCATTTTTTGGGTGAAATGCAGATCCGGGCACCACTTGGAAATTTAATAAAAATGCACTTTCTAGATGAGAAAAGTGTGGAAAAGTTGAATAAAAAAGAAATTAAGGCGCGCTCGGCAAAATTGAGGGAGATACAGCCGTTTAAAGAATGTATGAAATGACACTTCATGAACGATACTGTCCGCCATTTGATACTAATTTGTTGGTAGGGATACCTGATACAAGAGCCTAGATACGATTGTAGGGAATAAATAATAAGGCGCGTATGTACTGGAATGGAGACAAACCATTCAAATACTGGGATGTTTAAAAAAAATTTGTTTGATGTTTTTGTTTTGTTTGAAATTTTTGTTTGATGTTTTTGAAAACAGGGATGTTTTTTAAAATTGACGCGAGCAGGCGGTATAAAGGGGCACAAACCATGTTACACAAACCTAGCGTAGCCGCTAAACTACTTGAAAACAGGGATGTTTTTTAAAATTGACGCGAGCAGGCGGTATAAAGGGACACAAACCATGTTACACAAACCTAGCGTAGCCGCTAAACTACTTGAAAACAGGGATGTTTTTTAAAATTGACGCGAGCAGGCGGTATAAAGGGGCACAAACCATGTTACACAAACCTAGCGTAGCCGCTAAACTACTTGAAAACAGGGATGTTTTTTAAAATTGACGCGAGCAGGCGGTATAAAGGGGCACAAACCATGTTACACAAACCTAGCGTAGCCGCTAAACTACTTGAAAACAGGGATGTTTTTTAAAATTGACGCGAGCAGGCGGTATAAAGGGGCACAAACCATGTTACACAAACCTAGCGTTAGGTTAGGTTAGGTTAAGCATTTTTAAGACTACGAATTTTCATACTTTTGGTTTAAGAATACGGTCGTTGAGATAGTTGTAATTCATAATATAGGGATAAATATTTTTGAGAGCTGGTAACACTGACTTTCTTTTCTTAGGTTAGTATGACTGGTTTATTTATAAAATGGCGGGTGTACTAACATAATCTGTTCGTGGGGTGAAATTTTTCTTAACGTAATTGAAAATTAATTACTTATTCAATTTTTTTTTTTATTGCTTTCCGCACTTTTTTTCACCTTCCAGGTTAAAGTTCTCAACTTAAAACGCGATGAAAACATGGTTTTCTGCCAAAAAAAAGTGGTGCCCGGATCTGCATTCCTCCCCATTTTTTTATTATAGATATAGTTTTCAAGATTTAACTAATTTTTGCTTATAGTTAAAAATTTTCTCAGGATTCACATTTGCCTGCTAGTTAAATTGATATTCCGGAGTTTGAAGGGCTTTTCAACGTTTCTGTTAACAGTTTCATGTTTCATTAGTTTAAATCAGGTTGCTTTAGGAAAACCAGTATGTTAGTTTAGGCATCCAGAGGGTTACTCCAGAGGGACATTTCAAGAGGAATTTCATCATCACCCGTGCACCACATCATCATTGCATACCACCTTGCTCCTGTACTATGGAAAATTTTCAACAATGCTACGCCACAACGTTCTTCAAGAATATGGGTCACTCCAGAAGGATTATTTCAAGAGGAATTTCATCATCACCCATGTACCACATCATCATTGCATACCACCTTGCTCGTGTACTATGGAAAATTTTCAACTATGCTACGCCACAATGTTCTTCAAGAATATGGGTCAACTCATCTTCACGCTTCACTCTCGAGTCTGGGATGCTGTTTCAAGCTGAACATAAACATTGGATATATACATACCGCTGCTCAGTGGCAGTTACAGATGGTTGCTCTTGCTCCCCCACTAAATATAAGAAAATCTTTCTTCAATCATTAGCTCTACATGTCTAAACCATCTAAGCGTCCCTTTCTTAATCTAACTTATTACTCTTGCATCAGCCCTGCATTCTTTTCATGTTTTTCTCATACTATCATACATGGCTTTACCACACACACGGCGCAGGGATCTCAATTCTATAGCATTTAGTCCTTCCTCTACCAGTTTCATGCTTCACTGCCATACATCAGGTTTGGTCCCAGCACTCCATTGTGGACTAGAGATGGGTAAGTTCTGCATTTTACCGGAAGCCTCCGAGACTTGCTTCCTTTTAAAAGTACTCGAGTTCTAGGAGCAGGTCCCGGGTCCGAGTTCTTAGGTGCAGACTGAGCAATGGGTGCCGATGTGGCGCACCGAGCCGGGACGCACGGATTCAAAGAACTCGGAGCCGGGGCCTGCTCCTAGAACCCGCACAAGAACCCGGAGCCGGACAAGAACCCGCACGCGGAATCGGACCCATCACCCGTCGCACCCGAGTCACGAGTTGTGTAATTACATCTTGACGAATATCAGTGAAATACATTCGGGTCGTGTCGTGGTCCATTAATGCGAGGCCGTAACAGTTGTATATTACGTTCCAAGTTTCAAGGAATGACAATTTTAGCACACGCGTAAGCAGGAATAAATCAAATATAGTCATGTATATTTGAGTTGTCGTTGAGGATTTGTTGTTTTTATTTATTTATTTAATTTCAACGGTATACATATACCATAAGAACTGATTACATGTCACAAAATGAAAAATAATAATACAGAAACAATAAAAAAAATGTTTAACAGATGATTGTGGCATTTGAATTAGAAATAACACCAGATAGACAATTACATACAAAAATCTATAGTACAAAATATATAATTAATATTGACTGAAAAGGTTTGATAGCATAGCCCTCTTGTACCTACCTTCCGTGCAGTTAAATAGATCTGCAACATCTGCATATCTATTAGTAACATCATGTAACCTAGGTAAAAGGGAGTGTTTAGTATACTCAGTCTTATTATTGTTACATTTAAACAGGATTTTAGTTCGAGTGGTTCTCGTGGGAATGTGAAATTCAATGAGCTTAGTTAAATTAGGACTGTCTATGCTACCATTTACAATTTTGAACATAAATATTAAGTCGGATATAATTCTTCGATCTGAGAGTTTTAATAAATTTTGTTCTTTCATCAAGTAATTGTAGTTTATGTTTTCAATGGGAATACCGAGTTTAAAATTAATATGTCTTAGAAATTTATGTTGAATTTTTTCGATTGAATCTGAATTTATTTTAAAATGGGGGGACCAGATCGAGGAGTTATATTCGACTTGACTACGTACTAAGGATGTATACAAAATTTTTAGTGTTGAAATATTCCTAAAACCTCTGGAATTTCGAAGAATGAAGCCAAGCATTTTCATTCCTTTATTACCGATTGTGTTTATATTGGTTATAAAGTTTAATTTAGAGTCAAAAATTATGCCCAGGTCGTTAATTTCTTTGACAGAGGTAAGGGTAGTGTTATTAAGTACATATGGATGAATAATTGGTTGACTTATTCTGTAAAATCTTATTGCATGACACTTATTTATGTTCAGAAACAGTTTGTTAACAGAACACCAATTAATTAACTTGTATAAATTATTCTGTAGATAGATACAATCTTAAGCGGTTTTAATTATTTTAAATATTTTCAAATCATCTGCAAAAAGCAACACATTTACATCTTTATCAAATATATCAACAATATCGTTTATAAACAGAAGAAACAAAATTGGGCCTAAATGAGACCCTTGTGGTACACCACTGGTAGCTATAAATTGATTGGAAAGGAACAAATTAATTTTAACAAGTAGTACTCTATCAGATAGATAGCTTGCAAACCAATCTAAAAGTTTTCCATCAATACCTAGCTTACGTAACTTAACCAGTAGAATTTTATGGCAAACTTTGTCGAAGGCCTTGATGAAATCCGTATACATAAATAGAATCGACTTGATTTCTGTTAGCTAATGCGTTTGATATATAGTTTTCATATAACGATAGATTTGTTAGAGTTGATCTGCCCGACAAAAATCCGTGTTGATTTGGAACAATGATATGGTTAATATATGGGGAAATTTGATCAAGCAATAGTTTTTCAAAGAGTTTCGGGATTACAGATAGCTTACATATTGGTCTATAGTTAGTGATATCACTTTTATTACCCTTTTTTAATATAAGTGTTAGATAGCAACGTTTCCAAATGTCAGGGAAGCAACCTGTGTCGAGGGATTGATTAAACAATAAACAAATTGGCTCGGCCAGTGAAGCAATGCAATTAATAAGGATATTGGGATGCACATTGTCAGGTTCGGCCTTCTTGTTTTGTTTAGGGATTTAATTTTAGTTTTAACGTCATCTATATTGATGTGAACAGCAGGGATATGTATGCTCTCATTAAGGGAAGGAGGTGCTACATAATTGTCTGGGATATTTTCGTCATAGACACTTTTGAAATAATCAGCAAAATAGTTAACCTTCACTTTCATATCAGTGCTATTCTTTTCTTTGAAGTGCATTGAGCTGGGTAAACCTTGTTTGTTTTTTCTAAGAGAATTAACATGTGTGAAAAAGTTTTGTGTATTAGAGGGTATAGATTTTTCGATTTCATTTATATAATTAAAATATGATATTTTTGACAGTTTTTTACATTGAGTTCTGTAGTTGTGAAATATTGTATAGTCGTTAAGGGAGCTGGATTCTTTAAAGTTTTTGTGTGCAATTTTTTTACAGATAAATAGGTTAATTAGCTCACCGCTGAACCGTTTCGGGAACTTTGATCTTTGAAGTGTGAAAGTGGTACATAATTTTCAATGGCCCTGTTAATAATTGTGTAAAATATTTCAAGATTATAATTAATATTATTGTTGTGGTGAAGAAATGACCAGTCTTCATTTGCAAGATATTGGTTCATATTAGGATAGTCAGCTTTGGAAAAATTATAAGTAAGGTTAGGCAGAATAGTTGTGTTGTCCGGTGAGTTATTCGTCGTGATGGTTATGCTTAGAGCGGGGTGGTGGCAGTCTAGGGGGAGGAGCTCATCAACCGATTTAACAATATGAATTGAGAGATCACTACAGAATACCAGATCCAGCAGCCGATTATAGTTATTGTAGACTTGATTGACTTGATGTAGAGAGAGTAAGTTCGTCATATCTATTATTTCGCGAGCATTTTCTGGCAGGTTTAAGTTGGTAAAAGAGTTTTTATTCATCCAATCAATGCTAGGGGTATTGTAGTCACCAAATAAAATTGTTCTGGCATCAGGATATTTGTTTTTGAAGGTTTCGAGGTCATCAATATGGTTTCTGTAGACTGTGATATTGGATCCTGGAGGAATGTAGACACATCCCAATAGAATTTTATTTGATTTAGATTTTAGTAATACGAATACCTATTCCACGTCTTGATGTTTGCAAATTAATCGAGTGGTCGACAGTGATTTATTAACGGATATAAGAATTCCTCCTCCCTTTGGTTTTATTGCTGGTGGCTGGATTTCTGTCAAGGCGGTAGGTGTTGTAAGATGTAAATCCAAGTTCCTCAGTATGAATATCATGATCAAGCCAGGTTTCAGTAAGAAGAAATACATCGATGTTTTGAAGTAATGGAATAGTAGTTTTCAACTCTAAGAGTTTGGTGCGGCAGCCCCGGATGTTTTGGCCGTACCCATTGATGTCTTTGAGTTTTTTGTAGTTGTCTTAACTATTGTCGGCTTACTGTTGATATATTTAATAGTTAACCCAACTTCACCTCCCTGAATCCGACTTTCCATGGTTTGTCGTAGGTCCAACAAGTATTTTCTTTGATTTGGTGTTTGGTCGGCAAAAATTTTGACTGGGGAGTTGTTCAGGTAAAAGTTTTTTTTTCGGAGGATAGTCATTGCTTCAGTCGAGTTTCTTAGGATAACTTTAATGGGCTTCGATTTGTCAGGCCTCAGGATCAATGTTGTTGTCTATTTTCTTCAGAATGGTTGTAATTTGTAAATTGTCATCCTCGATTTTTTCAATTTGGTTTAGTTTTGTGCTTTCGGGAACGTTTATAATTATGAGATTATTTGCTCTGATTTTTCTCTCTTCAAGCTAAGTAAACTCTCTAAAGAAACACAATAGAGACAGTTTGTTTTAAAACAAAGTCAGCTAGTAGTTAGGTACTTACACATTGAACTATAAAAATTTTAATGGTAATCAATAGTCAATATTCTTTAATATCTTTTAATTCGTCCATTTTTGACTTTTACGTGACCTCTCAAACAATTCCGTACGTATACACTTTCTTCAATATATTATAATGATATTAGGGAACGTACCCATACTACGTAACCAATTTTTTTGCAATTTTTAACCCCCCCCCCGGTGACCAAAATCCTAAGCAAACCGCCGCTCATTTGTACCAAGCGTGACAATTTTTTATCCTAAAAGCCAATCACTATTATACTTTTGGCCATGAAAACCATATTAAATGTACGATCATGTTACAAAAATGAAGAAATAGGGTAAGGTGTAATACACAATATTAAGAAGGGAATTCTTAGATAACTTGGACATGTACAGGTAGAGCGGTGAAAAGAGTGTCAAGAGATTATATATTATGGAAGATTGATTTGCGGTACAAGTCATGAAAAGTAGAGGAAGTCATTGCACGATCCACTGAAATACCTGAGTTTATCTTTATTTATTTAGTACACGTTGTGCATATTTTGTATGCAAATGTAAATGTATAATTATATATTTTCTGTAATCTTTTCAATTTGGGAGGCTGGTATGGGTACCGCCGCCCTAGAACTATTTATTGGATGTACAACACCCCTTCCATAGGTCTACCCAGGTGGTTTGCTACTTTTGCTGACTTAGCAGGGTTGCCCGGGTTCATAGGGTGAGGTTTGTCTAGGTCTTGGCGGTGAACGCGTTTGCCCACCAACTGCGTGGCGGCCTTGATAGAGAGACTGGTTGAGGGAGACCTAACCTAGATCTCTCCAGCCAGACTCTCTCCATCCATTGTATTGCACCGCAGTGGGAGGGATGATGTCAGACGTCCGTCACTCTTGGACATATTAATTCCCAGATTCCTACCCACCCCTCATTCCTTTTTCCTTCTCTGAACTTTCTTTCCTTCCTTTCTAAAAGACCAACACAGCATCCTCAAGAACGTCATAGGCCCTGAGGGATTTTTTCCTCAGGGGCCTCCTGTGTGGAGCTAATTAAAAAAATATATTCAGACTATTTATAATGACCCGACGAAGTATTTAATTCATTTGGTCGTGCAGTCTCCCTCGGGCGTCCCCGACTTCCCCTACCATTCGGGTTCGCGTCATACTCTCCAGTTTTAGTTCATCCCAATCTATCTAAGCGTCCCCTTAGCTCTGGAAACATCCTCGTCATGGAAGCCCGCCTCAGTCCATCATCCAGTATTGATGCACACTGGAGAAAAATACTGGCTCCTTACGTGCTCACAGAATCCTGAAAGCTTAATATTATTATTTCTTTTGTTTTCCATTTACTACTATTAGCTTATTATCCTTTTTTGTTTCGTGTACATTCATATCCAACTTCTTTTTCTTTTTTTTCCTTTCAAATACTTTGTACATGTATGTTTATATTATACCCTTATGGAATGTGTGGGATTGCACTCTCCTCCCCACATACTGGAATAAACACTTATTTATTTATTATTTATTTAACTTGTTGAAAGCTTCAGTGTAATATAACGATTTTTTAATCATAACCTATAAATCTACTTTCTAGACTGTACCACTAGGTATGTAGAACCTCGATATTCCTACCCAAATTCCAAAATAACATTTACGTTCGAAAAATAAAGTAATCAGTTAAAAACTACCAAAAATTTCCTCCCATCCATCGACAATAATTGGGAAAGAATAATTTTTTTTAAATTGTGAAAAACTCCGGTAACAGACAGTAAACCTCTAATTATTATGCACCTAATTCAATAAAATATTAGTTGACACATAAAAATACACAATTCGCCCTAATAATTTATTGCTAGTATTGAATGATTAGTGCGTCTCAGTGGATACGATTATTTAACTATTTAACTCATCGGTACGGAAAAGAAATCTATATAACTCCAATACTAGACATTGAACAATAAACCAATCTTTCACTCACCGTAATGTTCTTGAACAGAATCGACCGCAAGATAAGCAAAAACTGTGACATGTCACCAATACCAGGACTCACTACTCACTAATACCAGGAGAACTGCGAACTAGATACTCGTGAGCGGCCGCGGCGTGGACCGCGGAGCAGAGGTGGAAGCATTCGGGTTTTTGGTCCGGCTCGAGTTTCCGAGGACCCGAGTACAAGAGCCCTTTCCAGCTTCCAGCTAGTACCAGGAGAACTCGCGACTCGCGAATGGAGCGGAGCGCGAACACGGGGACACCGCCGGCCGGTGGAGGCATTCGGGTTCCCGGTCCGCCTCCTAGTAGTCGATTTGAAAAAGGAGTAGGAGTAGGAACCGCTTCCCGCAAAGGACTCAATCACACGAGCCCATTCCAGCTGAACCGACACATCGCTATTGTGGACTGCTAGCTTCGCTTCTTTCGACAGTTTTTTGTTAGTGCCAACGGCGTTCAGTCATCCATAAATTTTTTTTTTTTTTTTTTTTTTTTTTTTTTTATTGTAATATAAAAAAATATGAGTTACATAATAAACACATATATTTTACAAAATATTAAATTAGAGGTCGTTTCTGGTCATGTATACCTTATCAGAAAAGAGGGGCTCTTGTGCCTGATAAGGGAGCCACGATTCTCACTTGAGTTGTAAGTTATAATCTGTTTTGTATAAAATATTTACTTTTTATTGTAAGTTTTTTTTGAAAAATTGTTTTATTTTATTTATTTGTTCTGATTGGTTGATGATGCAGCGCAATTCAGAAGGGAGGTTATTATAGTTTTTTATGGCTTGGAAAATATAATGATTTTGCATTTGAGTTGTTTTAAAATTAGGTGTTATAAATTGGTTTCCGTTTCTCATTAGTTTGTAAAATTCTTGATATTCTGTGTTATTTTTTTCTTTACACATTTTTATAATGGAAGCTTGTTTGAAAATTTCATCAACATTTGGTACTGGAAACAATTTAAAAAGTGATTCAGTTGAGAAGGTAGATTTTTTTTTTAATATTACTTTAATGATAATTCTTTGCGTGACTTTTACTGAGTTTAGGTTTTTTTTGTAAGATCCTCCCCAACCTATAATTCCGTAGATGAGTAAAGAATGAACAAGGGCATAGTACACATTTTTCATTATTTTTACATTTAAAATATTTCTTAACCTAACAAATATATATATACATTTCCTCATTCTCTTCACTAGCTCTGAAATGTGATTATTCCATTTTAGGTTTTGATCAATGATCACGAATGAATGTGGAGTTACCTGCATTGACCCTTCCTTCAATATCTCTATCAGCCTCCCTATCTCTCGTAAACATACTTTCCGAATACACAAGCTCATTCACTGTCATTTTGGGTGACTATTACAAATTGTCTTTGGAGATGCTATGTGAAGGGTCATTTTAGGGAAAGGAAATATTGGAAGGGAAAACGTATGATAAGTGGTTAGGATTCTCTGGGTTAGTGTGTCTAAGAGAGATGGACGGATGAACCTTTCCCTCCCACTGCGATGCGAGGCAATGGGTCGAGAGATTCCTGATGGAGAGGTGAAATGGTCTCCCTCAACCAGTCCATTCCAGCTCGCCACGCAGTACGTGGGCAAACGCATCCGCCGCTACCTTGAAAAATGTAGAACTCTAAACTAAACTAAAAAAATCCCATGAACTCAGGCATCCCTGCTAAGTCACCAAACTTAGCGATCCACTTGGGATGACTTATAGCAGAGGTATTGTTTATCCAATAAATAATTCCCGTGGCGGCGTTACCCACACTCGCCTCCTAATTTGAAACTTTTGCTTCATTCACATTCATACGTCGTTTCATGTAAAGGTACCCTTAACATAGCCCGACTCAAGTATTTGATCCCCTTGATCGTGTAATGCAGCCCTAGTGCTCCCTGTGGCCAGCCAAGTATTATTTATTTATTGAAGTGAAAACTTCTTCAGCACCGTTGTGATTTGAAAAACACATACATCTATAAGTTTTAGCCTGCGAGAGAATGAGATAGTAAAGTCAGTCTCATCTTTGTGCGGTGCTTCTTATTCTCCCCACTGTTGTCTACTTTTTAGTTTTCTTATATCTTTAGCGCCCCCCCCCCTTGAGTTTTTCTGTATCCGCCACTGCCGCTGCTGAGCTATTTGGTTTTCCATCTACCAACATCATACCATCTCCACTACAAGGACATTTCCTGTGGGACGGCAGTCAAGGCTCTGCTTCAAAGGTGTCAGGGGAACCTTGGGACTTATCGCCATAAGTCTTTTAACTCGGGGGGCATTGTAACAGTTTTACTTGTTACCCCAACTAAATTTGAATGTTGACTCGACCAAACATTGGAATTGGATGTTGACTCGGCAAACGCCTTCTAGCTACTCGCTAGGTTCAAACGAGTTAAGCCTTGATGACACACGGCGAGTTTAAAAGCTACTATCTGGGAAATTCACTATCTGTTAGTAAACTCGCCCAGTGTCATCGTGTTACTTGCTAACTAGCAGCGACTAGCAGATTGTTGACAATCTACGAAAAAAAGTTGAAAGGTCGTCAACTTTACTCGCCTACACGCTTGCTCGTGATTGGTTTATTTATGTTTCCAACATGGCTTCCGATAAACAGCTGATTTCGACTGTCAAAAAACTGAAGAATTAGTTCACGCAGGTGTCGTTATTCTTGTTACTGGCGCTAGTAGCGGCCTCAGTTTCCTACGCTTCTGAGCACTTCTGAGCGAGTGGACAGTTTTGTGTGTCATCATGACAATCTCACTCGCCGATTTACCCGCTTTTAAAACTTAGTAGATAGTAGCTTGTAACTCGCCGTGTGTCATCGAGGCTTTAGTGGCGACATCTGGATTTTGAAGGAGGTTGTGCTGAACTCCGCTCAGATCTCCGGCTGACATCGTGTGGCGTTAGTTATTACCTTTTACTGGTTATTTAAATTCAAATTTTACAATGGAAAAATAACATGGTCATGTTTATTAGACTGGCCTGGCGCCCGACAGAATTACAATATTTAAGGTTAGTGCCCGAGTTTAGATAATACTATCACACATCACTGATTTTTCTTCTTGTTTAATAATTTGTTAGTTTCATCATCTCTACAAGGAACCTTGGACAACGTCCTGAGATATAATACTTTTGATTCATAAATAATTGTCTCTAATTTTAAAGAAACATTATTTGCTGGTTTAGAATTCAATAAATGTTAAAGTTGATTGATTGGTTTCATTTAACTACCCGTGATTTATAGGAAGTATTGTAGTCGCTGGGAATATTGCATTAGTTTAACATGCTAAAATTATAAGTTACAATTCTTGACACAAAAGTAAGTAACCATTCATTTTTTCAAGTGAGTGCATGCTTCTACGAATGGTTTCCTTCTATATTCAATTTGGGAGGCGGGTAGGAGTACCGCCGCCCCGGGAACCATTTGGATGACCAACACCTCTGCCATAGGTCACCCAAGTAGTTCGCTACGTTTGATGACATAGCAGGGGTGCCCGGGTTCATAGGGTGAGGTTTTTCCAGATCTTGGCGGCGGATGCGTCTGCTCACCAACTGTGTGGCACGCCGGATCGGGAGAGACTGGGAGATCTTTTGACCTCTCCAGCAGGACTCTCTCGGAACATTGCCTTGCACTACAGTTGTAAGAATAGATTCATACGTCTGCTGCTCTTGGATACACTGACCCCAGATTCCTACCCACCCCTCATACCTTTTTTCCTTCCCAGAACTTCCTCTCCCTCCTTTTTCTAAAAAGACCTTCCACACAGCATCCTCAAAGACATAGGCACTGAGGGGAATTATTTTCCTCAGGGCCTCCTGTGTGGAGCTATTGTAAAAAATATATATTTTATTATTAATGTAATGAAATTATTATTTGTCAAAGTATCTGTTAATTGAATCTGTTACCTGGAGCTCTTTTTAAAAGGTTTCTTTAGTTCTCCTTGAGCTGCATAGGTTTTTAAACTTCAGTAGTCCTGCAGGTAGGTGGAGATGCAATGCACAGCAATATTATATTGTGGTGTAGTAGGAGCAGTGTTACTTAATTACTAGTGTAGTCTCATTTTTTTAAATCTGTTCAGGAAGACAGGAACTTTAAGGATAACCTTTTTTTTTCCTTAACAGCTAATTGGTTTCATCCAATTTCCTAAACAACAGGTTACTACATTTTAAAATCTTATTGTGCATTCTTTATCCGACAAAATATTATACAATGCTGGCGAGCGAAAATCTATTATAAATGAAGATTTTTATTTTGATTTGGTACTAAAAAACCTGCTGGATTATAGCACTGCCCTAATATCTCCAGAGTGCTGAATTGTAAATAATAATGAAATTACCTCCAGTCTTTTGCACTCTTCAAAAGTGCAAGTGTTTAATTATTACCCTATAAAATTTTCAATGTGAGTTTTGAACAGTCTGGCAACACCTCACTTAAGCCTCGATGACACATGGCGAGTTTACAAGCTACTATCTGGGAAATTCACTATCTGTTAGTAAACTCGCCCAGTGTCATCGTGTTACTTGCTAACTAGCAGCTACTAGCAGATTGTTGACAATCTACGAGAAAAAGTTGAAAGGTCGTCAACTTTACTCGCCTACATGCTTGCTCCGCTTGCTCGTGATTGGTTTATTTATGTTTCCAACATGGCTTCCGATAAACAGCTGATTTCGACTGTCAAATATCTGAAGAATTAGTTCACGCAGGCGTTGTTTTTCTTGTTACTGCCTCAGTTTCCTACGCTTCTGAGTGAGTGGACAGTTTTGTGTGTCATCATGACAATCTCACTCGCCGATTTACCCGCTTTTAAAACTTAGTAGATAGTAGCTTGTAACTCGCCGTGTGTCATCGAGGCTTTAAACAGCTTTGCAAATAATTGGTGGGTACCTGGTTCCTACCTAATATTGTTACTATGGAATAATCTTTCTAACTAAATGTAAAATAAAACTAAGTACAAAATACTTCACTGGCAGGAATGAAATATTACAAGAACATCCCTATGAAAAAGCACATAAAAACTTTATCATAATATATATTGTGATTTTTAATACAGTCATTAAGTGCATGAAACATTAAGGATGTCTTCTTTATTTCAGAATTTCATATTTGCTAAAAGATTATTTGTGGGAGAGCGGGTGTGAATTCCCTACAACCGCCCGGTGGATGATATGCCCTCAGCCAGGCCAGAAGGAGTGTGTGTATTTCATATCAATACTGTATTGGCAAGACTTCTAAAAATGTTGGCTATTCCTAATATTTATTGAAATATAAAATATATTGTATTTTTGTATTGATTGTTTAATGTTGATAATTGATAAAGTATAGAGAAGGGAGACGCAATCGCTACCAGATGCATTAAAGATGAGGCAGGGAACCTGTTGAGGGAGGAAAATGAAATTCTCAGTAGATGGAAAGAATACCCCCCCCCCTGGTGACCAAAAACCTAAGCCCGCCGCCGCTCATTTGTACCAAGCGTGACATTTTGAAGACCCCCCCCCTAAACGTGTCACGTAGTATGGGTACGTTCCCTAAATAGCATCCAAACGAACGAAGAGGGCCAAATTTCGTTGGAAGAAGTAAAACTGGCGATTAAGTCCCTTAAAAGGGGAAAAGCAGCCGGAGTAGATGAAATAAGGCCAGAAATGTTAAAAGCTATGGGTTACTAAGGCCTCAGGTGTTTAACGCGAGATTTATCAGTGGCTTGGAGAACGGGTAAAACCCCCTAAGAGCAATCTCCAGCGAACACCGCGTCTGGCATTCTCAAATATATATTTTTAAAGAAACAGCACGATTTTTTAGACGAAGTTCATTGTTTCGAGCATATTTAGTGCGCCGTGTTCGTTAAAAGATTCCGACATGTTCCGACACTATCAATAGCAGTTTCTTTCAAGCACGTAATTTTTTGTTAAGTTGGCAACACTGCGCATAGTTTTTGTTTGTGCTAAGCATTTTGACAGTCTACAGAGGAAGCTTGTGGCTTGCTTCAAGCGTTGCGCAATAATCTACGTGCTGGCGGCGAGCTTGATGCGAATTGATATTATTTGGGCGTAGACCACTCATAGACTTATATATTTTTAAAATTATTTATTTGGCTTTCACCCAAAGGGTGATCTTGGCCATTTCTTGAAGTTAATTACATTTTCGAAACAATCGCAGAATCATAAAATAGGAACCCATGTACATTACCCATGTAAAGGAACATATTTTTTTCAAAATTGGTTACATATAAATTAGATGAAATTAATATAAAATGAAATTGTTTTTGTGTTTAATTTGTAGAAATGCATCTGATTTTCTTTTAGATTAATGTAAATATTTGTATTTATATTAACGTAAGTTATTTATATTTATAAAAATGAATCCCTGTTTCCCTTGGTCACGCCATAACTTCAAAACCACTTTACCTATTTCTTTCATCTTTTTTTTTAAGTCTTCCAATACTTTGTGGAAAGATCTTACGGAAAAAAATTTGAAGGCCGGCGTAGAATATATTATTAAGTTCTGCAAGTATTTTATTTTATGTTCTCGTATTGTTTAATAATATTGTAACTACTATTGATTAATAATGTTTTTATTCAGTCTGCAAGTATTTTTTTGTTTCTTATTGTTTAATAATAATGTGACTGCTTTGACTGATTTAAAATATTGTTTAAGTCTTGTGAACATCTGAGAAATAGGGAATAAATAATTTTCCTTAATCAACTTTATCAATTAATGTTATATTAAATTATTAATTATAACATTTATTCATAATATCAACGGAAATATACAAAAATGCTTCGTAAGTAAGGTCATCTATTTTGAAAAAATGCATGTAATCATTTGGTGCTGTGCCTGTAATACGCTTTGTAAATACTTATTAGTAAAGCGGGATCTCAATTTGTACCATTCTTAACACCAAATTCGTTTATTTTTATTAAAATACAAAGCTAACCCAAGAGCTAAAAATGCTAATGCTTGTCTCCGTTATATTCCATTTTATTTCAGTTGCACAAAATTCACTGTCAACCATAATGTACATAAACCAAACAAACCAAAACATAAATGGATTTTACACGTTATCACGTGTAAAATCCGTGAAAGATCTCGGTGTCGTCTTTGATCCCGAACTGACATTCTCTTGCCATACAGCTCACTCAGTCTTGCTACAAACTTCTTGGATTCATCATCAGGACTTGTAAGCAATTTGACAACCAAGAAGCTATGCTAGCGTTATTCGATGGCATACTGAGAAGCAAACTGGAGTACGCGAGCGATGTTTGGACACCGTACCACCAGAAGTACATTGATATGTTAGAGCAAATCCAGAAGAAATTCCTCAGGTATGTTTATATGCGAAAGCATGGAACCTATCCAAGATTCATGCACCATATTGACTTACTTGAGGAAACTGATTCTGTGAGCCTGGAAACTAGAAGGAAAGCAAGTCTTGCTATTCTGTCTTTCAAAATTTGGAACAATTTCATCAATAGCTCATTTCTCTTGGGATGCTATGATTTATATGTACCAGACCACTACAGCCGAAGTCGACATCATGACTTATTTAAAGTACCGAACGGCAGAACAGACGTCTTGGCAAAGCATAGCATGACGAGGGGAGTGGTGCTGTTAAATGAAATTGCAAACCATTTGGATGTAAGTGACTGTTCTTTATATGCCTTAAAAACATTATTGAAGAGTCACTTGCCTAAATGCTGATAGGGTAACTAAATTGTACTGTAATTGGAATTATTCTGTTGTACAATAATAATAAAAATAAAAAATAAATAAAATAAACCAAACAAACTATCGAAAATCACATCTAGGCAAAGACAAATGATTGCCAGAACGCTTGGAGACGATCAAGCGGCTTGATGGCAAGCTCGTAAATTTATTTTCCATTATTGTCTATGGATGCTTGCCTCAACAGCTTGACGCGCGCTTCAAGCGGATGAGCCAAGCCTTAGTCTATACCTAGACGATATTTCTCTCGAGAGGCATTTGAACATATTCCTCCTTTGTCTATAGGTATGGCTTTGTCCTATGGCTTCCTGTCATTTTCGGTAGTCGAAAGTGATTTTTGTGCGAGATGGAATCTAGTAAAGAAAAAGAATTATTTGTTATGTTATAATAAATGTTATATATTATTATTTTAATATAACATTAACGTAATAACATTATTAAATTATATTTCCATTAATTTAAAAAGAAAAATCAGATGGATTTCTACAAATACAAAAACAATTAATACCTATTTTGTAATAATTTAATCTAATTTTTATAAACATTTTACATGATACGTAATATCTAAAATCACCACTTAGGTACTTATTTGTCTATGATTTGTTGTCTACGCCCAAAAATATAAATTCGCTTCAAGCATTGCGCTATAACGTAGATTATTGCGCAATACTTGGTTCAAGCATCTAGTTTCCCCTGGAGACGGTCAAAATGCGGTCAAAACTCTAGCCATAGACAAAAAACTACGTGATTGAGCCAAGCCGCTTGATAGTGTCGCTAGCCCTTTGGTTAAACGTCACATACGTTATAATCTACGCATTCACAGATGGCGCCAATTAAATTTTTTTGTCTATAAACAAACCCATGTCTTTCAAGAAAAAAGGCTGAAAAATACAATATTGGATTGAGTCACCGATACAAAATTAAATTTTTCAGCCTTTCTTGAAAGATTTGGGTGTGTTTATGGACAAAACTATGTATTTATATTCATATTAAATATGAACAGGCGCAAGCAATTAATTTACCTTAATATTTTTTAAAGCGTAACGTGGAAAAAGTATTAAAAACCTAAAATTATTTAATTGGCGCCATCTGTGAATGCGTAGAATATAACGTACGTGACGTTTAACTTTAAGTCCTATTTGCGATTCAACGGTTTGGTAGTCAGTGGTATATTTATGGTTTGGTACCTCGATAAAGTTTCCAGTGAAAGTCGCTAGATGGTTGCTTTGAAGCCAAATAAACAAAGTTTACAAAACTTGCGGTCGCAAGGCCACTTAGTTCGACAAACTGTTTCATCTTCAAGTTTATGTCATAAACATATGCGTGCAAAGTGCAGTGCTTCGCAAAAAGTGTGATATTTCCTTGGGATTACCTCATTTTAGGCTGAATCTTACCGGTAAGTCTCACACATTTATACAGAGAGTGCTGGTAGAAATTTTGAGCGTTTGTTATATCGATGAACCCTCCGTATCTTTAAAAACAAGGCTTCGCTGTCTACCGGGCGTCTGTCAAACGGCATGTTTCAATGCAGTTTCGTTTATCGTACGCCATGAACAATAAATTAAATTCAGTAGAATTTTTAACATAAACACCGATTCGTCATGGATGTATCTTTGTTTATTTACTAAGCTTGATATTGAACAAATTGTCGCACCTGAAAACAAGCATTTGTTTTGATTCAGTCTGCCGTATAAATCCAATCATGTTCGGCAACTACAAAATTGCAATTTTCTACTGCACTGTGTACCTACCTGTGTAACTTCGCCGACTTGACACTGACATTGACATAAATGATTGCCTTTTGTTATTTATATATTTAAATATGGAATGAAATAAATTCATTTGAGTGTTACTATACTAATAAAGCTTCACGGGAAGGAACCTGGTAGGAGTAGGAACTGGCGTCATGATTCGTGAATCGTTGTTTAGGTTGCGATTTTAAAAGCCAGGAAATCTAGCAAAGGGAGGGAGAATGCTAAGTATTATATTACTGATATCGATCGATTATTGAACCTTGCCCTCGACGTGGGGCGTAGGGCTCACCGGACTCACTGAGGCGCGTTTGTAGTTAGCACCAGCTGCCGCTTTTACGAAGACTTGGTGCCCCCCTCATTGCGCAAAATAATATTTTAAACTCCGGTACTCAGTTCAGTCTGTGTATTTATTATGCAACCCGCAGTATCTCATCATGACTGTGGATTTAATAGTGAATGAATATTTTAATATTTCGCGGTTAATTAAACAAAAGTATTGCCTTTCACGGCCTCTGCTCGTTTAGTTGAAGTTTTACTCAAGTGGAACCGCAAACAGAAACAGTGCTTTCGCAGAAGCATAAATAGCAAATTGTAGACGATAAATTGATATGTATAATAAAGCTACCTATTATAATATTATCAGTTTTTTGACAAGTCTTTGGTACCTAGCTACTAGTAGGTATTTTTAATGGAATTTATCATTATTTCCCACAGTGAAATTTAGTTTTCTTTGACATTATAAAATTTCCTACTGCGTGTGAATATTTAATAACATAATAATGAATTATATATTTAATGAATTATTCCCATAACATAACTTTTTCAGATCAGTGAAAGTAGAAGGCAGGTAGGGATAGGTACAAACATATTGGAATATAAGCAGATGTGCTATCTGCTGTTTTTACTATGTGGGTCTGCGCTTCCGGGTGTCGCCGATATTGTTTACCAATTAACAAATAAACTAAAAGAACAAATAATTAACGAATAAACCAAACGAACGTTAAACTAAATGATCGAATTCTTTCCTTACTCAAAATATATTGTTAACCATTTTAATGCACATTTTCAAAAAATCAACGAAATGAACAAATTCTTTTTGTATGAAAACTACGCTAATTAGCGCGTAGTCCGGCGACAGTTGCGCGGACATCATAGCATATCTCTTCTGTATTATAATATCTTTGGTTAGGTACCTAGGTACCTGCCATAAAAAGCAGGAATATTTTTCTGTGGTAAATGTTTAGTTTTAGCTATGTAAGGTACTAAATGGGTTTTCCCATTTATTTCGCGCAGTTGGACTTACAGACTGTAAAATATCTTACTGTAAACAGCAATTTCTTTGATGGTATCAACTACCTACCTAGGTACAGATACCTACTACAAGTGCTCGTCTTGGCCTACGATACCCTGTTAACGATACCGTCATTATGCCTTGGATTTCTTACCTTAGATAGTTTTAATTGGTGTAAACTCCTCGTATTCGTTTTATAGGTATAATGCGTATTACACTCCGATGCACCCTATTTTTTTTGCATTGTCTTACATTCATTTATATTTCCAAAGTTTTCCTACCTTCAAAATATATATTTTTTATATCTGTGTTTATTTGTGAAATCCAAAACAAAACTTTTTTGCTTATGGCAACTATTTTCGACACAGGGAAAGACATCTTTTCTTCCGCTGTTTCCGACATGTCGAAACCATGGGGATATTGCAATAACGTTATATAGACTTATATAGAACCACTTAACAAGTTAACAATGACCAAAAACTGATTCTTAAAGTTATGTTCACGAAAAAAATTAGATATCCGACTCATTTACTTTATAAGGAATGTAATGTCATGAATGTTAAACAGCTGTATATTACACAAATACTTTGTAGGTTTTTTAATAATATTAATATTGCAGAAAGAACTCAGCAAATTCGTACTACTAGAATTGGGTCTGGTCTAAACTTTGTGGCAATTCAAACTAAATCTTCTTTTGGTCAAAGAAATTACTTCTATCAGACTCCACTCATATTTAATTGCCTTCCAGAACATATTAAGTCATCTAATTCCTTGTGCACTTTTAAAAAGATGGTTAAATTATTCGTGTTAGCCGAGGATTGCCAATTGATTTTTTCTACATTGTCATTTCTAAATTAAACCTAGATATATATTTTTTAATTGTCTCTATTGTTGAAAATGGTATGAACTAATGATACAATGAATTTGTTTGATCTCTTAACACTTTGTTGTTAACTCACACAAGTATTATTTTTTCTACAAATTTCCTCCGTTTGTCATTTCATTTTTAAATTTTATTATTTTGCTTTTACTTAACTTTTTGTTAATGGTAATGAGTAATGACCAAATAATGGCAGAGATTTATGTGTGTTACTTTTATTAAATTGTGAAACTATTAACCCCGATACGGGCGAACCCTAGTGGGTTTAATAATTACAAAGTATTTGTGTAATATTTGCCTCGCCGAAAGAAGGAAAACTGCTTTGCTGACAACAGCATATAAACTTTTAAACGGTTACATCTGTATTCCCGATATAATAATGTAAAAACAAATATTATATTGAAAAATTGGCTCGCCGAAAGAAATAGTTTGTATTAACACTTTTTGTAGTAACACAAAAACATGTCTAACTGCATAATAAGTTTTATTTTTTAAAAACTTCAAAGTAAAAGCACCCATTGACAAACTACTTAAAAGTAGTTTATTGGGACTTTTCTTTTTTCTGTAATATTTTATTTTATTTGATTTCCTGTAATATTGTATTGTATGGAGAAAACTAAAGTTGCCGATGTAGTTACCCGAATAGACCAACAAAAGTGGAGATGGACAGGACACATGATACGCGATCCACAAGAGAAATGGTGCAAAAATGTCACTGACTGGTATCCCAGAGATGGCAAGAGAAGTAGAGGACGTCAACACATAAGATGGGAAGATGACCTAAAACTCACTGCTGGACATCAATGGAGAAGAGTAGCGCGTGACAGGTCCCAATGGAAAATGTTAGAGGAGGCCTATGCCAAGAGGCAAACTGAGCTTCGGGATATACTATAACAAATAAGATCATGTCTAAAGCGCGCCTTCCACTGCGAGCGGAGCGGACTCATTAAGGAATCCGCTCGACTAGCAAACGTTAACTGCATACAAGTGCTTCCATCAAGAACGAGGCCAGCGAAGCGGACTAAACGAGTTAAATAGTTTCGAACGAGTCCGCTCCGCTAATGCGAGCGGAGCGGACTCCGTACGATCTCCGCTCGACTCGCACACGTTAACTGTATACAAGTGCTTCCATCAGGAACGAGGAAAGCGGAGCGGACCGAACTTGTTAAAATAGGTCCGAAAGAGACCGCTCGCGCACACCATCGCCGACTAGTTTCTAGCGGACTCCGCTCAAGAACTGTAGCCAATTCAATTGCCTCGTTGCGTTTTTGTCGAGATGGAGGTGTTTATTGAAGCCGTTTGCCAATTTCGTTTATAGGATACGACTAGCAAAGATTGTCAACATAAAGGATTCGGCTTAGAAAACCATTATTGAGATGATATTTGCGGAAATAAGAAAGTAAATTATTTTTTTAAAGTTTTTACATATTTGAAATGAGATTCTTTTTATAAATGTACATTTAATTCATACGTAACATTTTTTTTCATTGCATACATGCTGTCAGAATCATATTCACTAGAATCAGTACTTGACATCACAAAAATCACTCCGTTCACTTCGAAACAAAGCGATACTGACTCGTTTTCAATGGAAGGGCAAAACTATTTCTCATTTTTCATTGACCTCGCTCCGCTCGCCCCGCTCATTTCTCTCGCACAGGCAGTGGAAGGCAAACACCTATCTTCTAAGTGACTCTTTTTTGATGGAATGTCAAAACTATTTCGCTCAGCTCCCACTCCGCTCCGCTCTACTCTTTTCCGCTCGCAATGGAAGGCGCCCTTTAATACTTAATTATTTGCTATCTCACTTTCTCTAATGACGCTAAAAATCTTCCGGAAACAATTGAAATAACTGTTATTTTGTAATGGAAACATTATCTCATCTCTCGTCACAAACGAGGGCATTTTGGCGCTTTTTTTAATGAAATTTATTTACTGGTAGGACATGACCTTACGCGACGCATGGCAGTTGAGTACTAAAACTACGAAATCGAAGACAAATACAATTGCATTGGTTTTGGCTTACTACTTTTGAGATATCTACCACGTGTCTACAGATTATATAATATAACGTCATTGGGATTTTGTATGTAGTTTTGTTCAAATACCTAAATACATAAGACCAAATGCTGAATGTTATTCATGTTTCAATTAAAACTGTATTCCCATTTAAAAAATCATAATAACAATTATTAATTCATTAGAATATTGTGCAATAAACGACATACGTATTCTAAAAAATAGATATTTCGACGCGTCGCGAGCGACGGTTGAAAAAATGTCGTCAAACCAATAAGGGGTCATACATTAATTATGTGAGCAGTTTTTTTTTCCAATCTAGACCCCTCTCCCCCCCCCCCTTGATGAGATTAAATGAGGTTTGGTGCGACCCCCCCCCCCTCTCACGTGAGATTCCGCGACCGTGGAAAAATATACGTTTTCATCGTGGGCGGGGCCTCAAAGAATCCCATCCCGCCTCATCCTATCACATTACGTTGTATTTACCTCAACGGGGGGGGGGAGGCGTAATGGGATACGATGGGGCGAAATGGGGTACGGTGGGATGGGTTTCTCTGGGTCTGCGCCCACGTCGTTAAGTTTTTTCAGCGGACAAAATTTGGGACGCTTCAAGAAAATTGTATCAATTTATTATGTAAGATGACGTGAGATTTTTAATAATCCCCCCCACTCGGTTTACATGAGATTTGGTGAGATTTTACTGGACCCATCCCCCCCATTGTGAGCTCACGTAATTAATGCAACAATCCCTCGGGATTACGACAAGCGCAGCATCGGGAGATTCCGGTTCTACTTAGTGCCTCCGTACATATACGGAGATACTTACAAGATACTCGATCCCCGTGCGCGTATCATACGCGCCGATCGTAAGTATCCCCCGTACGATTTTGTTGGTGTGCCCGTTCACGGCGCTACGCGGTGGCTGTCGGTTTCCAATCAGTATCACGATACCGACAGTGCTGATCGCACGCGACGCTCGCATCATCTGTGTCTGATACTTATTCGTTTGACGTTTGACAGAAATGGCGTCGGAACATGAAAGTAATGTTAGATTTGTTCTGGAAGTGGAAAAAATGCATGTTTACATAACTATACTTTACCAGAATACGTAAGCAACGATTTAGTGGAAAAGGCATGGATTGATGTTGGAAAAAAAGTCATATGACATCGCATGACAGCGTGTTCACTCCACGCTTGCACGTGAAAAATGACCAAGTTCAGTGCATTTCGGGTAGCGCCGTGTACGGAGACTAGCATTAAAAAGTGGTATATCAGCAGGGTACTTGTGGTTTCGTCACAATTACGTAGATTGTAAGTATCTCCATGAACGGAGGGCCTTAATGATAATGAATGGCCGACGAATTACGAACTAGAATCGCAGTTAACGAATTTGTTGTTAATTTTAAGGTTAAGGATAATTCCTTATCCTTTAAGTAGAACCGGAATCTGAATAGAACTAGGAGTATTCTAGTTGTGGTATCTACCACCCCGTTTCGAACTATGGGTCCTGATCCTGATCCAAGAAGCTTGCGGCTCTTTCATAGAAGTCTTCGGTTCTGCGTTCGGCCTCTGCCGTATAGTTAAGAATAATGTAGGACACCCTACTTTAAGATAACGTAAAACCATTAAATTCTATCGGCACAAATGACTAATTTATAGCGCATTGTTTGGCGATGGTTCTCCAACACGGTTGTGCTTATTATTAAGGTCAACAACATAGAACTTCCATTCAAGTTAGAAGTACCTGCCCAGATGTCGAGTAAATCAATCTTTACTCACAACGACAAACCAAATCACAGAATAACAATAAAATAAGGTTTCTCTTTGCAAGTCAACAAGTTATATTTGGTACCTAAACTATTGACATACATTTGAAAGATTTAATATTGTTCTTCCACTAGCAGTCCATGATGGAGTGCTGGTACCTACCCTTTTTTTTTACATGAGCTCCACACAGGAGGCCCTAAAGAAAATAATTTCCCTCGGGGCCTATGTCATCTTTGGGGATGCTGTGTGGAGGGTTTTCTTTAAGGAAGGGAAGGAGAGGAGAGTTCTGGGAAGGAAAGGGGTTTAAGGGGTGGGTAGGAATCTAGGGTTCAGTATGTCCTGGTCATCCGCCTCCAAGACCTAGACAAACCTCACCCCATGAACCCGGGCACTTCTGCTAAATCACCAAACGTAGCGAACCACTTGGGGTGACCTATGGCAGAGGTGTTGGTTATCCAATAATGGTTCCCGGGGCGGCGGTACCCATTCCCGCCTCCCAAATTGAAAAAACTTCGCCTCCCAAACCCTGTTGTAATAGTCCGAATAATAGAAAAGTATGTATGAGAAGATGTATGAATGTGAATGCAGCAAGGAGTGTGTGCCAAGACCTTGTTGTTTGGTATATATATATATATATATCCTGCTACATTTGTTACGTCCACTCCCTAAAATCTCCATAGTATTGTTGCGTCCACCGACTTACGGCGTCCGATATACGGACGCAACAATGTTTTGACTTCAAAATTGGCCAGATTGATGCTTACCTCATGTAGAATCATTTGGCAAAAATTGTCATGGAAGCAAAAAATCTCTCAGAATGTCTGGAATCGTATATCGAACGTTTGACGATTTGCCGACAGGTTCGCTACACGAAGTATATTTTGAGCAGTGTATATTTTCATAAATATTGGCGGTCCTTCTGCGTCCACGCAGATATATTATTTTTAAGATATACCAACGGCCGTGCTGCGTCTACACAGTTGGTCCTTCTTGCATCCATGCAGCAATATAAATTTTTAGACATAACAACGGCCGTGCTGCGTCTAGACAGTTGGTCCTTCTTACGTCCACGCAACAATATTATTTTTAAGCCATAACTAACCTGCCAACTTATGGCGGGATTCACTTTCTACCGACATAGTGGAATGCTTTGAACCAAGAATAGCGGCAATACAAGTAACTGTAAACGGCGACAAAATATTAATTTTTTCAATTTATATGCCGACAAATAAACCAGAAAATCTTGAGGAATTTATAAACTGCATGGGTAAGGTAAATGCAATAATCAATGAAAGGAACTCGTCGATTGCGATTATTTTGGACGATTGCAATGCAGATCCCAAAAGTCTGTTCGACCGAGAACTGAAAAAGTTCTGCGAAGGGTTTAAGCACGTTTGCGCCGATACGAAACTGATGAACTGTGATACTTTTACATATGTGAGTGATGCCCATAGCACCACAAGCCGGTTAGATCACTGCGTCGTCACAAAAGCACTGGGAAACGCTATAAATAGCGTAAATGTACAATTTGATGCAGTGCGGTCTGATCACTTGCCAATGATTACAAAACTAAACCTTCAATTTTTACCAGCCTTACTGTATGTTACGCTATATAAATCGAGGCGCTATGCGAATCATTAAAATATTATCATTAAGAGCGTTTAACCAGTCAGCGGACGAAAATCCACATTTCGTCGAAAGTTGTTCTTACGATCGTGCAGGGCGGTTACAATGAGAAAGATTAATTTTTCTCCGTACCAGCTTTTTTAAATTATAACTCAATATCGAATTTATTTCAATCCAAATTAGCTTTAATTTATACCTTCATCCAAAAATGCTGAAAGGCGTGATGATAAAACTATTAAAATAATGTACTTTTTGTAATTATTTTTTGATTATAAGTATTTATCATTTTTCAATAATGTCTAAATTTTCGATTAGTTTGTAAGTGCGCAAATAAATACACAAATGGACCAATTTTCGTCAAGAAACACATGTACGTACATATTTTTAATGATTTTATTGAAACTAAAATTAAAATTCTAAAACATGCGTTTGCTAGATAATGTATTGATTTATTTTACTACGTGATTATATTATTTGAAATGGGTGTGGTATAATACAAAATCTTTTTTGAAAATTTAACAAATCTGCCAATGACCCATGGAATAATCTTATTATACTAAAAATTAAAAATTTTCTCAAAATTTATTACATGCGAATGTTAGATAAAAGATCAATCTTTCGAAATCAATTTATAATTTTTTGTGGAAAGGAGTCAATACGTCTAAAATCTGATTTGAAAATGACATATTTCTGGTTTTCTCTGGTAATGCCCTCTTAATATTTTTAGAAGTTTCAGTGAATATTTTGTATACATATTATATTTTGGACGCAGGAGTGTGACAGTATTGTTTGCCCTTACTTGAAATGTATAATTTCATAACTAAACGCGCCGGTTTGCGCCATTATCACTACAGTTAGTTCTGAATGGCGATCGGCATCATTGTAAATGAACCCATTGTTGCCAAATCTGGCGATTTAATTCATCAAGGACTTAAACAATACATAAAAATATATCTAATATCTACTCGTGAATGGCCAAGAGGACGCAATACTATCGTTGTTATGGCTGTAATGACTGTGACAATGTGAGTGGGTGGACACAGCACGACCGTCGTTGTGCCTAAAAGTAATATGACACAGAATAGACACAGACCATCGTTATGACTTAAAAATAATATTGCTGCGTGGACTCAAGAAGGACCAACTGTGTAGACGCAGCACTACCGTCGTTATGTCTTAAAAATAATATTGCTGCGTGATAATAGCGTGGTAATAGCGTGATACTAGCGTGATAATAGCGTAGACGCAAGAAGGACGAACTGTGTAGACGCAGCACGACCGTCGTTATGTCTTAAAAATAATATTGCTGCGTGAACTCAAGAAGGACCAACTGTGTAGACTTAGCATCACCATCGTTATAATAATAATAATAGTATTTTATTCCAAAATGTATGCAGGGGTAGTGCAATGCAATACATTCTATATTTTGAAATAACAAAAGAAATTAGACAAATAATGAGTTAAGGTTAAAAGTAAATAACAGCACATAAATAAAAATAAAAACGAATAAGCACGAAAAACATGAGAAATGAACTGATGAAATGAAATTGGTATCCACAGTATCTATTCGCGATTGTTATTAAAATATTACATCCAGGGCCCGCAGATACTTCAAAAGTACACCACTGCTAACCCTGTTCAAATTGCAAGTACGCCCTACGGTTGAATTTGGCAGCCACCTCTAGTCTGGAGACCAAAAAATACCATAAAAAAACCTTGACTCTGTACAGAAACGGGCGGTACATTTGATAAATTCTCCTAACTTAACAAACAGATTGCAATCTTTAGAGCACAGGCGTCAGGAAGGAATGCTGTCCTTGTTCTACCGGTATTACATTGGAAGATACTTCGAGGAACTAGCGTCATTGATCCCCTCAGCACCGATGCATAGTCAGAAAACACTCCAAACATGCCCCCAACATATGCACACGGTTGATATTTGTCACATGAGAACGGGTCGTTTCTACGACTCGTTCTTAAGTTCAACAGCTCAGCTGTGGAACGATTTTCCAGCCTCTGTGTTTCCACCTTCCTACAAAAAATTTAAAAAGTGATTCGTAAATTACAATAGTTACTGATTAAAATAATGTTCAAATAAAAGCCCAGCGGTGCCCCGAGCTACGGATATCTCTAATGAATCTGAAATTTTTGGAAATCAAGATCATATTTTTGTATTTAATTGATATACGCTTTTACTCATCAATACAACTAATGATTCTATAAATATAATATGAAAAATATAAGTTAAATACCTGAACATGATGATTCTATAATCACTTTTTTTTCAAATACCTGAACATCATGATTCTATAATCACTTTTGTATTAGGTATCTTCCGAAATAAATGTGTAAACTTGAGTGACAAGCGGGCACACTTGACGGGGGTTCTTGACTTCACGACCAATAGGCATGCACTGAGGGCGATGACAGGTATAAAGGTTGTGTCAATTGTCTGCTATGTAATTATGCTTCAACTAAAGCGTTACCTGACAAGAGTACAAGTACTTTGTAAGATTGTCATACCTTCACAGTCACTGCAACTGTGAAGCTTTGGAATGTGTGAAAAACATGTTATTATAGACAATCATCTTAAGTGAAAATATCAAATCGACAACTTTTCAATAAGGGTAAGAAAATTAATTCACATAGTCTTTGCATTACGAAATATAATTAAACAACAGACCTAAGAAAAATATATTTCGGATTGTGTGCAACCCCATCTTAACGTATGGTTGTATTGGTTGGGGGTTAGCAATTTTAGTTCTGCTTGTGAAGGGCCAGAAATCCATAAATAGAGTCATTATATCGCGTCCATTGGTCAAAACATTGCACATATAATTTGGTATCAGTGATCAATGAACCGGTGGATGCAATTTTTAGCCATACATTGTTTTTAATTGTTTGTCTAGTTTCTAGTTTTTCTAGATATTAGAAATATATTATAAGTTTGTACAGCGCCCTTGAGGTGATTTTTCACAAAAAGTACGCTTTGTAAATCAAATTATTATTATTATTATTTTGCGTACAAGTTCTCTAGCGATCAGCTGTACAAAAAATTGGATGCAAAAAGGGTTAGGTATTATCCGCGTACACAAAAAATCTAGAAAATATTAATAAAATTGATCATAAATATCACAAGAAGTCACACCAGAAATGATGTCGTAGTCTCAGGGTGAATACGGCAAAGTGTCAAAAGACATATACATATCTGGGACTGAAAAATAAAATCCCCCCAAATTAAATATTAAAACATGCAAATTGTCCAACATCGCATCGGTTTAATTAAATAATAAGTGGAGTCTGAAATACTATCAAATAATATTAATTAAAAGTTTACATGGTTACCTAATAATGGTATATTTAGTAAAAACTTAGTATCATCATCATCACTCTTGGCTCTACAACCCCTGGTGGGTCTTGGCTTCCTCAAAAGTCTTCCTCCACTCATCACGGTTTTGTGCCAGCTCTCTCCAGTTTACAATCTCCAGTTTACCATCTTTGAGAAAAAAAAACTTAGTATATGTGTATTTAAATTTAAAAAAAAGCATTTTTTAAAGAATAAATTTTTGGCACTCCGTTAACGGCACATTTAATAAAAAAATTAGAGTAGGTTAATTTTTAGAAGAAGAAAAAACAACATTTTTTAACAGAATAAATTTTTGGCATTTACACCAGCATTTAGTACCTTTTAACGGGCAGTCTGCCTAGCTAGGAACTAATATCAACCTGCATGATATAATAACACTTGTACACATTTTTAATAATTACAGTTATTTTGCAACATTATTACTAGATATTATTTTTGCTACTTATATGTATCTAATGTAATGTAATAAATAAAAAAAATGTCTGTAAAGCTAGAAATTCTTTTAGTGATGAGTAACAGCATGCTTAGTGTAAATGGCATTTGGCATCGTTGTAAATATACCTATTGTTGGCAAATCTCAAACTCAAAAATACATAACAATAATATAGGTATCTACTATCTACTCGCAAATGGCCACAAGGAAGTAATATTATCGTCGTTATGACTGTAGACCAAGAGCTACTTTACACTTTCAAAAATATAGGAGCTGATGACGTGCAGGGCTGATGCCTGCTAGATTATGGTTATTATACTTATGCTATGACTGTGACTCATATATATCTAAAGTCATAACGACGATAGTATTGCATCCTAGTGGCCATTCGCGAGTAGGTAGTGGATACCTATAATATTATTGTTATGTATTGTTTGAGCCCTTGATGAATGAAATCGCCAGATTTGGCAACGATGGGTATATTTACAACGATGCCAAACGCCATTCCGAACTAAGAAACGTCTGCGCGGGTGGACATTCTCATAAGATTTTTTTAGAGTGAGCGGTAAATTAGTGTCCCGGCCTAAAAACGTTCAACCGCGCACTATAAGGGCGCGAACCGGTGCATTGTGAAATGATACATTTTGAATAAGGGCAAACAAAACTGTCACACTCCTGCGCCCAGTAGGCACGTGTGTATACAAAATATTCATTTAAACTTCTAACAATATTTATTATTAATAGGATTAATTTGGCATATTTATGGACAGTTTGTTGTGAGTTTCTGGGGTAAGGTGATCTTGCGCCCTTTTGCTTTGTTTATGTTGTGACAATATACAAAATCACAATATGTAATAGTGATAATATTATATTATGCCATACCTACCTTTTGGTTGAAAAAAATATCGAAATAATAAACTAAATTTTGTATTCAACAGGCCGCGCAGATTTTCCTTTTTTTAAAGAACAGTAGTAAAAAAGTTAAGATAGGTACTTTTCATTTTTCGGTAGGTACTCGTAGTAACTTGGAGCAGGTGGTTGAGTTTGTGTATCTGGGTAGTATGTTTACGAGAAGGTAAGGCTGATAGAGGTATTGAAAGAAGGGTAAATGCCGGTAACTCCATTAATGGAAGACTGAATGCCGTTGGCACTAATAAAAACAACTGTTAAAAGAAGCGAAGATAGCAGTACCTACACAATGGAATCCTGGTACCTACCCTGATGTATGGCAGTGAGGCATGAAACTGGCAGAGGAAGGATGAAAGTAAACTGAATGCTGTTGAAATGAGATCCCTGAGGCGTATGTGTGGTAAAACCACGTACGATCGTGTGAAAAATGTAAATATCGAAAATAGAAAAAAAATAATGGAATACGTTTTCATAGAATGAAATAGAATCAATATTTTTTTTTACATTAGCTCCACATAGGAGGACCCAAGGAAAATAATTACCCTCAGGGCCTGTGTCATCTTTGGGGATGCTGTGTGGAGGGTCTTTTTTAGGAAAGGAAGGAAAGGAAGTTCTGAGTAGGAAAAGGGTATTAGGGGTGGGTATGAATCTGGGGGTCAGTGTGTCCAGGAGCGACGGACTTATGAATCCATCCCTCCCATTGCGGTGCAAGGCGATGTTCCGAGAGAGTACGGCTGGAGAAATCGAAGGGACTCCCTCAACCATTCTCTCCCGATCCGGCAAGCCAGATGGTGTGCGGGCGCGTTCACTACCCTGCACCAACCTCACGCCATAAACCCGGGTACCCCGGCTAAGTCACCAAACGTTGCAAACCACTTAACCTAGACCTACAGTTTGGAAGGCGGGTATGGGTACCGCTGCCCCGGGAACCATTTATTCGATAACCAACACCTCTGCCACATGTCCCCCTAAGTGGTTCACTACGTTTGGTGACTTAGCATCGGGTTTATATTCAAATAAAAATATATACAACTGGCCTATAATGATATATTAGAACTCAAATAAAACTTACGCAGAACGCGAAAAATAAATTAAAAAACTTGATGAATCATTAAAAAAAATCCACGCACGTGTTTTGCGCCGAAAATATATCAGTTTGTCTATTTATTTACGGTCTTACAAACAAATATATTTAAGTTTTTTTTACATTCTTTTTTGCTTCGACGTAAAAATTAAATTAGAGTGCATGAGGTGAAACCTATCTTAAGAAAACGGTAAGCAGCTTACAAGGAATGTACACTCGGAAGCCGAAATAAATAATTTAGTATGCACGTGAAACCTTTATTCGAAAAATTAGGAATATGCGGAAGACGTAAAAATAAATGTATAGTGTAAGGACGTGAAAAATATATTAAAAGCGGTATAAGAAATACAAAAAATATACACTCGGACGCACAAAATACTTTATTCAGTATGGACGTGGAACGTTTATTAGAAAAGTTAGACGCAAAAATTAAATTAGAGTGAAGGGACGTGAAACCTATACTAAAAGAAACCTACAATATACAAAAAATATACACCCGGACGTTAGTATGTACGTGACGCAAGAAGTGTATGAAAGTATAATAAACATCAAATCCTGAATTATTATGAATATTAAAAAATCATGATATTAGCGATTATTGTGAGCATTATAAAAGGCAATATTCACAAAAACAATTTGAAAAAAATAACTAGAAGTGATGGACGCCCAAAGACGGATTTACGCACGGACGCAATAAGTGTAGTGGGACCTATATATATATATATATATATGTATATATATATATATATATACTATGTAGGTAGGTACTGCAAGTTTTGTTTTTTTTTGGCGGTCCATCTTCTCTGCTGCCCCTGCGGGAAGCGGCGTGATGGTAATAGTTAGTAGTATGGTTCTTAAGCAAAACATGCGTTGAAAATTGAAGAGCGACCGCTTTGTTTGTCGAATGTAATTATATTCGTCTCCGGAGTTGCAATATACTTTAACAATACACACAAATTATTTAAAATACAAAACACTTTGTACAAGATACGTTTTAAGATTTTCACGGCCAAACGTATTTTCGTTATTTGTTTTTGGGGTGTTATGCCGTGTTGCGCTACCTCCTTCTTAAGCCAACGTTTCGGACAGCGTTGTAGTGTCAATCATCAGGGCAGATCCATCTACCGGATCTGCCGGAACTGCCCTGATGATGGACGCTGCAACGCTGTCCGAAACTTTGGCTAAAGAAGGAGGTAGGGCAACACGGCATGACACCCCACAAAAAAATAACGAAAACACTTTGTATCAGTTTAATTACAATGAGGAATAACTATTTCAGTACACGAAAAAGCAAAATAATGGTGACAAATTCTTCTTGTTTACTTTGCGGTCATTCATTTTACTGTCAATGTGACTTTATGTATATGAAAAGTGGGTTTTTAGGTTAGTTTTTGTAATAAAACCCATAATAAGAACCTGATAACCTATCGTATATTTAGTTTGAGCTTAATTAAAAAATATCTATAAACCTATTTCAGTATTTTTCTTTTTAATAATTTGTACATATTGAATGAGGCGTGCTTCTAAATGTTTACCACATTTAAATGCAACATAACCTTACGTCGCTCAGTAGTATTTTGCATTGAAATGAAAATATTTTTATCACCTACCACAGAACAGGATTTGTTAATAGACTTACACAAGGGCCTGTATAAGGGGGGGGGGGAGGTTAGGGGATTCAAACATCTCGTATTTAAACATAATTTTGTATGTTCAATTCTGTCACCTACTCAGAACAGGATTTGTTAATTCACTCACACAGGGGGAATGGGGGGGGGGGGGGTTAAAATCCCCCATGTAGGCCTTAGTATTGCGTAGGAAAAAATATAATAGTACTCGTAGATTTCATTCCCCCCCCCTTTCTCCCTTACCCTCCGCAAGATCGACTCCCTCCCCCCCCCCTTCAGGGTCGAACTCCCCCATATGAAATATTTGAATTGTATAATTTAAAAAATATATTTTTTATTTTTGTCTGCCATTTTCATAATAAACAAAAACCAAGTTAAAAACCACTCTCAAATTGCCATCTCAACGCAGGTTTTTCACACCTAGTGAGTGGTTAAGTCATTACTGTTATTACTTAAATGTAATATTAAAATAATGAAATGAAAAATAAATAAAAATATATACTTATATTAAAAAAAAAATTTAACTCCTAAATATTGCGCTTTTCCAGGGTGAAGATGCACCCTTAAGAGGGTATTACCAGAGAAAACCGGAAATATGTCATTTTTAAATCAGATTTTAGACGTATTGACTTTTTTCGTGATTAGGTACATTTCTCTCCATCTTCTTTTTTAGCGGGGATACGGCGCTGCGCCTTAAGTATCGCCCCGTTAAAAGACTTAGGCACGAATTTGTACAATAAAAGACGTATAATATATTATGTGATTTTATTTTAGGCAAATAATGTTTGTTAATTGCTTTAGAGTAGTCGGTAACAATGCCTTCCTGTAAAGTTGGCTTAGGCTTTGACCATTGTGTTGTAATTTTTTGTTGTTATTATCTTGCCTGTATAATGTTGGTCTTGCTTGTATTTTTATTGCACAGAATCCGCTGTGCAATAAAAATACCATAATTGCATGTGCAATATATATATGCAAATATGCACACAACAAATGCTAACAAATGCAATTGCAGAATAGTCACGGAAATCAAAGACAAAAGAAGTGGAGGGTTATGCAACTTGTTTTTATTGTGCTGCTTAGGTACTTAGCTATTGGTTATTATGTCTTACGACTTTAAAGCAATCTTCTTCTTCTATCTTGTAATCTGATATATGCTGGTAATGCTAATGGACAGCCGAGTAGCAAATATCTCAGTATCGCTCCCTTAAAAGACTACCATTTGAAGTCTAAAAATTACGAAATAGCTTTAAATAGCTTTAGTGAAGAGATCTGAATAACCTTCTTGACAACCTTCCTCTGCCGTTTCTTTCCTACCCCCTGCATTCCCTTCAACCTCAAAACTTACCACGATTACAATAACGCCATAATCCCACCGGTTCCGGGCATTTGGAACTCTTGTGCGGTATTGGGACTTTTAGCTATGAAAATTTTCAAATCGTACCCTTTTTGCGATATTCACATAAAAAAGACAAGACGCGATAATTTAGAACTGGCATTCAGAACTGCAGGGCCACGAAAAGTGCTTTCCTTCGGCCGTGAGATCTGTCAGAATTCGGTCTCTCGTATAGTGATATTTATAGATAGATAAACCCGGAATTGTACATACGTAGATGCATCGCAAATGACATAAAGTGCATTTTTAAACTAATAGAAATGAGGCGGTCATCTTAACCCTCTTCTTGGCAATGTATTGGAGTTTGAGAAGATTATCATTGAAAAATTGGCCATGTTTTGCAACAGAGTTCAAGTCAACGACACCAGGGAGATCTTTTTTGTAAGTATTGAGGAGGCGTGCACTCACTTTAACGTTTTGCGTGGCGCAATGAATTTGTGTGAATCAATTTGTTTCGTGTTCATTTCCTTTATTTTAGAATTGGACATTGTTACGTTTCTTCTCACATTTTTAAAATTTACGTCATTGACTCCCCAGATAGTACTTTCTGAGATCTAGAAGTGGGAACTTTAGATTTTTCGGTTGTCCATGTCAACTCAAATTCTCTCTTCTATTAAGCCTTATCTAAAATTGCCTCCTCCCCTTCATTCAACATCTCATCTCTTTTAAGTCTAAACTCGACTCAAATATTCCATTTGGCATTTAAGTAACCTTCCCTAACTAACTAACTAACTAAGGGGACGTACCCATACTACGTGACCAACTTTTTGCAATTTTTAACCCCCCCCCCCCCCCCCCCCCGGTGACAAAAATCCTAAGCAACCCGCCGCTCATTTGTATGGAGCGTGACATTTTGAAGACCCCCCCCCCCCTAAACGTGTCACGTAGTATGGGTACGTTCCCTAACCATCACGCCGTTTCCCCGCAGGGGTAGGCAGAGAGGACGGACCGCCAAACATCCCGGTCTTGGCACACATTCCTTGCCTCGTTTACATTCATACAACGTCTCATACATTCTCTTCTATTATTCTGACTCTTGACATGGCCCGACTCAAGTATCTGATTCACTTGGTCGTGCCATGTCTTTCTTGGGCGTCCTCGACTTCTTCTACCATTCACATTTGCGTCATATATTCTCCTTACACTCCTTTCCTCGTTCATTCGCTCTACATGCCCAAACCATCGGAGCGTTCCTTTCTTGATCTTACTCATCACGCTTACATCAGCCTTGCATTCTTTGCGGATTTCCACATTTCTCAGACGATCATACATGGTTTTACCACACATACGCCTCAGGGATCTGTCCTGATCTAACCTTCCCTCTCTCCATAATTTGAAGTGATGGCCCAGAACACCCTTGAAGGGCGAAAGCTAGGAAAATTTGTAAAACTATAGTACCTACCTTTGCATTGAAAGTTGAAAGTGTTTTTTTTTTTTGTTTATTAGAAACCCGTTTGGTTTTGTTCTTCTTCTTCTTCTTTCGTATGGTGGGGGGTCAGAGGGGGACATCTAGGTCTGCGAGCCAGTCTAGGGCCTAAGGGTAAAAACAAAAACAAAGCGGGTTTCGGTTTTCAGATTAACGGCGTTCAGTACCCTGTTCCACCGGCGGCTGTTGACGCCGAGATGTGGACAAACAGAACGCGGATAAAACTTGCACTACCTGCGCGGTAGCTTGACAGCAGCTGTCAGTTTTTACGAAATGTCGAGTTCGTAGACGACGATTATTTACTCTTGGAGAATCCTTTCTTAAAATTAAGGAATAAAACAATGGTATTTGGTAATTGGTGTCTTTAAATATGAAAAAAACCTCAGGAGAACATGATAATATGTTAAGTACGTGCCTGAAAGGAATTCACTTGTGACATTTGAGGTTATTTCAAAATTTTATCTTGTTGATTTCATTCCATCACTTGTCAATAACATTTCTGGTGCTATGGAATGTATTTATTTTATCCCAGATTGGCGATTGATTGAAAACAGCGGCAATTAACAGGTCGCTCATTTTGATATCAGATTCTGACCGGCGTCACCGGCGAGCAGGAATTAAGAATTCATTCCGGTAAAGCTTATCGGCGCCGCCTCGCGCGGACACAAATCTGAACCTGCCTTCACTATGTTCGGTCTGATACGTTGACATACAAACATTCTTGTCAGCACGCCTGCGCCAGTCGGCCGCCCAGGCGCCGACTAATCAGAAAACCGAAACCCGCTTTGTACCTGTTCGTACCCTATGGCGTTGCCCTGTGGACCTCATCAATCCCGCCGGGGAAAGAATGAAGCGAGCATTCGTTGACCACATGTTCGGTGGTCATTCACACATCGCCGACTCTTAAAGGCCCCATCTTTGCATCATGTGAGCACAACGGCTATGGGAGCACCTTCCAATTGATGGCAGTCCAGAGTTTGCGAGGCAATGAGAACCCAGGCTGTCTCTCAGTGGTGCCTTGAACGAGATGTGCGTTTTTGACGTTGGATGATTGCCACTCAAGCTTCCACCTGTCTTCTGGGGTGAGAGGTGTTCGAAGGAGTCTTTCTCCTTCCGTCCAAAAGGGTTTTCGAGACTTCAAGCGGCATGCCGGGTGAGAAACGACATCATCGCATTTGTTTTGTTAACCCGTTTGGTTTTGTTATGAGAATAAAATGACTCTGCTGTAAATTATATTTCGTAAGTAAATTAACTTTTCAGCATTGAAAACGGAGTTTCAATCATATTTCAAGGCCGCTGACGATAATTATTGGTCAGTTCACAATATTATTCCGTTCATTCCGTAAATAATATTATTTGACCACCTTGCGACTAGCAACCCTATAAGTGCACAGCCAGTGACTATGACAACATGGCGTGCTTTACCCCGGTCAGCCCTCCGAATACGGGGTGATTAGGGTGACCAATAAAAAGATAATATATCTGACACTCTTCGGCACAGTTTGCTCTTAACTGATTCGACTTGATTTAAATTTTATTTTTTTGTAACTGCTTTATTCCGATGTGAGTGATAAATGTTTCGTTTTTTTTTTTAAATTTATAAGTAAATCAAATTTAATAATGTTAACCCGTCTAATCACAGGAGACCCAAGTTGTCCCAAACATCATATGCCGTTATAATAACAAGAGACCCAGATTGTCCCAGAGCGACAGTGCATTATTAAAAGTTAGATATCTCTCTTCCTGTCATGCGAATATTTGTGATTTCTTTTATGTTAGAAACGGAATGAAATAATGCTTCTCATTGTCTCAGAATTGTATGAGCTAGGTTTTTCAGATATTTTATAAACCCGATCAAAAGTGACGGTTTAATTTTTCGCCAATTTGTGACGTATGACACATTTAATTTTAAAATAAAATTGTATGAAAGTGATAAAAAGTGAGGTGACAGTTTTATTACAAAATTTATTTAGAAAGGGAGTCTGTATTTTAAATTTTAAGTTTATTCTATTTTAATTACTTTAATTCGAATATTCGCAGGTATGCATTTTTTAGCCAATTAAAATTTCCAATATTAAAATTTTAATATTTAGAAACCAAAATGTTGATTTCTAATAAACACACCGGAAAGATTATTTTATCTAGATTTTAGAACAATTTTTGATTTTGCAAAAGCGTTAAAAAAAACAATAAATAGGAACATTTAAAATGCATGGGAAGAACCAGGAATTTTGCGCGCAAACCTTGATAGGCAAAATTTGACAGAAAATTATTTTCTTATTATTCGAAGGGTTAAGTTCTGAAAGGACTTTAGCTTTAATTATTGTTACAGCAGCTGTTTCGGCGATCAAAGCCATTATCAAACTGTTTGTTAATGTCATGATAAAATAATACTTGCAGAACTCTGAACTCTATAATATCTTTATATAATTTGATTTACTTGCAATTTAATAATACCTATATTATTTATTACCTGTTACTTCAAAATGCAAAAACGAATGATAAAATACAAACTATATATATAATAAGTTGAGAGGTTTAATTCCTTTCTATTAATCTTAATATATAAAACAAAGTCGGGTTAGTTACACTATTTATAACTCGAGAACGGTTGGACCGATTTTGATGATCCTTGATTTGTTGGATTAGTCTCCGGCCCGGTTAACAGAATAACTATTAAAACATTGCAAAAATTCACGAAAAAGAAAGTTGTGAAGAAAATTCATTTCTTCATACATTTTGTATGGAACGAATTTTCATCTTTTGAAAGAGCTGTGGCAATGTTGTGTTAGTTGAAGTTTGCGTGAATTCCAAAAATTCAAAAACGTCAAATGTCAATGCGCTGATTGTTTCGCTTTTGTTCTATAACATATAATGCTGCCTCTCTTTCTTACACACTAAATGTGAACAGTCGAAAATGAGACAAACGGTTAACGTGTGTCTTCACCCTTCCAAAGGAAAAATACAATAATTATAATAAATTTCCCTCACACGCATAAAGAAAATGAAACGCAATCCCCGTAAGGGGCCATCCATAAATTACTATGAGGGGAGTAGCAAGTATGACTAGGGGTATGGGATGGTCATCAGCTCTGTGACTTCACATGTAAAAAAAATTTGAACCACTGTTTTGATTACTTTTAGATGTCACACTAGGGGGGAGGGGTCTCATAAATGTGACGATGTGTGACAGGGACGGGGGGGAGGGGGGGGGGTAAAAAAATCATGAAATTCGTGTGACGTAATTTATGGATGGCCCCTAAGTAAGTGGAAAAGTAAGAAAATCACCCGTACACAAGGTCATCTCTGATATTGACAAAAACAAAACACGGAAGTTGCGGATCGATAATTGCTTCATTTTGTAATTTTTAACTTAAATAAATAAACTGAATTTAATTCAGCTTATAAATGGAAAACAACAGTTATTGATTCTGAGGGGGTACGAAGTTTTCCGGGTCAGCTAGTTTATAAATAAAACACTTGTGTTGCAAAGTTTTTTTTAACAAAGAAACGACATTTATGTTTATTTATATCACTTTCCTTTGAATGGTTTCTTCTAACAAAATCTCATATTTTAAATCAAATAATAGAAACAAGTGACAATTGATAATTGCATTCTAACTCTTCTAACATTCTAACTACAGGATTCAAAATTAAATGGAATATATTTCATTTACATGTATATAATATTATGTAACATACTACCCGGCTTCGCCTCAGATATGGGATTAAATATATGGAGCAGCCAGTACGAAGCCACGTTTTGTTTTATTAAAAAAGTTTTATTGATATTTGAACTCAGCTCATTATCGAAAATCTAGAAAATCAAGTCAAAAAAGGCTGTGTAAAGGTGTCGTCGTAGCTCTTCGTTTAAACGTTTTTTTAATAATTCTGATTAACGGAACGGTATCCTGCTTTATATACGAGTAGTTAAAGATAAACTTACCTAAGTCTTTCAGTTTTTTTTTTTTTTTTTACATTAACTCCACACACTTGCCTTTTTTCTCGCTGAACTTTCTGATAATAAAAAATTTAAAAAGGAAAACGTTTTTAGCAAATCAATTTGTATGTCGCGTTTGACGTATTGGTACGATGGCGCCATCTCTGATTATTATTATGAATAATCAACAATGGTTGACCTTGAACTCTGCCTTGAGTTTGCCTTTTTACCCACTGAATTTTCTGATAGTCAAAAATTTGAAAAAGGAAAACGTTTTTCGCAAATGAATTTGTATGTTGCGTTTAACGTATTAGTACAATGGCGCCATCTCTGATTATTATCACTACTGAACAATGGTTGACCTTGAACTTTATAAATATCCCGCACTATTTTAGGGAAATGTGGTTCACTCAGGGTGACTCAGAGCATGTAAAAGCGCCTTTATTTCTGGGAACAAACAATAGTAATGGAGGTCTTCATGTGGAACGACAAACAAGTCACTGACATTGGTTGTACTTTGTAAAGAGGTCTCCTTAGTTTATTGGCACTTTGGTTTGTTTTTTTAATTGAAAATACACCTTTTTGCTAGGTGTCTTTGCATATTATTATGCGATTATCAGATCTCGTCTAGACAGTAATATATTATATTATCCATTTTAATGGGTCGCTGCGCTATTTGGAATTGACAATGGAAATCAGTACTTGTGATTTTTTTGGAAATATGTATGTACTCGTATATGCTAATTTAATAAAATAGATTATATCGTTAATTGAACTAATTTTTCTACGTACATACCTACATAATCAAGAACCAAGACAATTATTTCTTACTAAAGGCTCCGCAACCGGGCTAGTAAAGAAGAAGATGGAGAGATACGAAATTACGAATGTTAAGAGGAGAGCGCTAACATTTACAGCGACAAAATCGATGCGAAAATTGCGAAAATGTTTAATAAAACACGACTCGTTTAAAATAGAGCAAAAATCTCGCGGGCATTGTCTTAAACAGCATTTAAAGAAACACTGTGAATTTTTTCATAGGTACATAACTTGTAAAATAACTGAAACAAACGTGTTTATAATAATTTTTGGAGCATACTTTGGATTTTTTTTCTATCGAGGGAATTTTATATAATTTGCGGTTCGGCGCGGGCAATGTCTAGATATTATCTTCAAGAATAACATATATTTTTTAAGAGCTTTAAAACTTAACGTGATTAAGGGAGATATGTAAGAAATCGGTAGAAATTCGGGTTGCGTGCCCTTAATTAAAACTCGGGAATAGGCCGCTAACAATAACACGATAAGGTTTAAAGTTAAGGTTTACGTTAAAATATTGTACTGTAGGTAGTTGCATACTTTATCGTTTTTCTAAATTATTCTTCACACAACTGATTCCAATTTTCTAAATGACACTTAAATTCAAAGCAAAATTTAGTTCATTTCATGCAGGAATAACTCACATCACTGTTTAATGACCTTCACCATCATCTTCCTCAAACATACTAATTTCGGTTGTCTGTGCGTCAGTCTCACGTGAAATCTGGTTCAATGAGCTAAAATTTGCTTTGAATTTAAGTGTAATTTTCAAAATTAGAACTGATTGTGTGAAGAATTCAGACTAGCGATGAAGTAGCTACGTACCTACGAATAATACAGTATTTTTTAACAAACAATATTTTAACGATTTTCTAAATTGGAACAGATTTGTCGAAAATTCGGACTATCCCGTGACAGTTCACAAATTTGCGCTAATAATAATTTTGTTTTGCTTTATGTCTATTTGAATGTAGTTTTGTATATACCCACAATTTATTTCAATTCCTTTTGTAAATTAGGATTCGTTTTTATAACCCTATATTTATAACCCTAACACAAGAAATGCTTGAACCAACTATTCGAGGATCAAATTAGTGGATATTTTAAATTGATGTTTCTTGTACCGCAAACTTACAACCATTTTCATCAATTTAACGGGTTTAATGCTGTAAAACCAGTGGCGTAATAGTTCCAAGCAACGAATTAAAAACAAAAGGGGTTAATGTGATAATTTATTTTTATTTTTTGTTATTTTTTTTTGTAGAAAGCGCTCACTTTGTGGTTTGACATATTTAATGAAATAAAACAATTACTTTGTAACCACGTTTTTTTTTAATACTCACCGGTTTCGCTTAACACAATGACTTATGACGGCCGGCGTAGTCCAACGGTAAGGTTCTTGACTCGTATTCCGAAGGTCGCGGGATCGAATCCCGGCGTGGCAAATAAATTTTATTTGATTAATTTGTGTTATTTCGCAATTTATTAATTAAAAATAATATATGGTATATTTTCGGCACTTTCCAGAGTGGAAGATACTCTCAGTATCGCCCTGGTGTAAGACCACCATTCAGAATTGAATCGTTACTTGAAATGGCATTAGCCGTGTTTGGTGACCAGATCTGAATAGCCAGGTACTTCCCCGGCTTCCTCTTCCCTATCTCCTTCCCCTCCCCACTATCTTCAGCCTCACAACATACCCCAATTGGGAATGCCATAGTCTCACTGGCTTCAGACGGTAGCAGCTGAGACTCTTGTGACTCATGTATAAAATTAAACTGTATTTAATTAAATTTTTGTTTAATTTTATTCCCTGAAGATGCTTGTGTTAAGCGAAACCGGTCGGTATTAAAAAAATCGTGGTTACAAACAAAGTGATAGTTTTATTCATTAAATTTGGTTTTTGTGTGTCGTTATAATTGTTTTGTATGGATTAAATATGTGCTAGTAAAATGATCAACAACCAAACGTCTTATACCACCACAAATGTTCCAATTTTAAATACGTTTCTTACAAATACAAATTCTAATTAAATAAATACCAATGCTCCAAAAGTACGAATATCCTACTAATATTATAAAGGCGAAAGTTTGTATGGATGTATGTTTGTTACTCTTTCACGCAAAAACCACTGAATGGATTTTAAAAATTCTTTCACTAATAGAAAGCTACATTATTTGCGAGATCTGTAGGCTATACGGCTATACAGGGTGTCCGGGGGTAAAGTGCATTAACTTCGGGAGGTGATCCTACATGATAGTACAAGGAAAAAAGATAAATAACTTTTTTCGAAATTCCAACTTCTAGGGGTAGTTTTCTGGTAAAAAGATAAAATTAGACCCGCGTGTGCGGGCAGCGTTATTATTATACACTGTTGCCGAATCCCCGCTCCAGGCGCTCAGTGTCAGTGTTAAATTCGAATGTAACAATTTTATTCGCGTAGTAGTGTTTCACTTTAAAAACTTTATTGTTGTTAGTCAAAACTTGTTGATTTAATGTGTCTTTATCTAGTGTGTATTTATTAAGACTGACTTAAAGGAACAACTTCATTCAGTGCGTGTTTTTTTCAGACTTACTTTTGTTTACTTAGTTGTAGACATGTCTAACCTGCCTAGCTGTAAAAATGGTGTTTATTTGTGCGTAATTTTATCATTGAATTATTGTGCCAATACCGCGTAATTTTGTTATCGAATTGCGCCTACTTTACCAACAAAGAACGGGCAGACATTCATTAATGAAATACGCCATAACGTACGAATTGATAATAATATTACTTTACGTTTACATGCTTGCTTACAAACTGAAGGTGGTCATTTTGAAAATTTGTTAAACCAGTTAAAAGCGATGGCGGCATTAGTTAAGTGTTCAATTAGTTTATAACAATTTAATCGTTAAAAGCGTGTCTTCAATTGTTATTTAAGTGCAGTTATCTTTTTACATTTGGTTTAAAACATACGATCTGTAAAAACGTCAAATTCTCGATCATGTGATTGTTTACAAACGGTTTTCATGGATACAGGCCAAATCACACCAAGCAATGTTGCAACAAATGCGCCCGGCAACTTGGGTAAGTGCTACCTTACACTAAGGATTTTTAGTAGGTATCTGTTTTTGTATGGGGAAAAAAGTTTGAATTTCAAAAAAGTTATTTACCTTTTTTACTCCTATCATAATTTAAAATCACCTCCCGAAGTCAATGCACTTTACCCCGGACACCCTGTATATATATTGTTAAGCTCTGGCCTTATGAATAAACTCTTGCGTTATGAAATTATTTATCATACGTTGTTATCTGTACCTAACAAAATCAATTTATTGCAAGCGTCAGAAAAAAGCAAATCAATTTTCCCCTTGGAAACGATGTTTTTTTTTTTAATTAGGCAATTCACCCTAAAAAGAGTGCTTTGTTGGCGTCGTACTTAATAACTATCTCTAAAAATGAATCACCGAAATGTATGTATGCGCATAAACCCGAGTGTGTTTATAAAATCAAAGTTATCAGCGTTTTAACTAATTCGAGCAGATTGAATAGCGCCGCAGGCGATATATTCGCTCTTTTAATTTTAATATTTAGTTGTACCTTTCTACTTTTATTGGAATAGATTTTAGGAATTCCGATATGTGTAATTCGAAACTGCATTTGACAACTCAGTCAAGTTTCTGAGGTTTTCATATATTTCATGTAGGTTCGTTTTTATTTGATTAATGACCAACACCTCTGCCATAGGTCACCCCAAGCGGTTCGCTATGTTTCGTGACTTAAAGGGTTCACGGGTTGAGATTTGTTCGGGTCTTGGGCGTCTTAGCGACGGATGATCTGCCCTTTACTGCGTGGCAAGCCGGATCGAAAGGGATGCATTTTGACCTCTCCAGCCGGACTCTCTCGAAGCATCGCCTTGCACCGCAGTTGGAGGGATGAATTCATATGTCTGTCATTCTTGGACACAATGATCCCCAGATACCTACCCTTCCCTCGTACCTTTTTCCTTTTCAGAACTTCCTCTTCTTCATTTCCATAAACGATCCTCCGCAAAGCATCCCCTAAGATGACACAGGCCCTGAGGAAAATTTTCCCGCGTTCCTACTCCACCTTCCCTCTCCCCACTCCCCTCTCCCGCTTCCCCCGTCCTGCCAACCCCCCCTCCCGCTTTCCCCTCTCCCCTCCCCCCTCCCGCGTTCCATACATTAGTCCCGGTTCATCCATACATTCGGTTTTCAAACAGCTCGCGTGCAACCGATTGCTATTTTTTTAAAATATAAATTTCATAATGCCAGAACTCACCAAGTAAATATAGAAACCATCGCAAACACGCACACATCAAATCACCAAAATTTAGGAACGCGGGGGAATAAAGAACGTTCATTTTTATATAATATACCTACCAGCTTTTACCCGCGGCTTCGCTCGCATGGTTTTAGGGGGAAATCTATATATATAAAAATCAAAATATGCTAGCTTCTGGGTTTGTAGTTCCCACTCTGCCTTCTCCGCTTTCCTTCTCCCCACTCCCATCTCCCGCTTCCCCCGTCCAACGAACCACCCTCCCGATTTCCCCTCCCGCATTCCACTCATTCAGTCCCTGTACATTCAGTTTTCAAACAGCTCGCGTGCCACCTATTTCAATTTTTTTTGTGCAAGTTACATAATGTCAGAGCTCACCAGTATATATAGAAACCTTCGTTGACGTGCTCACAACAACTCACCAAAGTTTCATCCCAATCGGATGAACGGTTTAGCAATGCATAATTTCAAGATGCCAGAGCTCACTATTGTATGCAGAAACCATCGCGGTCATGCACACATCAAATCCCCAGAGTTTCATCGCAATCAGATGAATGATTTAGCAACGCATAGCGGACATACATACAAACATTTTTAGATTTTTATATATATAGAAGATAGATAAATAATTAAGAAAATTATATAGATAGACAGATTCTTGCGAGCCCCTTTGATACTCGTACCTGGCTCTGTAGAACGTTACGACCCTGTGTAAAACAAACTAGGTACCATGTTTTTGAACTTACAAATGAGACCTTTAACCCCATTATTCTAAAATACCATAATTGGATCCCGTACCGTTTCGTATCATTAGTCGTTTGGTTTCTTAACGTACAGAACGTTTACCGAAATTGATAAAAAAAATATATAACAACGTTTCATTACCAAATCATTCTGTACCCGGCAGTGATTTGTCTATCAATTACTGGAATCGGTGTGCAATTGAGTTCACCCATCATACATAGTTTAAGCACGCCATTCTATAATTTGATGCGGGTAATCTGTTAAAAAGTCTTGTTAGTTTTGGCTTCAAATTTTGTTCACAGAAAATCACATTGGTATTTCCAGTCTAATTTGGTTGTAAATTATACTCGGTTACTTTGCTAAAATTCACCTGACACTGAGCAAATGTTTATTTAAATTTGGCCTAGTTACACAGTTCTTGTCACTTTTTTTTACATTAGCTCCACACAGGAGGCCCTGAGAAAAATAATTTCCTTCAGGGCCTATGTCATTTTATGGGATGCTGTGTGGAGGGCTTCTTTAAGGAAAGGAAGGAGAGGAAGTTATGGGAAGGAAACAGGTATGAGGGGTGGGCAGGAATCCGGGGGTCAGTGTGTCCAGGCGTAACGGACTTATGAATCTCTCAATCCATCCGTGGTGCAAGGCGATGGGTTTAAAGATTCCAGCTGGAGAGGATAAAAAACCTCCCTCAATCAGTCTTTTTAAATATGTCGGCGGCTGATTGTAAAATCAGGCAAATCATGATGCGCCTAGCTACTTCACATCGCGAACCTCGGCTCTCCTTCGCCTTGCCTCCGGCTACTCGACGCTGAATTCCTTAGGGTCGTCGGGTATTTCTCCCCAATCTCCCATTTACTTTTCTTTGAGGCATCACCGAGGAACCGGCTAAGGGGCGCGGAAGCTGAGTGTGGTTCACGACTAGACCTAACGTCATGCGCATTCTTGCTAGGACTGACAATCGATTGGAGAGGACTCCCAACCGTTTGCCATGCCCTTATTACTTATCTACTGTGTCTTCCTCCCAAACAGGTGCTTGTAGGATACGCTGGATACAATCACCCAGCGCTTGCCACCGCGTGGACTTTCACCAACCTGTCCCATTGTCTTGTCTATACTTTGTCATACTAACACATATTGTATCTGTATTTCCCGCTAAGCACTTGCATACTGCTTGCTAACAACGTATGCAGGGACATTGGAGGTCTAGTTTCATTTTCAAATGTAGAGTCGTTTTTACCAAAAAAATTAGAGTCCTTGCAAGAGCCTTGAAGGGGTAACCATCTGTTACCTATACCAGGGCGGGTAAGTGGTGGGTCCTCCAGCTACTTCGCGAAGTGCCTAAGGTTCATAATGATCGGCCTGATTTTACAATTTGCCGATGTCCAAATATACAATGTCCGGAAACTCGTGGTGCAAGCGGAAATTTTTTGATCTCTACACCAGGATTGTTGCGGATGAAAACATTTTGACATCCGCGGAAACGGATGCGCATGCAGATTATTAGACATTGGTGGTTTTTTTTATTATTATTAAGTTAAAAGAAACATAATATTTCGCTTTCTTAACTTATATACAGAGCTTATATAGTACAGTAGTAAGAAGTAATATTTTTAATTTTGTTCCAACATTTTGAGTTTAAATAGTTTATTTATAAATGTTTTTATATTATTTTCCGTTTTTAGGTTATCTGGAAGGAGATTATATATATGAACTCCCTCGTGACCAATACTTCTCTTGCCACTTTCAGTCTTGACAGTATTTGTGTACAATTTATTGTGTTGTCTAGTATAATGTTCGTGTACTTTTTGATGTTTCGTGGATGTTTTTATAAATATTGTGTTTGTGTGTATAAGTCCATTTTGTATTTTGTAGATTAAAAGACATATGTTATATTCGTACAATGTTCTTATTTTCAAAAGGTTCATTTCCTGGTATAGTTTTTTTGTGGGAGTGTCTGGTTTATAGTTGAAGAGTTTTTTAATAACTTTGTTCTGTATTATTTGTAAGTCGTTTAAGTGCGTAATGTATGTGTTTCCCCATATTTCTATTAAATAGTTTAGGTGGGACTGGATTAAGCTAAAGTATAAGCCCCTCTTTACCTCTGTTGGTAGAAGATGAGCAATTCTACCAAATTAATGGGATGATTTTGGTTTTTAGTTTTTCTACGTGTTGTTTAAATGTTAAATGTTTATCAATATATAAGCCCAGGTATTTTTCACTATCTAGGATATGTAGGTCTCTTTCTTCTATTTGTAATGGTTTATGCGATGGTATTATTCTTTTAGGTGAGCTTAAGATCATGTAACCGGTTTTATTAATATTTATTTTTAATATATTTTTAAATGACTTCGAAAAGGAGAAGGTTCTCAATTCGACTGTATTTTTTTTTTATTTTTTATGTTTGTTACCTCAGAACTTTCGACTGGGTGAACCGATATTGATGATTCTTTTTTTATTTGAAAGCTGGTGCTTCCCGTGTGGTCCCACTTTAATTTGGTTCAGATCCGACAATAGCAACCATGAGAAAACCATATAAGTCTTAAATTTGCATTCAGTATGTGCGCGACAAATGGACGAATAACTCAATATCACGCCAACCGATTTCGATGATTCTTTTTTTATTGGAAAGGATGTACTTCAAGGGTAGTTTGATGAGAGTTTGGTTAGGCTCTGATTATGGGATCCATGACAAAGTAACGGAACTCTCCAATACTGAAGAACAAATTTACGATACTCGGCCGAATCTTAATCGAATTAGCTAGTGTACTTCAGATTCACTAAAAATCAAAATATAAACAAAAATTTTAACAAAACAAAAAAACGACTTCAAAAAATGCACTAAAAAGTAAAAAAATAATTTCGTATTCTTCTACAACTTTATAATCAACTTACCTTTTCTACTCATCAATATGTAGGTACGATTGTTATTTTTGGAGTCGGTGTCGGCGGGAGAGGAGCTGTCAAGTGAACACGCTAGGCCGCGAGAACCTTGGTTGTTTTGTTAAAATTTTTGTTTATTTATTAGCCAATCAATTAGTACATTAAAATCCGTTTGAGATTGTTCTAATAGACTTTCTAAGTTTTTGCCAAAGTAAAAAATTGCATTAGACATTCACATCTGCGGATGCGGATGCGGACGCAGATGTCTGAATTAATGCGGATATTCCGCATTTGCGGATGCGGTTACGAATATTCGTAACACCCCTGATACGCAAAATTTTGACATCCGCGGATGCAGATTATTGGAGGTTCACATATGCAGATGTCTAAATTTGCGGATGCGGATGCGAATTTCCGTGACAACCCTGCTCTATACATAGAGAATCCAAGAAATAGGTATTTTTAATCGATTTGAGCATTTAAATTTGACAGGCGGGTATATAGGTATCGTTGCCCGGCGAACTATTTTAAGGATAAAAACCAACACTTCTACCACAGGTCACCCCAAGTGGTTCGCTGTGTTTGGTGAATTAGCAGGGATGCCGAGTTCACGGGTTGAGGTTTTTGTCTAGGTCTTGGCAGGTGCGTTTGCCCACTTATTGCATAGCGGACCCGATTGGGAGAGACTAGTTCAAGGAGACCATTTGGCCTCCTCTGTTGGTCTCTCTCTGCCAATGGGATGGATGAATTCAAAATTGTCGGCCGCCGTGGTCGAGGGGTAAAACTCTTGACTCACAATCCGAAGGTAGCAGGATCGAACCCCGGCAGGTGCAAATAAATCTATTTGATTAATCTGTGTTATTTTACAATTAATTCATTTGAAAATCATCTTTGGGGATGCTGTGTGGAGTGTCTTTTTAGGGAAACAGAGGAGTCAAAGTTCTGGGAAGGAAAAGGGTGTAAGGTATGAGTAGGAATCCGGGAGTCAGTGTGTCCAGGAGCAACAGACGTTTTTTGTAGATTTAAGTAAGAAGATGCACTTTATCAGAATTGTTTATAGCAGGTAGAGGTAAAAAACTAACTAACCACTGGAGCGATTATGGTCGAAAAATGGACCGCTTTTATTTTTCTACAATTGAGAGCGCTCCAAAATTGGACTTCATTTTCCTACCATTCGTAAAACATTTATTGTAATTATTTAAAACAATTCTCCCGCCAGCCATTTATTTTAAAACGAAGTTATTGAAATTCTTTTTCTATTGTGACCGTAGATGCCGCAAATCCGAACCTCGTAGACCATTTTAGAACAATGTTAAAAAAAAAATATTAAAATATTTTTTTCATCTCGAATTTTGGGTCAGCTGTTTACGGTTAAAATGAAGTCCTTTTTCCATAGATATGCACCTTTCATTATCAAATATACCACAGACAATATAAAAAATTCGAAAATATTCTATGTTGACTAAGTATATACGAATAAGTACCTACCCCTCACTGCAGTTTCAAAGTAACAACACGCAGGATTCGTGCGGTTATAAACTTTACGATTTTTTAATATATTTTTAAAAATCGTACAAATATGAGATAAACGGTAAAGTACAGGTTAATTCATTGGCTGTACAGCACTATAATAAGTTTTCATGTTTCCATATTAAAATTCGAGGGTGTGTTTTTTTAATGTTGGCGAAAAATTTAAAAAATGAGCTGGGAAATCGCAAGCAACTGAGGCAAATTTATTTATTTCGCGTGATCGCTCCAGTGGTTATCTAACTAACCATCACGCCGTTTCCCCGCAGGGGTAGGCAAAGAGGCCGGACCGCCAAACAACTCGGTCTTGGCACACACTCTTTGCCTCACTCACATTCATACATCGTCTCATACATTCTCTTCTATTATTCTGACTTTTGACATGGCCCGACTCAAGTATTTGATTCACTTGATCGTGCCACGTCTTCCTCGGGCGTCCCAGGTAGAGGTATTGTTGTGTATTTTTGTATTATGGTTCTAAATTTCAATTTGTGGTTATTTTATTGCTCATTGACATACATATTCTTATCACTGTAATATAATTTATAAAGACTGTTTATAACGCTAATAAATAAAATGAATCCATCCCTCCCACTGCGATGCAAGGCGATGGGTCTAGAGAGTCCGATTGGAAAGGTCTAGGTTAGGTCTCCCTTAACCAGTAGGTACTCCCGATCTAGCCCGCCACGCAATAGGTGTGCAAACACATTCGCCGCCGAGACCTCAACCACTTGTGGTGACCTATGGCAGAGGTGTTGTTTAATGCACCGCTACCCGCATTTCTACCGATTTCTTATATATCTCCCTTAAACATTTGAAGGTTTAAGCTCTTAAAAAAATATATGTTATATTTTAAGATAATATCTAGACGCGTTCCACGCCGAAACGCAAATTATCCCTCGATGGAAAAAAATCGCAAAGTATGCTTCGAAAATTATTATAAACACGTTTGTTTCAGTTATTTTCAAAGTAATATTATAATTCACAACGTTTCAGTAAATGATACTTAAGGCTCTGCAACCGGGCCCGAAAAGAAGAAGATGGAGAGATACGAAATGACGAATGTTAGAGGAGAGCGCTAACATTTACAGCGACAAAATCGATGCGAAAATTGCGAAAATGTTTAGTAAAACACGACTCATTTAAAATAGAGCAAAAATCTCGCGGGCATTATTTTAAACAGCATTTAAAGAAACACTGTGATATTTTTCATACATATAACTTGTAAAATAACTGAAACAAACGTGTTAATAATAATTTTTGGAGCAAACTTTGCGATTTTTTTCTATCGAGGGAATTTTATATAATTTGCGTTTCGGTGCAGGCAAAGTCTAGATATTATCTTCAAGAATAACATATATTTTTTTAAGCGCTTTTAAACTTACCGTGTTTAAGAGAAATATGTAATAAATCGGTACAAATCCGGGTTGCGGGCCCTTAAGTTACGTTCCAAAAGATTTTTGCTCTATTTTAAACGAGTCGTGTTTTATTAAACATTTTCGCAATTTTCGCATCGATTTTGTCGCTTTAAATATTAGCGCGCTCCTCTAACATTCGTAATTTCATATCTCTCCATCTTCTTGTTTTTGAGCCCGGTTGCGGCGCCTTAACCAATAAATGGTTTCCGGGGCGGTCATACCCCAAATTGTCATTTTGATACTCTCTTGTAATCCTATTTTGACCTAATTCTCGAGTGGGTATAGACCCACAGCATAGGCTGTAAAAAGAATTTAGATTTCTTACTTTTCAAACAAAGAAAATAACATCTGTCACCTGGGTCAACATAAACCTTTGAGATTTCTTATTCTGATACCGAGTGACCAAGCGAAAGCCTTGACCTTAAGTGGACTATTTATAAAGGTAAATGTATCCAGTTTACTACAAACACGCAACCCCTGGAGCCCCAGTATTTTATTTATTCAACAATAGAGTCCGCCCCGTTTCTGTTTCCTTTCAATGTCAAGTTCATTGAAGTGTATTATTAATTCTGAAACCCCTTTGCAAATAACAAACAGTACCTACGTACAGCGTACAATTTAGATTTTCCTAACGCAACTAGGAGTACTTCTGTCCTCCCTCCGATACGTCGTGGAGCATTGCAATTTTTTGGCTTTGGGGATGGGATGGAGATTGTATTTAAATTATATTTTCAAACCAAAAATAAATAATTTTCCATTACTTCGCATTGCATCACCTTGTCACTCGTTGCTTTATGTAAGAAATAATATTTTTTTCCACGTTTGCTCCTATAAAAATATTATTTTATGTGTCGTCGTCATCAATATCTAATAGTTCTGTGGACTGTAGACCTCGCATCGAAAGAATGTGTTTCCATTTTCTCTTATTTAATAAATCAAAATCTAAATTTCCTCTAAAATGATAAGATGTGTAAGTAGGTGCTTAAGTATCTACTCATATCTACTTAATTATAAACGATATATTTTATGTGACTTTTTTGTTAATTTTAATTAATGATTGATATAATTTTTCCAAATAACCATCACTATGTCAATGACAATTCCTTTTTTTTAACTTTCTTCAGGCAGGTTGGTACCATAATATTTAAAATGCGAATAAGAAATCCAAATGAAAAACTAATATTTTCATCATTTCCGGCGAATTCGTAACTACGAGTAAAATAACTTTTTTTTCAAACTGAGACCGTGCCGGGGTTAATACCTACATTATTTGAGGTTTTTAGTATTTTGTTAAAAAAAAATAGGAGTTTTATCGAGTTGTCTTTAGGGAGCGGGAGACAGAAATGAAAGTCGTCATGTCGAAGTGGTGAGTCAGTCATTTATTGGGCTACGTAGCGGATGGTCGGTGGTCGGTAACATGAGGTAATGCGGAGTGCCGTAGATGATGCTGCAGGCGTACGGAGGTGGAGATGGTGTGGTGAAGGTCAGTGAGTTGCTCGACACCATGGCGGTGGAGATGACCTATCTTCCAGGCCGTTGCTCGACGCTTTGTGTCGCGGAGATAAACGGTGTGTGGCTCGGTGTGCTGAGCCACCAGCAGGTAGTCCTGGCGAGGCGGAGCGTGTTTCCATGGCAGCGAAGCACGGTGAGGCTTCGGGGTGCCATGAAGTGGAGAGCTGATCCCTTGGCTGAAGGTGCGTCAATCCTTATAAGTCGCGGGATGTAGCTGTTCTCAGGAGCTGAAGACACGATGGGCCTTGTAGCTGAGACGTGGTGATGGACCTCGGGAAGCTGCCCTGGAGCGTAGCGATGCCTGCGGAGCACTGATTACATGTTGAGATGTTGACCGACGATTAATGTGAGACTGAACTGGACTGAACTGCAGCGGGCGAGCGATCGGCTGCTTATATAGCCGCGGTAGAGTAACTACCTCGCGGTAGGTAATACGAGCCACTTCGAGAATATTCGGCGCCGTACAGATATTGTACGGTGCTGTCTCGAGACCTTTCTAGGCGGGGCGATATTATTATCGTCGGGCTGGCACGGCAGACGAGAAAGTACATCGCGGCCAGTATAGGTACGAAGGTACCTAGGCAAGTAGGTTTGCCGATGGGCGCGGATATTAGGAGATGTTTCTCGTATGTTCTTTTGATGGCGATGATAATAATGATGTGTCGCCACACACCCCCTTCCCAGTGTACGGAGTACAGGGTTGAAAGATGATGCCAGGAGTCGCAGGAAAGCCGGGTTGATGCTGCTGGTCGGAGCGTCCGTGCTGATGCGTCTCTACCGATTCCCTCGTTTTGCGGTGTTACCGGTGCGTCGTGGTAACACTCTTGTCAGGATGCTGTACGCTGCGTATCCATATCACGTCGGGGTCACCAGTTTAGGGAGCGCGACGTGATCACGTCGGGGTCACCAGTTGAGGGAGCGCGTTCCATGGCAGCGAAGCACGGTGGGCTTCGGGGTGCCATGAAGTGGTGAGCTGATCCCTTGGCTGAAGGTGCGTCAATCCTTATAAGTCGCGGGATGTAGCTGTTCTCAGGAGCTGAAGACACGATGGGCCTTGTAGCTGAGACGTGGTGATGGACCTCGAGGAAGCTGCCCTGGAGCGTGTGCCATGCAGGAGCACTTGTTACATGTTGAGATATTGGCCGACAATTAATGTGAGACTGAACTGGACTGAACTGCAGCGGGCGAGCGATCGGCTGCTTATATAGCCGCGGTAGAGTAACTACCTCGCGGTAGGTAATACGAGCCACTTCGAGAATATTCGGCGCCGTACAGATATTGTACGGTGCTGTCTCGAGACCTTTCTAGGCGGGGCGATATTATTATCGTCAGGCTGGCACGGGAGGCGAGAAAGTACATCGCGGCCAGTATAGGTACGAAGGTACCTAGGCAAGTAGGTTTGCCGATGCGCGCGGATATTAGGAGATGTTTCTCGATTCCTCTTTTGGTGGCGAAATTTATAATGATGTGTCGCCACATGTCTATAAATTTAATACAATGTTTTAATTTTTGTCAAGAGATGTCACTCACCCACGATTTCTACTTACCTACATTAATTTCATGTTATTTAATTATAATGACACTTTTTTTATAATTTTCTGGGTTGGTTTGCGACACCAAAGCTAAATAATTAAGTAGGTACGTACCCACTTTTTGACTTATTTTATTTGTCTTTTTGCTTAAACTTAATTTTAACCTTGTAAACACCACTTTTATTTTATATACTTTATGCCGACCGGGTTTCGCTACAACCGTAGCTTCATCAGGGCAGTATAATTCTCTACTAACATTAGGTTACATGTGTGTTATAATATATAATGGGCTGGACTCGTCAAGTGTAGGGAGAGGAAGAAGACATAGATGGAGAAATGGGAAGGGAACGGACGTGTTCTTTATCAATAGGGAACAATCTTAGTATGGGGCTTTTATTTAAATTTAGTTAACATTACACATTATATATTATAACACACATGTAACCTAATGTTAGTAGAGAATTATACTGCCCTGATGAAGCTACGGTTGTAGCGAAACCCGGTCGGCATAAAGTATATAAAATAAAAGTGGTGTTTACAAAGTTATTGTTTTATTTTAAATTAATAATGTCGCATCACAAAGTATCCGCTTCATATGAACAAAAATTAATTTTAACCTTTCGATGAAGACGCATTAACTTAGAATCTACGATAAAGCTTTGACTATAAATCACAACTTCCTGCGTATTATATTTCCTATTATGACGTTCATTTTCCTACCGTAAATTATATGCATTTCCCGTTCTGTGCATAAATTATAATACCAATAATTATTGTTGGTATTGGCTCCATGGGCGAACAATCCACTTGACCCTAGTGTGGGTAGAGCTAGAGGAATAGGTATGTATATATGACGGCTGTGGCAGTAGGTACCATTACAGACTTTCGTCTTCATTTAGATTTATCTCGGAGATTTATGTTGTCAAACCATACTTAACAGGTATGGTTTTAAATGAAGGAGGTATTTTGCATCGACCAGAATCGGATAAGATCAATTAAATAATTTGTTTTTATTTTTAACTTAAGGGGTCGTCCATTAATCACGTGATGTTTTTTTAGCAACTTTTTAACCCCCCCCCCTCCCTGGTGATATATGGTGAGGTTTTAGACTAACCCCCCCCCCCCACTCAAAATCACGTGTATTTTTTTAGTACAAGTATTTTGAAATTTTCAGAATATTATCACGAAAAATAAATACACGTGATTTCTCATTTTACCCCCCCCCCCCCACCCCGTCGTGGTATTTCGTGATTTTTTCCGACCCCCCCCCTCCCCTTTAGAGCCTCACGTGATTAATGGACGATCCCTAATGAGTAAAACCTGAAATTGTAATATTTAATTAAAGGAAGACAATATTAACGAAACTCAATCGAAAATCTGAAAACAGAAAAATCAGAATCTAGGACTCGAACCCAGGACCTTCCTTGTCTTCATTTAATTAAATATTACAATTTGATGTTTTAGTCTTTAAATGAAAAATAAATATTCATCCTGTACTTGCAGAACAGTCAATACATGACGCATATTACAAATGAAAATGGATAAAATTTATCTTATCAATTTTGGTGACTAGAACTGAATAGCCAGGAACTTCCCCATCATCCTTTTTTCCATCTCCGTCCCTCCCCACTACCTTTAGCCTCACAACACACCCCATTTGGGAATGCCGTAGTCTCAACTGGCTCGAGGCGGTTGGAGCATTTAGAACTCTTGTGCGGTATTCACATAAAAAATGGGGATGTGACTGCACTTGAAAATACATTTTTACTTTTTCTTTGAACTATGGAGGTACTCGTATCATAAAATAACTATAATAGTAATAATATTAGATACATTTATATACTCAGCAAAAATTAACGTAGTAATAATATTGTACAAACTGTAAGTATTACAATGTGTACAAGTGTTATTTATGTCTTGTAAGTCGATATAAGTTCATAGCTAGGCAGATTGCCCGTTCTAAGGAACCAAATGCTGGTGAAAATGCCAAAAACTATTCTGTAAAAAAGTGTTGTTTTTAATAGTTCCATTAATAGGTAGGTAATAACATCAGCTGTTTGTTGAAGCATCATAAACTGTCGAACGGTGAGCTCTATCGTCTTGAAATGTATGCAATCTTTTCTTTCTAAAACTTCTAGGCTAACGCAGCTGCTTTCAATTTCAATAATTCCCATCATCATAATTCCCCTCAGGGATGCAGTGTCGAGGGTCTTTTTAGGAAAGGAAGGAAAGGAAGTTCTGGGAAGGAAAGAGGTGTGAGGCGAGGGTAGGAATTTGGGGTTCAGTATGTCCAGGAGTGACGAACGAATCTATCCCTCCCACTGCGGTGCAAGGCGATGTTCCGAGAGAGTCCTGCTGGATACGTCAAAAGGTCTCCCTTCACCAGTCTCTCCCGATCTATAGAGCCATGGAGCTTTAACATGAACTGTCCACACGCCATATTGTCTGTTCCTTATTTTTCTATTGTAGATCAACAAATAGTGTCGAAGCTTGGACGAAACCGGGTTGTAAGTTACAACCCCCAGAGGCGGCCCGTGACAAAATTTGCCCGCAGTGCATTTCACAAAAAATGGTAACATTAATACGGGAAAATATAATTAATTGATTCACAGATTCGCGAAAACCAACATCAAGTTGTAATCGTATACCTATCAACTCGATCCAACAAACTAAACTGCAATACGTTATGTATATGTACTGGGAGTATGAATGTTCATTAACTTTTCGGTAAAATAAAGGCTATCGTTTACACAACTTTCACTTCACAATTTATCATCAACCACGAAAAAAAAATGTGTTCAAGCGATCACATTCACAAAGCCAAGATGCTTTTGAATATTTAATACTTCGCTTTAAAAACTCTATTCATAGTTTTTTTCCCTTAACCTTACTTGTAGGTATTATATTTAGCAAAGGTTTTGGAGAGCCATTATTTTTCAAAAACAATTTATTCTCAAATGAAATTCGGTTGCTTTTGAAAAAATCGACGTTAATCGCAATGTTTTCATTACCACTCATTTTTAAATAAGTTTTTTACAGAGCAAAACTAGCGAAAACCATTAAAAATGTGTCAATAATGATCAGTGATCTGCCAAATGCTTGGCAGATCACTGATCCGATGGTAGAGCTAATACATAACATTGTCAATTAGTTGAAAATTCGTTTTTCCTAACTAACTCATTCCAAACGTTCGGTAACATATACGCATGTTAAAGGTTTTGTCATAAACCAGAATGCTTCACGAGCGTCTCATATATCTTCCCTTATGTCTCGCCCATTTCACGGTTCCAGCCTCTGTAGACTGTCCCAGTAGGAATATAACTTCATGTGACGTCACGTCTCGGCACAACGGAAGATGCACGCATTGCTTTTTCGTATGCGCCGATGCGACTTTAGTACGGAGTCTAATACGAAAGTTAATTGGTAAGGATATTATAACGAATTTGCGGGAATTCTTCGTGAATGAGTGTTACAAATTTACACTTTTACACGTTTGTTGATGTTTGTACGAATTTACACTTTTGACGTTGGCAGTGCATTGCACAAATGCACCAAGGCAGGAGCCGCCACTGGTTGTAACTACTTTCATGACTCCAGAACTCCTCATTCGAGGACTTTCACAACTGCATACAATTAGATTTCTGTTGAATTGTATCGCTTCTCATACCAGATCCGATCCTGCACAGATTTTCAAATGACGGCTTGTGATATTTGATTTATACCATCGCTATCTAAAATATAAATGATTCTGTCATGAGAGTACATAATATATGGATAGCAATACAATACAAGTGATAAATCCATAATTATTAGCGTCCGTTCATAACAAAATGACGCCACGCTTCCCATTGCTTTTGAGAAACAGGATATCCCTTTTAGCTGCGATTTCATCCCGGACGTTTCCTTACGCAAATTCCCTCTCATGCCTGACTAGAATACAAATAACGCTTTAGTTATTTTCAGGGTCCATTAAGTCCTTACTTTCTTCAATAGGCGCCATTTCTAACCGCTATTTTATTGCTAACAAACAATTTTATTGTAATAGGGTTTTTGAACTTAATACGTACATGTTTGCTTTTACAAGTCGCCATGGTTCAGACATGTAATTTTTTAAAAATGTAAATAGTTTGGATTATGGTTACGGTTATTGGATTTACGTTTTCAAAAATTAGTTATTCAAAATTGAAGACTTAATGCGCACGATTTAACACTATTGGGTACTTGATTTTTATCACTTTTTCCGTCCCTCGTAAGGTAAAATTATGGTACATGTTTCTGAAGAGCACCTTGAGATCTCTCTGAGAATTTGTACTAGAATTTAATGCTTTTTTAAATACATCTAGTTGAATTTCGATTTGGTTTTTTTGAATGAATTACTTAATGCAAATCTTGGAAGTGAAAATTTACTCATTTCTCGACATCCGATCGAGCTGAAACTCGATGTCGGTGACAATGCTTTCTATCAACGTTTGGTTGCATTTACTTACAGTCACGCGTACGAACAAGATTTTTTCTGTAATTGTATGATATTATATTTACAAAATATATCTACAGTAGTTATTAATGTACGAAATAAATGTCGTTACCATCCAATTATGATTTGGCTTAAGAGTTAGTGGTGTTCACTCATTATAGTCGGTTCCTGGAAAGGAAGGTTCAAACCTCAGTCAAACCAAAAAATAAAATTATTTGAAATTAGCTACTAGCCGACCCAAGAGACGGCGCTTGTCGAAAATTGAAATTATGTGTTTTTAGTAAAAAAAAAATAAAAGTTATCATGGAATCAATATATACATAATACTACAAACAAAACAACATATACATAATACTACAAACAAAATCCGAAAATCTATATACTTTTTCAAACAAACACGCAATTTCCTTAACCTAAAACTTTTAAAAACAGTATACTACTCATTGTGCCAATCTCACATCGAATACGGAATTCTAGCCTGGGGTAATGCATATTCCAATGCCCTTGATCCCATCATGAAAGCACAAAAACTAATCATAAAAATAATTCTTAAAATGCCGCTTACTACCAGCACTGATAATATCTTCAATTCCTTCAAAGTTATGGACATAAAACAGCTCTACTCAAGATCCACACTACTTAATTTACACAAAAACAACAAAACACCATACAAAGCTACACAAACAATACACAATACCCGAGCCAAAAACAACGAACTTCTCCAAACTCCTTTTTTCAAAACCACCTTCGGGCAAAGACACTCTAAATACATAGCTTGCAAACTATACAATACACTACCAACTACGATCAGACAAAGTGACTCCTTTACAAAATTCAAACAAGATATTAAAAAATGGATTATAAGTATTGGACGCCACACTATCACAAATATCTGTAAAATAAATCACACATAGACAGAAATAACTATTCACATACAACCTAACCCATATAAAATAAATGAAAATAATGAAATCCTGTCAAATTTAACCTATAAATAGAATAGGCAGAATTTATTTCATTACTCCATCTCCAACATTTATATAATAACTCTCTTTAAAAGATTTACCACCCTTCCAATCACCCTTTTGTTTTAATTCTATTCATAATATGTATTTTACCTGAAATATCCTTGTAACTACTATATTCATTTATATACCTGTACGCCTGTCTCGACACAGGTATACCCTAGTGAGACAGGCATACAAATAAAACCTTTGTAAATATATTTTATTATAGATAAATAAATAAAAAATAAAAAAAAATCAAACAGTTTTGCGTGTACTATATATATATTTTTTAAATACAAGGTCGCATGAACGGCGTGAACCAGAGATTTTTTCCGCATAAGATGCTTTAAGATTTTCCCAAAAGAAGTAAAATAACTTTCTTATGATTATGACTTTGCAAGATTACAAAATTATTAATTTATTCCTCGGAAAAACGAAAAGGTCACACAATTATGTTTTAGATTAGAGGTATTCATTCATACAGGCAAACTCTTCAAATAAATTGTCAATTTTTGTTTATTGTATGTAACTGCATATATCGTAGATTATAGAAAAAAAGAGATTTACGGCATTGAGGCGTGCCGACTGTCGCCGATGTACCACCAAAATGCACGGAATGTCAAATCGTCAAATTGGTGTGGGCATGTAGAAACAAAGGCGGGGTGCCGCTGTGCGTAAATGCGATTTGCAGCATTATGCGCGAACGATGTCTGAGAGGAGGCGTCTACTAATATCTACAGGAATTCCAAAAACTGAAAAAATCGAACTAATATCTATGAGAATCAAAGTGTTGACGAATATCTACAGCTCAAACTGTTGATTAATATCTACGAGAACCAAAGTGTTGACGAATATCTACAGTACTGGCAGAGGTTGGATTTGCAATTATGTATAGCATATTGGAATAACGTAATATTGCGTATGCAGTTTAAAAAACTTAATTTATGTAAGTATGTTTTTAAAAATCCCTAATATCGGACTATTGAACACATTTAGCTGATTAGTCCAACCTACGCTCTGTAGATATTAGTTCATCCTACGCTCTGTAGATATTAGTCAACACTCTGAAGTTCGTAGATATTAGTTCATCATATGAGCTGTAGATATTCGTCTGACATACAGGCTGTAGATATTAGTAACTGGAGTCGTCTGAGACACTCATGTGCGCGCGTTTTTGTACTAATAATATGGCCTATATACCTTATTTCTATTATCAATGGTAAATACCCACATTTACGCTGTTAAACTATATATTACAATGGGCGAATAAACACTCTTTTCTTTGATTGTATACACACTATAATATGTAGAACACAAGTCAATAACAAAGTGATACCTCACAGTGCGGACTCTCACGATGGCAATCAACCCAGATTGTCTCGTGTGGCCAACAGATCATATAATTTAAATAGCCAATTCAATGAAAATCGTTTATTCCCGTCATAAACGGCCATTCTAAAGAATATTAGTGCATATTGCTTTCATTTGAAAAGGTTAAATAAACCAATAAACTCTGTGTCGATACGTCTTGTATTGTATCGACGGAAGCTTGGGCCGTTTCCGCGTTGATATTTTTATAAAAGAATTTACGGCTTTCTATGCTTATGATGCCTGATGATGTCTTAGCCACGTTCTTGCTGAACAATGGTTCTCAGAAACCAAGCCATAAATATGCCTATTAATCCAACAATATCTGCAACAGACAGAAAATACATAGGCAGTATACCTACTACAAAAAGGCAACGATTTATTTTGTTACGTAAAGTATTCAAGCACCATACACACAAGCGCAGCTTATTTATGGGGGTAAATCAAATACGTATACTATGTAATTAATTATTGTATAAAATTTATTGTAATTTACAAAGATATTGAAATATAATAGATGTGCTATCTTCAGTTTTTACTAGGTGGGACTGCGCTTCCGGGTGTCGCCGATAATAATTAGCAATAACTAAATGGACGAATAATTAACGAATAAACCAAACGAACGTTAAACTAAATGAACCAATTCTTTCCGTATTCAAACTATATTGTTAACCAATATTAATGCACACTTTCAAAAAATCAACGAAATGAACAAACCCTTGTTGTATGCAAACTACCCTGATAGTACCGCTGACAGTTGCGCGGACATCATAGCATATCTCTTTTGTATTGGAATGTCTTTGGTAATTTCTGTATCTTTTTCTGATTAAAAAAAATCACACACACACTCTTTTGTTGGTGCTTTTCTGCTGTATCAATAAGTTTACATAATCTTATATCTTATAACAATGGTTGAATTGCAAAGCATTCTGCATGTTTGGATTTAACCAAACATTGTCTTCTCGTCACTCGACATTGAGAATCGTTCCTTTTCAATTTCTTATTTTGCTTCTAGTCCAGTAAAGGAAGGAGTTGTAGAGTGCGTGAGCAGGAACCTAAGCGATTTTTTCAGGACTTGTTTAGGGTGCTTAGGGTGTGAACATACTAAAAGTCCTGACGTCTAGGTGGTGAGCTAGGGGGGGGAGGGGGGGGGGGAAGGTCCCGATTTTTTGGGTTTCCGTTTATATCTCAAAAACGGTGCGTCGCAGAGGAAAACTTTTTTAGAATAAGTAAAAGCTCATAAAATTATCTACAACTTTTATTCTATACGTAATTTTGAAAATCCCAACCGTTTTTGAGTTATACGCTTCACAAATGTCAATATTTTCGAAAAAAATCATTTTACCTCACATTTTTCATCAAACATTCCTTCATATAGTCTAAAATATTCATCCAAGAAAGAAATTCATTTAAAAGAAGTTGTAAATAATTTAATTACCTTTTAGAATATATATACATATGTAAATAAACCTCCAACCAGTAAATATTTACAGCAATTTTAAGTTTTTTCGTAAAATGTCATTTTCAGAAAAAGCTGTTTTTTCTTACCAAATTATTAAGACGGGTTTTTTCTTAATGGGAAATTTCTTATTAATTTTTGCACGCAAGATAGCAGGTAAGTTGTTCTCGAACAGATGATTAGTGGAATTCATTTTATAATCATTATTATTGTGATGGGTGATTAGGTTAGTCGTCGGAGATGCTACAATAACGTGCTACGATGCTGTTCGAGTTGGTAAAAAAGGCAATGAATACGATAGTGGGCTTGACATTCTCAGACATCAAGTTGTCCCGCAAACTTCGGGCATTCCCAATGTCTTCTGTCAGCTCGTCGATAAAAATTCACAATGAAAAGGTTGCAGTTGACGCAACATTGCTGTTTCAGCGGATGTGTATAAGCAAACGATCGGATGAGGATTTGATGAAATTCTTTGAGTATGAGTTGGCCCCATTTCCCTTGGCACTGTTCTCAATAACATCATGTTACACTCTCAACTTTATATGGATTCACGTTATCATATCCTCTTTGGACGTGAGGGTCCTGGCAAGCGTTGTTCATCCATGGCATCGTCATTCTCAGTGGTGGATGGTTCTTGCTGAAAGGGCTCTACGTCGTTTTCATCGTCGTCCTCGGCAACAGGCACGCTATTGAAGCATCTCCCTTGGCAGTGAAGGCACGCTGCAGAACAGGTCAGCATTGCTTTTCGGCATCCACATTTGCCAATTGCACAATCCTTGATGCAGCGGCAAAATATCATTTTCAGTAGGACCTCCGGTGCTGGAGGATCTTCTGTTGTAATTGGCACCAGGGTGTTTCCTTCGTGTTTTCACCCCCATTCTTCAGGGGGCAGCTCAATTCCGAGCCACTGCTGAACTTGGTGGTATGTCCGCCGGGAATCTCTCTGTTGGAGGGAGGGAGCTGATATCAGGCTTCATATTTGCCACGGACCTTGTGAATGACTGGAAGCGGTACTGGTTAAGGGAGGTCTGTCTTTTTGGTGCCGCATACCATTTCAGGAAGCATTTATTTCCAGCTTCTTCAACCTCGTCATAAGTGGAGGAGGGGTTGTGTGAAAGATCATTGCCGCTTGCTTGATCATTTTTGACTCCAAATACAATTTTGAAAAGCCCACCTTGCTTCTCCTGAAAGTTGCAGACGTTGTATAGCATCCGGTAAATGAATGTAAAAATATGATATATGTGTTCAAATCCACGATGCTGCATCTCTTGGGTGGACAGTGCCATTGTTTTGGTTTTTCCTCGTCTGGGTTTCAGTAGCAGAATATCTTAGGTGGGAGGAGTGGAAGCAATCAAAAGGACAGTGAGGTCCACATTCTCACCAAAGACAGCCACAGAGTTGTGAAAGGATAATTCCACAGCAATCTTCACGATAAGGTCGTCAGCATCATCGGTGGCCTGAAGAGTCTGTATCCCATTCTCCCGAAACTTTGTCTGTAGTAAGGAGATGAAGTTACTTTTGTTGGTAGGATTAGATAAAAAATCTTCCTGTTTAACTGGTATTGATTTGTTCCATGTCAAATTGATGTCGGCTGACCTTCTCAGTCTGTATCAACGCATCTGTTCTTATGATTTCGTACTATTGGATGGGTTTGCGTACCCATCCAATACGACAGTGCGAGTCATTCCAGGATAGCGGTGATAGACATAGGTGATATAAAGATCACAAATTGCGGCAACGGAGGCATCTTTTTGTCAAATTACTCTGTGTAGTAGAAATCCTCCGTCCACAACTATGTTCATCTGAGACAGTAGAACAGTTTTTTTGGTAGGCTCGAATAAGCTATACAGAACGGATTTAGTTGTCTTTCGCATCCCACTTTCATTCAACTGCAACCTTTTCATCGTGAATTTTTATCGACGAGCTGACAGAAGACATTGGGAATGCCCGAAGTTTGCGGGACAACTTGATGTCTGAGAATGTCAAGCCCACTATCGCATTCATTGCCTTTTTTACCAACTCGAACAGCATCGTAGCACGTTATTGTAGCATCTCCGATGACTAACCTAATCACCCATCACAATAATAATGATTATAAAATGAATTCCACTAATCATCTGTTCGAGAACAACTTACCTGCTATCTTGCGTGCAAAAATTAATAAGTAATTTCCCGTGAAGAAAAAACCCGTCTTAATAATTTGGTAAAAAAAACAGCTTTTTCTGAAAATGACATTTTACGAAAAAACTTAAAATTGCTGTAAATATTTACTGGTTGGAGGTTTATTTACATATGTATATATATTCTAAAAGGTAATTAAATTATTTACAACTTCTTTTAAATGAATTTCTTTCTTGGATAAATATTTTAGACGATATGAAGGAATGTTTGATGAAAAATGTGAGGTAAAATGATTTTTTTCGAAAATATTGACATTTGTGGAGCGTATAACTCAAAAACGGTTAGGATTTCCAAAATTACGTATAGAATAAAAGTTGTAGATAATTTTATGAGCTTTTACTTATTCTAAAAAAGTTTTCCTCTGCGACGCACCGTTTTTGAGATATAAACGGAAACCCGAAAATCGGACCTTCCCCCCCCTCCCCCCCCTAGCTCACCACCTAGACGTCAGGACTTTTAGTATGTTCACACCCTAAGCACCCTAAACAAGTCCTGAAAGAATCGCTTAGGTTCCTGCTCACGCACTCTACACCTCCTTTTGGACCATTCGTTTACTGGACTATTCAGGCCTCAGACATAATCTGTCTAGAGGTCAAAATATTTCCCCTTTGCAATAAAATCCAAATAAATGGTATATTTCTGAACGTATCCGAATACTAAAAACAGTTTTTGAGAGGCAATGAAAAGCTTTCAAATTTTATTAGTAGAAATAAATATCTTATTATTATAAGCAATATTTATCAGCCTGAAACACTCATCCACATTGAAAAATCTTCCGAGAAAAGATACATGACGCCAACGGGACTTGAACCCGTGTCCTCTCGATTGCCGGTCGATTGCTCTTGACCACTGAGCTATGGCGGCTTATCTCGTACCCGCCAAATGATTCAATATATGTTAGTGTTTCATTCAACAATTACTGCTTATTATATTTTTTCCACCTGAAAACAACCAACTTTATTTTTGCGAGAGAAACATTGTAAGTGTTAAGTCCCTCGCTAGGTGGCGTCGAGACAAATTATGTCTTCATTTATTGGGGAAATACTTAAACTTGTCAAATATTAATTATTATTTTTAATTGTAAAACTAACGTTTTTAAGACAAGATTTTTTATGCATAGCACAAAGGGTAACGTTGGCGTCATGTATCTTTTCTCGGAAGATTTTTCAATGTGGATGAGTGTTTCAGGCTGATAATTATTGCTTATAATAATTGTTACCCTTTGTGCTATGCATAAAAAATCTTGTCTTAAAAACGTTAGTTTTACAATTAAAAATAATAATTAATATTTGACAAGTTTAAGTATTTCCCCAATAAATGAAGACATAATTTGTCTCGACGCCACCTAGCGAGGGACTTAACACTTACAATGTTTCTCTCGCAAAAATAAAGTTGGTTGTTTTCAGGTGGAAAAAATATAATAAGCAGTAATTGTTGAATGAAACACTAGCATATATTGAATCATTTGGCGGGTACGAGATAAGCCGCCATAGCTCAGTGGTCAAGAGCAATCGACCGGCAATCGAGAGGACACGGGTTCAAGTCCCGTTGGCGTCATGTATCTTTTCTCGGAAGATTTTTCAATGTGGATGAGTGTTTCAGGCTGATAATTATTGCTTATAATAATTGTTACCCTTTGTGCTATGCATAAAAAATCTTGTCTTAAAAACGTTAGTTTTACAATTAAAAATAATAATTAATTTTATTTATTTATTTATTTATTTATTTATCTATAAAAGGTATGTTTACATAACATTATTCGATGCCTGTCTCACTAGGGAATACCTGTGTTGAGACAGGCGTAGAGGTACATAAATGAGTATCATACATAAGAATATTTAATTACAACATGAGAGTATTTAAGGTAAGATACATACTGATTTATACAATTCAAACAGAAAGATGATTAAGATTGAGGGTTAATATCATAAAGAGAGCATTATATAGGTGAAGGAAGAGATGAATAAAGTAGTAAATCCTTTCGAGTCTATATAGGAAGTTATATTATACATGTAGGATTTTACTATTTTAAGTTCTTTAATAAGGGTAAGGACATACGTGAGATGGTAATTCTGTCTATTTGTACTCTATTTTACAGATGTTAGCAGTAGTGTGGCGTCCAATACTTATAATCCATTTCTTTAAATCTTGTTTGTATTTGGTCTTTGATTCGGTTTGTCTAATCGTGGCTGGAAGTGTATTGTATAGTTTGCAAGCTATGTATTTAAAGTGTTTTTGTCCAAAGGTGGTTTTAGAAAAGGGAGTTTGGAGAAGTTCTTTATTTTTGGCTCGTGTATTGTGTATCATTTGTGTTGGTTTGTATAGGATTTTGTTGTTTTTATGTAAATAAAGTAAGATGGATTTTGCGTAGAGCTGTTTAATGTCCATAACGTTGAAAGTATTGAAGATCGTATCAGTGCAGGTAGTGAGAGGAAGTTTAAGAATTATTTTTATTATTAGTTTTTGTGCTTTAATGATGGGTTCGAGGGCATTATAATAAGTGTTACCCCAAGCTAAAATTCCGTATTCGATGTGAGATTGGCACAGTGAGTAATACACTGTTTTTAAAAGTTGTAGGTTAAGGAAATTGCGCGTTTGTTTGAAAAAGTAAATAGATTTGCGGATTTTGTTTGTAGTGTTAAGTATATGTTGCTTCCAATTTAGATGTGTATCAAAGGTTAATCCTAAATATTTGATAGTTGCTACTTGTTCTAGGCATGGGCAGTTGCAATTCCTGTTCTGAGATGAGTTATTACATTCGTGTATTTTTAATTTTGGGTGTAGGTTTGGTTTTGTGATATTGGTAAGACTAGACAGTAAGTATTTTGTTTTCTGTATGTTAAGAGTTAATGTGTTCGAGTCAAGCCAATATTTAACCTTTTGAATTCCTACCTCCGCTTTAGAATATACGGTAGGCCAATCTTTTGCTTGAAATAGTAGTACAGTGTCGTCGGCGAAACTGACAATAGTGGCATCGATATCTAGGTTACACAACTCGTTAATGTATATTAGGAAGAGCGTTGGACCTATAACACTGCCTTGTGGGACACCGTAACTAATAGGTAAATTCTGACTCTTTGTAGCTCTGAGTTTAACGCATTGGGATCTGTCAGATAGAAAACTGGAGAGGAGGCTTAATTCATTATTCCTAATACCTATGTTGAACAATTTGCGTTCTAATTTGATGTGTGATATTGTATCAAACGCTTTACACAGGTCGAGAAATACCGATAGACATTTCGAGCCCTTATCAAGGTGGCCAGAGATGTGGTCAGTGACGGTGGCTATGGCATCGTTTGTACTTTTCTGGTTTCTGAAGCCAAATTGCCGCGGCGATAGTAGGTTGTTGGTTTCCAGATATTCCATAAGGCTATTATTAACGATCTTTTCAAATACTTTAGACAGGGAATTAAGTAATGTAATAGGCCGATAATTACTAATATCAAGTTTGGAGCCTGTTTTGAAAATAGGGATAATAAGACCTTGTTTTAGAATGGTGGGAAATAATCCTTGGCGAATGCTAATATTCAGCAGATGAGTTAATGGTTGTATTATAACCGGGGCAATTTTTTTAAGAACACTGTTGGGTATTTCGTCAATGCCGGTGGATGAAGAGTTTTTTAAAGAGTTTATTACCGTAGAAACTTCTTTCTCTGTAACCGTTTTCAGAACAAATCGGGTTGGGAATTCATCATTGGAAGGGTGAACGCTAGGACCCAGCATATGGTTGCTTGATTGGATTTTTGTTGCTAGTTCTGGACCTATATTTGCAAAATAACTGTTTATATGATTGACAATTGTGTTGGGGTTCGATGTAAAGTCTACGGTGATATCATTGATATTGAGAGAGTTTAAGGCGTCGGTGGCTTTATTTGAATTGGTAGCTTCCTTGAGGACTTTCCATATTTTTTTAGGATCGTTGTTGCATTCGGATATTTTTTTATTGTAGTATAGATTTTTGGCTTTCCTAATGACTTGTGTGCAAATATTTCGGTATCTTTTGTAGAAATTATGAAGTGTAATATCATATGGATTCGTGGCACATTTTTTATGTATGGAATTGCGTTTCCGAATGCAGTTGATGATAGTGTGATTAATCCATGGTTTGAGAGGTTTGATAGCTCTAGGAATGGTTTTTGTGGTGGTTTTGGTGTTTTGAACAAGGGTTTCTTGTATGTAGGTAGAGAAGTAGTTCCATGCCTCATCTATGTTAGCTATCTTATAGAGTCTGTCCCAGGATTTGGAACTAATCGTTTTGTTGAGGTGGTCATAGTTAATTATTTTCGTTGTTATTTCAGTTGATGTTTTGCTTTGTACGTTGTTTTTGGAACTCATTGTGAAGGAGGTGGCGTAGTGATCAGTAATTGATGACATGTGGATTTCTGAAGTGTATTGGTTTGATGTTTTAACCATAATATGGTCGATGCAGGAGGAAGAATGTGGTGTACATCGTGTAGGTGAGTTTATTGTACTTTCCATTCCGTGAAACATAATGGTATTTAAGTAATCTTGGCACTGGGGATGTTCGTTGGTTTTTAGAATATTAATGTTGAGGTCTCCAATTAAGATTAGGTGTTTTGTTTTTTTTAGCTCGGTAAGATAACAGTTTAAGTCTCGCAAGAAGGGGGAGATGTTAGGTTTGGAAGGTGGTTTCTTGTATGTAGGTAGAGAAGTAGTTCCATGCCTCATCTATGTTAGCTATCTTATAGAGTCTGTCCCAGGATTTGGAACTAATCGTTTTGTTGAGGTGGTCATAGTTAATTATTTTCGTTGTTATTTCAGTTGATGTTTTGCTTTGTACGTTGTTTTTGGAACTCATTGTGAAGGAGGTGGCGTAGTGATCAGTAATTGATGACATGTGGATTTCTGAAGTGTATTGGTTTGATGTTTTAACCATAATATGGTCGATGCAGGAGGAAGAATGTGGTGTACATCGTGTAGGTGAGTTTATTGTACTTTCCATTCCGTGAAACATAATGGTATTTAAGTAATCTTGGCACTGGGGATGTTCGTTGGTTTTTAGAATATTAATGTTGAGGTCTCCAATTAAGATTAGGTGTTTTGTTTTTTTTAGCTCGGTAAGATAACAGTTTAAGTCTCGCAAGAAGGGGGAGATGTTAGGTTTGGAAGGTGAGCGGTAAAGTGCAATAATACATGTGTTTATGCTGTATGTTATTTGAAGACAGTTGGAGTTAGTAATGGAGATTTCTTTGACGTTATATGTATTGGGAGTGTTGTTTAATGTATATACTACTACGCCGTCGTTTTGTCTGTAGTGATTCGAGGTGTGATGGTGGGTATAATTGGGAATGTTTTTGGGAGTATAGTAAGGTGTTAGCCAACATTCTGTCAAGATAATTAGGTCATATTTGGTTTTAGTAAGATCGAGTTCGATGAGAAAATGGTCAAAGTTTTTGTTTATTGATCTAATATTTTGATGGTAGATTGATAGGTCTGATTTGTTAGACTTTATTTTAGTAGAAAAAGAATCCATTTTTGTATGATGTGTAGATTGTGAAGAAATATAAGAGGATAATTTCCCGATATTTTAAGTTATTTTTTTTAAATCATCTACATGTTTTATATAAATAATTTTTTCGTTTGTGAGGCGCCTCATCATGATTTTACCATCCTTGTACCAGACATATGTATAATTATTTTCTTTGGCAAATTTTTTCGTTTGCCATAGAAGTTCTTTATGATACGCGGTAAGTTCTTCTCCTATGTAAATCTTGTCTTGGGCGAGTCCTTTTATGGCAGCGTAGTTGATGTTTTTTCTTAAAGCGATGAGGTTGTTAGAATATTTGACAAGTTTAAGTATTTCCCCAATAAATGAAGACATAATTTGTCTCGACGCCACCTAGCGAGGGACTTAACACTTACAATGTTTCTCTCGCAAAAATAAAGTTGGTTGTTTTCAGGTGGAAAAAATATAATAAGCAGTAATTGTTTAATGAAACACTAGCATATATTGAATCATTTGGCGGGTACGAGATAAGCCGCCATAGCTCAGTGGTCAAGAGCAATCGACCGGCAATCGAGAGGACACGGGTTCAAGTCCCGTTGGCGTCATGTATCTTTTCTCGGAAGATTTTTCAATGTGGATGAGTGTTTCAGGCTGATAATTATTGCTTATAATAATTGTTACCCTTTGTGCTATGCATAAAAAATCTTGTCTTAAAAACGTTAGTTTTACAATTAAAAATAATAATAAATATCTTATTTTTTAAATAAGTAATTTTATTGGAAAAATGTATTATAAATGTTATCATCACTATAAAATTTCCCTAAGTTTCATAAATCTTTTCATAATTGCATTATATTATTTACTATTATTTATTGTTATTTATATAATTTTTGCTTGGAAAATGTATTTTATTTAATATTTTTAAAATATTTGTAAACTAGTTGTCTCGACACAGGATTTCCTAGTGAGACAGGCAAGGCCAAAAAAAAAATATAAACCTTTTTATATAGATGCACATAATAAATAAATCAATTCGTAAACTTAGGTTTCATGAAGTACATTTTAATTCAATTTTTTATAAGAAACTCTCTTTTATAACTTTTGAAGGTTATTCCCATCAACGTAATGTATCATTGAAGAAGAAGATAATAATAATCTAAATGAAAATATGAAAGAGAACAAGACACACAAAACAGAAAAAAAACAATGGTCCCAGTTGCGACCATTGTACCATGGACCATGTACGCATTCAAAAACCAGGATAACTTTACACAGACAAACGCGGGCCGATTCACAAGATCTACATTACAACATACATTCCACCAACCTACAACTAAAACGACTTTTGGACAAAGAAATAAGCAATACTTCTCTATAAAATTATTTAATTTACTCCCTCTTGCAATAAAAACCATAAAAAATAACCGCCTTCAAAAGAAGCATAAAATATGGATTATGGACATGGGAAGGAAGAATATAGATACAATTTTGCAACATAACAAAGAATAATGCTTGTTTTGTACTTTCTTTTAGATTTAACTTAATAATTTTCCTCGGTAATATTCTAACATAGGTATTTACTTATAATTCAAATAAGAAAACTTGTACAATGTGTCCTTAGAACGGGGTACCCCAGTAAGGACACATTTTCTCTAAAAAACTGTAAAACAAAGAGAAAAAAATATAAATAAATAAATAAAAGTATCTATGAACATATATTTTCGTGAACAATGTATACCTCTTCATGTGTAAATGTACACTAAAGTTAAAAATTAAAATATAGATCATCATTGGAGAGTGGCGGTGGAAAGAGAGGGGAGAGGTAAGAGTGGGGGAAGTTTATTAGAATTAGAATTAATTTGCATAACTTTATATGTATCGAATTGTACAAATTTAAACACAAGAACCATGAACAAACTATTAAGCACTCATTCACATCTGCAATGGAATAATAATTGATCCTCCGTACAAAATACAGCGCAACAAATTATTCGAGATTCCAATTACAGATTTAAGTGTGCAGTAAAAAAATCTGCCAGTAATAAATTATGGATTTATTCAAAAACACTCCTTTGCAAAAACATTTGGTGCAGTTCTGTTACGTAAAGCCTCGGAGGTCATTCCATTTGTGTATTAATTTTATGACAAGCTTTTTAAAACAACATAACTTTTCTATAAGTGAAACCTACGCCTCCCCCGTAGTATGTCTTAGGTTGTTAATTATAATTGAGTTCTGAATTAATTTAAACATTCGAGGTGTTCGTGTGAGTGGGTACTTGATTGAACATAACTGTCTTATCTGTTAAATTGATTGGCGATCCAATCAAAATCAACGTCTGAAACGTGTGGACGATATTGTGGAAATTATATTTCTATCATAGCTTTTAATTACGGTTCTAAGCAGTACAATGATTAGTTTATCTTATAACTCTGTGACTAGATGCAAAGTAGTTTCAATCGTACGAGTAATTAGCAATCTGAATTAGGAAAAGCAAACTGAACGACTTCGTCATCTACGGTATTAGTCTCTCCGTTGGCATGCCTGCCCTTTTCTTTATATCGTACAACTGATTTCTACGTTTTCTTCCTGGTGCTTTTACGGCAAGTTCTTCCCTTTCAAGATTAATCTTGGAAACCCGTTTGTTCTCTCTTTTATAAGGGTTTGAAGTGGACAATCTTCATGATGGATATGAACAATTTCCACAGCAATTGGGCCGATTTTATCTTGTTTACTAGATTGAAGAAATAGCATTTTCTCTGGATCCGTAACTGGAATGCTCGAAGTCTGTCGATGGCATCAGGTTTCGATTTCGTTTATAGATTGAAGACAGCCTGAGAAAACCAGGATTTTACATGCAATTGGAATTTATCGGAGGAATTAAAGAAGGCTTATGTTATTAGCTTGACCAATAATTAAAACCGTAGGGTTTTCAAATCCTCCTTATATGTTCATATTTTTTTCGACAGGATTTAGTTTTTAAGGCAAGCCTTGGCCACCAAATCAAAGAATGGAGAAAAGAGAGTGGAGATTTTTATTAAATGTTGTAAATATAATTTTTACAATTAAATTGAAGTAGAATTAATGACTGGAGGCAATTCCAGATAAGCTCGATAGAGGAGAAGCTAATAATCGCTATTTAGAAACGAAGTTCACAATTATTTGCAAATCGCAATTTCTTTCTCAAGTGAATCAACCTTATGAACTTCATTTCTAATCCTGAATACTGAAATCATTATAATTAGCATTTCCAAGTGCATTTGTAAAATTTGAATCTCTCGTATATTTAATATTATTGATGAAGCATGCTTAAATATTGAATTATTATTTTGATTCGTAGAGAATCATAATATGACAGCATTGCGAATGAATAGCCGTAATTAACGGCAGAGAAATTTCAACTTGGGATTATTATTGTTGGTGAAGAGTCGTGACGACATCTGATGCCGACACAGATTCTCCGCATACTAGTAGCACAAGTGATTTATCTCAGAATAATATGTACACGTACAATATACAATGCGCTGTGTTTGATAATGGTGGAGGCTGTTATTTTATCATAGATCTGACCTTTCACTTTGCTCTAACCCTCTGGATGGCAGTAAACGATTTATAGTTGTTCTTGGGATAGGCCAGAACTGCCAACAACAATTGTTGGTGGGTTTGACCTCCCCCACTAATGCTCTCTACTGATTGTGGTCTCTCGCCTCCAGTCCTTATCAGTCCTTCTTGTTTCTGATCTTCTTGCTCCAATCATCTTCCACGCAGTCTATCTACTTCTTCCTTATTTGCTTTGCTTCTTAGTCGCTTCTGCTGGGGCACCCCAATCATATTTTTAGTATCCTGTCCTCTTATTGTTTAAAGATGTCCACGTCCAGTCCATTGCATAATTTTTGTCTTTTGAACCTACATAATCGATAACATCCATGCTCAATTAGATATTCGAACGCAAGGTTCAATTTAAGTCTCTATGATTCATTTTCTTGCGAAAGTTTGTTTTTTTTTTATATTAGCTCCACACAGGAGGCACCGTGGAAAACAATTTCCCTAGGGGCCTATGTTATCTTTGAGGATGCTGTGTGGAGGGTTTTTTAAGGGAAAGGAAGGAGAAGAAGATATGGGAAGGAAAAAGGTATAAAAAGGTGTGTAGGAATCTGGGGGTCAGGAGTGACAGACGTATGAATCTATTCCTCACACTGCGGTGCAAGGCGAAGGGTCGGGAGAATCCGGCTGGAGAGGTCAAAAGGCCTCCCTCAATCAGTCTCCTCCGATCCAGCTCGCCACGCAGTGATTGGGCAAAAGTGTACGCCACTAAGACCTAGACAGACCTCATCCCATGAACCCGGGCAACCCTGCTAAGTCACCAAGAGAGTCTAAGTCAACTAGAGATTTTTCATTTAAAGTCCATTTCAACAAATTATATTTTGGTATATTGGTTTGGAACAGCGCTTATCATCGCAATAAAAAAATTGCTCTGTGAGATTGTCTCCCACATCGAAATTTCATATTATTTACTAATGTATCAAATTAATTAGAGCGTCGTGCTGAGGACAAAACTTTAAGAATTTTTGGAACATACGTCATGATACATTCACAGCAAAACTGCAGCACTGCCATTCGAATTATGAATTATGAATTTTAAATTGCGTGTGAAGTCAATCGACAAATGCATACATTTTATGAATGTTCACATTGAAAGCTCATAACTTGGTCATTTTTGTAAATATCGTCTTCAAAATGAAAAAAAAAACTATTTTTAAGTCGTTATTATGTCCTTAACTTTTTAAATTTAAAAGAAATATTGATGAAAAGAAGATAATATTTTACTAAGAATCAAAGACCCTACTTGTGTTAACAAACGTACATATGTTATAGTTTTAACATAAGAGAGATGTACGAGTAAGATGCCTATTATATTCAAGTTGTAACAGCAAGTACCTACCCTAAGGATTGTAACCAATGATTCCGGAGCATATGTGGAGTAAAAAACGTAAATGTCATTTTACTTTCCGATGATATTTTTTTCAATTAAAAAACAAAAAAATATGTTTCCATCAAACGTTGCCATTGATCGTACTGATAAGCATGGTGACGAGATCACGTGATATGCGTTCTCTCTCCTCTGAAACCGGGCTGCTGGAACGAGACGCAATGCGTATCACGTGACCCGTGCTGGCTGCAACCAACTACTCGGTTGCGAAAAAAATGCTTTTAAATGTTAATCTATCTTCTTCTTCTATCGCCTATCTTCTATCTATATAAATCTATCTATCTATCTATCTTTTATCTTCTTCTTCCATCTTCTATCTTCTCTTCTATACATCTATGCATCTATACATATTAATAAAAATGAATCGCCGAAATGTATATGTGCTCATAACTTAACGACTGCACCAAATTGGATAATTCTTTTTTTTGTGTTCGTTATTATCAGGACAAGGTTTTTATAAAACTACTGGTGAGCTCTGTCATTACGAAATTTGTATAAAAAAATTGCAATACGTGGCACACAAAAAGGCACCATTCAGAATTGAAACGTTGCTTGAAAATGGCTTTAGCCGTATTTAGTGACCAGATCTGAATAGCCAGGTACTTCCCAATCTTCCTCTTCCCCACCTCCTTCCCCTCCCCGCTACCTTCAGCCTCACAACATACCCCAATTGGGGATGCCATAGTCTCACTGGCTCCAGACGGGAGCAGTTGAGATTCTTGTGCGGTATTCACTGTAAAAAAAAAAAAAAAACATGAGCTTGTTTGAAAACTGAATGTACCGGGACTGAATGTTTGGAATGCGGGAGGGGGTGGGGAACTCAGGTTCCCGGGAGGGGAGGAGGGGAACCAGGGAGGGGGGGGTAATCTGGGTGGGAGGAGGGGAACCTCGGGAGGGGGGTTCGCGGGACGGGGGAAGGGGACGAGTGGAGTGGGGAGAGGGAAGGTGGAGGAGACGGAGTGGGAACGGGAGAGGGGAAGGGGACATGGGAGAGGAAGGGGAGGCGGAAAGGGAACGGGACGAATGGGAAAGGACACGCAGGGAGAAAAAATTTCTTTATTAAATGGCATGGTAAATTGAATTGAATTGAATTACTCCAAATATGATCAGGAATCGCTATCATTCGGTACTTCCTGTTACACCGTATATAATCAGCTAAATCTCGCTGTCCAGAGGGTTAATAGCTTACCAAGCAAATATATTTTAAATCATACGCACCCAGATAAAATCGCAGCTTCATAATTATCCTGTGATGGACCATAAAGATGTAACACTAGTAAGACGTTCCTCTCGTAAATTAAACATAGTAAAAAATGTAGCGGTGGTGTCAGCGAGATAAAACAATGGTAGTGAAAGGAGTGAAACGTCACGAAATGTATGACAGTTGGAATGATACATTTTCAGATTGTGCGAGAAACGGAAAAGATTGATGGAAGAAAGCTGACAACCATCTGAGAAGCTCCAGGACAGTGGTTCCCAAAGTAGGTGGTATCGCCCAACTAGAGGAGCTAGAGTTAGTGGGCGGTGGCGGTTAGGATTTACGGATCTAAACGTCACAAAATTTATAAAACTTGGAAGACTTCGGTGGCTGGGTCATGTGGAGAGAATGACCGAGCATCAAGCACCGATGCTCAATTCAAGACCGACAGGGCGAAGGAGCCTGGGAAGACCAAGTTTAAGATGGAGCGGCAACGTCCTCAAAGATATATCCACCTTGGAGATTGTAAACTGGAGAGAGCTGGCACAAAACCTAGATGAGTGGAGGAAGACTCTTGAGGAGGCCAAGACCCACCAGGGGTTGTAGAGCCAAGAGTGATGATGATGATGATGATGGTGGTTAGGATTAAAGAGGGCATTGAAGGGGCATAAGGGGCGGAATACAAGGGGCGGGAAGGGCAGTACGTTAGTTTAGTACTGAAAAACCGGACAACTTAACAACCTGTATGTTTATGCTTCAACACCTCCTTTAAAAAGGAAAGAGAAGAAGTTTTCTGAAGGAAAAAGGTATGTGGATGGTTAGGAATAGGGAAAGCAATCTCGTTCTCGCGAGATTGATCTCGGACGAAAAAAGGGCGAGATCTCGCGAGTTTAACGAGATTGCACTCGAGCATAGAAACGTCTTATTCGAAGTGCGGACTGACATGGACGCAAGGGCGGATCTAGGGGGTGGGGTCATGGGGGTCATGTCCCCCCCTGGTATGGGTCCAGGACCTAGGTGGACCTACTTTTTACTTGTATCTATTATTATAACAATTAAATTATAACTTCTAGTGGCTTGACCACAACCGTATGACCCCCCTGGCGCTATGTGACCCCCCCCCCCCTGGCGCCACAGCTGGATCCGCCCTTGCACGGACGAAGTTGCGAACTGTCGGTTTCGCTAGGTGCGCGTGAGGCGGCGGCCTGAGGTAGACTGAGATCTGTGGTTCCAACCAGCGTTGAATCCGAAAGGGCCTTCTCAGAGGCTGGTTATCTGGCCAACAAAATAAGAGGCTGTTTAGCAATAATTCATAATAATGGCTTGTGATTTGAACTGAACAAATCTTTCATTTGATTGGTATATTTTGTTATTATCAATTAAATAAAACTGTAATTAAATAAATCTGTAATTTCTAATAGTCTGAATAATTGGTGTATTTTGTTAATTAATCTGTGGTATCTAATGGATCTACTAAGTAGATATAGTTTTATTTAATTGATAATAACATCTCAGTTTAATAGTCAACTCATCTTAGATAATAAGTTTAATTTTTTTGACTTCTCGTTGTTTTGTTTGTTATAAAAGAACTGTTTTATTACTAAAAGATTTTTGTTTGATATTAGAAGAGAAGATTGGTTGTTTCTTTCATTTGTTATTTGATAGATACGTACGTCAAAGTTTACTACATTGAAGTTTATTAAAAATTATAGACAAATACGTCAAACAACGTTTGATGCGTAAAAGTCTATTGAAAAATTCGTGAAAATAAATGTTTATCTTATAATACCTATAATTTTTATTATTTTTTTCCTAATTTATTCAAGTATTGTGATTATTTGCAAAAAAAAACACAAAACTGCCAATCTCGCGAGATCTCGAGATTGGCGAGATCTCGCAGTATTGTTATTCATAAACTCGCGGGATCTCGCTTGAGCCCCAATCTCGCGAGATTTGCATTCCCTAGTTAAGAATCGGAGGGGTTTAGGTGTGTAGGAGTGAAAGATATACGAGTCCATCCCTCACTGCGATAATCCGATAGACTCTCACTGGAGAGGTCAAAGGTTTTCCTCATCCAGTCTCCCGATTCGGCTGCCATAAATATACTAAAAAATAGCGAAATATGTTTGGGAAACTCTTTTCTAAGACCATCGAAACAAAATATTGATCGTTATTTGCCTTAGGGTGTATTAAAAAGAAACGCATTGATTTATCTTTCGAAGGATTCTTCAATGTATTTGTGATTTGTGTTTCAATGGCTGCTTCGTTAAAAATACAACGTACATAATATTATGATAGTGAAAAGTGATGGTATCTTCGTGCAGATTTGATTTTAACATTGAAGTATCCTTCAATCAGGCCTCAATTCAACCGTTTGGCACTTTCTCATTCTTTCTCTAGTTTGCATCTCGAGCCAATCAGTATTATTTCACGGTTAATACATTTGCATTAACTACGAACGTTTCCTGATCTATTGCGAACTGCGAAGGTTCTCTTTCACGTTACACCTCTCGCGTTGAATAACTCTCTGTCCGTCAAATAAATTACTGGGATATGTTGCCGTACAAAATTGGGTACCTATGGTGAATAATAGGTACGCAGATTTACAACCGAATGTAAAATACTCTAGGAACTTACATGCGTGGCCAATTAATGGATATCGGCTGTTAAGGGCCATTAACCAGCCATCGGCCGAGAATTCAAATTTCGTCGAAATATGTTCTTACGATCGTACAGGGCGGTTCCAATGAGAAAGATTAATTAATGAGAAAGATCCGTACCAGCTTTTTAAAATAATAACGCAATATAGATTTTATTTCATTGAAAATTTGCTTTAATTTATACCTACATTCAAAAATGCTGAAAGGCATGATGATAAAACTATTAAAATTATGTACTTTTTGTAATTATTTTTAGTTCGTCAGTATTTATAATTTTTCAATAATGTCTAAGCAAAATAAGAATGTAAAAAATATTTTAGTATATTAGTTTGTAAGACCGTAAATAAATTGACAAACTGAAGTATCTTCGTCATAAAACACGTGTGCGGGTCTTTTTTTAAATGATTTTATTTAAACTAAAATTAACATTCTAAAAAGTATGTAATTTGAAATGTGTGTTGTAAAATACAAAATTTTGTTTGAAAATTTAACAAATCTGCCAACTACCTACGGTGTGACCTTATTTTATACTAAAAATAAACATATTTTCTCATAATTTAAAACATAGCTTTACTAGATAAAAGAACAATCTTTCGAAATCAATTTATATATTTTTGTGGAAAGTGTCAATACGGCTAGAATTTTATTTAAAAATGACTTATTTCCGGTGGTGTTTGGTTATTCCCTCTTAAATGTTAGAAGGGAAAGAAAAACCAATTTTACTGTGTTACCTCCCTCTATAGCCAACATTGCGGACAGCGTTGCAATGTCCACATCTACCGGATCTATCTCACATCTTCCGGATCTGCCGGATCTGCCCTGATTATGGACCCTGCAACGCTGTCCGAAACGTTGGCTATAGAAGGAGGTAGCGCAATACGGCATAACAAACCAAAAACAAATAACGAAAAACTGGTATGTTTGTTGTTTGAACTAAAATTTGATCAGACTCAGTGGATAAAACTCAAATGAACCTACGAAATAAAACGTAAACGTAAAGAAAAATTTCTGATTCCAAAAACCAAAGAAATATACAGGGTGTTAAGGGACGTACTTGACTTACTTTAACCAGTGATTCCTGACATTATTTGGAGTAAAAAAAGTAAATGAAATTTTGGTCTCCGGTGACATTTTTGATGTTTTTTTTTTTTTCTACAAAAACATAAAAAATGGTAGTTGTTGAACAGCTGGAGGCGGGGTAAGGGGTTCGTCGGACACCCAGCTGAGTGACCAATGACGACATGCGGAAGAAATTTTTTTTTGTTTGTTTTTGAAGAAAAATTTTTGAAAAATAAATTAAATTCCCCAAAAAAAATCACCGGAGACCAAAATTTCATTTACATTTTTTACTCCAAATAATGTCAGGAATCACTGGTTAAAGTAAGTCAAGTACGTCCCTTAACACCCTGTATATCTCTTTGGTTTTAGGAACAACGTCACCATAACACTACAATTGAGTATGAATTATTTCACAGAAGACGAATAATGTAGGGCTATTTTAACACCTAACTTAAGAGCGTTTAACCAGACAGCGGACGAAAATCCACATTTCGTTGAAAGTTGTTCTTACGATCGTGCAGGGCGGTTACAATGAGAAATTATTCTCCGTACTAGCTTTTTTAAATTATAACTCAATATCGAATTTATTTCAATCCAAATTAGCTTTAATTTACACCTTCATCCAAAAATGCTGAAAGGCGTGATGATAAAACTATTAAAATAATGTACTTTTTGTAATTATTTTTTGATTATAAGTATTTATCGTTTTTCAATAATGTCTAAATTTAATAAGAATGTTAAAAATCTGAAATATGTTAGTTTGTAAGTACGCAAATAAATACACAAATGAACCAATTTTCGTCAAGAAACACATGTACGTACATATTTTTTAATGATTTTATTGAAACTAAAATTAAAATTCTAAAACATGCGTTTGCTAGATAATGTATTGATTTATTTTACTGCATGATTATATTATTTGAAATGGTGTGGTATAATAAAAAATCTTTTTTGAAAACTTAACAAATCTGCCAACGACCTATGGAATAACCTTATTATACTAAAAATTAAAAAAAATTCTCACAATTTATTACATGCGAATGCTAGATAAAAGAACAATCTTTCGAAATCCATTTATAATTTTTTGTGGAAAAGAGTCAATACGTCTAAAATATGATTTGAAAATGACATATTTCTGGTTTTCTCTGGTAATGCCCTCTCAAGAATATCACCTTAAAAGGATTTTTCGAAATTCAAATTATTTTTAAAAGTTATAGCCATTTTAGTGTCGTGACAATATAGAACAAAACTTCAAACTCCTTTTTCTCGAAACTACTTTTTTTCGAAACGTATGTCATAAAATCTCAAGTTAATAAACGGATTTTTTTGAAATTTAGCATGAATTTTCTTCACACATCACATTATGGTAGGAACCAACATAAAAACAAAAATTAAAATTTTTACTAATTTTAAAAATTCGGAAAAGTTAAAAAAATAACTGAAAAATGAAAAAAAAATGATTAGCCGCCATTTTGCGATTTTTTTTTCTTTTTTGTTAGTTCCTACCATAATGACATTTATACTGATAAAGAATCTACCTTTTTTATTTTTCAAATGACCAGAAACCCCGTGACAAGATGGACACGCTCTTTTTTCCCCCTCGACTTCAACGGCTTGTAACTTCGTGAAAAAAAAAAATATATATATATATTTTTTTTTTGATGAATTCTTAAAATATAAATAAATATATTAAAAAAATTTATACAAATATGAATGGTTTTTTTAATTGACCATCAAAAAATGCCCGAAATTCGTGCTTCTAGACTAGAATACCCCCTCTAAGCTGCGCCGTAGTAATAAGTCGAGTTTTTACTAATTAGACCTTACGCTTCGAGTAATATTGACACCGCGATTCCAAGGAGAGGAGCTCCCAGTCTATAATAGTCCTGCCACTGGGAGCTGAATCACTACATCGTGTCATGTCTTTTTGTTGACATATTTCATTAGAGAAAGAATGAATCTATCAGCGGCATGCCTTTAGCCGTCTGAAGATCTGAACAGTGGGGTCTTTGCTTTACTTTTACACCATCGATGGGCATTGTGTTTACGTTTACCAACACAGTTAAATAAGGAGATATTTTAACGAGCCATATCTATTAGTCTTTATGGGGCTAACGGCTCTCATTCTGTGATATATCGCCTGGGGTATTGTGTCTACTAGTCCAACTCTGCTGAACCTTTCTCCATAATCCGTCAGCTGAAGTTTTGATACTAATGATATAATGGTTTCTATAACTGGTTTTTGATTTGTATGATTCGGTAGTCATATTGTTTCAAAGGTATTTTGATACCAAGGGAACACTGCTCTCAATTTGCTTGTCATATACACTCATGTTTGATCTCTCTTTAAATATCTGGCTTAATACATGTCTAAAATATAGTTCAAAATCATGGTAATGTTATGACATTAATTTACTACAGTGAAATACTGTGATTATGAATACCCATCTATCTGTTTATGTGACACGCATCAAAATCAAAAGCCATACTGCTGTTTAGGTCTCTCAAGTTAAGTTGACTTCATCACAGTACTCACACAGATGCAAAACTTTCATACAGCGTGTTTCGTTTTGGGCTTTTAACAAAAAGCAATTAATAATTATTTCACAATTGAGAATTCGAATCCAAAGCGTGTTTAAATCGGTAACATAAAACTAATGTTGTTTTACAACATTTTTATAGAAATACTGAAGGTTTAGGAAGAAAAATAAGTTTATTAACTAAATGCGATAATCTTTAGGATTGAATTCAAAGGGGTATTCATAAATAACAACAAGGTTAAAAAAATATTATGTTATTTAAAAAGATTATTTTATTATTATATTCATACTTATATAATATCTTATAAAGTAAATAATCGACAAGCCGCCACATGCCGCTACACGTTTAATAGGTATAGATTTTGAAAAGTAAACTACTGTTAAACTTGCATTTAAATTCGGTTTTCATTCAAAGTTAAAAATTTCCCATGTAAAACATCTCCATTGCCGCCATTTTTTACGGATTTGACATTTGTAAAGTTTCGTTTAAAACTCAATACACATGAATTTCTTGGTTTACCTAAACTAAAAACCTAATGTTGAAATGAAGTGTGATTTCCAAAACCTGGGCTTACAAATTTGGCTGCTTATGGGTTATTTATTTTTTATAATTATGTGTTCGCAATCATCAGCAACACTAATTATTTAATTATGTACCAGTCATCATCAGCAAATATCTATACGTATATTATCTAAAATATAACAGATTACTAACACAAATAGGTACTAGTCTGTGATACTCCAGTTGCCTTAGACGTCAAATCATACAAGTCATTTATGCTTAAAAGTTGACCACCGTTTTTTTTTCATTATGAATAAGTAAAATAATTAAACATACGGAATAAAATTTCATGATTTGGTCCATTCAGTGATTAGCCACGTTCCGTTCCGTAACAGGATTCCATGATATCGTAATAAATATTAAACTTGCGCACGTTACAAACACTATTTATTATTTCAAATTTATAAATTTGTCTTTATTTGTCACTTGCGAAATGATGTTTAAATCAAATTACGAACCGAATGAATAGAATAGAACATCCTGTAAGTACAGTCTCAAAAGGGTGTCGTTAAACTTCGTTTCATTTCTTATTCATATTATTTGTTATTATATTTTATGTTATTTTATACTATTTGCTATTATACATTATATCTATGTACAAAGAAATGGAAATAAATAAAGTTAAAAAAAAAAAAAAAAAAAAAACTTGCCTCTCTTCTAACTAGTTACAATAAGTGGGCGTAAGCAAGACAGAGAACCTTATCGGATTTGTGGGCGTCGCTTGACATTCACACAGATAGACCAATACATCAATACTAAGCATTTTTATTGCTTCCAACTTGTGTTTTACCTATAATAATAATTGCATTATTCGAACATGGTCAAAAAAATGACGATGTAAAGTAAAACTAGATAGGTTTACTAGAATGTTCATCTAAAATCCTTAATATTAGGAATTAATGTGTTATATTCAAATGAAATGTGACGTTTGTTTTAAGGCTTCGTAGTAAGCATTCAAAAAGAAAAAGAAGATGGTTTGAAATGAAGATATGTAAATACGACTGATAGAGGAATCGCGCTGATATTAATAAACAATTTCATTTATTTAAGTCAAAATTTTGAGAGTATTTAATAAAACACGACTGGTTTAAAGTAGAGCAAAAATCTCTCAACAAATGTCTAAAGCAGCGTTTAACGAAATATTGTGGAATATTTTCATACATTTTTTTTTTACATGAGCTCCACACAGGAGGCCCTGAGGAAAATAATTTCTCTCAGGGCCTATGTCATCTTTGGGGATGCTGTGTGGAGGGTTTTTTAAGGAAAGGGGGGAGAGGAGAGTACTGGGAAGGAAAAGGGTTCAAGGGGTGGGTAGGAATCTGGGGTTCAGTGTGTCCTGGTCATCCGCCTGCGCTTCATTCCTCTTTCTCTCATAGATCCCATCCCCACACACTTACAATACATTCGTTATTTTTTATTTAACAACCAAAATATTCACTAGAAATAATTTATATGGCAGAACAACGTTTTCCGGGTCATAATGTTATAAAAGTTACTCGCGGAAGCGACGTACTACTATTTTTTTGAAAAATCACCTGAAATCAATGCACCCAGAGGAGTTTAATTTTTTTTTTTTTACATGAGCTCCACACAGGCCCTGAGGAAAATAATTTCCCTCAGGGCCTATGTCATCTTTGGGGATGCTGTGTGGAGGGTTTTTTAAGGAAAGGGGGGAGAGGAGAGTACTGGGAAGGAAAAGGGTTCAAGGGGTGGGTAGGAATCTGGGGTTCAGTGTGTCCTGGTCATCCGCCTGCAAGACCTAGACAAACCTCGCCCCATGAACCCGGGCACCCCTGCTAAATCACCAAACGTAGCCAACCCCTTGGGGTGACCTATGGCAGAGGTGTTGGTTATCCAATAAAGGTTTCCGGGGCGGCGGTACCCATTCCCGCCTCCCAAATTGAATACATATAACGTATTAAACAACAGAACAAAAAAATAATAATTTTCGGAGCATATATGTACTTTGCGATTTTTTTCTAACAAGGGATTTTCATATGATTATCGTTTGGGCTCAGCAAATGTTTAGATATTGTGGTGGAATTGCACCGTGGATGGTACAAGGTTCTCGTGGTCGAGGGCTTCCACAGATTTTATGTTAGTGGTGATCAATAAAGAGAGTTCGGTTCTTCTGACTAGAGTTTTAATGTACTTAAGCAAGTGCCAAGTTTACAATGTTGTATCAAGTGGAGATTTCGAGTGAAGAGTAACAATGGACAAAGTACATCCCTATATAGTCATACATGCTGTCTCTTTCATGCATACGATCTCTCTCAAATCATCTCTCGTACATACAACAATCACCACGGATATTATCTTTAAAAATAACATATAATTTTTTAAACACTAAAAAACATAAAGCGTTCAAGGAAATATAGCATAAAACAGGATTATAATTTATCGACACAATCCACCACAATAAATTGTATTTGATAGTGTTAATAACATTTTCACTTGCGATAAGTAATGGTTGCTTCAAAACAGCAAACCGTAATTTATTCATTAATCTTTCATCAACAGCGTGAAAATCATAACTAAATGGTCCATTCTCTATCTCACCTAATCTCGTCTAATTCATCTAATCTCCCCAACCGCTCCTTTGGCTATGAGATTTAAATCGATAACAAAATATATTCCTTACGGTGGAAGCGTTGCTGGTTGCTAGCATGGTGTTCAGTATAAATGCAACGGTCAAGTTTGATAATAATCGGTAAAGCTTAGGATTTAATAGTAAATTTACCTACACCATTTTTAGTGATAAATGTCCTAGATAAGCGAATTGTCTTATCTGATTCTGCAGGTGACAACATACTCGCGATTCTCCTAGCTAGAACATAACCTAACCTAATAGTTTACCCTAATGGTTATGTAAAAATCAGAAAAATGCTTGTAAATGGTTACATCATCTGGCATAATGTTGTGGATGGTATCCGGTAAATCCAGCATTTACCGAAATTTTCGCTTACATGGCTTTACCAACCTCATCTAAACTTACCCAACTTAGGAGATATTTTACCATCCTCTTAATAGCTCGCAAAAACTCTATTCATGATAGAACATTTTATTTACGAAATAATTTATTTATAAAGCCCGATTTTAATATTTTGAAATGGAAAAAGTTCGCAGAGTTCTCTACCTATTATATACTCGTGTATACAGTATTTATTTATTTAGTAATATGTCTAGCGAGTTCCCGGCATGCGTTGCAATGCCATTTAAATAAAGGAATTGTTCCTTTGACACCTTTCCTTCCCGCGTTCCCCTCCCAGGCTTTCCCCCCACTCTTCCTCGTACATCCGTCCGGCAAACTCTCTCACCCTCCCGCGTTGCCCTCCCAACCTCGTGTGTTCACTTTACACGTTCCTCCCTTCCCACAAACCCCCCCTTTTGCCCCCTCCTAACTCTCTTCCCTCTCCCGCCTTCCCTCTCTGCCTATGTGAAATCCACTCATATATCAAACAACTTGCGCGTCACATATTGCTAATTTTTTATTCAAATTTCATATCGCCAGAGCTTAGGGAACGTACCTACACTACGTGACACGTTTAGGGGGGGGGGGTTTCAAAATGTCACGCTTGGTACAAATGAGCGGCGGCGGGCTTAGGTTTTTGGTCACCGGGGGGGTTAAAAATTACAAAAAGCTGGTCACGTAGTATGGGTACGTTCCCTTACCAGTATATATAGAAACCTCAAGAGTGTGCCTACAACAACTCACCAAAGTTTCGTCGCCATCGGATGGATAGCATAGGAAATAATTTCATAACGCTAGAGCTCACTATTATATATAGAAACCATCGCGGCCTTCGCACATCAAATCCCCAAAGTTTCATTGCAACCGGATGCAACGTGGTTTAGTAGCGCGTAAGGTACAAACAAAGAAACATTAATTTTTATATATTAAGATGGATAGATATTATTGGTGACCGGATAACTTTTTTTTTTTTTTTTTTTTTTTTTTTTTTTTTTTTTTTTTTTTTTTTTTTTTTTTTTTTTTTTTTTTTTTTTTTTACATTAACTCCACACAGGAGGCCCTGAGGAAAATAATTTCCCTCAGGGTCTAACACAGAGGCCGGCAAATCATTCCACAGCCGAGCTGTTGAACACAAGAACGAGTCGAAGAAACGACCCGTTCTCATGTGACATATGTCAACTGTGTACAAATGTTGGGCACGCGTTTGGCGTGTTTCCCGACTATGCACCGGTGCCGAAGGGATCAATGATGCTAGTTCCTCGGAGCATCTTCCATTGTAATACCGGTAGAACAAAGATAGCATTCCCACCCGACGCCTGTGCTCTAAAGATTGCAATCCGTCTGTTAAGATGGGAGAATCTATCAAACGGACCGCCCGTTTCTGCACAGAGTCGAGGGTATTTTTCAGGTATTTTGGAGCTCCAGACCAGAGGTGGCTGCCAAATTCAACCGTGGGGCGCACTTGCGATTTGTACAGGGTTAGCAGTTGTGTACTATTAAAGTATCTGCGGGCCCTGTACAGTACGCCCAGTTTTTGGGAGGCTAACTTTACTCTGGCTTCGATGGAAAATAACTCAGAATCACGTAACTTCAACACCTTATAAAAATTGTTAAAATAGGTTACGTTATTTTAGGTTACGGGGCATGGGCTATATATCATTTTTTTAATAACTTTTAATGACTTTTCAAAGGAGTGTTGGAATTACATGATTCTTAGTTGTCGTGGAACCGATATATTATCAGCTTTCCGAGAGGATGTGTCGAATACTCTTCTGGTTTAAGTTAGCTTGGTTAAAACTGTTGGTAAATGCTTCCAATCCAGACTTTTATCAATTGGTAAATAAATGCTGGAATTTACCGGTAAAACCTAAGATTTCTCTGACTTTTACAGTAACATGGACACAAACCGTTGAAATCTGTCACGATTCTTGCGCGAAACTAGTAGGTAAGTACTGAAGTACCTACCTGCCTGAAAGTGGAACGTCTTGAATAAATGTTTAATTAATAGTTCTCCATCAATATTTTGAATTTACAATCTGTTTTGTTGGTACTTGGCTATCACGGTCGCTGCAGATAATATGTTAAGAATTTTTGCATGCTTTTCTTGCCTCTATAACTACTTTCCTTTCAACTATCTGCCTGTTAACTTACAAGTAGTAATAATTTACAATTTATAATAAGATGATTTTAGCACGTCTCATACGTTTGTTTTTAGCGATTTAATTTACAACCCATACATAGCACCTGCATACATAATGTAGATTTTCAAAATGTTTTTGTCTTTTGTTTAACCACCTTTTATATTTATGACTTTACTGTAATATTGGGATGGTAGTAGTATAGTCACTAATGCATCTTCTATGCTTGATTTCATAATCCGTTCCTGTAAACAATTCAAAGATTTTATTACTTTCAAAATACCATACTTCTCATACGTTCGTAGTATCCTTGAATACGCATCTCAAGTGTGGAACCCAGGCTATGCAATACACAAAAATAGAATCGAAAGTGTTCAAAATAGATTCTTAAGGTACCTTAACTTTCGCTCTTTTCGATCTCACGTTAGTAATGAAGACTCTGCAAAGTTCTTCAATATGCAGACGTTAACTTGCCGAAGAAATATAGCAGATTCGGTTATGTTATTTAAAATTACACATAACCTAATTGATAGTCCTGATCTTCTTTAACGCTTATCATTCCATGTTCCAAATCGCAACAGCAGACAGTCACTTACTTTTAATATCCCTCTTTGCAAGACCAACTCCAAACAGAACTCATGTATCTATAGATCCACACACTCATTTAACTTAAATTATTACCACATTGATATTTTTAGCGAGACTTTACATGACATTTTGAAAACTCACTAAGCAACATGACTCAAACTAGATAGTTTAATCCCTATATATTCCCATCTTTTGTCTCTTAATCCTAATTCTATGTTCCTCCTCCCCCTCCCCTTTCATATATTGTAAAATAATTTAATTTTTGAAAACCCCCTTACAATGTCACACTTTATTATTCATTCACTATCATCAGTGGAAAGTTCATAATTGGCATAATTAACTATCTTACTATTGTTTTATTGTGTAATCTCAGATTTGCTGTCAACTTTTCTTAAAATAAATAAAATAAAATAAAAATGGCAGAATAGGTAATAGATAAATGGCAGAAACTAATCATTAAAGTAATCCTAAAGAAACCCTCTACTTATCCAACAGAAACGCTTTTCGCAGATTTCACGGTGCCTCGAGCAGAGAATATCTTCAAGAAAAATGCAATTATCCAAATTTACAAAGATAATATCATGAAAAAATTTGAAACTCACCAATCAAAAAGATATGAAAACAACATCAAAATACCAAAATTTAATACCAAACTAATGCAAAACAATTATATCTATTTAGGAATAAAGTTTTTCAACAACCTTCCCACTGAAATAAAAAAAAACCAAAGACATCAATATACTGAAACTTAAACTGAAGCTACACTTCATCAGCAATAATTAACTAAATAATTACCTGTTTTTCTCTTTCTTTCTAATCTCTATGTCTGAAATTCAGACCTTTAAAAATCGAATTTAGCCAGGACTCACACCTCTCGAGATCCTACGTAAAAACATTAGGTGAGAACTCTCATAGCTAGTTAGATAAATTATCAACAGATGTCACCGGAAGGTACAAAGCTCTGGCCAGCCAAGGAGATTGTTCTATAAATGGCTGTTTTTTAAGGGGATATACCTCTTTCTCCTCGTCGCTTCGCTGGAACCACACCTAATTAACTACTAACTCCTTGGTCTGTCTCGGGTAGTTTGCATCTTCCGATTAAAAAAAATGTAATTGGAAATAGAATCAATACACCCAAGAGTCCCTTAAAAATTGTCCTGAAGATGAGTCTTTCTTTTACCAGTTCCTTACCTTAAAACTTTACACTCTATTTTATTTAGATTTTTCGAATTTCTCCTAAGTGCACAATATTTTAGTATGAAAACGTATCCTATGTATGTACACCTACACATATAGATGATCCAGAAGTCTCAATTGATCCTATTATATATTTACCTATTGCATAATGTTATTCTATTTCAGTTATAATTAGTGTAACTCGCTCATCAAGCACAAGAACTAGCTTCTTCTTTGATGAGATTGCAATTTTTAAATAATTTCTGTACCGATATTTTCTAATTTATATAACTCCACTGTACAATTATATTTCTATATATTAAATAAAAAAAAAGGTCGGCCTGTATTAAAACAATGTATTATCTCGATTGAGATAATATATAGATAGGTGTTAGTGATTAGTGATAACTTGATAACGAAAGGACACCGGACAGCCTTGCACCCCCTTGTATTCCTACCTACAATTTGTCTCTCTCGTACAAGACGTCATGTCAGTCGCAGCTTCTTTGCACATACACAGGATGATGCAATCATTATCATCATCAAACAGTATTAATAGCCTTCCGCCTGCATGGTTGAATTTCAGAATCCGGCTTCGATTGCGTGTCTGACGCCACGCCTTACGCGCCGCGCCACAAATAACATCTGTGTACGAGGAATTTCAAACAAAGCTACCGTTGTAATTCGGTTTCTAATTCAAGAATTCGACACAGATGTCGCTACTTCCGTCAGCAGGTCGGATGGTGACGTGTCAACCCTAGGTATAACTGCTACGAATTTGTGAATATGTGGTATCTTTCCGGATATGGAAAGATTGACGGTAATACATAGTTGTATCAAGCGGCTATATGTTACATTTGACGTCGACGATGGTGAGTAGCTACACTGGATGACAGTGGATCGGAGGAACGGGTAATTTTTGGAACCAATTCCTATTGGATTTATAAAATGGTCACCATTTTTTGGAACCAGTTCCTATTGTTCTAGTGAACTCTTAGAGTAACAATGAACTATAGCTACAGTGGATCCGATTTTTGAAACCAGTTCCTATTGGATTTATAAAATGGTCGACATTGTCACCAACACTAACTGGGCGAAGCCAAACCAAGAGCCGCCCGCAGGGCCTAGCTGCTAACTGCTAGTATTAACGTTATTATGGGAAAACGGTGTCTGGCGGACAAGATATAACTACAAACAATTGTTTGAAGATCCGTCAAAAATAAGCTTCTTAAAACAGAACTTTTTGGTTACCGCACAAGAGTCTCAACTGCTCCTAGCTAAACGAGGCCAGTGAGACTGGCATTCCCAATAATTGGGGAAAATTGTGAGACAGAAGGGTATGGAGAGGGGAAGGAGCAATGGCATCTGCGATCCCCAATAGGGATGTGCTATGAGTTGAAAGGAGTGGGGAGGGGAAGGAGATAGACAAAAGGGAGGCAGGATAATATATGGCTAATCAGATCAAACACGGCTAAAGCCATTTCAAGTTTCTATTCTGAATGTTGTTTTTCACTATTGCGTTTCGAGAGTATCTATAACCCTTGTGACGTTCCGCATGTATATTATATATTATTATGTGTGAATTAAATGTGAATAATAATACAATTTTATTAAATTAAATAAAACGTGCGCACGCCGGGATTCAAACCCGCGACTTCCGGATTTGTAGTCGAGAACCTTACCCCTCGACCACTGAGGCCGTCAATTAGTAAACACTTTAGCAAGGATGGAATGTAGCTGATCTCCGAAGAAGTTTCTTTATAATAATCCTGCAGGACGAAGGGGTTGAGAGATGTTAAATTTGGTCATTAGACGGGCTGGATGGATTACAATATAATGAACTGGATGGAGGCAGCAGTGGAAACATTTCCTACATGCGGGCAAGGCTATGAAGGGTTGTAACGATTATGTAGATTTTGCCATTCTCTTTGCCTACCTCTGCGGAGAAATAGACTGTTCGTTAGTTGGTTAATTAATCAATATTTAACCTCATTCCGAAGCCTTCAGGCGTGGGAGTACGCGTTTGTCCATTAGCATGACAACAGCAAAATATCCTTTGTCCTTCAAGGCGCCATGTCAATAGGCCACTTGCATCACATTTTTTTTAAATTCCGCTTTATGCAAATATTCTAAGACATTCCGTATTTTTTTTTAATCGTATTTTTGAAACCCTGACGATTTTTTAAAAAATTTCAATCTGAAAAATCAGACCATTTTTATGGGTGCGAAAAAACGATAATTACATAGCCGAAAATCATTTAAAAAAAAAGAACGTTTCCACGTGAATGGCAAAGGAGAATAAAGAGGCATACCAAAAATATTACATCTAATAAATATTTTTTACCTTGATCCATCTTATTGATCATTAATCATTATAATGTTCAACGTCTAAATCCATTGTAATATTATTGTACTTGTAGATAATATTAAAAAAATTTGATTTTCTTAAAATCAGCACCATTACCATTACACTTCCAAAACAGGTACAGAAGGCCTAAAATGTGCGGGATTCTCTTCGTAACATCTGTTAAAACGTCAAACCAAATGATAAGTTCGCAGAGAACAAACAATAAATCTAGTGAATGTTAAAAATGTCAAATTCAAAAATTCGCCTGAAATCAAAGTGTTGCCATATAAAAAAATAAATCAGTGTCGGATTTTATAAAATTAAAAGAACATTATCTGAGACGGAAAATTTTCATGTGGTGACGTCACGAGCCCAAATAATGTCTTTATTTATAAAAAAAACTGTACATTTCTAAAAAAAATTACCAACATTTTCGTAATCTTATTAAAAAAATCTATCCACACCATAGACATCCAAATGGATAGACAAGCAGTTACAGATGAGGGGTAAAACCAAACTATGGAGAGCGGAAGAGGGGAAAGATGACTCATTCGTTGAACAATCAATCTGACAGTATATAGGCATCTCGCATTACAATATCACCATTTAGTTCTTAAAAGCAAAATCTGCTTTGAATGAATAGACCTTTTTACATGGGAGCGCGAATTGCTTGCCACGTTCAAAACTTATTTGCTAAGGCCAAATGCTCGCCCCAAAAAGACTCGCGCCAATACACATATCAATATTTTCTTGCCGTGTTTAGTTAAAACACTTTTACAAATGTTTCATAATTTACTTACCCCTGTAACCAGCGACGAGCACATTGGAGTACCGCCCACATTCGCTATGTGCATATTAATAGGTAGATATATTGTATAGCACAAGCTGCCGTTATTTCGTTAAATGTATGGATGTCAGCTTCTCGCTGTTCACGGCAAGAATGATGACGTCACACATTTTAGATTCAAGCGAGGCTATATCCCCTCCCCATGTAGCGAGCCGGTTCCAAGGAGGAGCTACAGCCGGCGCCATGTGGAGGGGGAAATAATACGTTTTTATCACTTAGGGCAGGTCCAGATATATTCATATGTCCGTGATCCACACGATTTTTCCAAGTCATTGAGAAATTCGTGCAAGTGGCCTATTGTCAATTTGACAATAATTATTAAATATTTATTTTTAATTTTATGAGTAAAACCTCAAATTGTAATATTTAATTAAATGAAGACAATATTAGCGAAACTCAATCGAAACTCTGGAGACAGAGAACTCAGAATAAGATATTGGTACCTACCTCTGGAACTCGAACCCAGGACCTTCTTCTTTCATGGCAACAGCTCTGCCAACTGAGCTAAGGTGGCTCGCATATTTTAAAAAGCAAATTTGCAATCTACTAACATTGAGAATAGTTATATTTTAACTCGAACGTGAAAAGTTGTTATTTAATCTGTTTTGTTACTCTGTTTTTACATCATATTTTAATTATTGTTTTTCTTTTCCTACCTCTTTATATTTTTGTTTACATCATGTTATTTCTAATTATTGTTAACATCTCTACAAAGAGAAAAACAAATCTTAAACTTTGTGTTCTATGAACATTTTTAATTGGATTGTTAACATTTACGCTCTTTACAATGTTAATATCATAACTTTTCAGGTTAACACTCTGTAAATGTTCCAAAATAACAAATGAAAACAAACTGAAAAAAATTATGACTTTATATCTTAAACTAATTTTATTTTTAAACGACTTCAAAAAGGAGGAGGTTCTCAATTCGACTGTATTTTTTTATTTTTTTTTTTTTTTATTTATTTTTTTTTTTATTTATTTTTTTTTTTATTTATTTTTTTTTTATGTTTGTTACCTCAAAACTTTCGACTGGGTGAACCGATTTTGATGATTCTTTTTTTATTTGAAAGCTGGTGCTTCCCATGTGGTCGCATTTTAATTTGGTCTAGTTCTGACAATGGCATCCATGAGAAAACCATATAAGTCTTAAATTTGCATAAAGTATGTGCGCGACAAATGGACGAATAACTCAATATCACGCCAACCGATTTCAATGATTCTTTTTTTATTGGAGAAGGATGTACTTCAAGGATAAATTGATGAGAGTTTGTTTAGATTCTGATTATCGGATCCATGACAAAGTAACGGAACTCTTCAATTCTTAGGAGCAAATTAACGAAACTCACTAATGTCGTTATGGTCAAATTATGTCTGTCTCATATGAGCAGCACGTTTAGTAGATCTACCCATATTCAGACAAATTAGTGTACTTCGGATTCACTAAAAATCAAAAAATAAACAAAAATTTTAACAAAACAAAAAACGACTTCAAAAAATGCACTAAAAAGTAAAAAAATAATTTAGTATTCTTCTACAACTTCATAATCGACTTACTTTTTCTACTCATCAATATGTAGGTACGATTGTTATTTTTGGAGTCGGTGTCAGCAAAGGTACCCGGCCCGGCGCGGCGTGTTTACTTGACAGCTCCCCGAACGCCGCGGCCCCGCTCTCACCTCGTCAAGTCGCTTGTGCGACACAAGCACATCTCACCTATAACTATGTATGTAGTTACAAACCTACCATGACTGACACCGATTCCAAAAATGACAATCGTACCTACATATTGATGAGTAGAAAAAGTAAGTCGATTATGAAGTTGTAGAAGAATACGAAATTTTTTTTTTACTTTTTAGTGCATTTTTTGAAGTCGTTTTTTGTTTTGTTAATTTTTTTGTTTATATGGTACCATGTTGTACGTTTTTGAAAAATAATCTTTATAATTTTTTTTTTATATTTTTGCAATACTTAGTGCTTAGGTATCTATTTTTCTGCAAATGTATGTTTATGGTAGTATTTCCCAAATTATTTAATGCGTACAACTCATGATTACGTCAGTGAAAACCTATTATTGGTTAAATATTTACACATATTTTATCAAACATTATTAATTATTGTAAAATAAACTAATACCCCCTTCATAAACATGAGTTATTCTCAATTAGGGAGGTATTAATTATAGAGAATGAAACAAGTACTTTGTTTAAAATCCACTTTATTTTTATTTATATTTGTCGACCGGTTTCGGTTGAACTCAACCTTCTTCAGAACAATAAACATGAGGGAGCGGGCCGTATCGGTAGAAACAGGTAGCGAGAAATAAAAGGCGTCGGTCGATGTAGTGAGTCAGTCGTTTATTTGGGCTACGTAGCGGGGTCGGTAAAGCGGTAACATGATGTATGCAGGGTGCCGTAGATGAGATGCTGCAGGCGTGCGGTGTGATGGAGATGGTGTGGTGAAGGTCAGCCAGTTGCTCGACACCATGGCGGTGGAGATGACCTATCTTCCAGGCCGTTGCTCGACGCTTTAAGTCGCGGAGATGAACGGTGAGTGGCTCGGTGAGCTGAGCCACCAGCAGATAGTCCTGGCGAGGCGGAGCGTGTTTCCATGGCAGCGAAGCACGGTGGGGCTTCGGGGTGCCATGAAATGGTGAGCTGATCCTTGGACTGAAGGTGACGCAAGCCTTGTAAGTCGCGGGATGTAGCTGATCTCAGGAGCTGAAGACACGATGGGCCTAGTAGCTGAGCATGGTGATGGACCTCGGGAAGCTGCCCTGGATGTGTAGAGATGCCTGCAGGAGCACTTGTGCGGAGATCTGTTACATGACGAGCTGTTGACCGACGGTTAGTGTGAAACTGACTTGCAGCGAGCGAGCGATCGGCTGCTTATATAGCCGCGGCGAGTAACTACTCTCGCGGTAGGTAATACGCGATCCTTCGGCAGTTGACGAGAATGTTCGGCGCCGTACAGATATTGTACGGTGCTGTCTCGAGACCTTTCTAGGCGGTGGCGAAATTATTATTTATGGACGGCAGCAGCAGTAGGTAGGTATTTACTAAGGTAAGTAGCTTGCCCCTATCGCGCGAATATTAGATATTTCTTGTTCGTTCTTTCTGAAGGCGAAAAGATTATGATGTGTCGCCACAAACATATACATAAACTCAATAGTTGTTTTTAAAAAAAGTACTTGTTTCGTTCTATATAATGTCAAGCCACAAAGTGTTTGCTTTCTACGATAAGGTATTAATTAACTTCAAGAAACAATATTGTAGTATACATTTAAAAAAATGCACGTTTCTCCCACAAACTAAAAGCCAAGTTCGCAAGATACTTTAATGTCTTCCCGAAAATGACAATCTCCCAAAATATTTATATAATTTTTTCCTGCTAAATATCTTATTCAAAGTATTTTTTACCCATACATAAAATGAAAAAACGCTGTTCGGTACCGAGTCAGCTATCCCTGATTTCTTTCAAAGTGAATTTTCTTCCCTCCATATTATCTTATTTGAATCTTGAAATTCTAAGGTTAGCGTCTGTATCGGGTCATAAAAATTTTCTTGTTCAGTCCGTCAAAACCGTGAGAACTTCATATTTGAAGAATTATCGAACCACGGGCAAAAGTTGGATCTCTTTTCCCTCAAAAGCGATAGTAATAAAATTAATACCAATGGTAAACTCGGAACGGAGAGATTAGAGTTGTGGAAATAGCTTTCAGAATACCAATAGTGTCGTGCCGCATCCATTTATACGCTTAGTATCGGAATAACTTTAAATGAAATTATCCCTTACCATTCCCACCACTGTCAACTATCCATCCTATCCTATCCTCTGAAAACTTATCGGAGTAATAAGGGTATTGGTAGTTGTAATAAGGGTAGTGGTAGTTGTAATAAGGGTAGTGGTAATAAGGGTAGTGGTAATAAGAGTCTATCAATCAACGCCAATAAAACTAAATGGATGACATTTGGACGACTAGATCACTCTGAATCAGTGATACAGTTAAAAATGGTTGCAATGTGGAAAGATTTAGATACCTCGGCAGCATTCTCACGGAGACTTTTAACCCAGATGTAAAGGTTTTTTTTTTACATGAATACCGCACAAGAGTCCCAACTGTTCCCTTCTGGAGCCAGTGGGACTATGGCATCCCCAATTGGGGTATGTTGTGAGGCTGAAGGTAATGGGGAGGGGAAGGAGATAGGGAAGAGGAAAGTGGGGATAGTACCTGGATATTCAGATCTGGTCACCAAACACGGCTTAAGCCATTTCAAGCAACGTTTCAATTCTGAATGGTGGTCTTACACCAGGGCGATTCTGAGAGTATCTTTAACTTTGGAACGTGCCGCAAATATACTATACATTTTTTTAAATTGTGAAATAATACAAATTATTCAAATAAAATTTATTTGCCCACGCCGGGATTCGATCCCGCGACCTTCGGATTGCGAGACATGAGCCTTACCGCTGGACCACGCCGGCCGTCAACTGTCGCAACTGGGTCAATGGTCGCAACTGGGACAGGAACCCAGAACCTCTCGTCTAACCGGGACGTGCGTGTTATTACCAATTCCGCCATTTCCATCTTCTGTCATACCGTCATATTAGTCATTCGCACATTTTAAATTTAGAATAAACAATATTATCTTCAACAATTTTTATTTTTTATTTAATTTATTTTTTTATTTATTATAGGCCCCAGTTGTGACCATTATCGAATGATGGTCCCAGTTGCGAACATTATCTTTTTCTATTTTTCTGTGTCTTGTTCTCTTTCATATTTTCGTTTAGATTTTTATTATTATCTACTTCTTCAATGACATTATTTAAAGATGTGAACTTTTCAATAACAGTTTGTTAAGTAGGTAACCTTTTTATTTTTTAATTATGTTAATTATAGGAAAATTAGAGACAAAACTGTGTTGGATTTAAGTGTTACCGGTCGATAACGGAGAAAATTTTGGTCGATCCCAATAATTACGTTTCTGAATTACGAAAATAATAATTTCCATGTTTAAATGTACAACCACGGATGTAAACAATTGTATCTTGGTCGTAGGACGAATTGGTTTAGCTAGATTAAAATCAGCAGGGCCGAGGTTTGTCTTGGGCTTGGTGGCGGATGCGCCTGGATCGGGAGAAACTGGTTGAGATGCCTTTTGACATCTCCAGCCGGATTTTCTTGCCCTTCACCGTAGTTGGAGGGATTTTACTATTTTTGAATAATACTTCATTGTCTCTACCAAAGATATTTAAATACAGAAGAGATATGCTATGGTGTCCGTGCAACTGTCGCCGGACTACGCGCTAATTAGCGTAGTTTTCATACAAAAAGAATTTGTTCACTTCGTTGATTTTTTGAAAATGTGCATTAATATTGGTTAACAATATATTTTGAATAAGGAAAGAATTCGTTCATTTAGTTTAACGTTCGTTTGGTTTATTCGTTAATTATTTGCTCTTTTAGTTTATTTGTTATATGGTAAACAATATCGGCGACACCCGGAAGCGCAGACCCACATAGTAAAAACAGCAGACAGCACATCTACTTGTCTCTACTATGACGTCATTTTTTTGTTAGGTTTGGTTAAGTTTTAGTTGATATTTTGTTGGGCGTTGTTTTGTCCGTAGGATATTTTGTCGGAGAATATTTTGTGGGGGATATTTTGTCGCGGGATGAAAAATGGAGTCGCGGGTAAATGCTTTACCATTTCCACAAGCGCCTGTCGTAAGTTGAATGAGACGCCTATTGATAAAATGGGAAAGTATTATTGCATAGCTATGTACCTACTAACGCAAACTGCAGAATGCGTGAAGATTTAAAAAAAAATGTAGGTAAATTTGGCATATTATGGGAAGGAATCGCTCAAGACGTTTTACAAAAGTGCCATTATATGCCAAAAATTACCAAATCTCCAAAAAGTCATCTCAGCACCTTTTTAGTGTTTCGATACGAGACTCCGTGACTCCCAAACCAGGCCATTTCACCTGGACTACAGACCAGACCACTTGCCGAGCAGATCGTGCTGCTAAATCATGCCTCCTTTCATATAAGTCAGCAACCGAATTGCTTAATTGGTTCAGCGTCGATTGAATGGTAACTGGCGATTAAACTGGTGGCCACTCGACGGATAAATGTTTTATAAGAGTACCGCTGATAGCTCCGTTGTAACTTTTCATATTTCTTATAGCTGAAGCATGTAAAGAGAAAGAGAGTGAGATTACAATGGAGCTGTCAACGTATTTCTAAGTTATAAGCATGCTTCTTGGTCTCCGTTTGTTGTTTATTTATTTTCCTGTCCGATTTATGTAGGTATATAGGCATATTAAAGTAGTTTGCTATGTTTTATTTTTTGTGCTTTTTTTACTTATGTATCATCGATTGTATCTTTGTTTTGGTAATAGAATCCTTATAACAGTAAATTAGTTCCAGAAGAAACCTGTTTTTTTTTCTAACAAACTTCACCTTTGAGTGAGATGTTCCCTCAATATTCAGGGACAATATCATCATCATCAAACAGTAGATATTAATAGGCTAGCATCTGCTTGGTTGAATTTCAGAACCCGACTTCGATTGCATGTCCGTCATCACGCCTTACCCGTCGCACCATGTAAACATCCGTGTACGTGGATTTTCAGACAAAGCTACCATTGTAGTTCGGTTTCTAATTCAAGAATTCGTCACAAGATGACGCAACTTCCGTCGGCAAGACGCAAAGGAACGTTCCCTTCCTAGGTCGTATTTGTGAACCTGGAGTGCCTCCCGGATTCCGAAAGATTGACGGTAATGCTCAGTTGTATCAAGCGGCTGTATGTTAGAGGCGGGCAAAGCGTCTCAGTTGAGCGAGCCGGTTCACTGGGTCTCGTTCAATGAAAAGATCCGGGTCAGTGAACCGGCTCGAATGAACGACTGAATTGGTCCATCTCCCCCGTCCCCTCCCTCGGCCCTCCACACTTTATTAAAAAAGGAACCCCAATATTTTGGGGTTCCCTTTTTAATCGGATTCTTGTATCCCTGAATGAAAAAATGAAATCCTTTGTATTTAGTTGAGTTTTGATCTTTGGTGTGAAACGTCAGTATCGAAATCTCAGTACGGTAATCGCATAATCTTTTGCACGTCTCTTGTCGCTTTTGTTGGTTTGTACCCGGGATACAGAATTAAGTATTTTTAAAATTATTATTACTTTCTTGTGAGTCTTGTAAGTGTAGTTTAAACTTAAAATTTCATGATGTCATCAAGAAAAAAGAGTGAACTTTGGAATCATTTTTCTGTTGCCACTGAAAATAAAGCCAAATGCGCGTACTGTTCGCAACTAATTAGTACAAGTGCTGGTTCGACCGGAAACCTTTCCAGGCATATGAAATCGAAGCACCCCACCGTTCAAACCCTCAGGCAAAATGCCACAAATCAAGGAATGTCAACTGGGGTAATTCGAACTCCGAATAATCCCGTTCCTTTACTTACAATTACAAGTGATGTTCCAACATTTTATATGGACCAACAAAACTCACCTCGACCGGTAACAGTACATCAACCTTCTATATCGGGATACTTAAAATCAAATCGGCCATTAAATATTAACAAGTCGAAGGCGATTGACCGCCAAGTTGTTAAAATGATTGTAAAAAATTATCATCCCTTTTCTGTGGTAGAAGATGTAGAATTTAAAGAATTATTCAATATGGTTTGTCCAGAGTACAAGCTTCCAAGTAGAAAGACGATATCATCGAGCTTGATTCCTCAACTAATGAATATCACAAGGGAACAGGTAAAATTCAACGTTGATCAGGCATTTGCCGTGTGCCTTACAACGGATGGATGGACATCCATGAATAATGTTGGGTACATTGCAATTACTGCCCATTTTCTTAATATCCATACCAAGATGACGTCAAATCTACTGGGATTCATAACTTTTAGTCAAAGGCATACTTCCCAAAATTTGTGCGAACTTTTAAAAGAACAAATAAAACACTGGAATTTGGAAAATAAAGTAGTAGCTATCGTGAGTGACAATGCGGCAAATATTGTTGCCGGAATTCGTCTCGGTGGATGGCGCCATTGGCCATGTTTTGCACATACCGTTAATTTGGTTGTGCAAACCAGCTTAAAAGAAATAAAACAAATTCTAGAAAAGGTAAAATCTATTGTGGAATTTATCAAAAGAAGTTCACATGCCCTAGCTCGATTAAATGCTGTACAAGAACAAATGGGCTTACCAATTTTAAAATTAAAACAAGATGTTGTAACCAGGTGGAATTCAACATATGAAATGCTTTTACGCATAAATAAAATAAAAGATGCTGTAATATCCGACACTGGCAATAGTGCATAGTGAGCTCAATAATATTTCACCAGTTGAATGGGAGGTCATCGTCAAATCAATTGAAATTTTGGAAATTTTTAATGTGGTAACAGAGGAAATAAGTTCGGAAAAATCTACATCAATGTCGAAAGTGCTAATATGTGTGAGTGCCATGAAGAATCACGTTTCTAAATGTATTCTTAATCAAGGAACGTTGGAGTCGGAAGAAACGGAATTTACTAAAATGGCGGCAAAGATGAAATCGCAACTAGATGAACGATTTAAAGATGTTGAAACCAATGAGTTATCGGCCCAAGCTACCATTTTGGACCCGCGTTTCAAAAAAACTGCATTTTCTGACCAACGCAAATTTGAAATTGCCTACAGGAAATTACAACAAAAAGCATGTGATGAATTAAATTTTTCTGTTCGTTTGGAGCCATCAGGATCAGACGCAACAGCAGGCCCTTCAAGTGCGTTAGTTGCACCGGTATCATCAATTTTATGGGAACATTTTGATGCTTTAGTAAAAAATACAAGGGCATCACATAATCCTACAGCTGCTGGCATCATAGAATTGGATAAATATATGTCTGAACCATTAATCGATCGCCACGAGGATCCTCTGTTATGGTGGCACCAAAGAAAATCTGTTTATCCACGACTTTATGCAATCGTAAAAAAAAGACTGTGTATAACAGCAACCTCGGTACCCTGTGAAAGAGTATTTTCCAAAGCAGGCCAAACGCTCACCCAAAAAAGGTCCAACATGTCATCATCCAAATTATCAGATGTTTTGTTTTTAAATTATAATCTTTAAAAAAAAGTTTTTATGTTTTGTGTTATTTATTAATACAACTGGTGTATCGTGTTAACAAAACAGAATAATAAAAATAAACTTCATAAATTTTAAATTAATTATGCTCTTAATAAATGTAATACTTGATAATATTAAAAAAATTGTTTGGTGGAACATTATATTTCGGTAGAAGAATAATAGTTAAACGTCGTGTACTAAACGTACATTCAACACAGAAGATTATTACATCTACTCATGTAAGTACCCAACACCAACTTTACTTTTTTAACGATTTTTAGAAAGCATGAATTATTGAAAATAAACAATGAATGATTTACTGAAAATAAACAATGAGCATAATAATAATATAACTTATCCTGTTATAATAAACAAAATAATGTGGCCGGAGCGTCGACGTCACGACTGACGTATTATGCATGCACACCCGCTTGAATTCCGATATTATTATTATATTCATTGTATTTCGGTAATAACATGCACGGCGCACGCACACTACCCAGCAAAGGATAATGTGGCCGGAGTAAGACTGACGTTTTATGCACGCAAACACGCTTGAATTCCGATATTATTATTATATTCATTGTATTTCGGTAGTAAATGCACGGCGCACGCACACTGACCAGCAAAGGTACGCCACCGCGTAGAAAAGTGTCATAGTGAACTGAACTGTAAACCGTTACCTTACTTTCATATTTTACCTTTCTGCGTCGCTGACTAGAGTGGCTATGAACGAACGAACGAACGAGCAATCCGCATCAGTACATCAGTAGTGACCCGCGAGCCGCGAGATCCGTTGAACGATACACTGCTCTCGGCTCCCACGGGTCAGTCGGGTCTTCGGATCTCACGGGTCAGTTGCTCAGTCGGCTCACCGGATCTGGCGGGTCAGTTGGCTCACCGGCTCACTCGTTCGCGAAGATCCGCGAACCGTGAAGATCGTTCTTTGGGAACCGGATCTTACGGATCAGTATGAAAATCCGGTTCACTGAGCCGACTCGTTCGCGAACGACTCACTTCTACTGTATGTTACATATTATGTGGCTTGCCATCACTGGTTGACACGTTGACAGTTGATACGAGGAACGGGCTAATTTTGGAACCAATTCCTATTGGATTTACAAAATGATCACCAACACTAACTTCGCAAAGCCGAACCAAAAGCCGCCCGCAGGGCCTTGCAATAAAAACCTGCTGAGTGGATTTTTCTCTGCTAGTTTTTAATTATTACCCGATATTTTGTGATTTCCCTTGGCCGGGAGACCTGTTGGTCTTCGGCCCCTTTCTTAGCGATATAATTTATAGTAGGAGGCCCTCAATTCCCCTCTGACACCCACTATCCGAAAGAAGAAGAAAACTAACAAATTACGACCTCTATAGCTTTAGCGTTAGCAGATGGAAGTTCTTTGGCTCTAAATTCAAGTGCTGGGGGTTCAAATCATGATTCATATCGGGATTGCTCATTCAAACTAAAAAATACAGCTGGTGAGTGGCCGCCATTCGGAATCTAAACCTTATTAAAACGGCTTTTGAAATGTTTAGTCCACATAAATCAGATCTGAAAAGTAATTCATTAAATCAATAAAAAAAATAATAAAAAAATTACAGAAACATGAAACAGAACAAGACGGAAAAACAAAATTGTAACAATTGTGACTAGGAATCGAACCCATGATCTCTGTCTTACCGGAACATCGCCTCAACCAACACGGCCATTAGAACCTAATCATGTTACGTAATTTTTTGCCGATTTTTTCCGTCTCTTATTTTGTTTCGTGTTTTATCTCATTTTTTTTATTTTTATTTTTATTTATTTATTTTATACATTTTACAAATATAAGACAAAAAGTCCCGATAAACTACTTTTTAGTAGTTTGTCTAACGGGTTCTTTACATTAAAGATCTTATTATAGTGATTTAAATAGTTACATTTTTACAGTTAAAGATATAAAATTAAATTAATTTTTTTTACAGAAATATACTTAGATACATTTTTACAATTATAGATATAAGATAAAATTAAATTTTTACAGAAATATACTTAGATTAAAAAAAAATATATGAAAACATGAATAACAGATTCTTCAATGAAAACAAAAATCTTTGTTTACGCCACCATTTAATAAATATTACCAACACGTTTAAAAACCCATAGTTTCTTTTCTTTACATGAGCTCCACAGGAGGCCCTGGGGAAAATAATTTCCCTCATGGCCTATGTCATCTTTAAGAATGCTGTGTAGAGTGTTTTTCTAAGGAAAGGAAGGAGAGGAGAGTTCTGGGAAGGAAAAGGGTTTAAGGGGTGGGTAGGAATCTGGGGTTCAGTGTGTCCTGGTCATCCGCCTCCAAGACTTAGACAAACCTCACCCTATGAACCCTTGCACCCCTGCTAAATCACTGAACCACTTGGGGTTACCTATGGCAGAGGTGTTGGTTATCCAATAAAGGTTCCCGGGGTGGTGGTACCCATTCCCGCCTCCCAAATTGAATCTTCATCAGGATACAACGTATAGGTACTTATTTGCCTATTGTCTGTTCCATAGGTTCTCAACGTGGGCGATAATGCCCCCTTGCGGGCGTTTGAGACTTTCAGGGGGGGCAGTAGAAGACCGAGAGAAAATTAGGGGGCGTTGAGATGGCACAGTGAGAGCGTGGGCAGGTAATAAAACAAGCCTAAAAAAGACAAAAAACACGTACGAATAACCACGGATCTTTTCCAATTTTAAATCTTTCGATTGTTGTTATTGTGGGTAGGCTCTCATTCTAGACGCTTTTTCTAGAAAATTTTTCATTTCCAGCTGCACACCTCTCATGATGATCCCATATTAGTATTTAATGTATGTAATAACACCTTGATGCTAGTATCTACCTGCTCCTTTTAAATAACGTAGTATTTTTATGTTAAAATTATACATTTCTTAAGAAATCTTTCTTCTTACATTGTTAAAAGCACCCATCCATAGCTGACAGGAAAAAAAAACAGAAAAACGTTCTGTACTTAATTCTTATTTATGGAATAGAGAAGAGAGAGAAATTTTTTCTGCGGCTTTTCTATCCATGCTTTTGAAATGTGTCTTTTAGCAACATTACTTCTTTAATTAATGATTCCTGTATATGGTTTTAATTAACAAGCCAGCAGTGTCGAGAGGCTGCAGTTACCAGGCCGACAGAACATGCGAGTTGGTATGCTGGAGGATGTTATCTGCGTGTCTCTATTATTCCGTGACATGGACGTTTGCTGGCTCTTAACTCCCGAATCAGTTCCGCGATCTCCTTTGACTTGTGATTTCCTGTTGACCAAGTTCCAATAGCCTACAAAGATCGTGTAATCTACATGTCATTTTACTTCTCGATTATTAACTAGATAGACAGTTATCTAGATTTTAGATGTTCTAATAACAACATAATACACGTTCTGGAATGTGTGTATATTCGTTACCCAGAATCATTATAATGCTTTCTTTGTGTGATTCTTTGGCGATTGTTGAATAGAGCAGAACCTAATAATTACATAAATAATTCAAAATCAAGAAAACATTTTGGGAGGCGGGTAAATTTATTGGATAACCAACACATCTGCCATAGGTCATCCTAAGTGGTTCGCTACGTTTGGTGACTTAGCAGGAGTGCCCAGGTTTGTGGGGTAAGGTTTCTCTACGTCTTTTGATGGCGGCGGATGCGTTTGTCCACGATGCGGGCATCGGGGGAGAATGGATGAGGAAGACCCTTTGATCTCTCCAGCCGGACTCTCGACCCGGTAGGCAATTTTACATAATTGACTTCTATAAGACAGGCTTAAAGAGGATATTTGTTTAGAGAGGGACAACCAGAAAATGTGTAATCTATAACTTTTAGACTACTTCTCGACCACAGAAAGTACAATGTGGGGATACAATCACGTGAATTTTGAAAAGGTAAGAAGGAACGGAACAATGTCCAATTCTCATTCGATTAAGTGAGGAAATGTATTTTTTAGAAAAATGGGGGAATTGTTGAAACCATGGTTTTGATAGTCCTTTGTATTGAGGCGTAGCAGGCTCCCTTTGGATTGACTATCAATGTGCTAGTACTCTGCCCAAACATTGCGAGATCTATTTTTGAGGATGGAAAAAATATCAGAGGAATACAAATCGAATTTAAAATCAAAAAATTAATAACATTAAAATTTTAGATTTATAAAGTAAATACAATTTTTACAATCGAACACTATTAATACGGGTAACGTCTGCTTGGTTGAATTTCAGAACCCAGCTTCGAGTGCATGTCTGATACGCGCCGCGCTACAAATAACATATGTGTACGTGTAGTTTCACACAAAGCTACTGTTATAATTCGGTTTCGTTTCAAGAATTCTTTACAAGATTTCGCTACTTTCGTCAGCAGGTCGGATGGGGACGTCTCCCCCCTACGTATAACTGCTACGAATTTGTGAATGAATTTGTAGTATCTCTCCGGATATGGAAAGATTGGCGGTAATACATGTTGTATCAGGCGGCTATATATATCATATGACGTCATTGCTATACGGGAATGTGGTTTACGAGGGTAACAATAGCACGCTCCTTATTTTGCCAAGGAATCCGCGAAATTGTACCCACCCAGGAATCCAAATCAGAGTTACGGTTTTTCCAGAGCTTTGAATGGAAGATATCAGCACTCGAATAAGGTACACAAAGTGATCATCAGGATGATGAAAAGGGCTACTACCCATCAATGTAATACGTCATTGAAAAAGAAGATGATACTAATAAATCTGAACATGAAACAGAAGATGACACAGGAAAAAGACAGAGAAATGTAGTTCCCAATAGCCGAGTTGGTTAAGGCGCTGTGTCACGGTAAAACAAGAGATCCTGGGTTTGAGTATAATTTATTTTTCTATGAATGTTGTTCTTTCGGAAGAATTATTCCACGTGCTGCTACTTCTATTTCTCTTTTGCATAATATTAATTACTTATTAATTAATTTTAATACTTGCATATTGCTTACTAACCCCGTATGCATGGACATTGGAGGGTCTAGAGTCGTTCAAATAAATGTAGCTTCGTTCAGTAAAAAAATAGAGTCTTGACTTGTGCGGTGAAGGAGGAAACCATGTGTTTTCTTATAACGGCGCACCGTTGGGAAAGTGGTGGGGTCCCCTACAATGTGTATTGTTCTGTTTCTTATATCGTTTATATTTATTAGCATTATCTTTTACTTCAATGATGTATTCAATGATATACATTGATGGGTAGACTTCAAAAGTTATTAAAAAGTTATTCCAATAAAAATGAAGTATAATGGGACTAATGTCGAAAGCTTATGTACCTACTTAACATGTCTTTTTCTAAAGCCAACAATTAACTAGGGATATTATGGATATGAAATTTCGGATCTGGACACGGATAAGGATATAGGAATAATATTATACCGGTTTCGGATACGGTTACGGATATGAAATTATTTCGGATTTTCCGCTAGTTTCGGATAATTTCGGTTACGGATATCAGAATTTTAAAATTATGAAAGTAAAAAAATAGCAAGATTTGACTTTTATTTCTAATCTATATTTTAATTTTTTTATATTGGAGGCACTTCCTCCGCGTATTCATCACAGCAAAGAATTCTACGTCATTTAGCCTAGAGACCAAACTTCTAACCTTTGGATGAACCCGTTACAAGTGCGCCTTATTTATTACTCATTACATGTTTGCATCACATCTCGACAAAAAGCTCGCTTATAATTACTACCTGCTGCGAACGACTGCATAATAATCTTCGCCACATTACGTACACCGCACAGCCTATTATAACATCACGTTCAAACCGGGTCATGTGTGTTCATAATATTAATCAACATTAGTTTTTCTTCGAGGAAAATCACGCAAGAAGCTCGCATGCAATAGGCAGTGACACTTCTTATACAAGACTGCCAATTATCTCCGGAGACTGCGCGCAAGAAAACAGCATTCTGTGTTTTTTTTTAATTTCTTGTCTTCTATAAGGTCTCGTGAGTGTGTTTTTACCTCACTGCATGGTCATGGAAAGCCGGTAGCGGATGTGCAGGTATTGGTCGAAAGGTAATAATGACTCTATACTAAATTGTACTCAACAGAAATCGTAGGAGCGGCCTTGATTGAATTTTCTTTTATGTGGTTTAGTTAAATGTGAATAGAATAATCAATGATAGATACTGTAGTCTGTATCAATTTGATGGGTGGTTATTTGTTTTATTCTAGTTGTGTTGGATTGATTCCCACATTGGTGTTTTGATACCTGTGTGTTAAATGTTGCGTAAAGCCTCGAGGGGAAAAACTGTTTAATTAATTATGAAATAAACTATTCCACTTCGATCCTGAATATGCAGATTTTTTTTTTTAAGTTTTCTTTATTCATTAAATTTTTCATTACACACATAGGGGACTTTTCGACCACCATGCTAGGCACATGCCCGTGTTGTGGTGGTCGATTTTCTATACAGTAGGTGCATTCTTATGAAATATGAAGAATGTGAAGGAATTAAGAAATTATATACATAAAATTATATAATATTAAATAATACAAAAGAATATAAAAGAATGTAAATTGCTCTAGAGCAGCGTTTCCCAAAAGGTGTTCCGCGGAACCCGCGGAACCCGGGTTCCGTAGAAGCATCACAAGGGTTCCGCGTTCCGTCCGGATTGTTGCAAGGATCATTGCAAGGAAAAAACACAAATACTTTTACAGTAAACGACAAAATCTCTTCTCTTAAAAAGAAACTTGTCTTCTGGATAGAATGTGTTGAACAGAAACAGTACCAATTTTTTTCTCTTTTAAACGAGTTTCTGGAAAAAAAAGAGTTGCAAGTAACCTCAGATATTGAAAAATGCATTTACGAACATTTGATGGCCCTCAACAAATCTCTGGAAGAGTATTTTCCTGAAAAAAACCTGCAGGACATTGACTGGGTACAGAATCCATTCCTAGTTCACAGGAAACGTACAGCAACAGAGCACGAGACTTCGATAGATATCAAATGTTTTTCTTCCTTACAACAAAAGTTTAATTCAGAAAAAAAGTAATCTGGATGAGTTTTGGATTGGACTCAAAAACGAATATCCAGAAGTCTCGAGAAGGCTATCACAGTTTTGTTACCGTTTGTGACCACTTACCGATGTGAAACTGGTTTTTCGGCTTACGCTTACACAAAAAACAAATACAGGAACAGACTGGATGCAGCTCCAGATCTTCGTATTCAGCTGTCTGATACAAAGCCTGATTTCAATGCTATTTTAACAAAAAAATTAAAAAGATATCACTCTTCACATTAATGAAAGTTTTACACAAAACTATAGATCTTTCTTTTCAAGGTAAACATGAAAGCATTCAAACTACGAGTTTATCTTTTTCTTATAAAAATAGGGTTCCGTCTAGAAAAGTATGATCGATAAGGGTTCCGGGGCGAAAAATAATTGGGAAACGCTGCTCTAGAGTAATATAAAAGAGTTAGGAAAAATATAGTAGAATATTAAATAATATGAAAAGTATAAAACATAGAAATCATATACTCTTATTTTATATATTATAAATATATAAAATAAGAGTAGGCATGGTAAGCATATGAGAAAGGATTTTTGTTACGTTGAGAATCTAAATGTGCGTGGTTATATTGGTAGGTACATTATTTTACACCAATGTTTGTACAAATAAATGTTAGGTTTAAAAATAAAATAAAATGATTTTTAAAAATGATGTTTCCTCCAAATAACTGAAGTAATATAACATACTATATTATACAAATAGCAGTAACAGAAACGGTTTAGGCAAATGTTGACCTTTATAATAAAATTAGACATGTATCCCTGTTTTGGCAGAAAGTGTTAAGTTAAGTCAGGTTAAGTTAGGTCAATTAAGTCAAGTCAAGTTAAGTTAACTAAGTTCAAGTTAAATCAAGTAGACTCAATTTGATGACATGTTTACGATATGTTTATTATATACCATATTTTCTACTATCCTAATATAAGTGGCCAAATGTGATAAACAGACCTACCGTCCGAATCGCTATTTTTTTCTAATGAACCCTAAGTTTTTAGGCGCATGAGTTTCAATTAGGTGCACGATTTACTGGGGGTCAAGCACAGAAAAATCGATAACTTTACGATACAGAATCGATGGACGTAACTTCCGACGATTTTGTATCGATATACCGATCACGGTTTCACTGTTGATATCGACAGGGAATAATAATAATAATAACGTAGTATTTATACAGCACAGTTTTGTGATATTTCACTTCAAGTGCGCTTGATTATAATAAACTTAAAATTAACCTATAGTGTTCCTTACGAGTCCTTAAAAATTAATTAAATAATGTGAAATACCGAATATACAAAATATACAAAGCAATTCCTAAAGAACAATATTAACAACAATAGTGAGTGCTGTTTTGGCACAGGACAATATATAATGATAAACCATCACGGTGCCATTCAACAAGAATCATTTAAAATAAATTATATAGAATAGGAGGCAGTTAACATTTAGAAATAATACAAATAATACAAAATCAGAGTGCACATAAAACTATAGTAAGGAGGTAATCGAAACCAAACAATTACCAGAAACTTGAGAAACATGACTTATTAGTAGATTGAAAAGGAGTTAAAATTCATGAAAGGTATGATTTTTTAAATAAGTTTGTTTTTAAAGATCTTTTGAATTCAGCCAAGTTCTGGATATTAGTAAGAGCTGAGGGAAGTTTGTTCCAAATGAGCGGGCCAGTTACACGAAAAGATCGATCATGACCTAGAAAGTTCGATTAAACGATTAGTAACATCTCGATCTGCTGACCTTAGAGTAAGCTGCCTATCGCTTAAGTTTTGTCGGACACATAGTTCCGATATATAAGGCTGGCGCCATTCCTTCCAAAGCTTTGAAGGTCATTAAGCAGATCTTGAACTCTATTCTTTCAGCGCATCGAAGCCAATGAAGATCCCTTAAAAGCGGGGTTATACGGCAATACTTAGATTCACCAAAAATCATTCAACATAGGGAACCGATATTGGCAGGGAATAAATAAGAAATATATATATTATGGCAACACTGGAGGTGTTTTCCATGATTTCACATTGCGAAACGTCTAACGCCAAAAAATTACGTAACAATATAAATTGCCAATCTAGAATTGAGGTGCTAACCTAACTATGCATTGGCAATCTGCAATTACTTTTTGACACTAAACGGGAATTAATTAATTAATTAATGAGGTCTTCAATCATATCAACCACTTTCATTTCTCACAGATCGAACTGAATAAATTGATCGCTCGTTAGATATATTATTTAAGTCTATGGATCGCGTATATGACTCCTTTCAATTCCAAGGACTTCGTTAGCTCAATCCGTTCATCAAAAAAGCCAGTAATTTTGCATAATGAACGACATTCAAAAATATATGTAAATTGACAGTTGACCGAAACGTATCTGGTACTATAGAGGCCGCGCCGAAGTTAATCAATCGCCGGTCAGAATATCTGTTATCAATCGTTGACCGTGCTCGCAAATATTGTTAACTGTTATTGATAACTGTAAAGTTATTGACAACTGACCGTTTCTTCAAATTTTGTTAACTGTTATTGATAACTGTAAAGTTATTGATAACTGGCCACAGATGACGGATTTAATCAATATCAAGTAAGTATTAATATCAATTATAAGTATTAAGTATCAATTTTAAGTATTCCCTCATGTTGGAGAAGGTTCAGAAGAAATTTCTGAGATTTCTTTACCTGAGGAAGTATGGCTACTATCCGTGGCTCTACCCTACTTACTTTCTCTTGGGCATGCTTGGTGTGAACCTTCTACGGGTCAGAAGGGATGCGCTCGTTGTAACACATAATATCTTCAAACTGATTCGTGGAAGGTTCGAAAACTCGACTATCATGGAGAGCATTAGTTTCTATGTTCCCGATGGTTATCTCCGTCATCGACAGCATATACTGTTTTATCTCCCGGCTTGCAGAACTAACTTGCCAATGGCTATGCCAGTCGGGAGAGCTGTCTTGTTGTTAAATAGAATCACTTCGGATATCGATATGTTTAATATCAATGAAGCACAATTCAGACAACAAGCTTTGTTGTTGTTAGTATGATTGTGCTTCATTGAAATATAAATTACTTAAACCTGTTTAAATTTTAAATCTTAATACTCTTTTAAAACGCATTGAAATTTTATTTTGTAGTGTTTTAAAATGAAAAAATAATTGAATATCGTATTGATATAGGGTTTTATCGATCGTCCATGCTTGACCTTCTGGAACTCAGAAGGTAGAAGATGCTACCACCTCACATCTAACACGATGAACTCATGCGATGGATACATTATTATTTTAGCTTTTAACAGTGAAACCTCGAGAAGCCGATATTAATTGCCTAATTTGTTTAAAAAAAAAAGTTTTAATTCATATCGGCTTGTTCATGAGAATCCGAAATAAGAAATGCATTTTGATTGTGATTATTACCTACCAGGAGCTCAGAAAGTAGAAGAGTCTACCATCTAACACGAAGAACTCATGGCTGTGCGATGGATTAATTATTATTTCTAGCTTTATACAGTGAAACCAAGCCAATATCTAACCAGCGTGACGAACTTCTTTATTGGTTCGTTGAACCGCCTTTATGATGAACTCCTGGTCATCCGCAAGTAACTAAGGTATTCTTCTTTGCTACTTTAGCCCCATCAATTATATTTTCTATAAAGCCTTAAATCATATTGTTAAGGTTTATGGCATCTCTTAGTTTAATGGAGTGCCAGCTCTATAGGGAAGTTAATAATATAGTATATTTTCGTAGACAGCTATCATTTTGTTGTTTGACATTTATAATGACGACGTAATTTACTGCCTTGAGGAAAGTTTAAGTATGTGCGAAACCGGTAAGCTACAATTGTTTTATTTTATTATTTTTTCATATTCTCCGTATATAATACACTAATTATATCGTGTAAGGGAACGTACCCATAGTGCTTTCACACAAACGAAGTATTGAATTTGTAAGTCTAAACAAAATAGCGCGTTTTATAAAGGGCAAAAACTGTGTAACTGTCTGCAAATGCCGTAAAGGAAGCCTCAAGTCTCAGCACTTTTCGTAGGATATGTGCATTATATGTAAAAAATGTTTTTTTGATTACTTACCAATGTTATTCTTACCAATGACGTTACATAAATAAATAGACTCGCCATAGTCTCATATACTCACAATATAATGTGGAAATACTCTTTTGTTTTCAGCGATTTTCAGTATAATTTCTTAATTCAAAAGTTTATTCCTGTGTGATAAAGATAGACAATCAAATAAAACCGCAAGCAAACAAATAAACAGAGTGTTTAGGCTGATTAGTCTACTTTAAAACAGTGAAGTTTACTTAGCAACAGAAATTTGGCTGTTGCGCGTCCAGACCCTTTACTTTAGTAGGACTTGAATTTTCTCTAATGACGTATAAAACCGCGAGCGGGAAACATGAAAATTAATTGTAATATTTATAATAATCGATAATATTAAGTAATTTGCGTGTACTTACAAATGAAATTTTATTCATTCGCCTTTACTGTTTTTTGCCGTGTAATTGAAACATTTTCTCATCACACAGGAGGGCATTTTGACACTTTTTAAAACGCAATTTACTTACTAGTAAGTGCTGGTAAGACGCAACCTTACTCGACGTGTAGCAGTTTAGTACTAAAGTACTAGATATCGAGATCGTTACAATTGTCTTGTTCTTGTCTTCCCAATTTCTACCCCTCGTCTAATAGTATGTAACGTCATAGATTCTTACATCTTTTCTTATATTATAATGCATTTTTGTCTAGTTATCTTTTTTAAATGTATTTGTAAATGTTACTGTACCTACTTCGTAAATTATATTTTTTTTATATTTTCCTACTGATGAAAATATTTACGTACATCTAAATAAAAATTTCAAAAACAAAAAACTTTTTGCAATTTTTAACCTCCCCTCCCCCCACGTGTAGTATAGTTTCAATCTACTTTCGTCCTTCCATACGTATGCGCAAGATTTATTATTATATGCGTATGATTTCTCCTCTGAACGCTAATATATGCTTCTTACAGAACAGTAGTAGATTCCCAGTCTCAAATTTTATGACTTTGGTTTTTCGCTAATCAGTGGATAATATCTGTTTAGTTGCTAGTTAGTTTTACAGTATTTAAACGATTATTAGCGTAGCGGATAACGCCAATAAAAGTTCAGGAAATGTAATATGACTTTACTGGTGATCTCTGTTAATCGGAACCATAATGAACTTGAAGAAACACTCCCAAACTGTGGATATATTAAGATGAGGGTTAGTTTTACACAACATTTAGAAAAATATATTACCTCGATACCTACTATACTTAGCTCAAGTTACACTTCAAAGAAAAGTTAGATTACTTGATTTCCTTGCTCTTGTAAAGGGTAATTTAAACGCTTAGTTTGGGAGGCAGGTATGGGTACCGCTGCCCCGGGAATCGTTTATTGGATCAGCAAAATGTATTTATTACTTTTGAATGTAGCTATAACTTTGTGGTTATCCATTATAGATAAATGAAACAATGTTACTTTGTTTGAATCACTTGTATATTTGTTTAAGGCCGACCGGTTTCGGAACGACCGTTCAGAAAATAAGGCAAACGTATACGTTTGCCCTGAGGAAGGAACGGTCGTTCCAAAACCGGTCGGCTTTAAACAAATACACAAGTGGTTCAAACAAAGTAACATTGTTTCATTCATCTTTAATTTATTTATTTATAATTTTATTTAATTAATAATTTATTATTATTTTATTTCTCAATGAGGGGAGTTTAGTGCGATCCCGCATATCCCGTCATCTTTCTAATACTATAAAGAAGAAAGATTTGATTGTTTGTTTGGATTGAATAGGCTCCGAAATTACTGAACCGATTTAAAAAAATCTTTCACTAATAGAAAGCTACATTATCAGCGAGTAACATAGGCTGTATATAATGGAAAGCTCTGGCGTTATGAAATTTGTATAAATGAAAATGTGTGTATTTCATATATTTTAGCGGCAGGGAGGAAAGGCAGGGGGAAGGTGGGGTTTGCGGAGAGGGGGAAGGTGGGAAAGGTTGAAGGAAACGGGGATGCACGGGAAAGGATATAACGGGAGAATCAATTTATTTCTTTGAATGGCATAGCAACGCATGCCGGGTACCAGCTAGTTTTAAATAATTTTCTAAATCCGCATATTATTAGAATTATAAATAGATTGTTGATTTTTAAAAATCTATTAGCTTTTGGAAATATTTGTCTGTACATTTTTGCTCTGCATAGTCAGAAGCATCGAAAAACATCTCTGAACGCGCAGATTAACATTGTTATTGTTTGCGAGTTACCATAGATATTGTATTTTAATGAAATCACTAAATACATTAATTACATGGCAGCGGGTACGAAAACACCCAATTATAATGTTTAATTCTTCCACACCGAAGAAGTAAGTGAAGAAAAATTAAGCTTTTTTTTATCTGCCACCAATCAAAATATCATAACTTGTAAAAGTTGAACGAACTCGTTAAATATTTCAGGAATACCAGAATCTTAACCGTGCCCATCTCGTGTGAAAATATTTTTGTAAGGTTCGAGTATTTTAACTCGCAAAACTGATTTATCGGTAACATAACAATTTTCAAAAATAATTATATAATTTTTGAGCTGAAGAGTTCGATCATTATAATCTTGTAGGCTCCTGAATTATTTTAGTATTTTTAATGAATACATCATAGCGTTATTAAATTCCATCTGACTCCTGTTTTATAAGCTTCGCTCGTTGGGTTCAATTAAAAACAGTTTGTGTTTCTTGTGTGCTACGTACGTTTTTAGTTTTTAAGTTTAATGCAATTATTATTTTTATTTGCGAAAGATTCTTCTTTAATAAAAACTTCTTTCTGACATCAAAACATTCTTTATTTAGACCAGAAACTCTTATAATCGGAAAAGAGTGCGCAGGACAGTCATGAGACGTCCTCCATGGTCGAGGGATAAGGCTCTCGATTTGCGATCCGGGCCCGCAAGTAAATTTTTGATTAGTAATTTGTGTTATTTCACAGTTTAGTCTATTTATTTATTTCCGTATTTTTTTTATATGAATACCTCACAAGAGTCCCAGCTGCTCCCGTCTGATACCAGTGAGTCTATCCCCAATTGCGGTATGTTGTGAGGTTGAAAGTAGTGGGGATCGAGATAGGGAAGAGGAAGGTAGGGAAGTACCTGGTTATTCAGATCTGGTCACCAAACACGGCTAAAGCCATTTCAAGCAACGTTTCGATTCTGAACGGTGGTCTTATACCAGGGCGATATACTAAGAACATCTTCCACTCAAATATACCATGTATTATTTTAAATGAATTAATCGTGAAATAACACAAATTGATCAAATAAAATGGATTTGCCCACGCTGGGATTCGATCCCGCGAGCTTCGGATTGCGAGTCAAAAGCCTTACCGCTAGACCACGCCGGCCGGCCGTCGGCCGTATAGTATATTTAAAACAATATGTAGTTTATTTTCGGCACGTTTTAAAGTGGCAGACACTCTCAGTATCGCCCTGGTGTAAGACCACCATTCAGAATTGAAAAGTTGCTTGAAATGGTTTTTTGCAATGTTTGGGGACCAGATATGAATAGTCGGGAACTTCCCCACCTTCATCTTCCTTATCCCATTGACTCCAGACAGGAGCAGTTGGGACTCTTGTGCGGTATTCACATAAAAAATGGTTACGTCCTTTCTCTAATGCTTTAAAAATCTGGCTTTTGGTTGAAACCTAACTGCTAGATCACGTTGCTTCTGAACTAGAGGGGGCGAACCTACATATATACTAGAGACATCTCTTTGATGACTCTATAAACTTTATGAGCTAGGTACTACCACTAGAGCCATCTACGTTACGTAGCTTAAACTATTATATTTATCATTTAACTTTTCAAGTTTTTAATTTTTGTGATACCTAGTTGAGTTCTGCAAGTTTGCCCATCTACGTTACGTAGCTTAAACTATTATATTTAGCATTTAACTTTCAAGTTTTTTTATTTTTGTGATACCTAGTTGAGTTCTGCAAGTTTGCCCATCTACGTTACGTAGCTTAAACTATTATATTTAGCATTTAACTTTCAAGTTTTTAATTTTTGTGATACCTAGTTGAGTTCTGCAAGTTTGCCCATCTACGTTACGTAGCTTAAACTATTATATTTATCATTTAACTTTTCAAGTTTTTTATATTTGTGTTACCTAGTTGAGCTCTGCAAGTTTGCCCATCTACGTTACGTAGCTTAAACTATTATATTTATCATTTAACTTTTCAAGTTTTTTATATTTGTGTTACCTAGTTGAGCTCTGCAAGTTTGCCCATCTACGTTACGTACTTAAACTATTATATTTATCATTTAACTTTTCAAGTTTTTAATTTTTGTGATTCCTAGTTGAGTTCTGCAAGTTTTTCCATCTACGTTACGTACTTAAACTATTATATTTATCATTTAACTTTTCAAGTTTTTAATTTTTGTGATTCCTAGTTGAGTTCTGCAAGTTTGCCCATCTACGTTACGTACTTAAACTATTATATTTATCATTTAACTTTTCAAGTTTTTAATTTTTGTGATACCTAGTTGAGTTCTGCAAGTTTGCGTACAGCAAAGCTTTTGCTATATGTGAGAGCAGTTTCACAGTTTCGACGGTTTGAGCCATTATTAAACTGCGATCAGACCACTTACAATCTTCCTTTTTACATTTTAATCTAATCATCTCCCCTATTTGCAATGCATTGAAACCAAATTAAACTGGATATCCGCTGTAGTCGCTCTTATTTCTTTTTTTTTTACCCACTTTATATTCAAATTTAGATTTATATTTATCGAAACACTTTGAATTAAATAAGGTCTAATTTTTTTCAAACATTTTTCATTTTGATACCGATATATGGATTATGTTCAAGGTTTGATTTTAGTCGTCCGAATATTTCCATTCTCAAAGTTTATCTGAAACCTTTATTGTCTTCTTATAAGTTCACACTGTTCACAATAACACAATAATATTATAAAATACCAGCTGGTTCCCGGCATGCGTTGCAATGCTTTATTCAAAGAAATAAATTGTTTCTCCCTGTCCTTTCACGTGCGTCCCCGTTCCCCTCCCGCATACCCTTCCCTTCCCGCGCTACCCATCTACCTTCCCCGCCTACCCTCACCCCTCTCCCGCTCCCACGTCCCGCCATCCCTCTCCCATATATTCAGTCCCAGTACATTCTGTTTTCAAACAGCTCGCGTGTCACCTATTACAATATTTTTATTCAAATTTTCATTTTTCATAACTAACTAACCATCACGCCGTTTCCCCGCAGGGGTAGGCAGAGAGGACGGACCGCCAAACAACTCGATCTTGGCACACACTCCTTGCCTCGTTCACATTCATACATCGTCTCATACATGCTCTTCTATTATTCAGTAGTGTGCCAACCGCCGCACGCAAAGGTAGTGTCCGCCGCGCTATTCGCGATGTTACCGGCACGAATATTGTTACCGCGCGTGTAAGGTAGTGAGTGCTGTTAGTGAGGCGGCAACCAAATGGTCGAAAGGTCTCCCGGCCAAGGGGAAACATTAAATATCGGGGAACAATTGAAAATATTGTCCCTGAATATTGAGGGAACATCTCTCTCAAAGGTGGACTTTTTAGTAAAAATACTCAACGACCAAAACATTGATATCCTGCTTCTCCAGGAGACCCATATCGCAGAAAACGACTCACCACGTTTGGATATCCCCGGATATCTCCTAGTGGCAGTGCGGGGACACCCAAAACATGGCCTTGCGACCTACATTAGGCCGGAGCTGCAGAATATTACCCGAAAAATCACGGATGGATTTCACGCAATCGGTATTCAGGTTGGAAAACCAGCAATATTTAACATCTACAAACCTCCAAATGAAGTATGGCAGACACCAGCACTCCCTCCACACAATCACCCGGCGGTGTACGTGGGAGATTTCAACAGCCACCACTTCCTATGGGGCTACTCGACGACCGATAAAGCTGGAGAACAAATCACCGATTGGGCATCAAGCACAGGATTGCCAACTTATTTACGATGCTAAACAAAAGGGGACATTCTTTTCTGCGCGATGGCGTCGTGAATACACGCCCGACTTGTGTTTTGTCTCTAAAGCGCCGGACGGAAAACCTATGAAGGCCTCGAGAACTGTACTGAATAATTTCCCACATAGCCAACACAGGCCAGTCATGCTAAACATAGGTATACAGATTCCATTAATCTCCAGTAACCCGATGCCACGGTGGAATTTAAGACGGACAAAATGGCGAAAGTTTTCGGAATATGTTGACAGGGTTGTGGATAACATACCATCAAAGCCGAATTTCTACGCCCGATTTTCGAACCTTTTGTTTGTAGCTGCGAAGAAATTCATCCCTAGAGGTTACAGAAAAGTGTATATCCCAACATGGAGCTCAGAAAGCAAACGCCTTCTAGCTGAATACGAGAGGAATAACGACCCAGACACTGCTTCTGATCTTCTCCAGTCTCTGGATGACGGGCGCATGAACAGGTGGAACGAACTAATGGAAGAAATGAGTTTCGAACACTCGAGCAGAAAAGCGTGGCAAACACACAGGCGACTCGGAACTGCAAATCAGCCAATTAAGACAACCCCCAAAGTGTCCCCAAATGCTGTTGCTCACCAACTACTCCGCAGTTCAAAAACGACAACAAGGTCTAACATAAGCCACCAGATCAAAAAATCTCTGAAAGCGGCGCGGCTAAAATGGCCGGTGAACCCTAACGATGTGGTCGCCGTTACAGCTGATGATGTAGACATCGCCCTCACTTCAACAAAAGCTGGGAAAGCAGCTGGATGCGACGGAGTTCTTCCAGACTTTTTGAAACATGCTGGGCCACGGACAAAGTTATGGATCGCAAAACTGTTTACTGAAATTTTTAAAACTGGAGTAATTCCAAATATCTGGAAAAAAACTAAAGTTATTGCGATCCTCAAACCCAACAAGCCACCAGAAGATCCAAACAGCTATCGGCCCATCTCGCTTTTAAGTACCATGTATAGAGCGAGTGGTGCTCCGCAGACTTACCCCAATTCTGGAGAAAGTGGTTCCACAAGAGCAAGCTGGCTTCAGACTAGGCCGTAACTGCTGTGACCAGGTGCTAGCTCTGACAACACACATCGAATCTGGATTCCAGAAACGGCTTAAGACTGCGGCAGCGTTCATTGATCTCTCTGCGGCTTACGACACGGTGTGGCACCAAGGCCTCCTTGTCAAGCTCTACGACACAATAGAGGATGGCAACACAGTACGACTTATTGAGCAACTACTAACTGGCCGTACTTTCAGGGTTTTTCTAGGAGGGCTAAAAAGCAAAAAAATGCACCTGAATAATGGCCTTGCCCAAGGCTCAGTGCTGGCCCCATCACTCTTCAACATCTATACTCGAGATCTTCCTCACACTGAAGGCAGAAAATTTGCTTACGCAGATGACTTCGCCATCACAGTCCAAGCCAAAACCCTCAATGCAGCAGAAGAGATCCTTAATTCTGACCTCAAGGCTATGGAAGAATTTTTCCTCAATTGGCGACTAAAGCCAAATGGGTCGAAAACAGTTGTGACAGCTTTCCATCTCAGTAATTCACAGGCAAACGCAAAACTCTGTGTTCAGTTTGATGGAAAAAATATTTACCATGACCCCCATCCCCGCTATCTTGGAATAACTTTGGACAGGAGCCTGAATTACCGGAAACACATGGAAACAGTGGGCAAAAAAACCAGGACAAGACTAAACTTAGTCAATAAGCTGGCTGGTACTAGCTGGGGATGCGACGCCAACACGCTCAGAACGGCATCCATTGCCCTGGTTTTCTCAGCAGCTGAATACTGTGCTCCAGTATGGACCAGAAGCGCCCACACTTCCATGGTCGACGTTCAGCTTAATGCCACAATGCGAACCATCAGCGGAACCTTAAAATCGACTCCTCTTCCTTGGCTCCCCGTACTTGCAAATATAACCCCGCCAAATATCAGGCGAGAGATTGCAACACTGAGGGAATACAAGAAGGCGCTGCAAAAAAGCGAAATACCCTTGCACGATGATGTCGTTTCTCACCCGGCATGCCGCTTAAAGTCTCGAAAACCCTTCTGGACGGAAGGAGAAAGACTCCTTCGAACACCTCTCACCCCAGAAGATAGGTGGAAGCTTGAGTGGCAATCAGCCAACGTCAAAACGCCGATCTCGTGCAAGACCCCACTGAGAGACAGCCTGGGTTCTCATTGCCTCGCAAACTCTGGACTGCCATCAATGGAATAAGGTGCTCCCATAGCCGTTGTGCTCACATGATGCATAGATGGGGCCTTAAAGAGTCGGCGTCGTGTGAATGCGGTGCGGTGCAGACCACCGAACATGTGGTCAACGAATGCCCGCTCCATTCATTCCCCGGCGGGATTTATGAGGTCCACAGGGCAACGCCTGAGGCCCTAGAATGGCTCGCAGACCTAGATGTCCCCCTCTGACCCCCCACCATACGAAAGAAGAAGAAGAATTATTCCGACTCTTCACTTGGCCCGACTCAAGTATCTGATTCACTTGGTCGTGCCATGTCTTCCTCGGGCGTCCCCGACTTCTTCCATTCACATTTGCGTCATATATTCTCCTTACACTCCTTTCCTCATTCATTCGCTCTACAAGCCCAAACCATCTGAGCGTCCCTTTCTTAATCTTACTCATCACGCTTACATCAGTCTTGCATTCTTCGCGGATCTCCACATTTCTCACACGATCGTACATGGTTTTACCACACATACGCCTCAGGGATCTCATTTCTACAGCATTCAGTCTACTTTCATCCTTCCTCTGCCAGTTCCATGCCTCATTTTTCATGTATTACAAATATTCGTTTTTGTATGTATATTACAAGAACAATCAATCTAATTTGGTACCTAGCATAGGTAGGTACATTTTTAAAATATCTATAATTTTAAAAATCCACAGACAATTCTTTTGTTACAAAAAAACAGCTGCCTGCTAAATTCACATTCACCAAATCCGCGAACTGTCAAACTTGCGAAGTTAAAATAGTCGTTAAGTTTTCTTAAATTATCCAGTTTTCTGCGCAATTTTCTCAATTTTTATTTCCGTAAGAACCTTCTACAAAGAATTAGAAAACTTTTAAAACAAGATGAATGAAATAGGTAAAGTCGTTCTGAAGTCGTAGCATGAACAAGGGAAACAGGGATTCATTTTTTATATATAGATAGATGAGATAACTTAAGAACACAGGTAAATAGATTTACCGTGTATCAATCACCAGGTAATATTTCACTCCGATCTTTGACCGAGAATAATGAGAACTGAGAACATAATATTTATGAACCGATCCATCATGTTCATTATTGTACTACAACATAATATGTGTTTGTTCTGGGGGCAGAGTACAGAATACAGTTACACATACAAAAGTACTAGTCCATGTGTTAACTTAAAAAGCACTGTTAGCATAATATCATGACCCTTTGACCCATTGAATCTTAAAACTCGCGTTGTATGCATAAATAATATATGTAATTTTTTTATTTTTTTTTTATTATTATTGTACAACAGAATAATTTCAATTACAATACAATTTAGTTACCCTATCAGCATTTAGGCAAGTGACTCTTCAATAATGTTTTTAAGGCATTTAAAGAACAGTCACTTACATCCCAATGGTTTGCAATTTCATTTAACAGCACCACTCCCCTCGTCATGCTATGCTTTGCCGAGACGTCTGTTCTGCCGTTCGGTACTTTAAATAAGTCATGATGTCGACTTCGGCTGTAGTGGTCTGGTACATATAAATCATAGCATCACAAGAGAAATTGGCTATCGATGAAATTGTTCCAAATTTTGAAAGACAGAATAGCAAGCCTTGCTTTCCGTCTAGTTTCTAGACTCAAAGAATCAGTTTCCTCAAGTAAGTCAATATGGTGCATGAACCTTGGATAGGTTCCATGCTTCTGCATATAAACATACCTGAGGAATTTCTTCTGGATTTGCTCTAACATATCAATGTACTTCTGGTGGTACGGTGCCCAAACATCGCTCGTGAACTCCAGCTTGCTTCACACTATGCCATCAAATAACGCTAGCATAGCTTCTTGGTTATCAAACTGCTTACAAGTTCTGATAATGAACCCAATAAGTTTGTAGCAAGACTGAGTGAGCGCAATATATGGCAAGAGAATGTCAGTTCGGGATCAAAGACGACACCGAGATCGTTCACGGATTTTACACGTGATAACGTTTCGCCTTTTATTTTATAATCGTTAACTATAATGTTTTTACAACGAGTGAAGGACATTGTGACACATTAAAATCTAATTATATGTTTATTTCTCTTCGATATCCCGGTGTTTTTTTACATTAGCTCCACATCACTGTTAGAATACGGTATTATCGGATGGGGCAGTGCAAATAAAAACATACTGAAACTTCCTGTAAGAACTAGCACTGACGAAATCTTCAACAATCTTAACATCATGTCAATTAAACAACTATATTCTAAAACTATACTCATTTACATTCATGAGTACAAAACCCAAGAAATAAAATAAAACGTACATTAGAAACACTAGATATCATGGTCAAAAACATATCCAACAAGTAACTACTAACACAACATTTGGGCAAAAATCTGCTTATATTATGGTATTAAACTCTACAATAAAATACCACTCTCACTCAAAAACCTCAACATTATGACATTTAAATCTCAAATAAAAAGCTGGATACTAAATATAGAGATATCAGATATAGAAAATATACTGATATCAAATACAGACTAAAACCGCATCTAGTGAACTGAATTATAAAAAAAAAACACTATCTTCTTTACTTTATAATTATTTAAAAAAAATACTACATGATATATGTTTATAACTGATTCATATTAATTTCTTATAATTAAATGTATGTACATATCTTTAATTTTAAGAAATCTCACAATAATCTCCTGTAAAATCGATCATGTTGATCTCCAAAGACACTATGTATATACAACGTGTCTGGAAACTCGTAGTACAAGCGGGGAACTTGTTAATCTACATCACGTAGAGAACCCAAAAAACTTATTTATTTCGATCTAAGCATTTCGATTTTAATATTATTTTTTTTCTATTTTTCCATTTTTTCGGCAACTAAAGGGTTAAAAAAAATTTTGAGCCCGGTTTACCCTTCGTTGCATTTTATAAGACATTACACAGCTGAAATCAACCCCCTAGTGAAAAAATTTTTCAAATTTAACCTAAAAAATTCCAACTTCGGACCCGATTTACTCGAAAACGAAAACTCAAATCAAAAAAAGTTAAACCACAAAATCGACTCCAAATGTGATGTGGATTCTCCAGTTTCCCGCTTGTACTACGAGTTTCCGGACACCTTGTATATTTTTAAATTCTATTTTAACCACCACTGTTTAATATCCACATAATATAATACCCACGCACAGGCTTCGCCTTTGTGGGATCTTTTTTGTTACTCTCTTATATTTTATGTTATTATGTTTGTACTTATTCCCATGTATCAAAAAATTTTGCTAATAAAAAAAAATAAATTATAATATGTAAATGAAATCCTCAGCACGGGAGATCCCAGTGAGGATATCATTATCTCTACTTGTTACTAAGAAAGGAAGACAATAAATCAATAAGCTTATTATTATTTTTATTATTAAATATTATTATTATTATTATTATTTGAACCGAGGAATAAAAATCCCTCAGGTTCTATATCATATGTGGGAATGCTGTGTGGAGGTTCTTTTTAGGGAAATGAAGGAAAGGAAGTCGTGGGAAGGAAAAATGCATAAGGAGTGGGTAGGAACTGGGGGTCACTGTGTCCAGGAGTGACGGACCTGTGACTGAATTTCTCTCATTGCAGTGCAAGGCGATGGTTCCAGAGAGTCCGGCTGGAGTGGTCTAGGTTAGGTCTCCCTCGACCAATCTCTCCTGATCCGTCCCGCCACGCAGTAGGTAGGCAAATGCATTCGCCGACAAGACCTAGACTAGTCCTGTAGGCGCGCCCGCATACCGCCACCTAACACAGTATGAGGGGACATTGAAGGTCTAGATTCGTTACATTAAATGTAGAGCCGTTTATTCAAAAAAATTAGATTCTTGCGAGAACTCCGAAGGGGCGACCATAAGTTGCCTATACCGGGGTGGGACAGTGGTGGGTACTTCAAAAAAAAAAAAAAAGACCTAGACAATCCCATGAACCTGGGCACCTCCGCTAATTCACCAAACGTAGCCAACCCCTTGAGGCGACCTATGGCAGGGGTGTTGGTTATTGAATAAATCGTTCCCGGAGCGGCGTGTGCCTCCCAAATTAAAGTCTGCAGCATATTTCCGTTGTTATTTAATTTCTTACAAGGCAACAACAAAATACAAAACGTATGTTCTATATGGACGCTATACCCAATACATGACATAAGCCTTCAGGGAAACCTGAATACTTCCCTGAAAAGAATAATATCGAAAATATATCTATAGATATTAACATAAGTATGTATAATATAGCATATTATGTATAATTCCAATCTGTTAACTTCACCTGCCATAACACAGAAACATCCCTAGCATAAAAAATGTCCCTTTTTTCGTAAAATAAACCAATAAAAAAAATAAACATTATACATATATATATATTTATGTGTATATGTATATTTTATCTGCTAGTTTTAAGTTCCAAGGTGTTAAACTTCTTGACACGACGTGGTATGGCCACCGAATCTTCAACACCTTCATTTCCTGGTCTGACCGAGATTTCTTATCAGTGTTTCGTACGTAGTTGCTTATCTATTGTGCAAAGCCAACAAAACAACGTCTCGTCACCTCGCGTGGCTCTACTGCGCGTGCCACTGCTATCAACTGATGATGCCACAAAACCCAATTTCAAAACTACAGGTGCATAGTATATCATCCTTGACAGCATTTCATGTCTCTGGTCCAGATAAGATCTTACGCGGGATGAATATTGTATTGTGTTTAACTTAATATTAGAACGGAGACTCCCAAATTATGTGGTGCCTCTCCACGCTTATTTTGCGATCATCCGCCTAGTTTCAATAAACATTATTTAGAAAGACGTAATTTTAGAATAATCATCGCTGTTTTTTTCAAATGTATTATTTTTTTTTCATTAGGCGTGGTACAAATTATTTTAAAACTACTTACACTTAACTTTTATCAGCCAATTACAATTAGTGAGCATTTAATTCTTGATTTTAAAATGCTCTTTTTATCTCTAGCCACAACCTTCCTTTTTATTATTATACTCATATATTCATTAATTAAGTTTTAAGACCCTTTCATATCTCAGTTGAAACTACCTAATGATATTCTATGGACTTTAACACACTTTATAATAATAAACCATTTATCCTCTTTAAGATAAGTTATTTGCATGTATTATTTACAAATGTATTTTTTCATTGTTACAATATTGTAATTGGGTACGCGCCATAAATATATTTAAATCCATTTGGGCACTAATTTCTTTTAAATTAATAATTTATGCTATGGGACCATGAGGGCGCCATCTATGGTTTTTGTATTATATTGAATTTACCTATGTGACATTGAAATTCAGTATATTCATGCATTTTCTTACCTCTGAAGCAGGCAATTACTTCCGACGTGAGTGTTAGTGAAAACCAAGAGATGTCACTCCTAGTCAGTCATTATCAAATAATTCACCCAATAATTGAATTATTGTTGTACCTTAGATTTTGGCACGTATTATTAATATGCAAATTTATATTCATTGTTGAAACTTCCTTGCTGTGCAAAACATCTGTTGAGATTATGCAATACCGCCTTGGCAGAAATCGATATTTTGAATGAAAACTAGTGTCGTTTTGTGCTGGACATCGTACAAGAGCTGCATTCTCTGAGTGAGTATTGTTCTGTTTTAACTTAGGATTTTGGAATTGCTGTGTAGACTGTTTTGTGTCGCATAGGGAAGATTTCAACTTTCCTTAATTTACACAGGGTAGTCATTCCCTCGTGTCAGGGGCTATTTACACGCCCCTACAGTAATATTTAAATATCGTTGCATTTATTTTCGTTTTGTTATCTAAATATCTACATATGTCTTTCTCATTTATTTCTTACTGTTTTACAAACTCACTAGAGCTGTATTTTTCATGTTGTTGCTATAATTATATATTCAAATTGAGAGGCGAGAATGGGTACCGCCGCCCCGGGAACCTTTATTGGATAACCAACACCTCTGCCATAGGTCACCCCAAGTGGTTCGCTACGTTTGGTGATTTAGCAGGGGTGCCCGGGTTCATGGGGTGAGGTTTGTCTAGGTCTTGGAGGTGGATGACCAGGACATACTGAACCCAAGATTTCTACCCACCCCTTAAACCCTTTTCCTTCCCAGAATTCTCCTCTCCTTCCTTTCCCTAAAAAAACCCTCCACACAGCATCCCCAAAGATGATATACGCTTTCAAGGAAATTATTTGCCTCATGGCTCACGTAAAAAAAATATATATCATCTTTGGAGATGCTGTTTGGAGGGTTTTTTTGGGAGAAGAAGAAGGAGAAGTTCTCGGAAGGAAAAAAGTATGAATGAGGTTGCCAGATTGCCAGATTTTTGTTCCCAATAAAAACAACCATGTTTGAATATTTTCTGGACGTTTTTTCATTGTTATTTTTAGGACGCTGATTGTTTTCAACCGATGAATTCGAATTATCTTTATATTATGCGCATTACTAGTCTGCGAGTAAGTAACCGGCAATCACTATAAATAACATGATCTGTGGTCGTGTCTCAAGCAACTTTATCTATGGTGGAAGTTGCGTCTATGAAAATGCATCTTGAACAGAAAGAGGTTAAATGATAAAAGTAAACACCTCGTAAATCTAATGATTTATGTTTATGGTGTTTTTGCCATTGAACACGATTACCACTATATAATTACATGCAGAGCGTGGTTAACGAGAGTGTTAACTTTGAGTGCAAATTAACTGTGTTTTGGTGGTTGGGACTTTTCTCCACGTTTTATTTGAGGTTCCAATTAATAAAAGCTAATAAATTGGTACTCATTTTTATAGTATTTTTGCTAGCGCTATCCGGTAGTTTAACGATCATTAAAACAACAGTTAGAGTAACAGGCACTCAAAGCAGCCGTTATCATTTGATTAGCTCTATAAACACACAGTAAATATTTTGAAAGCTTGACAAATAATGTCAATAGTTTTTTATTATTATTTTAATTACTATGCTCTTGATTCACACCTCTTATGGCTTGTTCGCATTGGTAGAGTACTTTAGTCAAGTAGCGAGTAACTTGCTACTCACTCACCGAAAAGCGTTCGCATTACTTTCAAGTAGAGTACATTAGTGCCCGCCACCCGTTGCAAGATGACGGGCTGCTACACAACAATATGCTAATTAAGCTTATTGTAATTCTTATTTTAGAAGAGGTGGAAGAATAAATTAGTAAGATGAAATTAAATAAAATAAACTATATACATGAAAAGAGATTTAATAGTAGCAGAAATAAATCATTTTAGAGTAGCTTCTTCGCTCTATCGCCACGATATTTCTGCGCGTGTACAAATGAACTTCTGTACAACTTTCCTTACACGTAAAAGTCATCTAGGCGTAAATAAATAAATAAAAAAATTATAAAAGTCTGTTAAAACGACGGGTTCGCGCATGTCAGTGCGCAGGGATGCGTATGGGGGTCGCTACTCGCCGAAAAAACAGAACGAAATGGATTGAATCTACTAAAGAGCTGACTAACCCCCTCTCTAAAATTGTGGTGTTCGGACGCGTTTATTTACTAATAAACTCTCTACTCGACTAATATACTTGGCGTGTGATCGAAGGTGAATGTGGCGAATTGATCTTAATAGTAGGTGCATTCGTAAAAATGTTTTCGAAACTTTTAATTTCAATCAAATGAATATTCGACTCCTGAAATAAATCCAATCAGAGTAAAAATTCACCGGGGTAGTTCGTTTGTACATTTGCTAATCTTCAAACTGTTGAAAAGAAAGGAGCTTTAACGAATTTGTTCTTCGTCTGATTTGAAAATTCAAGTGATTAAAATCTCTGTGTGATCAAAACTTGATTCAACATTTTAACAACTCTCATATCAAGCTTCCTTAATTAGTAATTAATTAGATACATAATTAATTATCTCACTGACCTCCATTTTATTTTTAGCTCCTTAAGATAGCAAGAGTGACTTTTCACTGACACAGCCATACCGCTTTGTAAATGAGGTGTGCCATACCAGACGTGCGACTCTCCGTAATGTGTTATCCGGATCGTGGAACAACATCACAAGATAACTCTTTCTCGCCTGCCATCACAACTTACGAAATATTACTTCCGTCACGTCTGGAAAACGAATCTAGGAATGCATACTAATGCACTGACTGAAAGATATAAGGGAATAAGTTTTTCACTTTATATTTTCACGCATTCTCCTAGTAAATCTATGAAATTTCTCGTAAATCCATACAATATTTTTTTAGAACTGTATTTGGAACATCTACTTTAAAGATGAGAAGGGAGTTGTGTTGTAATTAGCCAACAATCACAACAACCAAAATCCTATCGAAGAATGTAGGATAGACAGAGAACCATTAAACGATAATCCATCACCAAATTTGGTGAATATTCTTTCCATTGCTCCATTTTCTTTTTCCCTTCTTCTTGTTTTCTTTTTAGATTTTTTCCTTTTACCTCTCGTTCTTCTTTCAACCCTTTACAATCTTTCTATTTTCTTCTCATTGGTTTTCCCTTTCCTCTCCTCTCCCATTTTTCAGACGATTCGCTGGTTTATAATTTTGTTTCGTTTATGGTAAGTACATTGTCGGTGATTATAAAAAACGTTTTTGATGTAAAACTTCTTTACGCACGCTTGACTTGGGGAGTAAGCTGGTGAATGCGTGACGAGAGCTTTACGAAAAGTGTGATCGGGCGAGGCAAACGGTCGTGCCTTTACGCACGTTTGACTAAGCTGGTGAATGCATGACGGGAGCGTTATGAAAAAAGTGATCGGGCGAAGCGAACGGTTGGGCGAGGCGAACGGAAGTTGAGAGGAAGATATAAGTTAGTTAAGTTTTACTTCAGTCGTGTGGTCTAAATAAAGCACACTCGTTTTTTGAAGTAAAACTTCTTTAGGCACGCTTGACTTGGGGAGTAAGCTGGCGAATGCGTGACGAGAGCGTTACGAAAAGCGAGGCGAACGCTTCGTTTATTACTGCAGGGGCAAGAGAGAGAGGTGCGAGCACACATTTTCTTTCTCTCATAGCCAGTTCCGTTACACAGTGCAGGCCAATTGTCTGTATCACACTGTAGGAGCAAGAGAGAGCAGTGCGCGCGCACATTTTCTTCCTCTCTTCCTATCATATAGATGGAGCAGAAGTTTTACTTCAGTTATGTGGTCTAAAGCACACTCGTTTTTTTTATTTAATTCGAATATGACGAAAAGCACCAAAATTTTAAGCTATCACGATATTTCAGGCACATTCATCGAAGTTGAAGCTAAAAGATTAAGAATGGTAGATTACTTTTAAGATATGTGCGTTTATAAAGTTTGTAATTCTTGCAGATAAAGGATTTTTTTTTATAAGTTTTTATTCCAGTAAAAAAGAAAATAACATTTTCACTTACTTAACTAGAATATTGAATTATGTACTTTTTACATTATATTACATAGTTTTTACATTTCATAACCTTAGATTACATTAGATTGCAATACTAACATTTACATGATATTATATTACCATACGATATTATTCATTATCACTACTTTGTTTTTTGTGAATAAATATGAACAATTTTTTTTTAAATTTGCACACACTTTTTTCGTTTTTGATATCATCTGGAAGGCAATTATATAAATTGCCCCCCTCGTAACTAATTGATTGCTTACCGTAGTTAGTATGAATGGTGTTTAAACGTATGTTATCGTGTAAAATGTTTGTGTACTTGGGACGTTTTAATGAATTCTGTGTTTGTATGTATGAGTTTATTATTTATTTTGTATATAAGGACACATATATTGTATTCGTATAGTTTTCTTAATGTTAGCAGTTTGGTTTCCAAATATAATTTTTTTGTGGATGTTTTGGATTCGTAGTGAAATAGTTTTTTGATTAACTTATTTTGAATTACCTGTAATTCATTGATGTATGTTTCATACATTTCCCCAGATTTCAATCAGGTAATTTAGGTGTGAGTGTACGAGACTATAGTATAAACTTTTTTTAATCTAATTGGTAATAGATATGATAACCGGCTAAAAACGCTAATTAAGGGTGTGATTTTATCTTTTACATTTTGAATGTGTTGTTTAAAAGTTAAATGCTTATCGATGCACAGCCCAAGATATTTTTCCTGTTTCAGGATTTGCAAATCGTTATTTTCAATTTTTAATGGTACATGTGAAGGAATTATTTTACGGTTTGAACTTAAAATCATGTATCCTGTTTTTTTTATATTCATTGTTAGGATATTTGATTGGAGCCAACCGCAAATTCTTTCTAGGTCACTTTCTGCATTTTCTAGTAGTATGTTTAGATCTTTACCCCAGTAGAATATTGCAGTATCATCTGCATATAAGAAAATTTCACCGTTTAATTTTAATTGCGAAATATCATTGATATAAATTTGGAACAGTAGTGTATTTCGTATAGTATAACTTGCTTTTCGTGTATTGTTTTCAATTTAATGCATTTTTTGTATACATCACGTAAGTTTATTTTTTTTTATAATTTTTTTTTTTTTAAATAATATCGTGTCTCCTTTGATTGTAGCAGTAGATACCTACCGTTTTAATACAATTAATATCATCACAATACGGTGTGGCTCCACATTCCTCGTCTCGTTAATCCACTTGGAAATATTTGGAATTCATCTGCCGGCGGATGGGTGCGCATTTCTCCATAAAGAAGACGCGCCATGGACCATGGTACTTTTTTTACTCCAGAATTAGATGCTGTAGAGATTTTGGCGTTATTTCGGGATAGACCAACGAACAGGACGCCCGTTGCGTCGCTCCGTTACTTTCTGTGAATTTCAGACCTGTTTATCCTTTTTACCAAATAAACATGCACCGGAATTTGGTTCAACGAAATGAAAATCAGTCAATGTTTGAACTGTTGATATTATTGTGCGTGCACTAGTGTTACTGTGCTACGAGAAATCTTCTTAAAACAGTTTGTTATTTTAATATCTCGTGTTTTTTTCAAAAATTTGTGTAAAATCAATAGCTTTTGACTGCACAACGTAATAATCTTGTAGGATTCCCAAATAAGTACTTAAAAAATAATAATACTAGTAATTGATTACTTTTTTGAAATTTTTATATTTGTCGTTACATCCCATGTTTTTTGTAAATTTTTCGTGGTAATCATTTATTCCTTCCAGTTTTTTGAAAAGTTTTGTGAAATCGAAAAATTTTACCATTTTTTTATCATTCTCACATTCATGCAATACATTACCATGTTTTTTGGGCGTCCAGTTTTGTGTTTGGATTGTTCTTCTTGGAACATTGACAGTTGCGACTGCTGAAGTATGTTCTGTCTGGTTTGCATCCGCACTTTGAAGATCAAGGTTGGTAAAGAATACTATTTGGTTTGTTTTGTTCTGGAATCTTTTGAGTTGTGAGTTTAACATTAGGACAACAGTTCAAAAGAATATTTTCGTCTCAGAAGGTTAATACACAAAACGTTGAGGGCTCTGAATACAGTACCAATTTTTGGGTGCGTTTTAATACCGACCTATTCTAATACGACCAGATAGATAGATATCTTTTATGACATCTAGATTGGTGTTGCCATTGTAATAAATGTAATTCTAATTGAGTAAATTACTACATTTTATTGCCAAACTATACCTACATTTGTATCTCAATTTGGGAGGCTGTTATGGGTACCGCGTATGTTTGGTGACTTAGCAGGGGTGCCTGGCTTAGGTTCATGGGGTGTGGTTTGTTCGGATCTTGGCGGTGGAAGCGTCTACCCACCAACTGCGTGGCAGGCCGGATGGGGAGATATTTTGACCTCTCCGGCATGACTCTCTCGGAACATCGCCTTGCACCGCAGTTGGAGGGATAGATTCGTACGTTCGTCATTCCTGCACACACACACCCCCAGATTCCTACCCACACCTCATATCTTTTTCCTTCCCAGAACTTCCTCTCCTTCCTTTTCTGAAAAAACCCTCCATACATTTACCGGCCTTTGTGTTTCCTCCTTCCTAAGTAAGTCTCTTCAAGACCAATGTTCATTCCTTCCTCTCCTTAATAAGACCCTCCACACAGCATCTCAGATGACATCGGCCCTGAGGGAAATTATTTTCTTCGGGACCTCCTGTGTTAATTCGGGAGTTAATTTTTTTTTAAACACAGCATCCCCAAAGATGACATCGGCCCTGAGGGGTATTGTATTCCTCATGGCCTCCTGTGTAGAGCTAACGTAAAAAAAAATTGCAAATTCCGTTGGCGATGTCTCATTATTTGTTTGACAACAATGTTGCCAGCCGAAAGTGTATTGACGGCGTCACGAACAACTTAGCAATCTTTTTAAGGTATCTTCTTACTTCTCAAACAAATAAGCTTTTCAATTGAATCGCAAGAACTTTAAGCTTGCTTACAGTTAGTCACCCACAAATAATATTTCGTTGCACCATTAGTATGACAGTTATATGTGCTGTCTGCATCTCGCGAATGACTCAAAGTAGTCAACGCATTTCTCATTTTGACAGAGATACTGATCAGTCAATAAATTATTTCGTTGACTCACTTATCCAAAAGCCAATTTCTGTGTTATCGCAACACCATGGCGTTACACTATCCGTCAGTGTATTTTATAGATTTTGTAACTGGCTATATCTCCGTATAACTTATAACTCAAAATTGTCTCTTTATTTCATGAATTACATGGACTCCCTGTAGTACGAAGTTCGGATAATTTTAATCCAATATATTAAATTGATCGCAATTCGCTTACCATTACTCGATTAATTTTGTCTTTAAGTAACTAAATTTAGTATTTCTAATTTTTCTTTACTGACGTTAATAATTGTTTTTCAGAAACTTTGGTTAAACGATGAGGTAGCGCATCACGGCAGAATATCCCAAAAATAAATCACTGTAATACTTTTGGATGTGAAAATCAAAAAAAAATTCATTACTAGATATTATTCTTTAAATTTTGGTGATTTTTCTCACGATTCAAAATCTAATTTTTTTCTTATTAGCTCTTCACAGGAGGCCCTGAGGAAAATAATTCCTTCGGGGCCTATGTCATCTTAGGGGATGAGGTGTGGAGGGTTTTTTGAGAATAGGTAGTAGAGAGCGTTCTACAAAGGAAATATGTTTGAGGAGGGTGGTAGGAAACTGGGGGTCAGTGAGTCCAGGAGTGATGGACTTATGAATTCATCCCTCCAACTGCGGTGCAAGGCATGGGTCGGGGGAATCCTGCTGGAAAGGTCAAAAAGCTCTTGATCTCTCTCTATCAAACCAGTCTCTTTCGATCAAGCCCGCCACGCAGCAGGTGGACAGACGCATCTGCTGCCAAGATCCGGACTAACCTCATCCCACAAACCACGAATTGGGTAACCTATGGCAGAATTATTGGTTACACAATAAATGGTTACGTACTAATGATTTGTGACTGATGATTATAAAATTTAACTTTCAATATATTCAATTATTATTTATTCATTTTAAAACATTACAAAACAAAATTTCAATGCGTTTTGAAAGAGTATTAAGATTTAAAATTTAAACAGGTTTAAGTAATTTATATTTCAATGAATCACAATCAAACTAACAACAACAAAGCTTGTTGTCTGAATTGTGCTTCATTGATATTAAACATATCGATATTCGAAGTGATTCTATTTAACAACAAGACAGTTCTCCCATATAGTCCTGACATATAGTCCTGATGTATGGCAGTGAGGTATGAAACTGACAGAAGAAGGATGAAGTAGACTGAATGCAGTAGAAATGAGACCCCTGAGGCGATGCGTGGTAAAACCATGTACGATAGTGTAAGAAACACGGAGATCCGCAAAGGGTGCAGGGCTGATGGAAGAATAATGAGAAAGAAAGGTTCAGATTATTTGGGCATGTTGGCGTAGTGAAAGGAGAATATATGACGCAAATGTGAATGGTAAAAGAAGTCGGGGACGCCCGAGGAAGACATGGCACGACATGGTGAATCAGATAGGTACTTGAGTCGGGTCATGTCAAAAGGCAAGGAGTGTGTGCCAAGATCGAGTTGTTTGGCGGTCCGTCCTCTCTGCCTACCCCTGCGGGAAACGGCGTGATTAGTTAATTGGTTAACTCATAGTTTCAAAATTTCGTCACTTCATGCAGAGTTACAACGCAAACATATTTGCACGACTTGTGTATCCGTGGACCAACGAGTATCACCCCCCCCCCCCTCCCCCACAGCCAGGGGCGTGCACTCCATATAGGCATATAAGCACTGCCTACCCTACCGTATTTGTAAAACATAAGCATGTAAATAATATTATAATTTATTAAATTAATGCTAAAAATTAATACACAATTACAAATTAATTAATTTACAATTTGGGAGGCGGGAATGGGTACCGCCGCCCCGGGAACCTTAATTGGATAACCAACACCTCTGCCACAGATCACCCCAAGTGGTTCGCTACGTTTGGTGATTTAGAAGGGGTGCCCGGGTTCATGGGGTGAGGTTTGTCTAGGTCTTGGAGGCGGATGACTAGGACACACTGAACCCCAGATTCCTACCCACCCCTTAAACCCTTTTCCTTCCCAGAACTCTCCTCTCCTCCCTTTCCTTAAAAAACCCTCCACACAGCATCCCCAAAGATGACATAGACCCTGAGGGAAATTATTTTCCTCAGGGCCTCCTGTGTGGAGCTCATGTAAAAAAAAAAAAAACACACTTTCAAAAATAAGCGCGAAAATGCTGAGCAACCGAAACTACGCGAGCGCCTACAAACGTGGCATACCTAAACTGTAACTAGAAACTACACGCGCGCCCTCCGACTGCCTCACTAAAATGCGGCCTAAGCAGAAATTATTTTTGCTTGGAACTCACTTCTTACAAGATATAATATCAATGTTTACGAAATGCAATAGCATAGAATAGAACTGTCGTTTTAAATTTGCTTCTATGAGTTTTTTTGTTAGTATTAGGCAGTGCTTTCTGGAACAAAATTAGCAAATGGCAATAAGCGACGGCAGTGACATCTGTTGTTATCTATTTCTATCAACTACTTGTACGAAGGGAGTTATTTGTAATAAGTTTTTTTTATTTATTTGAATCAATTCGGCGGTTTTCCTACTGACTACCCTGGTCAAAAACTCTGTGCACGCCACTGCTCTGACCCGACTACACATCGTTACTGGTTGCATTACAATACCGTTGCCAGTAAATACCACGGTTTAACCTGTAAATTGTAACAATCATTATTTTATCTCCCTCAAATTACACACTCACCGCATGCCAAGGTTTCACAGTACAAGATTCGCGTGCTGCGCTGGGTCGACTAACAATTTGCAAATACGTCATCGTGTAGGTAGTGGATGTAATTTATTGTTTATTTTATTCATGTACGTAGTATAATATTACAACATTACAGGTTATATTGAATTACATAGTTTGTTGTAAAATTTATTTATTTATTTATTTATTTATTGCTTCTTCACAATTTATATACATATATTTTTAGCATGTAATTATTAACCCCACTAGGGTTCGCCTGTATCGGGGTTAATAATTTCACAATTTAATAAAAATAACACACGCAAATATCGGTCATGCAAAACAGTTAAGTAAAAGCAAAATAATAAAATTTAAAAATAAAATGATAAACAGAGAAAATAATAAGTGATAAAAATATATGAATTAACAACAAAGTGTTAAGAGATCAGACAAAATGTTATCATTCATTATATCATTAGTTCATACCATTTTCAACAATAGATAAAATTAAAAAAATATATGTCCTTAGGTTTTTTTTTAAATACCTATGTGTAAAATATAAAAAATGAAAAAAAAACAAAGATTTATAAGCGATTACATTAGAGCGAATCTTTCTTATGAAATATTAAAGTGACTATCAAATATTTATGAAATAAATATGAAAGAAACCGTTTTGATCACAACATTATTGTTTTCATTCCATTTAAGTGCCCGTTTTCATTAAAATATGATTGTTTTTTATAGTGTAAGTGACATCTTAGAAATGCCATCCGTGTGATCTTTTAGTGTTGACAAAGTTATGGGATTATCCACAAAATTACCGCTAATACATCAGTATTTTGTGGATAATAATAATTGGATAACTAGTACTTAAAAACCCGCTCCGCCGGTTCGTTCAGTTTGAGTGTTGGTGACCATTTTATAAATCCCATAGGAACTGGTTCCAAAAACAGCCAGTTCCTCGGATCCACTGAGATCCAATGACAGCTTTTTTTTTACATTAACTCCACACAGGAGGCCCAGAGGAAAATAACTTACCTCAGGGCCTATGTCATCTTTGAAGATGCCGTGCGGAGGGTCTTTTTGAGGAAAGGAAGGAGTGAACACGGGTCTTGAAGAGACCTATGTTGTGGGAGGGAGGAAACACAGAGGCCGGCAAATCGTTCCACAGCCGAGCCGTTGAACTCAAGAACGAGTCATAGAAACGACCCGTTCTCATGTGACTAATGTCAACCGTGTACAGATGTTGGGCGCGTGTTTGGCGTGTTTCCCGACTATGCACCGGTGCTAATCACGGGGACAAAGTAACCGCGACAGGCAATGACGTCATCAATTATAGTCAATCTCTCCATATCCGGGAGATTCACAAATTACAAATCCAATAGTATTTACTTACGCCTGCCAGACAATGCTCCTCGCGCATGCTGTTAACTTAAGTGGCATTGCTTTAAGGCGCCGTATCCCCGCTGAAAAAGAAGAAGAAGAGATATGTAACTACGAATATTGGAGAGAGTGCGCCAATATTTAAATTGGTAAAATTGAAGAGAAAATTGTGAAAATCATTACATAGTATAAAATGAAGTCGCTCAAAATGTATGTGCGCATAGATCTTTTAAACTACGCAACGGATTTTCATGCAGTTTTCACCAATAGATAGAGTGATTCAAGAAGAAGGTTTATATATGTAATACATGATTATGATAGTAGAGAAAAGCCAAGAAATTCAAATATTCAATTCAGGCAGCGGGCAGCTTTATAAAAGTTGGGTAATGGTGTTGTATTTCGTTAGTCACAGCAACGTGTGGCCGGGTCTGCTAGTGTTTAATAAAACACGAGTCGTTCAAAATAGAGAAAAAAAAACTTTTGGGGGCTGCCTAAAATAGCATTTAAAGAAACACTGTGAATTTTTTCATATATATAACTTGTAAAATAACTGAAACAGAGGTGAAAATAATAATTTTCGGTGCATATTTTGCGATTTTTTTCTATCGAGGGAATTACATATAATGTGCGTTTCGGCGTGGGGAATGTATAGATATTATCTTTAAAAATAACATATATTTTTTTAAGATCTTAAAAACTTAAAATTTTTTAGGGGGATATGTAATAAATCGGTAGAGAATCGGGTAGCGGCGGCTTAGTTCGGTTCTATTACAAAAGATTAGATTTGTGTACAAACTCTACGTACGAAAACGGTTTTGCGTAAGTTGGCGTCAGAGTTGTATTGTTAGCCGGATTCATAAATTTCAACCGTACAATCGCTAGGATATTAATAATAAAATGAATGGATGGATTGGATAATTTGTGGAGCTCTGTTTTTGTGAAAAATCATCCCATGGCCGCTGTACAATTTATTATAAATTCCTGGTTTCTGTCTTATTTATTATTTATAAACAGATACAGAAAACACACTTACATGGCAGGTCACTTCAGATAAAAAACACACTTTTATTCGAATATTTAAGTTTGTTGAAGATTATACGACTTGTACGCAGATGACACTGCATTAAAGACACTGTACATTAAATGATTTTACATTTGCTGTTTTACCCTCTATTATTATTGATTTTACGTTTGTTAGAAGATTAGTGCCAAAAGTAGAGTTGATATGTATTTAAGTCCCAGTTGCAACCGTTACCTTTTTTTTATTTTTCTGTATCTTTGGGTTGTCTTGTTCTTTTTCACATTTTCATCTAAATTTTTTTTTCTTCAGTGATATATTACATTGGTAGGTACACTTTCAAGCGTTAATAAAACAAGTGTTATCTCTACATATTATAAATTTAAAAAATAAAGTCCTCCGCTGCGTCTGTCTGTTCGCGATAAACTCAAAAACTACTGAACGGATTTTCATGTGGTTTTCACCAAGTGATTCACGAGGAAGGTTTAGGAATATAATTTGTCAAGGTTTTGTGTAAATTGGTTGACATATATATTATATTAAGGAGAATGTCTGTATGTGGTGGGCGAGCGGGCTGGCAAGCGGGCGGTGTGGATTTGATTTGTATGCAAATGTACAGTTTTATGCCGAGGTTGATGAAATTTTGCACATGTGACCTTCGAAACAAGAGGAAGGTCACTGTCTGTATTTGATTTCGAAAACTCTGTGAAAAGCCCTGGCGTCGCTGGGGACTTCAGCAAGTTTTAATAAAAAAATGAATAAATTTTTTTTTATATAAGCTCCACACAGGAGGCCCTGAGAAAAGTAATTTCCCTCAGGGCCTATGTCATCTTTGGGGATGCTGTGTGGAGTGTTTTTTTTAAGGTAAGAAAGGAGATGAGAGTTCTGGGAAGGAAAAGGGTTTAAGGGGTGGGTAGGAATCTGGGGTTCAGTATGTCCTGGTCATCCGCCTCCAAGACCTAGACAAACCTCACCTCACCCAATAATAATTACAATTAGAGATATTTCAATTATGGACTTGGGTTGGTAATACATTCACACAGCGATATGTATGACATATGATTCTAGTTAGCTTCAACACGATAAAAGGCCTAGATAGGCAAATAATATAGTACTTGTATACCACTGTAACAGTCCTTTAATGGGTCGTATGTATTGTGGCTATTGAGTGACATGATAATGCCATGTTTGTGCAATTTCACCAACCAATATTTCCGACATGTTCCGTAAATTACCTCATTGACGAAATAATAGACTATCTTTTGCAGTTTCCTGTATTTGTAGGTATTTCAAAACAGTTCTCGTAATTATTTATAATATTGGGTTTTGGCTTCTCCGTCAGTAATGGCGGGGAAAATTAGAATTTCTTTTTCAAAACAAGACTTTTCAATAGTGTCAGACCGAAACAGGACTTTCCACCGAAGCTTTCCAGTTTCGGCCGAAACCGAAACTTTTTTAGACATGTTAAAATCGATTGTTTACTGTTATTTGGCTTATTTTTTACACTTATTCAGACTGTTAACACGTGTTAAATTAAATCAATATACAAACAATAGTTTAAGTATGTAAAAAAATTATATTTTTTTTATATAACTTCTATAAACAAACCAAATTTATAAAAAATAACGATACATGTTAACTACTTCTTGGAACAAAAATTTGTCAATAATCAACGCTTATAATTATATAGAAAGGACCTCATTAATTGAGTATTTTAATTTTTATGGCGTTTACAATCACAAAATTCTTTTTATACATGTTGAATGAAATTAAAAAAACAATAATTGAAGTATGTAAAAAAAAACTTTTTTGGTATTACTGCTATAAAAAAAAATCTAAATTAACAAATCAATGTTAACTTCTTCTTGGAACCAACATTTGTCTATAATTAACAGTTAAAGGAAGGACCTCATAAATTGAGTATTTTGCTGATGATGGCGGGTGACATACGAGCCACGAACTCACTTGAAGTCCGAGAAGTTCCAAGAAGTAGTTAACATGTTTAGTTATTTTTTTTATAAATTTTGTTTGTTTTATAGAAGTAATATGAAAAAAATATTATTTTTTCACATACTTCAATTATTGTTTTTTTTATTTATTGAATTTTATAAGTGTTAACTGTCTGAATAAAAAAGAAGCCAAATAACAGTAAACAATCGATTTTTAACATTCAAAGTGATGCCGAAACTAGATTTTTTTGCCGAAACTTGCCGAAACCGAAACCAAAACCGAACCTTCGGTCGGTCACTTCTTTTCAAAATCAAAAAAATATGTTATACATTTTAGTAAAGGTTCTTTAAATTCGCGATAAACCTGCTTAAATTATTTACACACACCCTTCAATGTCTTCGATTCCCATTATCATTCCAATTTCATCGAAATATTCAACTATATTCAATTTGGGAGGCGGGTACGGGGACCGCCGCCCCAGAAACCATTTATTGGATAACCAACACCTCTGCAATAGGTCACCCTAATAGGTTCGCTACGTTTGATGATTAGCAGGGATGCCCGGGCTCAGGGGGTGAGATTTTTCTGGGTCTCGGCGACGAATGCGTTTGCCTACCCACTGCATGGCAGACCGGATCGGGAGAGACTGGTTCAGGGAGACCTACCTAGACCGCTCCAGCTGGACTCTGTTGACCCTTAGGCTTGCACTACTGTGGGAGGGATGGATTTATACGTCCGTCACTACCGGATTGACCCCAGATTTTTACACGTCATCATACCTTTTTCCTTCCCGAAGCTTCTTCTCCTTCATTTATTTAAAATACCCTTCACACAGCACCCCCAATTATGAATCAGGCTCTGAGGGTTTTTTTCCTCGGAACCTCCAGTGTGGAGCTGATAAAAAAAAATTAAAAACTTATTACGGTATATTTTTCATATCTTCTAATAGAAACATCCATGATCATAATTTAAAATCGAAACCTTGCAATATTTGGCAATAGCTCTGTTAACAACCAGATATCTCTACCCCGTCGTCTACTCCCATCTTTCTTTCAGCTTCACAACATCCCAAATTGGAGATGCCTTTATCCGACTGGCTCCCTAAGCTCGTCGTGACAGAGTAGAAATTTACCAAAAATGTTCGTTTTTAAAATTCGGACACGTGGCTTATAATATTTAAAAAAAACGGGATAAACTGTCAGATATTCATTGTAATGGGATTAATAATGGTATTTGGTATAGTTTGGATCCGCTTCTACAAAATAATTATATTTGCTTGGCACATAGCTAGGTACCATCTTAGCAAACGAATCTTGTCTCAGTATCTGGCTAAACCTTATCAAGCCAACTCCCGACGCTAATGGAAAATACTTTTCAACAAGTTGCAAAGCTGATATATTTACTGTCACCTCTCTGTCAATGTGCAACATAGTTGTGAATGATGAGTATTTGGAGCAGGTGGATGAGTTTGTGTACTTGGGAAGTATGTTTACGAGAGATGGAAGGGCTGACAGAGATATCGAAAGAAGGGTAAATGCAGGCAACTCTATTAATGGAGGACTGAACGCCGTTGGCTCCAATAAAAAACTGTCCAAAGAAGCGAAATTAGCCGTCCATAATGGAGTGCTGGTACCTACCCTGATGTATGGCAGTGAGGCATGGAACTGGCAGAGGAAGGATGAAAGTAGACCGAATAATAATAATAAATTTGGACAACTTATATAGCGCTGTTTTTGCGAAAAATCGCCTCAAGAGGAATGCTGTAGAAATGAGATCCCTGAGGCGTGTGTTTAGTAAAACCATGTACGATCGTGTGAGAAATGTGGCGAGTGGAGATCCGCGAAGAAAGCAAGGCCGATGTAAGCGTAATGAGTAAGATTAAGAGCGTTTAACCAGCCAGCGGACGAAAATCCACATTTCGTCGAAAGTTGTTCTTACGATCGTGCAGGGCGGTTACAATGAGAAAGATTAATTATTCTCCGTACCAGCTTTTTAAAATTATAACTCAATATCGAATTTATTTCAATTCAAATTAGCTTTAATTTATACCTTCATCCAAAAATGCTGAAAAGCGTGATGATAAAACTATTAAAATAATGTACTTTTTGTAGTTATTTTTTGATTATAAGTATTTATCATTTTTCAATAATGTCTAAATTTAATAAGAATGTTTAAAAAATCTGAAATGTATTAGTTTGTAAGTGCGCAAATAAATACACAAACGGACCAATTTTCGCCAAGAAACACATGTACGTACATATTTTTTAATGATTTTATTGAAACTAAAATTAAAATTCTAAAACATACGTTTGCTAGATAATGTATTGATTTATTTTACTGCATGATTTTATTATTTGAAATGGGTGTGGTATAATACAAAAACTTTTTTGAAAATTGAACAAATCTGCCAACGACCTATGGAATAACCTTATTATACTAAAAATTAAAAAAAAATCTCAAAATTTATTACATACGAATGCTATATAAAAGAACAATCTTTCGAAATCCATTTATAATTTTTTGTGGAAAAGAGTCAATACGTCTAAAAACTTTTTTGAAAATGACGTATTTCCGGTTTTCTCTGGTAATGCCCTCTTAAGAAGGGACGCTCAGATGGTTTGGGCATGTGGAGCGATTGAACGAGGAAAGGAGTGTAAGGAGAATATATGACGCAAATTGAATGGTAGAAGAAGTCGGTGACGCCCGAGGAAGATATGGCACGGCCAAGGAATCACCACTGCAATACCGGTATGCTTCGAGTATGTTTGGAATCATATTTTGTGTAATATTGTTACAATAATTATTGAATTTACTCTAACCTGAGCCCAAATAGAATATGCTGGTTGAACTCCTTTGTAAACAATTTACTTATCGAATACTGATACCTACTTATGTTGTTCGTGTTTATATCTTTCATGATCTGTTTATTATTTTATGTACTATACTACTATACTTATGATACAACATACTTGTTATAATGCTCCTGTACAATTGACTTTACATGTAAAAGCCATCAAGGCGTAAACAAACAAATAAATAAATAGATACTTGAATCGGGCCATGTAAAGAGTCGAAATAATAGAACAGCGTGTATGAGACGATGTATGAATGTGAACGAGGCAATGAGTGGGTGCCAAGATCGAGTTGTTTGGCGGTCCGTCCTCTCTGCCTACCCCTGTGGTGTAACGGCGTGATGGTTTAGGGAACGTACCCATACGTGACACTTTTAGGGGGGGGGGGGTCTTCAAAAGGTCACGCTCCATACAAATGAGCGGCGGGTTCCTTAGGATTTTGGTCACCGGGGGGGGGGGGGGGGGGGTTAAAAATTGCAAAAAGTTGGTCACGTAGTTTGGGTACGTTCCCAGTTAGCTAGTATAGTTTGGACCCACTTCTACAAAATAATTATTTTTGCTTCTCACATAGCTACCATCTTAGCAAACGAATCTTGTCTCAGTATCTGGCTAAACCTTATCAGGCCAACTCCCGACGCTAATGGAAAATACTTTTCAACAAGTTGCAAAGCTGATATATTTACTGTCACCTCTCTGTCTAGCACCGACCCGTGATTACCATATCGAGCCATGGCCCGGTTTCTCCCTTTCTCCCTATCATAATTTCCCACTTAATGAATGCAGATGTGACTTGAAATCGCTTTTACGGCCACAGCGCACGTTTAAGACAAAAGGAGAAGACTCTAGCAGATGAAAGAATGCAGAGAATTCTTCCTAGAACGTAACGCACTCCTTTTCGGGCAAGCCTAGTACAGCCTTTGTTTGTTTGTACGTGTCTTGCCACGTTAGTAACTAGTAACACACTGTAATGGATATGCTACTGGCTTTAGCCAACCAAATTAACTATGCCACTTGAGCGTTGTGGTTAAAAACACGTACCCGCTATGCCTTCTGCGTCTCTGGTTGTTCATTCTCGTGCCTTATTTAAAATATTCTCCTACTTTGTGTAAATTCGTAGAAACAGTCGCAGCTGGCGATTGCGAAACAGCTTTTGAATATATGGATTATACGATAGAACTTAAGCACGACGATCCAGCAGGTTTTTTGGTGGCCATCGAGCAAGAAGATTTTTCCTTCGATCATTCTTCTTCCAAGTGATCTGTCCCGACATTTTTTTTTCTTTTTTGACGTTTCTGTTTGCTTACGTATCCGTATGTTCGATCACGTTTTTGTTTGCTTACTTATCCATTATCTTTATCGACTAGCAATTAAAAACCCGCTTCGCAGGTTTTTGCTGCTAGGCCCTGCGGGCGGCTTTTAGTTCAGCTTCGCCCAGTTTGAGTAGGTACTGGTTCCAAAAATAGCCAATTCCTCGATCCACTGTGATCCAGTGACGGCTAGTCACCGAGACAAAATAACCATGACAAAGTAACCAAAACACGCAATGACGCCATAATATGTAATACACTCATATAATGCATATTGCCTATGCCTATAACCGCCTATAAATCCTAGTACTCAGGTAATATACGTCCAAATGCGAGCTGCTTACGGAAGTAGCGATATCTTTTGGTAGATTCTTGAACGAAACCCCGACTTACAACGGTAGCTTTGCTTGAAATGTCACGAGTCACGAATACAGATGTTATTTGTGGCGCGGCGTATAAGGCGTGACGTCGGACATGCAATGGAAGTCGGGTTCTGGAATTCAACCACACGCAGATCCTAGGCTATTAATACTGTTTGATTGATGATATTACAACCCATGAAGAGTCCTGGCAGGCGCGCCTCTAGGAAACGCTTTCATTCCTGCCAATCTCCTGCTTTTCCTCCGGTTCCTTTCGCCCGTGGATGCGGTGTTTTATGTACTATACTATCCAGCCCCTCAGATTTAAGTCTAAACCTTGAACAACCTTTACTGCAAATCTGTAATCAAAAATACAAATTTCGGTTGTGTGTCTGGTTCGATGATGATTTGAGTATAATTTCCAAAATTTAAACCGATTGTGTGAATAATTCAGACAAACCATAAAACCTCTCTACATTAATATAATATTTTGCCAAAAAAAATGGGAATGAAAATATCCCGTGATTGTCTGCGCTAGGTTTTGTATAAATACACAACAAAGCGTGAACCTGTCGGAAGGAAAAACTACCTGCAACACAGGAATATACAGTAATTTGTGTTTTATTTCCGCAGTTGCGTTAATTGCATAATTATTCATAAAAATGTATAAAATAATAATAAATGTCAAAACGTGAACTAGACAGACTTGAAAAAATGATAGAAGCACAGAAATATTATTGGATATATCCATTTTGTTATTTTTATAAACATTTATTGCTCAATGACAGTAGTTTTTAAAAATCATTTATATTTTAAATGCTTATATTTTTTTCATTCTTTTCCAATGTTTTTTTCGCTATTAGTTTAATAAAATGCATCTCGGCTTTTACAAACAACAGCTTTATTCGATCCGTTAAGTGAGCGAGAAACGCACGGTCTGGTTTGAATATCGATTGAACTAATCTTAAATTATTCCCAATAATCCGCATCTCCACATCGCTCCATTGACTGGGGTTAACCTTGTACGTGTTCATGTTCTTGAGATAAACCGCCAGCGCTGTGTCTGTCAGATTATTCAATTACATTTCCAACGACGGGAATCATGGATCAAGATCTCTCGCCTCTAGACTTAGACCCGAGGGAATTTCGATGACAGTATCAAACGTTTACTTGTAAAGCTCCCAATGTTTACGGTGTAAAACTAAGCTGCTCTCCTATTCGGATTACAGTGAAAACTGTTAATGTCCTTGTTTAATCCGGTTAATTTATGTTGTTTAGTCTCGACACGTAAACTCTTTTGAAAATAGACGAAGGGTTCAGATGTTATGTACTTTTGATTGGGTAAATTCGTTAAAAAAAAAACATACCGTTCAACCATACAAGTCTTAATAATAATAATATTTTAATCCAGAATGTATGCAGGGTTAGTGCAATGCAATACATTCCATATTTTGAAATAACAAAAGAAATTAGACGAATAATAAGTTAAGGCTAAAAGTAAATAACAACACGTAAATAAAATAAAAACGAATAAGCATGAAAAACATGAGAAATGAAACTGAAAAAATTATAAACACTAAAATGAATTCTCGGACTAATGAGAAGTGCTCGGAAAGTGTGCACTCGTCCCTATAGGAATTTTTCCGTAGCATACCGTAGTATCTCGGTAGGCGGAAAAGTTGGCGATAAGCGTTCTTGTAAGCAACCTTTAAATTGTGCCATTGGGATGCAGTGTAGTCAACCCACAGTTCTGACATAGTCCTGACACAGCGAGGTACAGAAAGCATTGAACAGTAAACAAGGGAACGTATACATACTACGTGACTCCTTTACGGGGGGAGGGGATCTTCAAAATACCACGCTTGGTCACAATGTTGGGTGGGGCTTACGTAGTCAATCTAGAAATCTAAATTTTGACATAAGTTTTATCGTGATAATATATTTTCCCACTTGTAATTATAGGTATGCATGCACTCTTTCCGTCACACAGCAAGCGCCGTATTAATAAAGACAAATATAAGCCAAATAATATTTTTTTAACATTTTGTTAGCAAGAAATGATTCAAAACCAAATTTATGAATTTCTTCGTGAAAACTGTGGGGGGAGGGGGGTTCTTGGAGTATACTACACGTGGTCACCAAATTGCAAAAAGTTGGTCACGTAGTATGGGTACGTTCCCTAACTACAGACCTACATTTTAAAGACCTTGTTAAAAGCTTAAATAAAAATGTATAGTCTACAAACTTACGTTTTTATAGACTCCACACTAGAGGTGGGTAAGTTCTGCATTTTTCCGGAAGCCTCCGAGACTTGCTTCCTTTTAAAAGTACACGAGTTCTAGGAGCAGGTCCCGGGTCCGAGTTCTTAGGTGCGGACTGGGCACTGGGTATTGTTGCGGCGCACCGAAACGGGACGCACGGGTTCAAAGAACTCGGAACCAGGACCTACTCGTAGAACCCACACGAGAACTCAGAACCCCGGAGTCGGACAAGACCCGTACGAGAACAAGGACCCGTCACCCGTGCAATGTAGGTACATTCAATGTATCTACACTGCACGGTCTTTTATTGAGAATTTAAATAAGTAAATTAATAAGCTGTAATGCTTTACTATAAACTATTATTTTATAATGTACGTCACCCGTTGATTAACGATACCAGATAAGACGCTCTAATTAAAAACTACTCCGTGCCTAGCCGAAGGGGTCACGCACGTGTGTGTCGATCAACGAACAGCGATCGAATGAATGCCCAGCGCCCAGCTCGTGACGTGACTCAAGGGGAAGTGTCATAGTTGGCCGGCCGCGGGTAGCGGGGAGTGTCGGGAACTCACCGAGACCCGCGACTCATGAGTGGAATGGTGAGTGACGCCGCACGGTGGACGAAATGAAGAAAAAACGCGAATTAAGTGGTTTTTGCAAAAGTTAATTTTTTAAATGTGTATATTTTTTTTAGTGTAGTTTAACAGTTTCTGCATTTCATGTGATTATTTAAATATGTCAATAGCGCTTGACGGAAGTTTGGCAAGGCCGCAAAGTGTGTCGTAAATTTGATGTTCGACATCGCGTTTTTCCGTTCTCTCCTACGCGTGAGCACATACGGTTGTGTATTAAGTGACGTTTAGATATATATACAAAAGTTTATTTTGTCTGACATTCTTCATGGTATTCTCTATTTAATTTACTAAATCATATATCAATATCACATGTGTGTGAGATTTGAACTAACATCTAATTTTCCACTATTTTTATATTTTTTTACTGTTAAAATGCTTATTTCAATTAGCATTTAGAAACAAAATATCGTTTGTACCCATATATGAATATATACATATTGTAGACTGAAGTTTCACCTTTAATGTCATGTATAAATTGTGATCATCTTTTGTCCTCCGTTGAACAAAGTTTTTATTTTCAGGAAGGCCTACATGCATTCCCCGGAGAGAATTATTCGAGGTATTAAATGCACGGGGTGTATTAAATGCCACTTCTGTGAAATGGAAGAAGTTTTTAATTAATTACCTAACACAAAAATACCAAATGGTGGCAGGTTCGAACATTTTAAGCCCAACATTTTACAAAACTGTACAGTATTTTCAACTACAATCGATGAAGAAATGGAGTAAAAGCCGTTATTATTGTAAGGTTTGAAAAACATAATTTAGAGTGGTTGCAAGAAATGACAGTTGTCTCCAAATCTTTGGGTAGACTTATAAAACTATTTCAAGAAAGTGGTTCTAGATCAAGGAAGAAAAAAGTGCACGATCTGTTAAGAGTCACACATTCTTGATGAACTCCAGTTAGCAGCAGATGTGAGTTTGCACAAATGTAAAATGGGGCTGCGATGGTTAGGTAGTCACAGTCACTACAAGCAAAGGTATAGTGATGGAGAATATCATGATGACTCTAATCTCCCTACAACGTCGTAGGTGCCACTTCAGCTCTACAGCGAAGGAAACTCAAGAAGCAATACTATTATATGGCAAAACCCACGGTCTTTATCTACAAGGTACTGCAGACCAATCAGATTACAATTTAAAGATAATAATACCGAGATAAAAAGAAATAAATTTGCACATTGCGACCACTTCCTAAAAAAAGGTTCTGTTTACCTCCTAAAGTTTTAAGCCTACTAAAAATTCGTCCAACGGTTCTGGAAATTTTTGTGATTTAGACTCCAACGACAACGGAGACACCTTTAGCACTTAGATTTTCTATCTTTCTGTGTTCATACATGTGAAATATAATATTTAAAATTATTTTTTTTATATATAATAATAATCAAAACGAAAATATGAAAGATAACAAGACACAGAAAAACAAAAAAAGATAATGGTCGCAAATGGGACTCGAATCCAAAACCTCTCGTCTATTTTTCTGTGACTTGTTCTCTTTCATATTTTCGTTTATATTTTTATTATTATCTTCTTCAATGATATATTACATGATGCGAATAATCTTCGAAAGTTATAAAAAGAGAGTTTTTCTTGTAAAATTTAATATGTTTTATTTGCCTAGATATTTGTATATCTTCAAAATGTATTATTTTGTTGTTGTAAATTTCTACGGAAGAGTAAATTAATAATTTTTACTTCAAAATAGTTATAATTCATTGACAAAATTAAAAAAAAAAAATGCATTAATATTCAGTCAGCAAGGAATTAATTCGTGTTTTTTCTTCATTTCGTCCACTGTGCGCCGGACCGTGGATCGCGGAGCAAGCCGGCGCGGCGGCCACGGGGTGAGTCAGGAATGTAGTAGTTCGCGCGAGTCCGGGAGTGGGCGAAATGAATGGATTGTGTCGCGATTCACGTAGCTTGGAACAAGGCGCTTGGGTTTAAAGGAACCCGGGACTTGTATTCGAGTACGGTTTTCGCGCTTCAGCGTTGAGTTGCTCGGACCGCCGGATTACCGCCGGATTTATTTGGATGCGGAGAGTACTGGGACTGGGCCGGGTTCTCTGGGAGTAGTCGATTTGAAAAAGGAGTGGGAGTAGGAACCGCTTCCCGCAAAGGAGCGGATCACATGAGCCCATTCCAGCTGAACTGACACATCGCTACTCCACACCTATATTTTGTAACCCTGTTAAAAGCTTAAATCAAAATTTATCCATAAATGTTTATAGGCATTTTCGCCAAAGTTTGTACACGTTTTTAATCTTCCCATTCCATTTTGGGACCAACTACCATAAGATGTACTCGACTCGATGGTTTTGATACTATCAGCAACGGTCCGGTCAGCAACGGCATCCCGTCAGCAACGTAAACAGATACATGCGTTAAAAATGCAATCAAGTACAATAAGCGTGTTTATACGTCGACGCGTGTGTCTCCATAGAAATCGTTCTAACTCCGTTATTCTTTTAGTGACATCCCTAAAACAAAAAGTAAAAGGTCGATAGTGGATCAAGCTGTACATCCCTATTCAAGTTGTCCATAGAAATACATAACAAGAATATTCTGTCATTCGCGCAGTCTGACACATAATTTATCCCGCCAAATTTCCTACTGGCGACTCGACCGCGCTCGACATTATTAATTTTTATTAAAAAAATTTTTTAAGTGATTAAAAAGTGTTTATTATACATTTACACAATATAATAAGTATTGTTGTTTACATAATCCGTGATTTTAGTACCGTTTTCACATAAAAACATCACGTGAGTCATTTTTACATTTTTTTAATGTTTGCATTCTTAATTTTAATATTTACAAATGTTAATATTTATTTGTAATGTAATAATTCGAAATCTTATTTTGTAACCTTTCTAAAACAGTTTTTACTATTCGGCTACGTTCAGAAATGTTTCATTTATGGAGCTTAAATTGTGAAGCGGTAATAACACAAAGTTTTCGTAAAATGTCATTTCGTTTGAAACATCCTAAGCATTCGCGAAAATTCGGAGGGGTTAAGACAAATTTTGTTTAGCGAACTTATTACCATAGGAAACTTGTGGGCAGTATGTGGGTACTTTAATCACCACTGTGCATTTTCTATGTCAGATTACACATCACTTAATAGTTGCGCCCCGTTAATTCCGATCCAGTTTTACTCCTTACCACACTGTTCCCATTGTTCTTTACCTGATTCTTCCAAGTAACAGTGACGATGTATCGGGTTACCTTTAATTATATTCACTTAGCATTAAATATGCTAGCGCTAAAGTTACATATTCGTATACTACTGCCTTTATGCACATAATTGTGAAACCTGAGTTTCAGTTACACCTTAGGACGATTAAAAACCAGCGGCCGAGAAATCAAATTTCGTCGAAAGACTGTCTTGCGATTGTACCCTTGCAACTGTACAGGGCGGTCCCGATGAGAAAGATTAATTATTCTCCCTACTAGCATTTTTAAATAATAACTCAATATCGATTTTATTTCAATAAGAATTTGCTTTGGTTTATACCTTTATTCAAAAATTCACAAACGTGTGATGATAAAACTATTAAAATTATGTCCTTTTTGTAATTATATTTTGATCATAAGTATTTATAATTTTTCAATAACGTCTAAGCAAAATAAAAATGTAAAAAAAACTGATATATGTTAATTTGTAAGATAAACAAGCACACTGAAGTATTTTCGTCACAAAACGAGTGTTATCTTTTTTTTAAGATTTATTTGAACAAAAATTAAAATTCTGATAAGTAGCTTTCCTAGATAAAATTTATTGATTTATTTTACTGCATGATTATGTGATTTGAAATACAAAATTTTGGTTGAAAGTTTACAAATCTGCCAAAGACCTACGGTGTAAGTGGTGTAACCTTATTATACTAAAAATAATATTTTTTTCTCGAAATTTAAAGCATGGCTTTACTAGATAAAAAAAAAAACAATCTTTCGAAATCGATTGATACTTTTCTGTGGAAAGAAGTCAATACGTTTAGAATTCTATTTAAAAATGACATATTTCCGTTTGTGTCTGGTTATTCCCTCTTAATAAGAGACAATAAATATTTTTATTTTAACATAATGAGTTAAACATCAAAACCGGCAAGGCTGAGGTCCTGGGTTTGATTCTATGTGACCGTATCTTTAATATTTTCTAATTTTTCTGTTTCAAATTTTCGATTGAGAGTCTTCAGAAAAAATACGAATTATCTATTTTTAATTGTTTTAATTATTACAACATTGGGTTCGTTTTTAGAGAAATTAACGATTTAATATAAATGTTTAATTTTACCATTAATTTTAGTGCCGAATATTTTGCCTATTTTACTTATTTTGAGTATATCAAATTCTTCTTTCAAATCACATATGTATAAAATTTACCAATAATTTATTTATTAACTGATCTGATTTGAGATTTTCCTGTGATTAATTATAAGGTTTCTACACTCCTTCCTTCTTCTTCTTTGGCCATCGTTTTGGACAGCGGGCAGCGTTACATTGTTCGTAATCGGAGAAGATGTGTGTGTAGATTGTGGTGTGTTTATATATGAATGTGGAAGTGATATTACTAATCAATCGATCACACATTATGTACATATATTCATATAGGAATATGATTCATTTGACCGAAGTGAATCACATTAATTGACACTTTTTACTGGGTTGGGATCTCAGTACTTTGCTTTTTAAAAAACCCCGTGAAAATTTTATTCGATTGATAAACGGCCGCGGATGTAAAAACATTACTAATTAACAAAAATGTTCATGGAAAGAAATATACATTGTTTACACAGCCTGAGAGGGTAGTTTATCTCATGTGTACGACTGTTTTGTTAATGATGTCTGAACGAAATTTGGAATTTTTCCAAAGTATTTTGATTCTTATTTTTGAACGTGTTGTAAAAACAAATACCATTTATAAAAAACTAGATAGATTTTATTGAAATACGCTTTAGTTTTAAAAAATTGCCATATTTTAAAATAAACGCGGAAAAATGGAAAAAAAAATCTTACCAAAACATTTTTGATCCAAATGTAGACATTTTTAAAAAATCAAAATTTACGGTCAACATTTTCACAAAGAAATAATGGCCATTTACACTGTTGCCAGGTGTAAAATGCATTTTAAAGCGTGACCGCGGAAGAAAGATTATTAGTAATAGTTCGTGTTTTAGTGTATACGGGGTTTATTCATGTTGCTGCAGCAACACAGGTTATCGGCGAGAAAGGTTTTTTTTAGTAAGGCTGTAGATGTTGTTCATAATTATTTTAATGTTTTCGTTTGAAATTTTGGTAGTACCTACCTATTTTTTTTTTACATTAGCTCCAAACGGGAGGCCCTGAGGAACAAAATCCCTCAGGGTCTTCTATCTTTGGGGATATGTGGAAGGTCATTTTAGGGAAAAGAAGCAGTTCTGAAACGGAAAACGTTATAAAGGGTGGGCAGGAATCTGGGGGTCGATGTGACCAGGAGCGACAAAATGCATCCATCCCTCCCTCTGCGGTGCAAGGCGATGGGTTGAGAGAGTCCGGCTGGAGAGGTTTAGGTAAGGTCTCTCTCAATTAGTCTCCTGATCCGGCCTTCCACGAGTGTAGATTAGCAAACGCATTCGTCGCCAAGACAAACCTCACCCCATGAACCCGGACACCCTTGCTAAACCACTAAACGTCGCCAATCACTTGAGGTGACCTATGACAGGGGTGTTGGTTATCTAATAAACGGTTCCCGGGGCGGCGGTACCCTTACCCGACTCCCAAATTGAAAATTTTACCTTATTATATTTGTAATCACTCTATCGGATTAAAATTAGTTTCATAATACAAGATTGAATTAGAGTATTAAATTGATTTTTTTTTTTACATGAGCTCCACACAGGAGGCCCTGAGGAAAATAATTTCCCTCAGGGCCTATGTCATCTTTGGGGATGCTGTGTGGAGGGTTTTTTTAAGGAAGGGAAGGAGAGGAGAGTTCTGGGAAGGAAAAGGATTTAAGGGGTGGGTTGGAATCTAGGGTTCAGTATGTCCTGGTCATCCGCCTCCAAGACCTAGACAAACCTTACCCCATGAACCCGGGCACCCCTGCTTAATCACCAAACGTAGCGAACCACTTGGGGTGACCTATGGCAGAGGTGTTGGTTATCCAATAAAGGTTCCCGGGGCGGCGGTACCCATTCCCGCCTCCCAAATTGAATATTATCTTCTGACATCCAATGTTAAATACGTTTCATTTACTATCCAATCGTAGGTTGTTTATAATACGTGGGCTGTATTTGCAAATGGCCAATTAACAATTTAGTCGCTGCTTTGAATGGAAGAGCTTTTGGTATTAATCGACTTTTGTCGATTAATCGATAATTGTGCAGACAAGACAATCATTTTTAATTAATTAATTAATGGCCTGCGCACGAAATTATTAAGTTATTGGTCTTGTTAATAGAAATCGGTTTAGCTTTAGGATATTTGTAATGAAAGTTTGATTTATTCATTGTTCCCAAATGCCATTTATGAAAGTCGGTACCAAAATCTAAGCTTTTTGTGACTTTGGATAAATAGTCGTCAATATTCGTTCATTTTAATGGCTTATCTTTCCTAGTGCTCCTTTTCTTACTGTTCGCAATTTCTTTCCGCCTCGCAACATTTCTCTATTGGGATACCTCAATTCCATTGTATCTGAGCAATGGATTTCTTTATCATATTTTAACTTCTTAGGCTAATTGGTTCGCTTTAGGAAACTACCTATATATGTAGGTCTCAAAGAAATCGTTGGGTCTCCATGGTGAGAAATATGATCTAAACGGTGTTAGAAAGAGAAAACACAAAGCTTTATATAAAAATCTAAAATTTTACCGCAAAATAATCTGCAATGATGTAATCTCTATGAACCCCTGGGAGGCCATGGGAATACCGGTGTCCCCTATGAAATTTCAAAAATATTTTTTTTATATGCGATTTTGACCCTTATGTATAAAGAAACTGTATGAAAACAAGATCAAAATCGCTTGCGTCAAATATCCCTATAGGTAGGGTAAAAGATTTCATGCATGTGGCAACTCTAGTTTTTTTGTAATTAATTTATCTGTTACTGCAGACCGCTGTCAAAACCGAAAAGTCGTGAGTTTTAGCATTTTTGTTCCTTTTTCAAATGCATATAAAGGTATTTATTTATTATCAATCACCTTTGAAATGTCTTTTTTCACGTAGGATGTCTATTCAGGTTTATGCCAAAATAACAACATCAGTTCATTTTCGTATTTATACGGATATTTAAGCAAAATTCTGGAAGCAAAATTTTCGCGCCTTTTTTTCAAATTAGGCCGTGCCCTTGGCTACCCAGGGGTGAAACCAATGGTTCGAATCGCAATTTGAAAAAAAAACATGAAACTTCAGAATTTTTTATTAATAGCTGGTTCCCGGCCTGCGTTGCTATGCCATTTAATAATGAAATTGTTTCTCCCTGCGTGTCCTTTCCCATTCGTCCCGTTCCCCTTCCACCCCTTCTCTCCCCACTCCATTCCCCTCCTTCCCCCGTCCCGCGAACCCCCCTCCCGAGTTCCCCTCCCCCCTCCCAGGTTCCCCTCCCCCCTCCTGGGTTCCCCTCCTCCCCCTGGTACATTCAATATTCAAACAGCTCGTGTGCCACCTCTTGCAATTTTTTCATACAAATTTCATAATACCAGAGCCCACCAGTAGTTTTATACAAACCTTGTCCTGACTATAACGAACACAAAAAAATATATCCACTTTGGTGCAGTCGTTCGGAAGTTATGCGCGTATTTAAATTTCAGCGATTCATTTTTATTTATCTAGATAGATGGATATATTATTTTTACATGGAATGACAAAAAAGTGAGGTTACGATAACATTTATAATATATTTGTCTGATAAAATATGTGTACGTTTTTATTTTTTCGTTATCAGTAATTTTAGTTTTTAAAACGTAAGGTGAGCCATTTTTAAAACTTTTTATGTTTGCATGCAAAATTCAAAATATTAAAAAAAACTTAAAATATTATAGGTTTATAAAATTTATAAGCGTAATTTATCACCTTTCAAAATCAGTTTTTTTGTTTTTGGATAAGATCAGAAATATTCCGTTTGTTTCGAATTTATTGCAAAGCGGAAATATTCTGACCTAGTGACAGAATACTGTCAAGGCCAAAAGGGTTAAAATATTCAATTTATAACCCAAAAAATAAATTATTTAGTAGTTAACACTTGTGTTTTTTATATTATACTATTTTATTTTATTTGTGCTGAAGCGAAACTGTAGCAATATTTCTCACTATGATAGTAATAAGGGAGGCACAACGTTTTCTATAAGACCTATATGAGTTGTTCTGAAAAGCGAACATAGTTGAGGAGTTAAGAAACAACCTTTGAAAAATACAATTTTTGTCTAAGATTGTTTCTGACAATTTCTCTTGATTAACTTTTTTCTTTCTTATAAAATTATTCACCAAATAAACAAACACCACTTTCGCGCTTTAATCGAGCATTTCTAGACCCCGCTTTACAAAGCGATTTTTATTCCTTTTACCTACTAATATACTACAATACAAGACAACTTTTAATAGATATATTTATGGCTTACTAGCTGAACCCGACCACGCTTCGCTGTGGCTTTGTCTGCTTTTAATTATTAGAGGAGTTAACAAAAATTGTCTAGCAACTGTGCATTTTCCAAGAAGACATTGATTGCTTAATTGAATATCTGCTGTGACTATGCTGTAGTATAATTTTTTTTTAAATTATTTATTTATTCAGACCTTAAAGGCTTTTACAATATCACGTTATTTCATGCGTTACTATGCCATTTAATAAAGAAATTGTTTCTCCCTGAGTGTCCTTTCCCATTCGACCCGTTCCCCTTCCGCCTCCCCTTCTTCTCCTGCATCCTCTTCCCCTCTCGCGTTCCCACTCCGTCACCTCCACCTTCCTTCTCCCCACTCCACTCCCCCCCCCCTTCCTCCGTCCCGCAAACCCTTCTCCCGAGTTCTCCTCCACCCTCCCAGGTTCCCCTCCCCTTCCCAGGTTCCCCTCCCCCCTCTCGTTTTCGCCTTCCGCCTTCCCTCTTCCCTTTACCGCTCCGTCGTCCCGCCAACCCTCCTGCGTTCCATATATTCAATCCCAGTACATTCAGTTTTTAAACAGCCCGCGTGCCACCTTTTACAATTTTATTCAAATTTCAATTTTTCATGTATATTAAATTTGGTATCTAACATAGGTACCTATTTAAAATATAAAAAATTCTTGATTCGATTCAAACTATTAGGGGAGTACCTACTTTAAATAAATTTATCAACTTAAAGATTTTCAAAAATAGAATTTTATTTAACAATCATTTTTCTGCAAAATGTCATTCTGTCTAATCTAATGTTCTGTAAAAATTTTTAAACAATCCATCGATTACTTTCCGAGATTAGCGAACGCAAACATACGGAACCTAAATTTTTATAAATATAGATATATTCCTTTGAAAGAATCAACAGTAGCTATTTTACCTTGACCCAATCAAAGTTCACAATAGTTAAAGATCTTGTTATTTGACATTGTTTCCTTTTGTTAATTCCTTAATCTCATGTATATTTCTTACCCAAATTAGAAAGCTATCTTCAAACCTTTAGAGCAGGGTTTCTTAAACTTTTGCAGTCACGGACCATTTTCACAATTCAAACAATTCCACGGAGCCCCCCCCCCCCCGGAACTTTCATTACACTTACTTACTAAGTTAATGAGACTGGTGCTGCTGTTTGGCCTCAATCAATACGTTAAATTGTGGGATTGTCTTCGATAAGGCAAGGCGCATGTCATCTGCGACCTTCAATCGATTGCTACTTTTTGTTTTTATTGACACCAGAACCGAAAACCATGCCTCGCAAAGATAAGTAGTAGCTAATGGTATCAGAACGGACATAGCTCGCTTGACAAGAAGAGGGTAAGCTTGAATCAAAGAACACCAAAACTCGCCAAGATCTTTTGCGTGTGCTTTCAAAACTTCTTTTGATCTTATGTCAACTAAGTCATCTTTAATAAGATCTTCATCGCTGATATTATCAATATCAATTAAAAGTGGAATCCGCACCCACGTTTCTTTTTCAAGCGATTCTAACCTTCAAAAGACGTCAGCAATGTTTCCAGTTGTTTAGACACCGCTTTTGATGGGCTGGGATGGGATGGGCTGGGCATGTACAAAGAATGCCGGATACACGCGTCCCAAAAAGAATTTTGACTGGACACCCAGGTGGAAAGAGAAAAGTAGGAAGACTCAGACTGAGGTGGGAAGACGAAGTAAGAAGGGATGCAGCACAGCTTCTCCAGGTACCAAATTGGAAGTCAGCCGCTGAGGACAGGAGGAGTTGGAGGCGACTGTTGCAGGAGGCCAAAGCTCGATATGGGCTGTAGCGCCATCGAAGAAGAAGAAGACACCGCTTTTTGCATCATTTTTGATATCGCTACCCGATAACGACGTCTGGTCGAGGTTACTACACACTTTCCTAGTAAATATGTTTACAGACTGACCAACTGCGGTCCCTTGATACACGTGCCACGGACCTCTAAGGGGTCCGTGGACCCCACTTTAAGAAACCCTGCTTTAGAGCTTTCGAGGGAAAATTCCATTAAAAACTCATTAAGTACAATATTTAAGGCAGTTGGAATATTTTTTTCATGGGCCGATGCTATGTTTTTTGTAGGTCGTTATGTCTGGATGCTACTATCTTTTTGACTGCCTAAAGAAAACTTAAAGTTTTAATGTTCTGAAATCGTATGACCTTCCCTTTTTTCATATATTCATTGATGTCTTTATAAAAGCGGAAATAATCTAGACTAATAAAAAGTAAAGACACATTATACTTCCATTACTTATTACTGAAACTTGTTTTGTGTTATGACTCTCGCGTGTCTTTGGGCTCATGGTTATTTTACGGTTGAGTTTGTGATCATTTGTTCAGTAGACACTTAGTACCTGCCCACTACCCACTCTTTGAAAATTCTTTACTTCCATATACAAATTTTCTGATCCAAAGAAGATTGTACAATCATTTGGAACCTCATTAAATAAATAAACACTTCAATTAACACATTCTTCCGCCTTTGCAATGCTTGCATACTTTCAACCAGTTACAGACATTATCGAAATATCTCATCATTTGAATTGGAAGTTTCATTGTCGTTGTCATCATCGATTCATCTCTCGATTATTTAAAAAAATACGTTGTTTCTAAAGAAGCCTAACTAATATTATAAATGCGAAAGTGTGTTTGTTTGTCCTTATTTCAAGTCGCAATGAAGCGACCGACCGATTTTTGCATAGGGATAGTTAGAGGACTGGAAAGTGACATGGGCTACTTTTCATCTCAGAAAAACATTTCATTTACCCTCCTTACCCTTTTCTAGGGTTAGGTACCACTAAGGCGTCGTGGTTTTTTTCATATTCCCGGTTGTACAGTAATTTATCCCTAAAATTACGCAGGCGAAGTTAGTGAATTTTTTTATTATTTTTCATTTGCCCGCATACAGAACCTTTGCAAAAAATACCCCTGTCCTGTGATGTACGTAATAGGTATAACACACAATTTCATAATATCGACATTCTTAACACTAACCTTTTACTAAATATCGGACACCAGTGCCTCATACATGAATGTAGACTGAATCGAAAGCATTTTCTATCCCTTTACTTTCTTGTTGGTTTTAAGAAAAAAAAACTCCTCTCTCTAAACAACATTAGTATAAGACACTTTTTTGTTTTTATCTTGTTTAACCTCTTATGCATATAACATATTTACATTAAAAATGTCATAAAAGGCGCACCTGATTAAATGAAATTTAATAAGTTTAATCCACCTCAGCACAGAGCCTCCTCGTGAAGAGGCTAAGAAATACCTAATATGTTTAAAATTTACTACACTATATTTTGCACCATATACTAAGCACTCGAATCCATAAACTTGTTTTCACGAGAATATAAAATTACTTCACATAATACGTATGACTTATGAGGCGTACCTCATTTATTAATCAATATTGTCGCTGGAAACGTTTTAAGATTTTCACGGCCAAAAGTATTTTCGTTATTTATTTTTGGGATGTTATGCCGTGTTGCAGGGCAGATCCGGCAGATCCGGTAGATGTGGTATGATCACACATCTACCGGATCTGATGATGGACACTGCAACGATGTCCGAAACGTTGGCTAAAGAAGGAGGTAGCGCAACACGGCATAACATCCCAAAAATAAATAACGAAAATATTGTCGCTATTAAAAAAATCACAGTTTACTATTCACACGCGGTAGAAGTTAAACCTTCAGAAAACTAAAGTGGACAAGAGTGGGGAGGGTCCGAAGCACCGCACAAAGAGGAGACCGATGGGTTACGAAGCACCACACACAGAGGAGACCGATTATACTATCTCATTCTCTCGCAGGCTCTAAATCCTATATTTGTGGTTGTTTGTTTCCTTTTAGTGTCACTCGTTTTATTTCGTCGAGTTTCAAATCACAACGCTGCTAAAGAAGTTTTCACTTCAAAAAATTTTCTATTGTAAGGGCCTACAAATAAATGAACCTCTTATTTTTTTCTAGGAAATTCTTGGCTTTCCTATCGCTATAAATAGTAAAAAATACACTTACTTCATGCTCCCAATGATGCACCTTAGTTATAAAAGTCTAACGGTCACATTTTGTCTTTTTTAAGTCTCGCACCGCATCTATTTTATGTAGTAGTAAAATGCTTGCGATGACACCGCTTCCCGGAAGTGGTATGCTTTGAGAAAATTCTTGACGTTTTATTGCCTATTCAATGGGCATTCTTGGCAAGGTGTTAAGCTATAAAAAATAGCGGGAAAAGGATGCGGAACTACAAATATACTTAAATCAAAAGTATCATTACTACTTTTTTATTATTGTGATAGCTTACAATTTTTTCAGCGCAGTCTAGTATTATCGTTTTTGGTATTTTTTTTATTTTTTTTTTTTAACTTTATTTATTCTCATTTCTTTGTACATATAATGTATAATAGCAAATAGTATACATATAATAACATAATATATAATAACTAATAGTATGAAAAAGAAATGAAAACCCACCAAGGCACTGCCTGAGTGTGGGTAATATTAAAACAAAATACTATATTTCTAAGTACCTAAAGTATAAATTAGACTTAAAAAACATATAAAATATAAAGTTTGTATTTCATAGGTAGAATAGGTGAAAAAGGTTTTTTTTCAGCTATTATAAAATTAAACTAAAAATATGGAAGAAACATGCTGATTTTTTTTATTTGGATTCACTGTTTTGTGTTGATACAGGGTGCGGCAGCGTAACTTCCTTCATGCCTCGGAACAAAGAGGAGCTTACGTTTGCCGTTGAAGCCTACTTTTTGAGTGGATGTTCTGTGATCGAAACCCAGCGGGCCTTTCGGAATCACTTTAATTTAGCCTCTGTTCCGGACCGGAAATCAATTTTTATATGGGTCACTACGTTCAGAAAAACTGCAATTGCGATAAAAGGAAGAACTGGACTCCCTTGTCCCATTAGACCACCGAGCATTGATGGCCTGTTTTGAGGGAACACTTCGCAGAGTGCCTCATCTCAATTAGGGGTAATTTGGAGTGGTCGGCCCGCTCTCCCGATTTGTCCCCTTGTGATTTTTTTCTATGGGTTTTTTTTAGGACCCTACAAGATTTGAAGACAAACATCCAGGAAGAAATTGCCAGGATAACACATGATATATTGGCAAGAGTCATGACAAACGCCAGAAATGGGTTTACTCAGTGTATGGGGGACGTCACCTACCTGATTTGATCTTCAAAAACTAAGTAAAACAAAACTTTAGGTATGTGCCTACATTATTAAAAAACAAATTAAAAATTTGATTCATACAAAGGGCTTTATCACGTTTTGAAAAAAGGAAGTTATGCTGCCGCACCCTGTATTAGTAGTTTTGTGTGATGCTAAAACATATTAATAAAATGATTTTAAATCAATCTCCACTCCACTCCATCTCCATTATCTCGAATGTGTCGTCTATATAATACCATTGAATACAACCATGTAGATATCTAAGCAAACAGTCTCAGATATTTCAAAAAACAAATTACCAATTTTCTACCATGGTATGTCATGGAGAAAACTTATGTAATTTCTTTATTATCACGTCTTATCTTTCTTCTTTTCTTTTCTTTCTCTGCATGCTTTATGTTGGACGCTACTATGTTTTATATTTCATTTTGATTATCAATATTTCTGTTATTACCAAAGATATTGAAATATAAGTAGATGTGCTATCTGCAGTTTTTACAGTTTTTTCTAGGATATTGTTTACCAATTAACAAATAAACTAAATAAACGAATAAACCAAACGAACGTTAAACTAAATGGACGAATTCTTTCCGCATTCAAACTATATTGTTAACCAATACTAATGCACATCTTCAAAAAATCAACGAAATGAATAAATTCTTTTTGTATGCAAACTACTCTAATTAGGGCGTAGTCCGCCGACAGTTGCGCGGACACCATAGCATATCTCTTTTGCATTTGAATATCTTTGGCTATTACACTACAAGCATCTCCGCCTCGTAACAATTAAATATTGATTATGCATGCTGTGCATATTTCTAATTAAGTGTTAATATCTATGCACATCCCAATAGGAAAAGGAAATACGCAACCGGGCGTCGTGTTTTCGATTCCTCGGTTGGTTAAGTCCTCCATCACGACAAAAGCAACATTTTCCGCTTAGTGTGGTGGTAGTAGGAGATTTTTAAAAATTGTTGGGGTATTTGTAACGCGGGAATGTTTGGGTTTCTTTTTAGAAAAAATAAAATAAAATCGTCATTTGTCCCACTTTTTTTGTTTCAAATTTCTATTTCTAAATAACTTTCAAACTCCAGTTGGCTTTCGGTGACCGTTAAAGGGCTCCCGTTTCAACCGCGGAATGCCCGTCTAACACTTGTGTTTTTAAATAACTTGTAATATCGTTTCTTTCCTCCATGATTGAAATGACAGACGAATGTGCAGCGGTGCACTAGAAACGCATCCATCATCGCAGTGCCTGACAGTTGACAGGTCAACCCGAATTACGTCTAAAAAGTTACAAATCTGTAATTTAATATCTCAATCTTGGCTTTGTTTTGTGTATGTTTGTTAGAACGGAAATGATTTTTACGCTTTCATTAAAGTAGATATATTTGAAACATGATGAATTTATCTACGCTTGTGTTTTAATTTAAAAACGAAAATTTATGATCGCCCTATAATTTTTTCAATTATCTTCCATCTATTTATACAAAAAAGGGTGCCTGTGGCGGATGGGCTGCGTGGATTTAATTTTTGTACAAATCTGCAGTTTTATTCCGAGATTGATAAAAATTTTTGTACACTTGACCTTCAAAGCCAGAGAAGGTCACTCACTGTCTGCATGAGATTTCGAAAAGCCGCCCCATCCTCTTTCCCCACCCCTTTAAGCAGAATGTTATGTACATTTTTGTTGTTAACAATGTTATTATATGTGTTTATGCAATAATATGCTATTTATATACATTTAAATACAATAATATAAAATAACATGCACAAGAGTTAATTACACTGTTATACACGTATAACAGACACGTTCGTTGTTTTCTTACGAATACTACAACAATATTTATCATGTTATACTTAAAAACTTTAATCTATTGATAAATTTTCGTGTAAAAGCGCACTAGGGCGTTAATAAATATTAAACGTAATTAAATGTTGTTAGTTCTTGGTGAAATTTTGCATACTTGAAGTTCAAAATAGGTCTACAACTGATTTCGAAAACCTCTGTGTAAAGCTCGGGTAACGCCGGAGACTTCCGTTAGTAAAAAAATAAAGTTCAACGTTTCAGATGGCACAGCATGTCTGTAATTTAATATCTCAATCTTGATTTTGTTGGAAGTGATTTTACGAGGATTGAAAGGAAATGATTTGCATTTTGAAAGGAAATGATTTTACGCTTTCATTAAATACATATTTGATATTTTAAAATCGGTCATAACGTTTCAGAATAGTTCATGCTTTTATACAAATTTTTACGATTATTATTACAAAGTTCGACATTCAAATGCTATAAATGTTATTTAATGTTCATTTTTTATCTTTAAGAGTAAAACCTCAAATTGTGATAGTTAATTAAATGAAGACAAGATTAGCGAAACCCAATCGAAAATCTGGAAACAGACAAATCAGGAAGAGCGCAGTGGCCCGGAAAGCCAAAGGTCCTTGGTTCGAGTTCCAGAGGTGCCAATATCTTTTTCTGGTTCCAGATTTTTGATTGAGTTTCGCTAATATTGTCTTAATTTAATTTATTTATTTACGGACAACAGTCCATTAAAAACATAATAATAACACGAATAAAAAAACAGAGATGACAGTGAAGAGAGAGCACATAAAAATGAATAGCAACGACAATATAAAATATAAAAAGTACATATAGAGACACTACAAGTCAAAGCATGAAGAAGCATTTAAATATTGCGTATCGACTGTCGAAAGCCATTTAGTTTTACACCAAAAAATCAATGCTTTGACTTGCGTTGACAAGTCTCACAACCTACAAGCAATTCCTCTTAGGAAACGATGTTGTACGGATTCGATGTGACAAATGTGGACAGCATAGAAAGGAGACCAAATGACACTAGCATATTCAAGGTAAAGGGCGAACCAGCGAACAGTAAAGAGTTTTAAGAGTACTTATATGTTTGAAGTCAGAGGTAATTCTATGAATGAAACCGAGTAGTTTAAGTGATTTATTTACGATATTATTAATGTGATCACGGAAAGAAAGTTTGCAGTCTAGAGTGACCCCAAGGTATTTGATAGATGTGACAGTAGATAGACAAACACTGTATAGTTTATAATCAAACTGAATAGGTTTTTTGGTTCTATAAAAGGACAAAATTTTGCATTTATCAACATTAAGTTCCATGCAGTTAATTTTGCACCAATCGTTAAATGAATCAATATCAAGTTGAAATAGTTAACAGTCAAGGTGGGATTTAATAATCTTAAGGTATTTAATGTGTTCATTTTAATTTTGTTTTCGGTGGGTGTTATTTTTTTAAACGTAAATGCTCTTATCATGAAAGCAAGGTTAGGTGAAACCTGAAATATTGATATTGTATTATTTTTTGCTCGATTACTTACTAGGCCATTAATTAATTAATGTTTGTTGTTATTACCAGATCTAGAAAGTTATTGTCAATAATTGTCTTGTTACCAGGTCCATAATTTAACTTTTACTTACTTTTTTGTTTCATTTTGTTGCAGGTATGTCCAACTTTCTTCAATCCCCACGCAAATATAATTCGTTGCCTGTGATTTGTCAGTAAGTTCCAGCTTTTATGTTTGCTTCATTGTATCTGTATTTCGTGCTGTCACCCGTATTTCAAAGTCAAATGATATCGATTGCCTGAGCTTTATTGTTTGGTCGTGAATATTGCTCAACTTAATGTGCAAATTGGAAGCAATAAAACCATCAACAGCTCGGCGCTTTTACCTCGTTAGGGACAGCTGACTAATGCATCGATACACGGAGTTAACACTACGGGTAACTAGTATTTGAAAATATATAGATTTTCTTTTTTTCCTCCCTATCCACCGATAAGAAATTAGTGGTTTTCGTTTTCCAATTTTTATCAATACTTTGCGTACATTGTTTTTCGTTTGTTTCTAGCTATTCGTTCAGGCGGTATCCATGTTTATAAAACCGTGTGGTAATTACTACAACTAGATAACTCCAAAATCAGCGTTTTTGAGTTAAGAAAAGCATGACTTTATATCTTAGGGTCATACACTAATTACGTGAGCAGTTTTTTTCCAATCTAGACCCCCCCCCCCTTGGTGAAATAAATTTGGGCCACTTCGTATATTCTTTTCAAGTAACGTGAGAGTTCTACAAAGTGTTATCAATCAACAAATATGTTTGTCTGTTATTTGTATCTGAAAGTTTATTTATTTGTTTATCTGTTACCATTTTTAATTCATGTCCATAACTGAACTTACTCTGTGTTACCAACTATCTTAGACAAGAAGTCGGTTAGAATAGTTTTCACTGAAGGCAAAAATCTTCTTCGAGGTTTCCTGTTGATTTTTTTTATATCGATGCAACAACCATCATTTTGGCTTGCTATAAATGATATTTATCATTTTTGCACCTCTCACCTACTGAAAGTGAGTTCTTCCTTTTCTTGGCGTTAACTAAATGTCATTTCTTATCAACACAATCCAAAACAATAGCTAACGTAATAATAGGAAGTAGAATTTTAAACTGATGCCATATTGAACCTTTCAATATAATTTTCATACTTCCTTGCTGTCTTTGGAAGTTTTGTGTTGCTTTTCGTATGCGTAATATATTTTTCTGTGTTTAATGAACTCAGTAGTTTTTTTTTTAATGGAAACTTCAAAGCTATGCTGTTTTCCAACTTTGGTTGGCATAGAGACTAAGTTACCCAATACGGTAAATAGAAAAAAGAAATAACTGTGTTCCATAAAATTAATTAATAAATAAATTAGTAAATATTCAAGTTTGAAAATTGTTTAAACGGGAAGTAATAGATGGATCGGCGTTTGAATTTTAGGTGCTTATGAAAATACATCTATTAAGGGCCGTCTGTTTCAACAGAACGCTAAATCGTGAGATAAATTTTAACCGATAGTTTAATAAGAATGTTATATAGAAACACGCGCTGTTTCAAGTGTACTTTTGCTAAAGTAATAGATAGTTATTGGTGTGGCCAATAATTCTTTGCCAATAATTCTTTCCATTCCTCGAAATTTTATGAAAATACGCACCGCATTATAATCGAAAATTAAATTTGTACACCACAACAACTGTCAAAATATCCTGCAGCATTTTTTTTCGCGTCCTTGTAGAATCTGACAGCTTTGTTTCTTTAAAAATATTTCTGTGAGTATATAAAAATATTATTGATCTTCCAGTACCTAGTTGTAATACTTTCTTGAATTTGATGCGTCATACATTTTACGATATCTTTCGTCATGCGATACCGCGTCAAAAATTCGGGATCGTCTCAAATAACCATGTTTTTAACACGGGGTCGAAATGTTTTCGGTTTTCGCTGCAAGACATTATATATATATTATATTCAGCGCGCAATTTTGTTCCTTATCTCCAACAGAACTGTCAAAATGGCAGAGTAACTATCAGTTTTCAGAAAGTAAATGCAAAAGTTAAAAGTGACGCGAAACAAGCTGTGAAATTTATTGAAAAACGCATTTTGCTAAAATTAAATTTTGGAAATTTCTTTTACTCTATCAAGCGTTAAAACAGACGGCCCTCAATCATTTGGACATTGTACTGTGTATGTTTTTTTTATCGGCAGTGAAAAAATATCAGGCTATACAAGTGGTTAGGTTTGATTAGGACAGGGGTTGACATTATGTACTGCTCAACCGACTATATTTACCGGCAGAAACATGTTAGAACTGACCAAACCTCAATATTATACTGATCATTTTAATTATAGCTGTCTAATCTTTGTGGTTATTTATTAACAAACTAGCTGGTACCCGACATTCGTTGCTATGCCATTTAATAAAGAAATTGTTTCTCGCTGCGTGTCCTTTCCCATTCGTCCCGTTCCCCTTCCTCTCCCGCGTCCCCATCCCCTCTCGCGTTCCCATTTCGCCTCCGCCACCTTCCCTCTCCCCACTCCATTCCCCCTTCCACAATCCCGCGAACCCCTCTCCCGAGTTCCCCTCCCCCTCCCAGGTTCCCAACCCCCTACCGAGTTTCCCTCCCGCATTCCTTGCGTTCAGTCCCGGTACATTCAGTTTTCAAACAGCTCGCGTGCCACCTATTGCAATTTTTATCCAAATTTCTTAATGCCAGAACTTACTAGTAGTTTTATACAAACCTGACAATAACGAACACAAAAAAAAAGAATTATCCAATTTGGTGCAGTCGTTCGGAAGTTATGCGCGTACATACATTTTGGCGATTAATTTTTATTTTTTTATCCAAATTTCTTAATGCCAGAGCTTACCAGTAGTTTTATACAAACCTTGTCCTGGCAATAACGAACACAAAAAAAAAGAATTATCCAATTTGGTGCAGTCGTTCGGAAGTTATGCGCGTACATACATTTTGGCGATTCATTTTTATTTATATAGAAGATAGATAGATAGATGTAGATAGATAACTTTATTTCATCCGTTTTCAAAAGTCAAATTAACGAAGTTATTTGTTAGGCATTTCATATTTCCATTATTTTTAACAACTTCTTTTCCTGGTGATGTTTTCTCAAGATAAACTTTAATAATTCAATAAATAATCGTATACAAAGGAAAGTATCTAAAGCTTTCTGTGGTAAGGCACCAACGACAAGTCATTATTATTCTAATTCGATAAATTATTTCACCCACGTGATTGATAAATAGATATTTAAGCCCTATTCGCAGAGAAATTAAATGTTCGGCGCCGAGACTGGCGTGGGAGTTGGCTCCCTACCATTTGAATTTTATTCAAACGCTTTTCTGCTTCATGCTCCATGCCTGTTGCCAGTATTTAGTATAACCATTTGACATTATTTAAGAGGGCATTACAAGAGAAAGCCGGAAATACGTCATTTTCAAAAAAGTTTTTAGACGTATTGACTCTTTTCCACAAATAATTATAAATGGATTTCGAAAGATTGTTCTTTTATCTAGCATTCGTATGTAATAAATTTTTAGATTTTTTTTTAATTTTTAGTATAATAAGGTTATTCCATAGGTCGTTGGCAGATTTGTTAAATTTTCAAAAAAGTTTTTGTATTATACCACACCCATTTCAAATAATGTAATCATGCAGTAAAATAAATCAATACATTATCTAGCAGAGTTATGTATTAGAATTTTAATTTTAGTTTCAGTAAAATCATTAAAAAATATGTACGTACATGTGTTTCTTGACGAAAATTGGTCCATTTGTGTATTTATTTGCGCACTTACAAACTAATATATTTCAGATTTTTTTAACATTCTTATTAAATTTAGACATTATTGAAAAATGATAAATACTTATAATCAAAAAATAACTACAAAGAGTACACTATTTTAATAGTTTTATCCTCACGCCTTTCAGCATTTTTGGATGAAGGTATAAATAAAAGCTAATTTGGATTGAAATAAATTCGATATTGAGTTATAATTTAAAAAAGCTGGTACGGAGAATAATTAATCTTTCTCGTTGTAACCGCCCTGCACGATCGTAAGAACAACTTTCGACGAAATGTGGATTTTCGTCCGCTGGCTGGTTAAACGCTCTTAAGCTTTCTTTTTATTGTGGCTCTACATTCTTAAGCTGGACGTACACTGCAGAGCCATTTGGCCCCGAACCATTTCTCTGACTCCATTTGGGAGTCAGAGAAATGGTTCGGGGACTCAAATTGGGAGGCCACACACGACAGAGCCATCTATGTCCTACTATTGGTAGAATATCAATAATTTCAGTAGGTTTTCAAAAATTTCGGTAAATTTTCCTTGATATCGTTAGATTTTATCTGAAATCAATAGATTTACTGAAATTTGAACAATCGATTGAAGAACTCGAACTTGTGAACTAAACTCGTATAATATGTGCATAAAATGGGAAATAGGCATTCAAAATAATGTCACTTTTAAAGGCTCCTATTGATAGAGATATGAATCGGAAATTACGCTAGGTCTACTCTCATTGGTCGCTCACTTTTCAAGTATTGCTTGAGATTGTTTTGGTAAAGTTTCGCTTCTACTGCGTGTAAGATGCTCTCGGTTTCTTTTTCATGTTGAAACAAAGAACGTTTATTTAAAATTGAGTATTAAAAAAAATGTTCGCAAAATGAGGTTTTTTTTAACAAAGGTTTACGAGTATTTAAAATTACATGAAATGGGTAAAAAATTTTCTATAACATCCAGAACAAAATCACGTCCGCTTGAAGTGGCTGTACTACTTAGGAATCTTTCCTTCGTAAGCATTTCTGTCCGACTAGCTGTTTCATTCTGAGGAGATTCTGGCTCGGGGATTGCACGGCCAAGCTGGCGATCCATTGGCTCGAGGATATGCCTCATAAAAAAGAAAACTGAATAAAATATACGGTTCTAATTAAGTAGGCAGGTGTAAAATTAAAACTTAAAAGTCTTATAATTACAGCGAAAATTTGATTTTTGATTTATTAAGTAAGAGAATATTATTATAAAAATTCAACAAAGTGGCATTTCAACATTCAACATTCGTTTAAAAAGTCATTAGAAGTTAGCCGCATACTATGGTTATGTATATTCAATGATAAAATACGGTATTATTTTTTGGGGAAACTCGGTAAACGCCAAAGATGTCTCCATCATACAAAAGAGATGCATAAGAAAAATTACAAACTCTGGTAGTTTAGATTCATGTAGACCAATCTACAATAAATCTGAAAATTCTGACAGTCACAGACATATATATAATGGAGTTATGCATATTAGTGCGATCATCTACAGACAAGTTCCCACTAAAAGACTCAACACATAAATACGCTACAAGGCTCACAGAAAACCTACTAATACCAAAAGCAAACAAAACAATATTCCAAAAAGGACCATACTACATGGCCATTAAAGTATATAACAACCTTCCACATAACATTAAACAAATACAAGATACACACAAATTCAAATCGTCACTAAACACTTTCTTTGTTAATAAATGTCACTACACGTTGAGTGAATACCTCACGTAAATGAAACGCCTATTTTTATTGGTAGGTATATATATATTTGTATTTTTTTTTTCATTGGTATATTGTTATTTTATCTGTATAAACATTGTAATTATAATAAAACAAATATTATTATATAAACATAGTAATTAAATAATTGTGGTTAGCTGGAAGAAATGGGGTCCACCCATAAGCTATTTTTTGATTTTGATTTTTGATTTTGATTTTATGAAATAAAACGAAAAATACTCATTACCTAAGCTAACATATCCACATTTATCCAAATCTTGTTCTCATTTTCCTCTTTTTCGCAACAACTCATATACATAGGTCTCATAGAAATCGTTGTGTCTCCCTTACTATAATCTATAATGGTGAGAAATATGATCAACTTACATCATCTTATTATGTGACAGAAAGAGAAAATAACACGTTTTTCATTCAAATAAAATTAAAATGTACGCCTTTATGAATCCAAAGTTTCGATTAAATTATAAAACTTTGGGAATTTTGTATTAATTATTTTTCCATGAAAAACAAAAAAAAATTGCTTAATAAAATATGTGTGCGTTTTTTTTTATTCATCAGTAACTTTAGTTGAAAAAACATTTAAAAGTGTAAAACAAAACGTAAGGTGAACCATTTTTAATTTTTTTAAATGTTTGCATTAAAACTTTTGTATATTATTATTTTGAATTATAGCATACCTATTTCATCACCTTTCAAAAACTGTTTTTAGTTTTCGGATGCCTTCAGAAATACTCGATTTATTTGGATTTTATTGCAAAGCCGAAATATTTTGATCTTTCAACAAAACAGTCTCGGGGCATGAGTAGTTAAATGTCTTTTCTAAAGAGGTGTTTAAGCTGCATAATTCTGAGTTGTCCGGTCATCCATTCTGGTAAGGTTGCGAAAATTTCTGCATTTCTGTGAAAATCTTCTGTTGAGAATAAGGCCTTTCAAGAGAATTCCAAGCGCGGTGCTTATAAAAATAGTTCTCGCAAATCGGCAAAATCTGATTGATAACTATTCCATGAATCGGACCACTGCCTCCTTTTACGATCTAGTGATAGTAGGTACCTACCTAAGTATTATAATGTTTATTTTTTTTTTGCCTATCATTTAGCACGAAATGGATCGATGCCACCACTTAGGAGAACATGTTTCTAATAATTAACTGTTTGATGTACTGCCGCGTTTTTTTCTACACCTTTTGAAATCCCCCTTCTAGTAGGTCGGATGCAAGGCAAACCATCGCAACTAATGAAAACACAATTTTTAAAGATTGAACAAAATTATTATTTTTTAGTAGGTATTGTTACGTTTTTTGTTAATTTTCGGTACTATTATTATAATTATAATACCATGTTATGATTTGATTTATATTTACGACCTGGCTTCTTACAGTTTCCAATGTATTGATATTTTTATGTTTTATGTAAATTTTAGTTTTATATACTTAATCTTTTGTTTTATAAAATTTTTGGTCTTATACTCCTTTATTATAAAATTTATTATTTCTAATTTTTTATTGTGCTGTTTAATCAGAGGTAAAGTCACAAGGAGGAAATCCATAATTGGTTTATTTTGGCTATATAAACATGTACAAACTGAAAAAATGTAAACTGTCGATTTCCCGAAAATAAATAAATACCAGTTTTCTTAAATTGTCTGTACTTTCTATAAAATCAAAAAAATCAAAAATCAAAAAATATTTATTGTAAAATAAAAATTACAAAAGGTGTAGCTTATGGGTAGACCCCATTTCTTCCAGCTAACCACATTTATTTAATTACAATGTTTATATAATATTATTTGTTTTATTATAATTACAATGTTTATACAGATAAAATAACAATATACCAATGAAAAAATTAAAAAAATACATATATATATATACCAATAAAAATAGGCGTTTCATTTACGTGAGGTATTCACTCAATAGCTTCATGACATTCTTCTGTATGTTTTGTTGTTTTTGACGATTTTTTACAATTTTTGTTTCATATTGACTTTTTCCCATAAACTCCCTGAAATTTGTTTTCTTTTATATATTTAATAATATTATTATTTAATCTATAAAAACAGTTTATTATAAACAAGTTCTGCTGTGTGATTATTATTACGCAAGACAGCTGTTTCGCCCTCTGAAGCATCCCCGCCAAGACCTTGACAAACCTCACCCATGAATCCGGGTACCTTTGCTAAATACATCGTCTGTTGGTGGTACAACCACAGTTTGATAATGCTTTCAGAGGGCGAAACAGCTGTCACGCGTAATAATAATTAAACAGCTGAACTTGTTTAAAATAAACTGTTTTTATAGATTAAATAATAACGTTATTAAAAATATAAAAGAAATGAAAATTAGAATGAGGTTCTACTAAATAAACTTGATAACAATAAACTCCCTCAAACATATTCATCTCGATTTCTTTTTATTTTTTTTTTTTACCATATCTCCACACAGGAGGCCCTGAGGGAAAAAATCCCTATTTGATCTTTGGGGATGGTATCTGGAGGTTTTTTTCTGGAGAAATCTGGGGGTCAATATATCCAGGAGTGACTGACGTATAAATCCATCCCTCCGACTACGAGTCAAGCTGGAGAGGTCAAAAGGTCTCAACAAGTCTATTCCTATCCCGCCCGCCACGCGTTAAGTGGGCAAAAGCATCCCCCGCCAAGACCTTGACAAAACTCACCCATGAATCCGGCCCCCTTTGCTAACTCACCAAACGTTGCGAACCACTTGGAGTGACCTATAGGAAAGGTGTTGGTTATGCAAACTGATAAAACTGATGACTGAAACTGATGCAGTCGGTTTTGTAGCACACCTTTGAGCTTTAAGTTTTTATCGTTCAAATTTGAAAAAAAAAATCGGTCGCTATATGTTTAATAACAGCTAATTATATCTTAGATATTTCGTAGATCCCGGCTCCAAAAGTTTTTTCAATAGTTTAGTTTACCGAAAAATAAAGAAAATAGGTTTTAAACCGCCGCTACCCGAATTTCTACCTTTTTTTTATATGTCTCCCTTAAATATTTGAAGTTTTTAAGCTCTTAAAAAGTATGTATTATTTTTTAAGATAATATCTAGACGCGTTCCACGCCGAAACGAAAATTATACGAAATTCCCTCAATAGAAAAAAATCGCAAAGAATGTTCCGAAAATTTCTATAAACACGTTTGTTTCAGTTATTTTACAAATTATAGTTGTAAAAAATTCACACAATTTCTTTAAATGATAGATACTTAAGACACCTTCCACGAGATTTTTATTTTATTTTAAACGAGTCGTGTTTTATAAAACATTTTCACGATTTTCGCATCGATTTTATCGCCTTAAATATTAGCGCACTCCTCTAACATTCGTAATTACATATCTCTCCACCTTCTTCTTTTTGAGCGCGGATGCGGCGCCTTAAGGAAAATATAAAATACTTAGAGCGAAATTTTAAAAAAAGGTTTACTTTGTGATATTCACCAGTATCCCCGTGTAGGTAAAAAAAAAAACAATTTAAAAAAATTACATCCTGAATCGTGTCGTCCTATTCGAGACCACCATTCAGATTCTACACATTTATGTGTGTTTAGTTATATGTTATATATATCCGCACTTCCTTTGTCACCGGATAGTTGCCAACTGCTAGTTGGGTCTCTTTAGAGGCAATACCAACAACGACAAATTTTACCAAAATGCAACATTAAAATGCGAGAATCGTTTACATAAAATCAGATTGTATAGCTCAATTCGCAGTTACAACATTCTGCCTTGAAGCAATTGGTCGGTCCGGTATTTGATGGGTAAAATGATTAAGACTTCGCGAATATCGACAACAATTTAATGCAACACCCCATTAGATGATTATCACACAGAACACTAGTGATAGTAACAGTAATTTGTTAAAAAGGTGTTCGCTAAAGATGGAAGTCATTTAATATGAAGAAAAAAAACTTCAATAGGTTGCTGTTTTATTAGTAACTAACTGATCATTATTGGCATCCGGGCTATTACTTTGTTATTACTATTTGCTAAGTGGATTCTAGCGAAATATTATTTTAACGACTTTTTAAGTGAACGTTTTACTGTTTTATTACATAAGATAGAGAAATATTAGAACTTTTTTGTTTGTTTATGTTGTTTTTTTTTTCAAATTTACTGTCCAGTCATTTTATTAATGAATAATGAAATAATTTTACTTTGTATAAACCACTTATTTGATGTGCAAATCCGACCGGTTTCGGAACAAACGTTCCTTCGTCAGGGAAAGCTTATACTGGAAAGCTTATACTTACCTGACGAAGGAACGTTTGTTCCGAAACCGGTCGGATTTGCACATCAAATAAGTGGTTTATACAAAGTAAAATTATTTCATTATTCTATAATGGATAACCACAAAGTAATAGCTACATTCAAAAATAAATAAAAAAATATATTTTATTAATGGTTTAGAAGGGTAAATTATAATTAGCAATCAACATCACAACTTTCTGACTGGCACTACCACCACAGAAAGCCGAAAATGTTGCTTGTGTTGTGATGGAGGACTTAGCCAGTCGAGGAATCGAACACGCGACGCTCGGGTGGGACCCAAGCGCTATGCCCAGTCAACCACTGACCGGTCATTAAATATACTACATGTTTAAAAAAATAATTGTGAAATAACAGTAATTTTTTCTTCTTGGTGTGCCCTACCAGGTCCCCCCGACGTTGGCGATCACTCTGGAAAATGTCTCTTTGTCTTGCGTTGCCCAGAATAGCTCCTCCACACTTCTAATGCCGTTCCACCCTCGTACATTTCGCAGCCAAGACATTTGTCTTCTACCAGGTCCTCGGCGACCCTCTATCTTGTCTTTCAATACCAATTGGAGCAAGTGATACTTCTCCCCTCGAAGTATGTGACCCAGATATGAAATTTTTCTGGCTTTCACCGATGTAGGCAGCTCGCTATCTGCTCAGCCCGCCTGAGAATTTCTGTGTTGGTGATCATGTCGGTCCATGGGACCTTGAGCATTCTCCGGTGAAACCACATTTCAAAAGCCTCTCACCTGTTCATGGTATTTACCTTCAAGGTCCATGTCCCACATCCATACAGCAAGACCGACCACACATAACATTTTAACATTCTCTGCCTTAGTTTTAAATTAATATTGTCGTTGCAGAAGACGGATTTCATTTTACTGAATGCAGTTCTTGCTACTTCAATTCTGAACCTCTAAATCTGGGTCAAGAGTCTCCGTGAGAATACTGCCGAGGTACCTAAATTTTTTCACCTTTTCGACATTGCAACCATTTAACTGTACCACTGATCCAGAGTGATCTGGTCGTTCAAATGTCATCCATTTAGTTTTATTGTTAATTGTTAGGCCTAGTTGCTCACCAGCATTATTAACAAGATTTAATAGTCCTTGAGGTCATCGATTTGGTCACCTAGTTATACAGTACCATCTGCGTATCTTATGTTATTAATGACAACTCCGTTGATCTTCAAACCCTTCTCGGTATTACTAAGGGCTCTTTTAAAGACGTAGTTTGAATGACTGTAATTAATCAAATTAAATTAAATTCCTTCGGATTGCGTGTCAATAGCCTTACCCCTCAACCACGGAGCCTGTCAACATTGAGAAAAAAATACTACTGTTTGTACCAATTTTCATTTCAAATCAAAATGCCAATAATGTCAAAGTTCAAATTAGCTCTCAATTCACAACCATTATTTTAAGTGCCTTTAATTTTAAAATTAGCACTGAAAAGTTCCGGTCTTGAAAATCCACCACACACCTGACGTCACTTCCTCAGTCAACTATCAATAATGATTTTCATCACCATCATTGCAGGCTGTCTTGTCTTAAAAGGTTGTACCTTATTGTCTGCTCGGGTTTTAATTGGAGCTATTAAAGTAATTTACCTGTCTGCAAGTTGTCAATCGGCCGACTCAGTTGTGCTTTAAACGGTGTTGAGTTCTTTGATGGACAAGAAGTAACCAGATCAGGCACACCTAACCTGCGGCCAATTGAAGAATTTTTGCAGCCCAAAATGAAGATTTCAGCTTTCATGTTTTGGATTTTGGTTTTCACAAAAAATATATATATCGTTCTCGTAAATTTATATATTACTAGCTGACCCGGCGAACTTAACTTACCGCTTCATAATCAACAACTGTTGTGTTAACTTATTAGCTGAATTAAATTCAGTTTTTTTATTCTGTTAAAAATTACACAATGAAGCAATTATCGAGGTGCAACAGTCCGTGCTTGATTTTGTCAGTATCAGAATGTACGGATTTATAATTTTTGTGATTTTCTTATCACAAAAATTTCATTTTCTTTATACGTGTGAGGGAGATTTATTATAATTATTGTATTTTTCCTGTGGAGGGATGCAGACATACGTTCACCGTTTGTCCCATTTTCGACTGTTGACATTTAGTTTGTAAGAAAGCCTGGGCAGCATTACACGTTTAAGAACAAAAGCAAAACAATCAGCGCATTGACATTTGATGTTTTTGAATTTTGGAATTCACTCACTACTTTTCCGTCAATTTTTCCGATGTATTAATAGTTATTCTGCTATTCGGGGCTGAGTCTATTCCAACAAATCAAAGATCATAAAAATCGGTCCAGCCGTTCTTGATTTATAAATTGTGTAACTAACCCGACATTGTTTTATATATTAAGATTTTGTAAAATCAGGACTTTCGTGTTATTAGACCTCGGACTTTCGGTTATGTTTCTGGTTTATTTAACCTAACCCAACCAGTATTTTGTTTCCGCACATCGAATGCATCTGACCTGATTTTAATAAGTGGAGGGTGCGTGCAAAGGACACACATAGACCCTGTATAGGCTGTATTCATGGACGGATCTAACAGTCAGCATTTCAGCTAAATTCACCTCCCCCCACCACCTTAGCTCGGTGATTGTTTTTTGGCCCGTTAAACGATTTATGTTGGATACCCCTGAACTAGATAATAGTACCGGAATCGTATCACGGCTTGCGAATAAAATTATTGTGCTTGGTTATTTCAATATATATTTATCGTTATATCTAATAATTAATAACATTGTTGATTGGAAATCTTATAAAGTGAGAGCTGATAGCGTCCATGAAAAATCAGAAGGGACATGCTATATATTGCATCCTTATTTCATTCACGTTCATACATCTTCTCATAAGTTCTCTTATTCTAACTCTTGACATGATTGACTTGATGGTGCAATGTCTTAGACACTAGCCTCGCTTTATTTGTGTTTATTTATTTTAATTTTATTTTAATGTTAACAGTACACTTACTGCCGGACGGCCTCCGTGGTCGGAGGGTAAGGCTCTCGATTCGCTATCCTTAGGTTGTTGGTTTAAATCCCGGCATTTGTCTTATTTCACATTTTATTCATTTAAAATAACATAGTATATTTACGGCACATACCAGAATAGAAAATACTCACAGTATCGCCTTGATGTAAGACCACCAGTCAGAATTGAAACGTTGCTTGAAATGGCTTTGGTTCCTGTATGGTGACCAGGTCTGAATAGCCAGGTACTTCAACACCTTCCTTTCCCCAACTCCTTCCCCTCCCCACTACCCTCAGCCTCACACATACCCCAATTGCAGGTGCCACAATAGTCTCACTCACAGTCAGTTATTCTTGTGCCGTGTTAAAAGTAAAAATATAACACTTTAAACTATAAAATTGACACTTAAAACGATGTTGGTCTTTACATTCTTCGTGTCGAAGGATCCCTTACTGTAAAATAAAGTCCTGTGTTGTTTTCATTTTCTCACCTATACTGTTTTCATGGATACGATTATGAATTCGATAAAAATCACGACATTTAAAAAACTCTTCGTTCTCAGATTAGAATTATAGATTCGATAAAAATTGCAAAATTTCAAAAACTTTTCGTTCCCAGATTAGGCTTTTAAATTCGATAAAAGTCACGAAATTTCAAAAACGTCGTTCCTAGATTAGTATGGTAAATTCGATAAAAGTCACGAAATTTCAAAAACTTTTCGTTCCTAGATTAGAATTGTAAATTCGATAAAAATCACGAAATTCCCAAAACTTTTCGTTCCCAGATTAGAATTATAGATTCGGTAAAAATTACAAAATTTAAAAAACTTTTCGTACCTATAATATATTAGGATTGTAAATTCGATAAAAATCACGAAATTTCAAAAACTCTTCGTTCGCAGATTAGAATTATAGATTCGATAAAAATTTCAAAAACTTTTAGTTCCCGGATTAGGATTGTAAATTCGATAAAAGTCACGAAATTTCAAAAACTTTTCGTTCCTATATTAGGATTTTAAATTCGATAAAAATCACGAAATTTCAAAAGCTCTTCGTTCCCAGATTAGAATTGTAAATTCGCGAAAAATCACGAAATTTCAGAAACTCTTCGTTCCCCGATTAGGATTGTAAATTCGATAAAAATCTCTAAATTTCAAAAACTCTTTGTTCCCAGATTAGAATTTTAAATTTCGATAAAAATCATGAAATTTCAAAAACTCTTCGTTTCCAGATTAGAATCGATGTTTGATACCAGAAGATCAATCCATGGTGCAACAGATGCAATGTTCATACCTCCGAGCGCACTTTATCGAACGGTGAAAAGCGATTCGAGCGACGCTGATCGATCGATTGTTTATCGGTCGATAAATAAACATTTCATTCCTTCGCTATCTGCAGCCTCCTGTCTGTGCCGTAATATTATTGTGGTGTTTGGAATGTGCATTGAGGCTTACTGCACACTGTAGACTGCACAGTGCAAACACCGCAGAACGTGGCGATTAATAATAGGTTCTCCGGTTACGATGTTTCTCAAATGTTTCGTATCGTGATCGGTTTCAATTTGATTCGTTCTTGTAAGACTATGACTATGACGTGTGCAGTAGTGTGGGCCGAATTTTTTTTCTTCCGAATTCCTTATGGCGCTAGTAATAAAAAGTTGTCTAGGTACCTAAAACATAAAAAAAAATTAGTTTAAAAAAAAACAAAAAATATCCTAAGGCTCCGGGGGTCCTTTGAAGTTTGATAAAATATCGAAATATTACCATTTTTTCAGCCCCTGCACAAAATATTCTGAAGTAGTTTAAAGATATTCATTTATGAGATCTTGTTAAATAAAGTCCCTAGCTTCGATGTATATAACTATCATCTATTATTTTTATAGTATTATGGCACTAAAACACCTCTGCCCGCAGTCTCCAAACCCGCCCGCGCTTGAGCGGCGCGCCGTATTGCCCGTTCCTTGGTCGACCAAGGACCCCCCATTTCGTGATATTGTTGTGTAGGTAACTAAAAATATTTTGAAAATAAGGGAAGAAGATCATTTGCCAACCATTTTGAAAGAAAGAATTACAAACATTATTAAGGCATATCAACATAAGTATATATACTTGTTGAAGTCAGAAAAATGTGGAAGAAATACAGTTTCCTTCCAAAGAAGAGTCTCTCCATTTAAAATCACAAGCTCCCTACTGTTTGATATTAGTTATTGTAAATGTAAAGTTAATAAATGCAATTTATTATTACAAATTATAGACAATATGAAAGTTTCCCTTAAAGAAAAAAACCAAAGAGGTGAGAGAAAAATGTTTATCGGCAGTGTTGGTATACCGACTACGAAAAAATTCGAAAAGCCCATGAAAAGAAAATGAAAACATCTTACCAAATCAACTGAACAGGTGTGAGAAAAAAGCTTTAAAATTTGTAGACATTTTGTATCATTGTCCATCATTGCGTCATTATCTTCCACGTTAACATCAAAATCATCTTCTCCTGATGCAAAATCAAGTCGGCTACTTAAGACTAATAACACCGCCTTCCGACAACAAGCAACTCTCCGTCTTTTATAGTTCTCTCCAAGATCTGTAAAGGTTCAGGATATTGGATTGAGCTGGAGCAGCAATCGCTGCTGCCGTCTTAAATGATTTCAACATAATCACGCAGGATAATAATTATAAAGTAATAGACAAAAATACACAGCGTCGCGGACGTCTGTGTGCCAGATCTGTACTCATAAAAGCTAAGTGCATAAACTAAGTGGATTATTTTTTGATGGTCGAAAGAACAAGACCTTAGCTAACATAAAAAGATACAAATACTATAAAAGCACAGTACTTGAAGAACACGTATCGATTATCGTGGAATCAGGATCTCATTTCTTGAAGCATTTTACGCCTAGGCCAGGCACTGCTGTAAACATAGTCAAACCAATAATGGAATATTTTGCACGTCAAAACATTTCACTCTACCATTTAAAAGCAATTGCGTGTGATGGCACAAATTTTAATACGGTAACAACAACAACTGATGCTGCGATTCGAACGATGAAGAAACATTTGAATGGACTTGTACAGTTGCTGATTTTCTTTTTTCATTGCAACGAGCTGCTTTTCAGCAGAGTTGTTTTTCCGGTCCCGTAGGTTCGACTTTTCATAATTGTTATAATTTACCGGTACAACCTTTTTTCAAATTGATGTTGAGTATTCAACATCAAAATTTAAGCACCAATCAAAAAAACTTGCTTGATATTTTCAAAGCAGTTTTCAGCAGACGTTGTCCTCCTGAAATTGCCAAAAGAACCCAGGAGTGATTACTACAGTGAGTCGAATCTAACGATTATATATTGGAAGCGCAACGCCATCAGAAAATTTTGGTTATGTTAGCCACGTTTTTCATGAGGGCATACTTTCCTATGTGGTTTGATATAAAACTGCATGGGTCGTGCAAAAAGGTGCAAGGCGTGTTTTTAGCATGATTAAATATTCGAGATATCTTCCGGATGAATTAAAAGCAATAACTAATCCGGCGATGCAGCGAAACGCTTACTTAACTCATCCTGAAAATTTACTCTTGTCAATGATAACCGATGAATCACCTACCATCTAAGAACTTGGAATAATGCATTTATTGAAAGCCAGAGAGTTATCCGGACTGAAAACTAAACATTTAAAGTACCCACAATGAATTTTGATGCACAATCCTACTTTGATGTAATATTTTGGCAAGATACGCCAATCACGTTTCCTCCCATTTTGGAAGATGTAACGGAAAAAGAATTAGAAGAACTAAACCTAACTTCAGAAGTCAGCTCCATTTTCATCAACTTTGACAGGTTACTACAGATTACAGGTCACTCTTACACAATCTGTAGAATCTGTAGAACAATCTGTAAAACGTTGTGAATAGGTTGTGACTGAAATATCGTCGAAAGTGTGTGGCAAGAAAAACAGGGAAGGCTTTATAACTAGAACAATAAACTCCAGGAAAAATATGCCAAAAATTATAAAAAACGTGATTTTCAACGGGAATAATTGATCACATTTGATTTTTCATGATTAATGTAATAATTATGATTGTAATTTTTAATGTTGTGACTGCTTTAATAGTAATTAAATTGATATCGAGAATTTTGTAATTGTAACTCTTTCATTTCCTTACTACTTGCGAATAATTCACAAAAATATATTTTTTAATCATTTTTCGAACGCTTCGGGGAACCTCGAAACGATAATATAAATTTTTTATTTTTATTTTTTATTAACACCAAAGACCCAAGACAACTTTTTATCACTAGCGCTCAAGGAAATAAGACAAAAAAAATTCGCCATACAGTTGCGGCCCACATTAGTGTGCAGGCTGTAGATTATTGTAGTGGAAGGTGCTAAATAAAAACACACACAATTTATTAGACCGGTGTGTCATAAACTTTATCGTTACTTTCTTTTTTTGTTGTTTCCTGTGAAAATAATTAATAAAAATTGCCAAAGTTTCATAATTTTTTTCAAATATTAGGTCCTTACATATGAAATTGGCGTTTTGCCGTCCTGGCAACTTTGATCTCAAATATCTTCTCTTTGGTTAGGAATTCCAAATTCAAATTTATACAGCTATTTACTCATGTATTTGTGTTTCGTAAATTATAATTCATTTGTTTTTTTCCTTAATTGTTTTTTAAAGGAAACACAGTGCGTTTTTGGTTCCAACCACGGACATATGAATATATCTGGACCTGCCCTAAGTGATAAAAACGTATTATTTCCCCCTCGCCATGGAACCGGCTGGAGCTCCTCCTTGGCGCCAGTTCGCCCCATGTGGAGGGGATAGAGAATCGCTTGAATCTAAAATGTGTGACGTCATCATTCTTGCCGTGGGCAGCGCGAAGCTAACATCTATACATTTAACGAAAAAATAACACGCCAAAACAGTAGCTTGTGCTATACAACATACCTACATATCAGTGTGCACATAAATGTGGGCGGTTCCTTAGTGTGCTCGTCGCTGGTTACAGGGGTAAGTAAATTATGAAACATTTGTAAAAGTGTCTTAACTAAACACGGCAAAAAAATATTGCTATGTGAAAACGGGCGAATCTTTTTGGGGTGTACATTTGGCCTACGCAAATATTTTATTATCGTGGCAAGCAATTCGCGCTCCCATGTAAAAAGGTCTATTCATTCAAAGCAGATTTTGCTTTTAAGAACTAAATGATGATATTATAATGCGAGATGCCTATATACTGTCAGATTAATTTTTCAACCAATGACAGTCATCTTCCCCTCTTCGTACCGCCATAGTTGATTTTTCCCCTCACCTGTTATTTCTGGTCTATTGAATTTGGATGTCTATGGTTCCAACGTTTTCGTTCTGGAAATGTCGACCTGCAGAACAAGCCCCGTGGACGGCCGGAGACCAAAGTTGATAATTAAGAATTGAAGGCTGTTGTGGAAGCGGATCCATCGCAAACCACGTCCGAGTTAGCTGCAGGCTGCGGTGTTAGTGATAAAACTATTTTATTCCACTTGAAGCAAATTGGGAGGGTGAAAAAGCTTGAAAGGTCGGTACCTCACGAATTGAGTGAAGCAAATCAACAAACGCGCGTTAGAACGCTAGACCACACCCTGCACAACAGACGGCTACCAAATTAGAGGAGCTTCAATTAGAATGTCTAAGACATCCACCGTACTCTCCGGACCTTGCCCCAACAGATTACCATTTTTTTCGAAATTTGGATAACTTCTTGCAAGGGAAAAAAATTCACCTCCGATGGGGCAGTCCAAACCGCCTTCAAAGATTTTATTGATTCCCGTCCGAACGGTTTTTTTAGTAAAGGGATCGATGAACTACCTATGAGATGGCAAAAGTGCATAGATAGCAATGGTACATACTTTGATTAAATAAATACTTTATATTAAAAAAAAAAAGATTTTATGTTCCTCCCATACAAGACGCCAATTTCATATGTAAGGACCTAATATCTTTGGTTTCATAAAGGTGTACATTTGAATTAGTTTGTGGTTCACTTTTAGATTTGGAGATTTGGTAGTGTTTTTTTTTCTTATAGTGTTTAGATCATATTTTACACCACGATATTAAGGGAGACCCAACGATTTCTAAGAAATCTTTATAAGTTGTTTCCAAAAGCGAACAAATTATCCTGAGAGGTTAAAAATTAAACTCGATTTAATCATTTTTATTTTTATTTTAACTTTATGAGTAAAACCTCAAATTGTAATATTTAATTAAACGAAGACAATATAAGCGAAAGTCAGTCGAAAATCTGCGAACAGAAAAATCAGAAAAAGATATTGACACCGCTGGGACTTGAACCCAGGACCTCTTGCTTGACCTCTTGACCTCAAGCAAGAGGTCCTGGGTTCAAGTCCCAGCGGTGTCAATATCTTTTTCTGATTTTTCTGTTCTCAGATTTTCGACTGACTTTCGCTTATATTGTCTTCGTTTAATTAAATATTTCGATTTAATCAGTTTGAAAATAGATAGGTGATTAATTGGTTAGTGATAAGTAAGCAAGATTCTATATAATTATGAAAATAATGATTGAGCGATGTGTAAGAAATAGGTGTAAAAGTACGGCGCATGCGCGGATGGCAACCTACCTAGTGTTTTGAATTGAGTTGATCCTAGAATGTGAAAAACGAACTTCTTTGTAAGTTTTTATTATTTAATATTTATAAATATTCATTAACTAAATGAACCATTACATTTCCGTACCTCGAAGGGTGGGCTTAGGTGATTCAATGATGCACAAGTTTGCCCTATCTCCTTACACACCCCTTGCTTCATTCGCATACACAAACTCATTCTAATTAATTCTAGTATTCTGGATCCTTGACGCGACTCGAATACTAGATCAGGTGTTGGATTCACTCGATTATCTCTGGAACTTCTCGGACTTTCCACTCACGTGTCACGTATTCTCTTTACAATCATTTCATTGTCTACCCCTGCACGTGTCCAAACCAAACCACCCAAGCGTCTTTTTCTTAACATTAAGTGATCGAATTACCAAAACAAATTAATTAAACCTTCTCTCTGAATGTCTTCCTTTGTATCTTTAAAATCTACAAATTTTCTTGTAGTGTGGGTAGTTTTTCAGATTGTTTCCACAAACTTTTATGTATCTTTACCATAAACAGAAATACCATATATTTATATTTTTATCGCCACTTTTTCATTTGAGAATCGCTGGCTCTTATAATTTTCATAGAGTTATTGTCTTAAACACTGTACAAACAATATCAACCTATTATTTCACTGTTGATTAAAGACTCAGTTGAATAAATCATTACCTGAACTATGTACCGGCGTTGCACGGGTATTAGTTGATATAAATAAAACGTAATTTAATTTTATGCCCATCAAACTTTTTTATATCCAATTTCTCACCATGTATAAATTTACGCTATGTTCTATATATCGTGCAAAAAACCTGCTTGGTTTTCGCGTGTTTATAACTTTTTTTGATAAAATCGTGATTCGTTTTAACATCTTTAAATTATAGAACAAAAAACTTTCCAATTTTCTAAGTTTAGATAGAAATCTTGTGTTTCGTGTTAATTATCACACTAGACTTGCAAGATGAAGATATCAAGTTTGTTTATCCTAACTAACCTATCGATTTATATTTTCAGTTCGTCCAATTTTAACATCTAGATTTAACACGGATAGAAATGTTTTTAGTTCATCATTCACACTACATCTTACCAAAAAGGTTAAAAAACAACTGTCTAATTCAAAAACAACAAAGCTAAATGTTATCCTGCCGCTGAGAGCTACGTTATACCGTCCCTTTCGATGTGTATTATATCGTTTGTAAAAAAGAAAGAAATTTCGACAGAGCTACCCTCGGTTAGGGATGCAACGATATATCGGAAAACCGATAAATAACAATATATCGAAATATCAATATCGAAAACTTAATATATCGTATCGAAATATCGAAAAACCCGACAAAATTAAAATACCTACAAAATCGGGTAAAATGTTATTATTGACAACACTGACTGTTCAGAGGATGAAGATAAAGGTGAATTTGATTTTTGAAAGTACCATAAATCTTTGACTCACACGCAAATAAAAAGAAAAAAACCTGACAGTGACGACGAGCTTATTTTATATCTTTCCGCTCCTGTAAATTCTCTAAAAGTAAACATTCTGGTAATATGGTAAGAGATGCAAGGTGTGTATCCCAATATTTTTAAAGGGGCAATGAGTCGTCTACCAATTGTGGCAACCAAGTGTTCCTTCTGAACGTGTTTTTCCAAAGGCAGGAGCCACTATAACGGAAGCACACTGTCAACGTTACTATTTTTTAAGTTCGATAGCTGGTACAAAAAACTGGAATTAATTTTTTTTAAATAAATTTATGAAAAAAAACATTTTATATACCTAACCAAATTAAGTGATTATTCACATCGGTACGTAATTATATTCATATGTAGGTACATAAATAATTATATACATACATAATTGATACATATGATGTTAAAATCATGGCTATTAGGGAGTAATCTTATGGAGTAATCTTATGTATTAAGTTTATATTCTGTTCACTCTCACCATGTACTAATTTGCAATTGTGTTGTTAATGACTTGTGTGGTATATACTAAACTGTCTAATGATATTTAAAAAAAAAATTCTTAATCTACATTTTCTCACCATAAAATACGGTCTCTGAATAATAATTATCAACATTGCATATCACATTATCACAATGTTTTAGTGTTTATATATAAATATGTTTATGGTTAATATGTTGTTATGTGTGTATGTTGTTGCCACGCTGACGCGTTGAGGATTATTTAATGTATTGTATTGTTTTAAGTTAATCTGTGATTTAAGTAATTTTATACAATAAAAAAAAAAAAAATAAAATAAATATACGTTTGATATAACTAAAACTACATTTGATTTCTAAATGCTTTAAAAAAAGAAGACATATCGATATATCAGCCTACTAGACCGATATACCGATATATCAATATCGACTTAATTCGATATATATCGATATCGAAATATCGATATTTTTAAAAACCTTGCATCCCTATTCGCGATATGTCAGTATTTGGTAGATAGTGTGGTAACTTGATATGCTTGACGATCGCCTGCTTTCGTACCTTTGAGTTTGGTCTTGATTTTTGATCAACGATAGTGTCAATTAATTTAACCTACTTGTTTAACATATTGGAAATTGAAGGTTCGTTGAATTTCATAAAGTCTTTCAACTTCCTTACTCTCTCTATTTTATCATTCCGTTGAAATATTACACTGATATTGAGAGTTTATTAAATGGATATTTCACGATATATTCATCTTACAAATGGTATGTGATTAATTTTTGAAGTAAAACTTCTTTACGCACGCTCGACTTGGGGGGTGAGCTGGTGAATGCGTTACGAAAAGTGATGATTGTTACGAAAAATGTGATGCGAACGGTAATCGATGCGAACGGTGATCGATTACTAGGCGAACGGTCGGGCCTTTACGCACGCTTGACTTGGGGAGTGATAAGGATAAGGATAAGGATAAGGATAAGGATAAGGATGAGGATGAGGATGAGGATGAGGATGAGGATGAGGATGAGGATGAGGATGAGGATGAGGATGAGGATGAGGATGAGGATGAGAATGAGGATGGGGATGGGGATGGGGATGGGGATGGGGATGGGGATGGGGATGGGGATGGGGATGGGGATGGGGATGGGGATGGGGATGGGGATGGGGATGGGGATGGGGATGGGGATGGGGATGGGGATGGGGATGGGGATGGGGATGGGGATGGGGATGGGGATGGGGATGGGGATGGGGATGGGGATGGGGATGGGGATGGGGATGGGGATGGGGATGGGGATGGGGATGGGGATGGGGATGGGGATGGGGATGGGGATGGGGATGGGGGTGGGGACGAGGACGGGGACGGGGACGGGGACGGGGATAGGGTGCGGATACGGATGGGGATGAGGATGAGGATGAGGATGAGGATGAGGATGAGGATGAGGATGAGGATAAGGATGAGGATAAGAGGGAGATATAAGTTAGTGAAGTTTCACTTCAGTCGTGTGGTCTAAAGCACACTGGTTTTTTTTTTAAACCTTCTTCCGTTAATATTAGAGAACTGAATTCCCGTTCTGTGAATAAAGCCAAATATTTATGAGCATTTTGTTAATTCCAATGCGACGCCTGCATTGAAAAGCTAATTGTTCTTATTTATTCTATGGTCGCCTGATATTTCTAGCCTTTATCTGTTTCGAGATTTTCATCAACTAAAATCATTCGTGACCTAAAACCACTTTCCACCTTTTAATTTAAATTAATTTCTCACCTGTGTATTTTTCCCCTTTATCAGAGGAGTCCCGATTTTTAGAGCCAGTATTTGCTAGCCCCTCAGGCCTCGACCATATTTTGTCGGAGTGTCAAAATATTCCCGCTTTGCAATAAAATCCAAATAATTGTAATATTTCTGAACATATCATAAAACTAAAAACTGCTTATGAAAGGTGATAAATACGCTGTCAAATTATATAAGTCTAAAATTTTGCATACAAACATAGTTTTAAAAATGGCTTAGGTACATTTCGTTTTTTCTAACAAAAATTACTGATAACGAAAAAAAATAAAAACACTTGCACATGTTATTGTCCCCTCACTTTTTGTAGTTCCATGTAAAAATAATTCATAAAAAATTCACGGAGTTTAATTTAATTAAATTCAAGGAATTTATAAATTGAAATGTAATGATTGTGATTTCTTTTATATAGGTAAAACTTCGAGAAACTTTGAAATAAGGATTAAAGAGCATATGAAAGCTTCAAATAATAATAGTTTCTCGGAGTTTGCCAACCATTTAATAGAAACTAGTCATACCTTTAATTTTAATAGTGGAATAGAATTAATACATTGTAATGTCAATGGCTTTCAGTTAGATACATTAGAAATTTTAGAGATTAGAAAGAGCGTTAATGCAAATTTAAATATTATTAATAATCAAAAATTGTTTTTAAATGACCCATTATTAAATATATTCCCCTTTTAAATTTTTTAAAAATTTTTAATTGTTCTATATTGCCCCTCGTCCCTTACACATTATTTTCTTTCAAATTTTATTATTGTTTATGTCTATTATTTTTCTCTATTACCTATTTATGTCTATTTTTAAAAATTAGTTCTGTCAAAACCCTGAGGAAGTCAGCTTTGCTGACGAAACATGTCGGTTTTTGGAAATAATTAAGTGGTTAATACAACGTTATTTATTAATTTGAATTTAAAATGTTACCACAAAATAATTTGGCACTAGTAGAAGATGTGATTAATTTTTTTTTTTCAAATTGTAATCCGAAATTTTAGATTCATAAAGGTGTAGGTACATTTTACTTCTTTTTCTGTTAACTTTGAATGTAATGTTACTTGAATGTAAAGCGTGGTATTTTCTCTTTCTAACACCGTTTATACCATATTTCTCACTATCATAGTAAGGGAGACACATCGATATCTATGAGACTTACATGAGTTGTTCCGAAAAGCGAACAAATTGTCTGAGGGGTCAATGCGGGCTTAATAATGCCTACTAGCCATTTTCCAAAAGAACTAGTCTAAAATTGCTTCTCATTCTGCAGATATCAATTCATTTTAAAAACGTAAGAAAATAAGCATTTCAAAGCGTTTTTAAAAGATAGTAAATCTTTAAAATAAGATTCAACAACGGCTTGCCGTCTTAATTGTGCTTCATTGATGTTAAACATATCGTCAACTGACGTGAACGGTGTTTAAGAGGGTATAACCAGAGAAAACCGGAAATATGTCATTTTTAAATCAAATTTTCGACGTATTGACTCTTTTCCACAAAAAAAAATATAAATTGATTTCGAAAGATTGTTCTTTTATCTAGTAACCCCATTTTTTTAATTTTGAGAAAAAATGTTTATTTTTAGTAGAATAAGGTTATTCCATAGGTCGTTGGCAGATTTGTTAAATTTTCAAACGAAAAATCTTATTTTACAAGACATATTGTAATCATACATTATCGTAAATCAATACGTTATCTAGTAAACGCTTGTTTCAAATTTTTAATTTTAGTTCAAATAAAATCGTTAAAAAAATATCCGGACACTTATTTATGACGAAAATATCTCTATTTTGGCTATTTATTTACGGTATTACAAATTAATATATTTAAGTTTTTTTACATCCTTATTTTGCTTAGGCATTATTGAAAAATGATAAATATTTAATAAAAAAATAATAACCAAAAGTACATAATTTTAATAGTTTTATCATCAAGCTTTTCAGCATCTTTTGATGTAGATATAAATTAAAGCAAATTTGGAATGAAATAAAATCGATATTGAGTTATAATTTTAAAAAGTTGGTACGGAGAATAATTAATCTTTCACATTGGAACCGCCCTGTATGATCATAAAAACATCTTTCGGCGAAATTGGGATTTTCGGCCGCTGGCTGGTTAAAGGATCTTAACCCCATCAGCCTTACTCATCATGAAACCGTACCACGGCTCTGTAGCGTCGCTGTAGCTACACAGTAAGCCTACACTGCTCAGGGTAAAAATCTACTCATCATCATAATGTTTCTCGACAGCTGTTATGATTTTTTTACGGTAGCAACACTGCTGCAAAAACGCGGCCAATTTAGCATTTCGCGGCGTGTTGCCAACTTTACGTTTATTCATACGTCAACATCAGTCAACACAACGTTGACTTTGGTAAATCTATATTTAGACCTAAAATCTCCTTCTGTAAGTGCCGCAAATGGATCGTACCTTTTTTTGAACCTTTTACGTAGCCGTGGTGCACGAATGCCGCGAATACGGTCAATATTTGCCAAAGCTCCGTTCAAAACGTCAAGATTCTCACAAAAGTTCGCCATTTCGTCAGTTACAACCGTAGGTACTGAGTTAACCCTGGTGATCGGGTGGTTTAAATTCTGACAGCTACTACATCTCCCGTACAGCGACGCGGGAAGAACACGCGCATGCGCGCGATTAACCCACCATCTTGAGTAACAATTTCACCTAACCCGGTCTTGCTCCGAGGTTGTATCTTATTTTGCGATGATGAGTAAGGCTGCATGTGTGCAACATGAAAACTATTTTTATAACGATGTATTGTCAATCAGTACCCCCCTATCCTACACAGATTCAAGTAAGCTGATAGATGATCAAGTGTTTAAAGGCTCCACACAGGCTGTGTTTAGAGCAACCGAACGTTACCTAGAAGACTTCAAGAAAGAAAACGAGAAACAAACTTCCTCAAATTGCACTCAACCTACCAACATTAATAATGTGTTGTAATAAATTATCCCATGCTGTGTTAAACGCCCCACCGCCCTCGTCCCATCTATTTTGTTTGACGTTATAATCCTATTTTCGACGATGGCGAAACCTATATTTATCTCAGCAGTTCATCGGACTATACTCGTAACATCCTGCTCCGCCTTACTTGTAATAATTAAAAAAGATTTATCTTTGAAACTTTAGTATCTATAGGCAAAAAGTTTTGTTTCTGACCATGCGTTAAAGATTTTGGCACTGCGAAACCTCGGAATAAAATAATGCTCACTGAACTAAAAATTTATGCACGTCCGATTAGGGTTGCCATACGTCCGGAATTTTCCGGACATGTCCGGAAATATAGGTCTTTGTCCGGAATGCGGGGGGAATCCTAAACAGTCCGGAATTTCTACAGTTAAGTGGAGATTGATATAAAAAATTAAATAAACCAAATTATTTTTATTACAAATCAAAGTAAAAACATCACTTCTGATGTTTAATGCTCCCGGAAATATCGTTCAACACCTCCGAATCTTTAGTAATAGTTTTTAAGAACATTTCGCAAGTAATGTTAATTGGGTTCCCGTTAAGGAAAAGACCCTTTCTACTACATTGGCATTTTGTTCCTGCATAGCAAATATATAAAAACATATCTTTGTTAATTCCTCGTCCAGCTGCTTTCAGAATAATGGTCCATTGGTTTGGCATTTTATCTCAAAACTTGGAATTTTTTTCAAATTTCGGGAATTTTCTCCGGTATTTTGAGTTTTTGTTCTGGGAACCCTACGTGCGATATCTCTGGCTTGCCATTGATGATATAACTTATGAAGAAGGTTATTTACTAACAGAGTAATAATAGAAAGTTGGTAAACAATATGCATATCGTCAAACTCATTTTCACGTCATTTTTATATGTTTTTATGTTTGTTTTCTTTGTAGGTAGTACTTTCAAAACAGTTGTTTTTGATCGCTCAATTTGTTGTATGAAAAGAGCCGTTAATTTATTGTTGCCTGTTTTAAATCGATTGTTTTGTTCCGTCTGTAATTTTGTGTGTACGTTCCGGTTCCGTTTCAAGATGGTGGCCGTTTTAATGTTCAGTGAAGATTTTTTTACAAAATGCGAAATCGTAGTTTATTCGGACTTTCGTATGTTTTCAATATTATGGTACCTACCTGCCTGAAGAAAAACGAATTGTAAATTGAGGTAGTGACTTTTCTTTGGACAAATTGCTTACATAAAATTTATGGGGGCAGGTACTTAATTACCTGCTTGCATATCTTATGATTTCAGCCGAAATTTTGGCTTTTGATTTATTAAGTGATAGTAAGAAAGGTCTGTAGTTCACAGAACTAACTTTCCTAAATGCATACCAATTAAAGGTAAGAAATACCTACCTTTTTTAATTGTTAATATTAGTGTAAGCTGAAGATATGAACCCCCATTAACTAATATAATCTTGCTAGATACATACATAAAGGTATACCTATTTATTACATCCTCAGCGTTAATAATATTTTATTTATTTATTTATTGTTGTTATACGCCCGTAGGGGCTTTTACATAGATTAGAAAATAATATTTAAGATATCAAGGATTACACATAATAGAATTTATACCAAAAGTTATAAAAGTGAAAAAACTTTTAAGAATATACAAGTAGTTTTTAAAGAAAAAAAAAACCACTTGTATAATCTTGTGGAAAACCGTGAAACATTTTAAACAATGTAATATTTAACAATAACATAGAACAAAATATAATATAAACATTACAATAACAAATCAAATCGTTAAATATATTATACCCATGTTACAATAATTTGTAGGATTCCACAAAGTGTTGGTTTAAATTGCATTTTAGAATGTAAAGGGAATCAGCGAATACATCTACAATACCACCAAACTTGTTGCCTAAATAATGCATCCTATTGGTAAGTGAGTGTGATTGATAGTTAGTTGTGTATGTGTTGCAAAAGAATGTTATATTTTGTCTAGTATTCCTTGTCGGTACATGAAGTTTAATAGTAGCAACGTTGGCAGGGCTGTCAATTAGGTTGTTCATAATTCTGTACAATAAAATTAGGTCTGAAATGATTCTTCTGTCAGACAGCGTAATTAAATTTAGTCGATTCATTTAACTTAAATAATTAATGTTTTCTATTGGAATTTTGAGTTTGAAATTTAAGTACCTAAGAAATTTTTGTTGAACTCGTTCTATTTTGTTAGAGTGTACTTTATAGAAAGGGGACCAAATAGGTGAATTATATTCTACTTGACATCTAACTAATGAAATGTAGAGTGTTTTCATGCAATCCAAGGACTTAAAATCAGTTTGGGTTCTACAAAGAAAGCCAAGAATCTTTAAAGCCTTATTATTTATATTAGGGAACGTACCCATACTACGTGACCAACTTTTTGCAATTTTTAACCCCCCCCCCCCCCCCGGTGACCAAAATCCTAAGCAACCCGCCGCTCATTTGTATGGAGCGTGACATTTTGAAGACCCCCCCCCCCCCCTAAACGTGTCACGTAGTATGGGTAAGTTCCCTTATCTGTATGTGGTGTGAACGTTAAGTTTGAATCGAATATTACTCCCAAGTCGCGAATTTGTAATACTGGTGTTAATTTAACATTATTTAAATTATATTCATGTACAATATAAGAATGAGTATTGTATTATATTGTCGAATTATTATCGTATATGCATGCGTTCAATGTGACAACTAAAAGAAAATTGCCAGCATTTAAAATTAAATTACGTGTAGTTCATAAAGACCTAACCAGAGCGTTCCTTTCTTCCGCTCCATAATTCCAAATAGTTGGCTAAATCCAACTTTCGATTCAGCGCCAAAAGACGAAACGCCCCCTGGCATTCTCTGTTCTCTAGTTTTAGTCCACATCCCTCGCGATCACTTGAACTGTTGCACTATTGACTTATTGCTTCGATGACCTTTCGGCGCCGACCAATATAACAAATGGCATATAATTTACTCTTATCACCACAATAAACTTTAATGCTACGTGATTGTTGCTAAACACTGTTCTGCAAGAAGTGTTATGATTTGAGGATGAAAGATTAAAGTACATATATCAGGGTGGCCACAGACCTGGAAAACCTGGAATACCTGGAATTATCAGGGAATTTTACCGAACCTGGAATTATCAGGGAAATGTCAGGGAATTTCAAAATTTTTTTAGAATATCAGGGAATTCCAAAAATAAAATTAAATTCGTTATTTTGCGATTTGTGAAATCCCAAAGTTGTTTTATTATTGCTTTATTGCGGTGTTTTAAATAGGTACATAGTTATCTATATCCTAATACAATCCTTTTATACAAATATCTTCAATGCTCCGTACATCAATGACTTTTGACTCGTTTTTTTCCTGAAGGGGAGTCTTAGTTCATTTCTTTTCCTCGTCTTATGGTGTTGCTTTGTAGTTAATAAATTTTTCTTAGGAATTCAATAGACCTATGGCCATTGATTATTTTGTAGATTAACAATATACTATTGAAGTAAATAATTTGTTTGAATGACAAGATATTTAACTCCTTCAACATTTTCTTGACTGAAGTGTACCTATTTTTCTTCAATATAGTTCTCATTGCTCTGTTTTGTAGAATTGTCATTTGTTTCATTAATCCGTCGTTGGCTAAGAATAGAATGCTGCTACAGTAATTTATGTGTGGTACAATGATTGCGTTTTGCACATTTTTACTGGAGACTGTGTCAAGGAATCTTCTTATTCTTCCCAACAGTGAAATTTTCTTGGCAATCTTTTTAATAATTGGTTTTGTATTTTGAGCGAAAGTCAATTTGGAGTCAGTTATTACTCCCAAATATTTAATTTAAAATACTTCTTTCAAAACTTCACGGTTTATCAATATGTCTTTTTTTTGTTTGCGTTACTCGTTTTCCAATGTTCATAGACATAGTTTTGTTTTCATTCAATTTTAGTTTATTTTTCTTCAGCCATATTGATATATTATGTAGGTCTTCATTTAAATGATTCATTATGAGTTCATAATATTCTCCTGCTATATACAAGGTGGCGCAAATTAATCACCCTATCGGAAGATGTTATAATTTTTGCAAACGTCAATCATATTTTACATTTGTGAACTAGACAGCTACAGAATACAAACAGACAAGCAATGGAGCGCTATGCTCCGCAAGAACGTGGAATAATTGTGTCGATTTAAGCTTTAACGCTTTTAGTGATTTTGTGTCAAAAGTCACCATGAGCGACGAGGCGCATTTCCGCTTAAACGGTTACGCCAATAAGCATAATATTCGTTTGTGGGGCACTGAAAATCCGCGTGTGATACACGAAAAGCCATTACATCCACTCAAAGCCACTGTGTGGTGTGGCGTTGACGCGGGAGGAGTGATCGGGCCATATTTTTTGAGGACGCCATTGGCATTACGGTCACTGTTACTGGCGAACGCTACAGAGCCATGATAAACGACTTCTTACTTCCGGAATTGGATGAGCGGGGCTTGGTGAACATGTGGTTTCAACAAGACGGTGCAACCGCATACACAGCATGAGCCACAATGGATATTGTGAAGGAAACGTTTCCTGGTCGCGTAATCTCTCGTTTTGGCGATTTGGTATGGCCAGCAAGATCGCCCGATTTAACCATTCCAGACTTCTTTCTTTGGAGCTATTTGAAGTCGCGGGTTTACGCCAACAAGCCTCAGACAATCGCAGCCCTTAAGGAGAATATTCGACAGGAATGCGAACAGTTATCACCGGAAATCTTGAGGAAAGTCATGGAAAATGCGATAAAACGTGCACAAATTTGTATCAACACTGGCGGCAGTCACTTGACGGATATCATCTTTTCCACTTACAGAATAAAATTGTAAAAGTCCAAACAAAGATTTTTATTATTCAAAATCATTTTTTTTTATTTAGTAAAAAAGTTATTAAAAAACAAAATTGGATGATTAATTTTGCGCCACCCTGTATATCAATGCGTCGTCTGCCATACTTTTACCATATCTTTAATGTACATTATAAAAAGAATAGGTCCGAGAACAGACCCTTATGGTACTCCCAATGTAATCTTCATTGGTTCGGAGATTGTCTCACCCACTTTTGTGGTTTGATATCTGTTAGTTAAATAATCCTTGAATCAATTCAATGCCTTTCCTTTTATTCCATTTTTAGATAGTTTTTTCTATTCTATCTATCGTTTCAAAAGCTTGAAAATAGTCTTCAGGCGAAATATCATAGATTTGTAACAAGTGTATTTTGTTTTTAATAGATTATTGTGATGCATAGAAATAATAAATGCTGTAGATGACAGAATTCCCTTTATTATTTATCTAACGAACGATATCCCCTTATATCAAATTAAACTTATCAGGGAAAAATGTAGAAACTGCCCTGGAAAACCTGGAATTATCAGGGAATTTTGAAATCCGTTTTTTGTGGCCACCCTGTATATGTACCTTTTTGCTGAGTTGTTTTTCCTCTAAGTAATTTTTAAATTTTAGATGGGCCCTTACTGGTAAATCGTTTTTTTCTTTTTTCGAGAATGGCAACAATTTTGTTCCGTTGCCTCTTCATTCCCCGCAACTCCATTTCGATCGCCGTGGAAGTAGGCAATCTGACGAAACAAGTAATCTAATTCGGACAAATTACATAATTATTCTTTGAAAGCAAAACATAATTCTAATTCTTTCATGCTGTGAAAAAAGGGACTGTACGCAAAACAGTTGACCCCGATTGATCCTCTCCCGATCCTTAGTTACAGTATTTAATATTTCAATGTGATCTAAATTGTAGACATTTTTTAATGTAAGAGTAGTAGCTAATAATAATAGCTAGTAGGTAAAAACGCGCTTCCGCGGAAAAACTATAATGTGAAAACGTCAATAGTTCTATTTGAATATTATAGATGGCAGCACTGCCGTTTGTATCTATTACGTGAAGCGTGTGTGTACGACAGAAGCAAGCGTATTAATAATATAGAAGACGAGTGAGTACGACAGACGCTATCGTATTAATTATATAGAAATAAATAAAAAGAAATAAAATATTATATACATCCTTTGTTTTAAGTCACTTTATTGTTATTTTTTAGTCTACCGGTTTCGGTACCTCCGTACCATCATCAGGACTGTTTTATAACACTTTATATACAAACTTTCGCGTTTATAATACGAGTTGATGTTTCAATAAAAATCCATTTAGTAATTTTTGCTTGAAAGAGTAACAAACACACATACATCCATAAAAACTTTCGCGTTTATAATACGAGTATTAGTAAGATTGGATGATTTATGTAGCGCCGTTAGTTGTAAAACATCACCTAAATAGCGCTGTACAAATATGTATCTTTTTACTAACTAAAGACTCGACAAACAAGAGTAAATTTTAGGCCAGTTGTTTGAATAATTCAAATCAAATCAAATCAAATCAAAAAATATTTATTGTAAAATAAAAATTACAAAAGGTGTAGCTTATGGGTAGACCCCATTTCTTCCAGTTAACCACATTTATTTAATTACAATGTTTATATAATATTATTTGTTTTATTATAATTACAATGTTTATACAGATAAAATAACAATATATCAATGAAAAAAAAAAAAATACAAATATATATACCAATAAAAATAGGCGTTTCATTTACGTGAGGTATTCACTCAACGTGTAATGACATTTATTAACAAGGAAAGTTTTTAGTGACGATTTGAATTTGTGTGTATCTTGTATTTGTTTAATGTTATGTGGAAGGTTGTTATATACTTTAATGGCCATGTAGTATGGTCCTTTTTGGAATATTGTTTTGTTTGCTGTTGGTATTAATAGGTTTTCTGTGAGCCTTGTAGCGTATTTATGTGTTGAGTTTTTTAGTGGGAACTTGTCTGTAGATGATCGCACTAACATGCATAACTCCATTATATATATGTCTGTGACTGTCAGAATTTTCAGATTTTTAAACATAGGTCTACATGAATCTAAACGACCAGAGTTTGTAATTTTTCTTATGCATCTCTTTTGTATGATGAAGACATCTTTGGCGTTTACCGAGTTTCCCCAGAAAATAATACCGTATTTTATTATTGAATATACATAACCATAGTATGCGGCTATTACTGATTCGGTGTTCATTATTTTTCTCAAGGTACCCAGAACATAAGAAAAACTACTGATTTTTGCTACAATTTTTGAGACATGTTTGTATTCATCAAATTTCCATGTTAATTTTCAAGTTCTCTTAATATTTCAGTTATGTAAAACGGCTGGCCAATTATGGTATAATAAGAAATCTTGAATAGAACCTTTACAGAACATTTTTTTTTTTTTACAGTGAATACCGCACAAGAATCTCAACTGCTCCCGTCTGGAGCCAGTGAGACTATGGCATCCCCAATTGGGGTATGTTGTGAGGCTGAAGGTAGTGGGGAGGGGAAGGAGGTGGGGAAGAGGAAGATTTGGGAAGTACCTGGCTATTCAGATCTGGTCACCAAACACGGCTAAAGCCATTTTTAAGTAACGTTTCAATTCTGAATGGTGGTCTTACACCAGGGCGATACTAATAGTATCTTCCACTCTGAAACATGCCGCAAATATACTATATATTATTTTAAATGAATTAATCGTGAAATAACACAAATTAATCAAGTAAAATTTATTTGCGCATGTCGGGTTCGAACCCACGACCTCCGGATTGTGAGTCAAGAGTCTTACCCACTGGACTACGGAGGTCGTCAAAAATTAACTTTGAAATTTCATGAAATGTTCAAACGCTGTGAAACAATCCGTCCTGAAATAGACTTCCGACCTACTAGTAGCACAAACTTCGGAATTACTTTTATAAAATTTGTTGAGGTTTTCATCATATTTGCTTGTTTTATAATCATGAACAACTTTTTGAAGACCATTGTTATTGATTATCTTGAAGAATTGCAGCAATTTCCGCAATCAATCCAATCATTTCAATTGGTATAGTGGATGGTTTGTTGAATTTACTGTGCAAATATTAAATTATCAGGTTTATAGTGTATATATCGAATGATTGATTTTGGTAGATCGACTTTTGACGATCCATTTACAGATATTTCAAAAAGCTGCTCTCTTTCCAAAAGCTTTCGCCCGTTAATCAATCTCCAATCGGTGAAAGGGTTTTGATGTGACGGCTGTTTCGGCTGTTTGCGAATGCTACGCGCGTGCCGTTTCCATTGTAATTTTATTATTTCATTTCGCAGCCATTGTTTTCCCCGTGCGACCGTGTGGTCTTTATAAGTCGATAATTTATCCCCGCGCAGTGCCATCGTTGCTGATTCAATCGAAAGTTGAACTTATTGAGGAAGTGTATTTTAATTCTGAGAAAGCTTTTCACTTTATTGAGCATCTGTGTTTTGCTTTCGTTAAATATACCAGTGTGTCTCGATAGTTTGAGACTTTATTTTTGGTGATATTTCCCTTTAATATCAATATTAAATTCCCTAATCCATGAATCTGCAGCTGTATCAGATTTTTTTTAGTCTACAAAACAGTCTCTGTTATGGAGACGGGGCCCAGTTCTTTAGCGCTTCGAATATGGCCATGCAGCTGCAGAAAGATGTTTCAAACTTCGGCCTCTTTAAACCGCCGCTACCCGAATTTCTACAGATTTCTTACATATCCCCTTAACATTTGAAGTTTTTAAGCTCTTAAAAAAATATATGTTATTTTTTAAGATAATATCTATACATTATCTAGAAATTCCCTCCGTATGTATCTATAACGTAAGTATGCTCCGAAAATTATTATTTTCACGTCTGTTTCACTTATTTTACAAGTTATATGTATGAAAAAATTCACAGTGTTTCTTTAAATGCTGTTTTAAACAGCCCCCAAGAGATTTTTGCTCTATTTTAAACGAGATGTGTTTTATTAAACATTTTCACAATTTTCGCTTCAATTTTACCGTTTTAAATATTACCGCACTCTCTCCAACACACGTAATTACATATCTCTCCATCTTCTCCTTTTTGAGCGGGGATACTTTTATTTTTATTTTTCTGCGATTGACAGCGGTTCAAAATTGGACCACATTTTTATTAAAATTCGGAGGCATGATTTTTTTAATGTGAACGGAAATATTCAAAATAATCTCCCAAAAATCCCGAGCAGTCGGAAGAAAAGTTTTGAATCGCACTGTCGCTCGAGTGGTTAATGCTCGGGCCACATGAGGCTTGTATTTCAAGCCAGGATAACAAGCTGATATGCCGACGTTCTGTCCTGGTAAGATCCTGGCTTACTCTCCAGGCATGGCAAAAGTAATCTTGCTTGGCAAACTGAATAATATTCTGATCCTGATGTGTCGGATTACAGGGGGCGCCGGATTAGCCAGGGATCGGATTACCGCGCGTCCACTAAATGAAAGGTATTTGTTTAATTTGACACACCTAACCATAGACATATGAATATATATGGACCTGCCCTAAGTGATAAAAGCGTATTATTTCCCCCTCCCCATACCGGTTCCTTGGAACCGGCTGGACTTGCGAGAGCCTCGCCTGAATATAAAAAATGTGACGTCATCATTCTTGTCCGGACCAGCGCCGAGCTCTCATCGTACATTTTACGAAATAACCTGGCAAAAATGCTAGCTTGTGCGATACATTACACCCTAAAATATGTCGATCATAACGAATGTGGGCGGTTCTTCAGTGTGCTCGTCGCTGGTTACAGGGGTAAGTAAATTATGAAACATTTGTAAAGGTGTCTTAACTAAATACGGCAACAAAATATTCGTCTGTGAAAAGATGCGAACTTTACTTTGCCGTATTTGGACTTCGCAAATATGTTAATAACGTGGCGAGCAATAGAATAGAATAGATAGAAGCAATAGATAGAATAGAATAGAATAGACCTTTTTACGCTCCCACGTAAAAAGGTCTATTCATTCAAAAGCAGATTTTACTTTTAAGAACTAAATGGTGATATTATAATGCGAGATGCCTATATACTGTCAGATCGACTTTTTAACGAATCACAGTCATCTTCCCCCTCTTCGTACCGCCATAGTTGATTTTTCCCCTCATCCTTATGTTCTCGTCTATTAAATTTGGATGTCTATGCGCACCTAACCTAATTTTTTGGCTTCACTGCAGTTTTAAATAACATTAATCAGTTACGATATAATCGTTCAATTGGTCACTAATATTCCATTAATAATAACAATTTTGCATTCATTGAGCAGTAGTCATTCGATCGTAGACTTATTAATCACAGTTTACCTTTCTAACTGGTGCAGCTACAGTGATTAAATATGGCACAGGTATCAAGTGACAAGGAATTATACATGTTGTCCGGATACTAGTGGTACCAGCGGGAAAATAGTGAATCGACATCATAATTATTATATTCATTGGTTAAATTATTAGCTGAAAAAAATTTATACAAAGAAAGGCATAATATTCCATACTTTTATCAAAGTCTCAAAATTCTTTCAGTGAGAGCAATTATGTGGTACAAAATTATATTTCAGCACATAAATAACCCTTTATATATAAACAGGCTGGAACACAATCATAATACTCGTTTTAACTTTAATGAAGGACTAATTGTACCTAAACATACAAATAAATATGGACAAAGAACGTTAAATTACATGATTCCCAGTTGTTTAAATATGCTTCCAGCTGAAATTAAAAACTGTACCCAAAACAAACAATTGGTGAACTTACTGAAGACTTGGCTTACGGAAAGAATTCATTTGTATTAGCTTACAATAACATATTACTTATTCTAAAGACTTTGTTATTCATGTTTTCATATTTTTTTTTTTATGTAAGTATATTTCTGTAAAAAATTTAATTTTATCTTATATCCATAATTGTAAAAATGTATCTAAGTATATTTCTGTAAAAAAAAAAAATATTTAATTTTATATTTTTAACTGTAAAAATGTAACTATTTAAATCACTATAATAAGATCTTTAATGTAAAGAACCCGTTAGACAAACTACTAAAAAGTAGTTTATCGGGACTTTTTGCCTTATATTTGTAAAATGTATAAAATAAATAAAAAAAAATCATTGTACTTTTGAAGTCGAATCTACATCACAATCATTGTACTTTTGGAGTCGAATCTACATCAAAATCATTGTACTTTTGCGGTATAACTTTTTGAAGTGAAAACTTCTTTAACACCGTTTGGATTTGAAACTCGATGAAACGAAAATTAATGACACTAAAAAGATACAAACACGTACACCTATATTAATTGGATTAAGCCTACGAGAGAATGAGATAGTATAATCGGTCTCCTCTCTGTGTGGTGCCTCGTAGCTTATCGGCCTCCTCTTTGTGCGGTGCTTCGTAGCCTCCCAACTCTTGTCTACTTTATTTTTCTGAAGGCTTCACTTCTACCGCTTTTGAATTGCACACTCCTTTTTTAATTTAAACTTTCGTTTTCGAGTTGGATGTTGGAATTTTTTAGGTCAAATTTTGAAAAATATCGGTCGATACGCAGTTACAATCAGCTTTTTATTGTTTTTTTTAAATAAGACGACTTGTATACCCTGATCTAATAATTTTTTAACCATTTTGTTGCCGAAAAAATATAATAATCGAAACTCTCTGCATGATAGCAGATGCAGTAACTGTCCTGGTGGCGTATTTACAATCCCTACCGCGTTTCAGTCGCTTTAAATTTTCAATATCAAAATTTAAATATTTAGAAATAAAATTATTAATTTCTAATATACACATTGGAAAGATTATTTTATCTAGATTTTAGAACAATTTTTGTTTTTGCAAAGTGATAAAAAATTATCAATACAGAGGTGTATTTACAATATATAGGATTAATATTATAATTTAAATATTTAGAAAAAAATTATTAATTTCTTATATACACATCAGAAAGATTATTTTATCTAGATTTTAGAACAATTTTTGTTTTTGCAAAGTGATAAAAAATAGCCAATATAGAGGTATATTTAAAATGTAAATTGTCGTTATCGCGACTGAATCGTTATAGGTTTTGTAAATACGCGTCCTGGAGCGCAGCGACTATGATATTTGTTGGAACTCTAAATTCATACGGAATAGTAGTTTTTCTTTGCAAAAATCGTTAGATTTTTTTCTGTGATAATCGTTTTACTTTAAGTTGTCATTAAAATAATTTAATTAACTGTGCCAATACCTATTACACAAAGGCAATCGATTTCTCTATAATTATGTAAATGAAAAATAAATTAAATGTAGTTTCCATGGACCTAGTTTAGCAGGTCAAAGAACTTAATATTTAACCGCTCGGTTTCATAGTTTATTGGTACCTAGAACAATAGCTGGATCATTTCTAGAGATTCGAATCATCCATATTCGCAACTCATCAACGGTGTGGGTTTTTTTATACAGCAGCTCTCCATGGATTCATCAACGACCATTTCGACCCAGCGATGAAATGTGCCATTTATAAAGTCGATCTGAATAACGAATTTGCAATTACATTAATATTATTGGTTATGATGACTATGGGAGATTTCCTTTATCACCTGAGGTGGAGCTAATCAAAACCTTCCATAAATAAAGCCTGAACACTGACAGGCAAGATGGCCGCCGATCTTGTTAAAACATAATTTACGACGTGTTTATTTATTTACTCCAGTTCTTGTGCGTAATAATATAACAGTCAAATACAAAACCGGTCTGAGGATTCAACATCTTCCTAAGTAAAGCCTAAACGCGGATAGCTAAGACGGGAGCATGTTTTTTAATTCAGTTTTTCGAAATCAATTGTTCGAATTTCAGTTTTTCGAAAGACTAATTTTTCGAACAGCAATTGGCCGAAAGACATATTTTTCGATAACTTTTAAAATATATATTTCACTTGCTTATGACTAACGAGATACTCGTACTTTTAGGTTAGGTTAGTTGATATTGTTCATTCTATAATAAAATACTCTTGTACGTACTGTATACGTACTTATAATAATTCGAAAAACTAGTGTTTCGGTCAATTCATGTTTGAAAAATATGTTTTCGAAAAATTGAAGTTCAAAAAATTGCATTCGAAAAATTGCAATTCGGTCAAATTACCTAGACCCGCTAAGACGACCCCGATTTTGTTCAAACCTAATTTCTTTTATTTTTTTTTATTTCAGTTTATGTAAAATAACAAGTTTCTTATGGTGATCGGAGCTAAATATTAAAATTTTGTAAAAAGATACATGCGTTTGTAGAAAATATGAAACTCGAAACAGATGTCTTTTATCAGTCATCTAAAAACCAATGAATGAACTGGTTCCATGCCAACTCAGAATGAAACCAACTCAGAAACACCTTAGGAGGTCATTAAAAGCTATGAAAACATCATTTTAAAATAGCCGGTAACCCTAACCTAACTTAACCTTAAATTTTTTTATCATCACTCTTAATTACCTTTCTGAGGTGCTTCTGAGTTGGCCGGTCACCGAATGAAATAAGTCATCGGGACGTTCTTTTTGGGGATTTTGCAGTATTTTCGGAGATTATGCAGTAGACCGCAGAACTTGTATTTGCGGGAAATCAACTTTGTCCTCCAGTGTGGAGGTAAATAATTTATTTAGAAGTTTTTAACTATATATGTAGTTACCTACTATAATTAAGTAATTTGTACATAATTTGTACCTTCAGTGGCTGAATGGGCATCGCGTTTGGGTCCCACCCGGGTGTCGCGTGTTCGATTCCTCGGCTGGCTAAGTTCTCATCACGACACAGCAACATTTTCCGCTTAATGTGGTGATTGTAGGAGATTTTCAAACAATAAGAAACCCAGGAATGTTTGTCTTTCTTTTTAAAAAAATTAAATTAAATCTTTCTATTTCGATAAAAATAAACCATATATTATAAGTTTTAAGATTTTCACGGCCAAAAGCATTTTCGTTATTTGTTTTTGGGGTGTTATGCCGTGTTGCGCTACCTCCTTCTGGCACCTCCTAGATGTGACACGTCTTCCGGATCTGCCCTGATGATGGACACTGCAACTATCTCCGAAACGTTGGCTAAAGAAGGAGGTGGCGTAACACGGCATAACACCCCAAAAACAAATAACGAAAACATATATTATTATTATTAAATATTAAGATAAAAGAGACTACCTATGTTGTAAACCCAACAAATGTTATGATTGTAATAATTATGTTTTTCCAAAAACCTAAATAAAAAAAAAAAATTTGTAAATGATAACTTTCTGGTTTACGTATATTTTTTTTAAATTTCGTTAAAGTATTTATTTGCATGCCATGCTAGGAATGTTCTGTGTTATAGCGGACGAAATACATTGTATATAAAAAAAAACTTGGTAGATATGAGAATTAGAAAAATTTGAGAAAATATAAACTTTGGATATTTTTAATATTAATTTTTACTGGTACAATGTAAATTTCCGAAAATAATTCAATAAGCAGAGCTGTTGTTTGTAGTTTCGATTATTCCGCTAGGGGCGCTGTCAAGCGTCGAGGCATTTATGGAAGAGAGTGTTGGGTGAATGATTCATCCATATACTCGTAGTTTATATCTAGTTGTTATTGTTATAATTTGCCGTTGTTTTCATCACTGTAATCTTAATTGTTATGTTTTTTTACCTTACGCATCCGCGCATAGGTCAACGAACGCGATCGCGTTTCGTATTATCATACAACAATATGATTGATTTAAAACTCCGCTGATGAAATTCTACGATCATTGATTCATATCAACTTGATGACTACCTTGCCGTTTCTTTGTTCCACAACTGTATATTTTTTTACATATGGACCTTGCCGTTTTTTTCCGGTGTTCATGTAAGAATTTAAAACCATGTAGCGAGTTTAGTTTCGACATGTAATCTTTCATACATCTTCTGACACGTGTCTGAGATTTAGGTTTCAGATGTTGTTTTCATTTAGAAATTGTTTCACTTGATCACGTCGGATTTTCTAGCTAAACTTTTCCTTGTCTAATTTTGTCAATATTATAAATTTCCTTTACACACTTGGTGTAGATAAGTTTTTTCTGCATTAGCTCCACGCAATAGGCCCTGAGGAAAATAATTTCCTTCAGGGTGTATGTCACCTTTGGGGAAGCTCTGAGGAGGGCTTTTTATGGATAGGAGGGAGAGAAAGTTCTAAGGAGGAAAAAGGTATGAAGGGCGCGAAGCAATGTGGGGTTCAATGTGTCCAGGAGTGATGGACATATGAATTTATCGTCCTCTAGAGCAGTGGTTCTTAACCTGACTGACTGACTCATATGATTCGGTTCGATTTCCAATTGAGAAGGTTAAGAAGGTAAAGAAGTAAATGCGCATATGAAACTGGTGGGGTTCAGTACCTCCAACAAGGTTAATAACCACTGCTCTAGTCTAGAGCACAGGTTCTCAACGTAGGCGATAACGCCCCCTTGTGGGCGTTTGAGACTTTTAGGGGGTGATAGAAGATCCAGAGATAACTAGGGGGCGTTGAGATGGCATAGTGAGGACGTGGGCAGGTAAAAAAATGGTTTATAAAAGACAAAATAATCTGTCGTGTATTATTTTTATTAAGAATTACAATTGACACAAGAAGGAAGGAGGTAGCAACCCGGTATCATCCCCCCCCCCTCCCCCGTTGTGTTACGTAACGCAATTTTTGAAGATTTTATCCCCCCCCCCTCCCCCCATGTAACGCGCCGTGACGTTTTTCCGTACCCTCCCCCTCCCCCCTAAATGTTACGTAGGTAATGCCCAAGTGACAATTTTTACCTGAAAGTCACAATTAATTTGCGCAAAGTACTGGAAAGTCTCTTAAATACCTTTTTTCTTATTTTAATCGCGTTTGCGGTAGTAAATAAAACAATAGATTTCGAGAACGAATAGTGTTGCCAACTTGGAAGATTTTAATTCCGGAGTTTTTTTTATCTAAATAAAGAAAAACATGTTAGGTAACGCATTGTTCGAACCCCCCCCCCCCCCCCCCTCGTAACGCACAGTAACGTTTCACAAGACCCCCCCAAGTGCGTTACGTAATACTTGAACGGCCCCTAAGTAAAAACAATAGGGGGCGCTAGAAAAAAAAATCTCAAAGTGGGCGCTGGGTTGGACGAAACCCATAAACCCGGGCACTCCTGCAAAGTCACTAAATGTACCGAACCACTTGGTGTTGACATATAACAGGGGTGTTGGTTAACCAATAAATGATCCTCGGGGCGGCGGTACCTGTTCTCCCAATGAATGCCTGTTCGCCGCCATTTTTTATTTGTAATATTTGAGCGCCTTTTTTGTTCTACATATATTGATAAATTTATATCAGTCTGAAATGACATTTATATAATGTCCCAAAACTTATAGTTTTTTTCCACACAAATGCCAAACAGTCATTCATATTGAATTACAAATTAAAATTGGTCTGTCGTGATTCGCGAATGTCAGTCGATCATATCCACGTCAAATGATAGATATCTTACTACGCACCCAATATCTATACATACATCTGTACTAGTTTTTTTCGATTACCTACATACTTTCTATTTATTATCCCAATTCTATTATTAGAATACGGACCCACACTGATCTGAGCAAATAAGATTGAAAAGAATTGTCTAAGATAAATAAAAGACAAGTGTAGCTTTCTGAGACCAACATCAAAGTTTCTTTAATGGGAGCTTAATGAACTATAGAATTTTTGCTTTCAAAATGATGAAATTTTTTTTTACATAGGCTGACTTCTAATTTTGCATGTAACAGATCGCAATCAGCTCCCAACATAATCTTCTCTTCAATGACTTTATTGTAATATTTGAATTAGGTGCGTGGAGTTTGGCTAATGAGTTTTAGAAACCGTACGATTGTTTTCTGATAGGACACTACCTACTTTCTCTTGGGTCCATAGAATTTTTTTTTTATTATAAAGAAAAAGTTATACGATATTACAGGATATAAAATTAAATTAAATATTAGGCACAGAAAAAAGAAAAGTCTCAATAAACTACTTTTAAGTGCTTTTACTTTGCAGTTTAAAAAATAAAACTTATGTAGAAATTTTTTGTGTTAGAGTCTAATACAAACTATTTCTTTCGGCGAGCCACTTTTTCAAAATAATATTTGGTTTTACATTATTTGTACTTTTTTTAATTTTAGCAGGTAACATTATGTACCTGAGCAAGTAGGTTTCATGTAGTCCAGCGTTCTTTGTCCATATTTGTTTAAGTGTTTAGGTACGATTCTTCTTCTTCTTCAATGGCGCTACAGCCCATTTCGAGCCTTGGCCTCCTTCAAAATAAGCCTCCACCGCCCTCTGTCTTCGGCCGTCGTCTTCCAATCTGCAACATGGAGTAATGCTCTTGCATCCTTCCTGACATCATCCTCCCATCTCAGTCTAGGTCTGCCCGCCTTTCGTTTACCTCCCGGGTGTCCTGTCAGAACCTTCTTCGGTACTCATGTGCTTGGCATTCGGTGCACATGTCCGGCCCATCTTAATCTTTGGAGTCTTAAATGGGTGGAGAGTCTGGGAGCTTGGTAAATATCATAGAGCTCATTATTGTGGCGGATTCTCTATGCCTCTCCCTCTCGCACCGCTCCTAAGATTCTTCGAAGTACCTTTCTTTCGAAGATGTCCAGCTGTTCCGCTGACTTTGCTGTCAGTGTTCCCGCCTCACATCCATAGGCCAAGACCAAGTTTAGGTACGATTAGTCCTTCATTAAACGTAAAACGAGTATTGTAAGTGTGATCCAGTCTATTTATGTATATAGGGCTATTCATATGCTGCAAAATAATTTTATGCCACAGAATTGCTCTTACTGAGAGAATTTTGAGATTCTGGTAAAAGTACGGAACATTATGCCTTTGTTCGTATAAACTTTTATGAGCTAACAATTTAACTAATGAATTTTGAACTGGTTGAACATGATTTACATTTGTTTTACAGGAAAGTCCCCAAGCTGTAATTCCGTACCTTATAATAGATTCAGCTAATGATAAATAAATTATTCGAAGTGTGCATATTATAACATAGAACTTAAGTTTATATAATTTACTAACAATAGATCTCAGTCGTTCACAGAGTTTATTTATTTGTAAATCCCATTTGAAAAAGCAGTCAATATTAATACCTAAATAAACATATTTTTTAACCAGTTCAATATTTCCACATGTACACAATGCAGGAATACCAACATGTAAGCAATCTGAACCGTGTATTTTTATTTCTGGTGTAATAATATTTGCCTTGGCATTGGGTGATCTAATTTATCAATTTAGTTTTTTTTTTGCATTTATGATTAAACCAGAGTCACGAGACCATTTCAAAAGCTCAATGTAATCTTTTTGTAAGAGTTAAATATATTATTTTTAATCACTGCAAGAAATCGCTAGTGCAGTTTCATCCGCATACACGAAGTGTTTTACATTTTTAAATTTGTACCTAATTCATTAACATTGAAGTCTTGTTTTTTTTTACGTTTAAAACTCTAAAATTGCTCCTATTTTCGGCACAACCGTGCCTTCAGTGTATTTACATATATAAGATAAATGTGCTTTTAGACATGTATTATAAATTTAATTAAATACGTATATTTATAAGTTCATTAGGGCAATGTAAATGTTGGCATTATCTCAATTTAATAAAAATCCCGCGGGATTTGTAAATTCTATCCCGCGTTTCCGCAGTATTCGAAAAAGGTGAGGGATTTGCAAACCCTAAGCATAAAACTGACGAGTTCACTGTTTTCTGCAATGTTTACGTGAATAAGGTTAGGGAACGTACCCATACTACGTGACCAACTTTTTGCAATTTTTAACCCCCCCCCCCCCCCCGGTGACCAAAATCCTAAGCAACCCGCCGCTCATTTGTATGGAGCGTGACATTTTGAAGACCCCCCCCCCCCCCCCCCTAAACGTGTCACGTAGTATGGGTACGTTCCCATTAGACTTAACTTAAGAGGAATATAAACGCTAGAAATATTTCGAATCTCATGCCTGCAAAATTTTAAAATCGAGCGTCTTTTTGCACGAGGCTAGTAAGCGAAAAAGTGGTTTTTATTTATTTTGTGAATAATTTTATAAGAACGAAAAAAAGTTAGAACATAGATAAAGTCAAAAATAGTCTTAGCCGTAAAGGGGTATTTTTTAAAAATTGTTACTTACATTACTTCATAGTTAAGTCATGAGAAAACATTTTTTTTAGTGGTTTACGCTTATATTTTTTGTTACGTAAATAATAATTTTATTGTAATTCCAATACATAGATAAAGTAGTTAAAGCTTCAATTTATCCGTAGCATATTTTTTGATGTTCATACTGTAAGCCGATTCGTCGTAAAGATGAATCAAAATAGTATCTAAATAGGATTTCACGTATATATTCATCTTAACTTTAAAGACTTTGCACCGGCGCTGTGGGAGGAATGGATTCATGCGTCCGTCACTCCTGGCCAGATTGATCCCCCAGATTCCTACCCACCCCTTATACCCCTTTTCTTCCCAGAATATTCTCTCCTTCCTTTCCCTAAAAATACCCTCCAAAGAGCATCCCCAAATATGATTCAGGCCCTGAGAAATTTTGTTTCCTCAGGGCCTCATGTGCGAAGCCAAAGTATAAAAAAAGACTATTCCTAAACTTATGATATTTTTTTTAATTTTACACAATTTATCATCAAACTTTTACCACACATAAGTGATTGCGTTGTGGAAAATTTAAAACACTTTTATTAGAAACTTTGTCAATTTTTTATTAATTATTTTTACATGACACGACAAGTATTTCCCTTGTTGGTACCTAGCATTGCTCCTTTATCTTTTTTTCTATTTATACCGAATTCCTACCCAACCATGCCGACCAGATACAATCACGTATGACATTATTTACTTAGTTGTAAATTACTAAACGCCCTATCAACGCCTATGTTGAGTACGGAGCTGTTAATTGACCGTGAAGAAAATGTATATAAGTGAAAATCGTGAGCTCATGAGTACAATTGGTTCATGATGTAAAAGAACCAGCGGAACTTAAAGGACAAGCGAAGGGAGAAAACCTGCCCGGTAAGTCGGCATTCCTTAATTTTCTTTCCTTCCTCTTTGTGGGTACTTTGTGAAACCCCAACATTTGGTCCTCCGAGCCGGAACTCCAACACCTAATAAAATATGTGTTCTGTATTATTTTTTTTCGTTATGAGAAATTTTAAATAGAAAAAACATAAAATGAGCTATTTTTAAAAGTTTCTTATATTTGCATTCAAAATTTTTTATTTAAAAATTAAATATTTTTGAATGTAGCTATTACTTTGTGGTTATCCATTATAGAAAAATGAAATAATTCAACTTTGAATAAACCACTTATATGATGCGCAAATCCGACCGGTTTCGGAACAAACGTTCCTTCGTCAGGGAAAGCTTATACTAATTTGACAGTTTCGAATAATGTTTTATTATGGTAGGGGTGGAGCCGTTGCTAGTTAATAATGTAGATTGGGTGGGTAGGTATTAGTGTAGAGTGGGTGGGTAGGGGAACAAATCCATGATTGGGCTATATGACAATATTTTTTGTTTGTTGATAATAGATTAATTATTTTTAATAATAATAATTTTTCTGAGTTTGCTAACCATATCATTGAAAATAACCATAGTTTTGAAAAAAATACAGGGATAAATATTCTTCATATTAATCATAAAGGAAAACGTTTAGATAACTTAGAAGCATTGGAAATTAAAAAATCCCTTTAAAATAATGATTCTATTATCAACAAACAAAAAATATTGTCATATAGCCCAATCATGGATTTGTTCCCCTACCCACCCACTCTACACTAATACCTACCCACCCAATCTACATTATTAACTAGCAACGGCTCCACCCCTACCATAATAAAACATTGTTCGAAACTGTCAAATTAGTATAAGCTTTCCCTGACGAAGGAACGTTTGTTCCGAAACCGGTCAGATTTGCGCATCATATAAGTGGTTTATACAATGTTGAATTATTTCGTTTTTCTAAAAATTAAATGTTTATTTCGAATTATAAAATTTCATTTTACCTTTCAAAAAAGTTTTTATTTTTCGGATGCTTTCAGAAATATTCAATTTATTGGGATTTTGTTAAAACGGAAATATTTTGACCTTCCGACAAAATAGGCCTGTCGGGTTAAAAATTGTAAATTTCGCATCGTTATTAATCTCAGTTTTAAAAGCTTTTATCACATATTTTATTATCTTCTAAATACTTGTTTACCTACTTATTTATCTTCCTACATATAACGCTCTGTTGGCTTGGTTTGTCATTCGGATTATTCAATCATTTGGCTGCTATTTCAATCTTACTTTCGATACGTTTATACTGCTGGCCTGTTGTCGTCCTCCCACGTTTTGTGTAGAGCCTCATAATCCACTCTCGATCGAAATAGCTCGCACTGAAAGTAAACTCCAGCTTTGTAACCCCTCTAGACTGTTGGCCATTCGCTATCTGATCCCTTTGTATTAGAAGTTATGTCATGAGTTACTATATTGTGTGTAATGTCGGGATTCCTATGCCCTCTTAGGAATTACGTTGACGATTCGATTAGGAATTGTGTAAAGCTTCGTGCTTTCTTATCAATGTTTACTTTAACTAAAAAAATAAATATGAAATGTAGTGATTTTTTTAATTCTCGATTATCTGTTGAAATCAGAGGAAGAAATAGTGCAACAGATCTGGTCGAGATTAATACACTTACTGACTCTATACTAATCGCGAGTGCGCCCCACTGTTGAATTTAGCAACCTCAAAATTCCTTAAAAAAAACCGTGACTCAGTGCGTAAACGGGCGGTCCGTTTGATAGATATCCCTATCTAAACAACCTTCAGGGCATAAAGCGTCCTTGTTATACTGGTATCACAATTGAAGATGCTTTGAATAACTAGCGTAGATGCCTTCGGCATCGGTGCATATTCGAGAAACACGACAAACGCGCGTCCAACGATATGTACACGGTTGATATTTGTCACATGAGAACGGGTCGCTTCTATGACTCGTTCTTGAGTTCAACAGCTCGGCTGTTCCGTGTTTTCTCCCTCCTACAACATAGGTCTCTTCAAATCTCTAACCACTGGGGCGCTTTTTGGCACAATATGGCACTATTTAAAATACCTCGGATTGAAACCCCAAAATTCCTGAAAAAAAAAACGTGACTCACTGCGTACACGGGCGGTCCGTTTGATAGATTTCCATATCTTAACAAACTTCATAGCATAGAGTGTCCTTGTTATACCGGTATCACAATGGAAGATCCTATGAATAACTAGCTTTATTGCTATGGATAACTAGCATTGATGCCTTCGGCGTCGATGCATATTCGGAAAACACGACAAATGCGCAACAATATGTACTCGGTTGATATTTGTCACATGAGAACGGGTCGCTTCTATGACTCGTTCTTGAGTTCAACAGCTCGGCTGTTCCGTGTTTTCTCCCTCCTACAACATAGGTCTGTTCAAGTCTCTAACCACTGGGGCGCTTTTTGACACAATATGGCACTATTAAAAATACCTCGCATTGAAACCCCATAATTCCTGAAAAAAAAAACGTGACTCAATGCGTAAATGGGCGGTCCGTTTGATAGATTTCCCTATCTTAACAAACTTTAGAGCATAGAGCGTCCTTGTTATACCGTTATCACAATGGAAGATGCTATGAATAACTAGCATTATTGCTATGGATAACTAGCATTGATGCCTTCGGCGTCGATGCATATTCGAGAAACACGACAAACGCGCGTCGAACAATACACGGTTGATATTTGTCACCTGAGTACGGATCGCTTCTATGACTCGTTTCTTGAGTTCAACAGCTGTTCCGTGTTTCCTCCCTCCTACAACATAGGTCTCTGCAAGTCTCTAACCACTGGTGCGCTTTTTGGCACAACATGGCACTATTTAAAATACCTCGGATTGCTTCGCTGCCAATTTTGGCAAATTTTCCCTTATTTGTAAGTAATTAAGTAGAAGTTAACGATTTTATAATATTTTTCTTATAAATCCCACGAATTTGTGATAATCTACAAAAGATAGGTGAATTCATTGGCTATATAGAACTATAATCACTTTGTATATCTCCATATTAAAATTCGGAGGTATGATTTTTTTTTAATGTGGGCAGAAAATATTCAAAATGATCACCAAAAAATCTCGAACAATCGGAGAAAATGTTTTAAATTGCGCTGTCGCTCCAGTAGTTAAAAGACCCTCCTCACAGCATCTCCAAAGATGAAATAGGCCTCGAGGGAAATTATTTTCCTCAGGTCCTCCTGTGTGGAGTTAATGTAAAAAAAAGATTTTTGGACGCAATGACGTTGATTGCAAAAGTACAAAATTGTTTGTGCGTAGTTGTTTATGTGGATTGTGTTCCCGTTATGCCATGACCATTTACTGCTACACCCTATTTTACGAATGTGTTTTTTAATATTTTTAAATTCAGTTGGCTTGTTTATTTTCACTTTCATTTGTACATTTCTTTGTTATCTACAACTTCTGGTCTTGAGATTTTCGTATCTGTTTGTGTCGTCAATTAGTACTGAATGTTTATCACATTGAATTAATTATATCGATATCTGTCTTCCTATATCTGGTCCAAAATACAAATTTATCCGAAAGTCCGAAAGGCTTGCGACTTATCGTAACCTTTTATTGCATGAATTTGTCCATGTATAATAAAGATTGCTCTGCTTTTACTTTTCATACTAATTCGATGTGAACATTTGCTATCTTTATTTGCGATCTAAATGTTAGTAAAAGGCTAAGTGTAATATTATTTATCGTCGGTACTTTAAAATATCGGTATTGCGTATTTCACTGATCGCTATCGAGTGTATAAAATTTAATTTGTTGATATCTATTCTTGTGCAATCTGTTCAAAAGCGAAATCTTTGAAAAAAGTTTAACATAAAATTATATCAAAATACAATTGATTTATGAATTCCTATTTCCGCCAACCTTCTAATAATTGATGCATTCTTCCATCGATTTCCATTTATCAATGCCATTGATATTTTTATCACTTTTTTGTTTAAACCTGGATGCTAACTAGCTCCGTGCTGAATTGGGGTTTTGACCACATAAAAACACCCCAAAATAATGTAAAATAATGTTGAATTACCTATCAACGCAATTGTACCACACGTGAATTACTATAGCAGCATTCTATTCTTAGCCAACGACAGATTAATGAAACAAATGTCAATTCTACAAAATAGAGCTATGAGAACTATATTGAAAAAAAATAGGTACACTTCAGTCAAGAAAATGTTGGAGGAGCATAGACATCAGAATTCAATAGACCAGAAGATTCAGACGAGGGGGTAAAACCAAACTATGGGGGGCGAAGAGATGAAGATGACTGTGATTCGTTAAAAAATCAATCTGACAGTATATAGGCATCTCGCATTACAATATCACCATTTAGTTCTTAAAAGCAAAATCTGCTTTGAATGAATAGACTTTTTTACATGGGAGCGCGAATTGCTTGCCACGTTAATAACATATTTGCTAAGGCCAAATGCTCGCCCCAAAAAGATTCGCCCCAATACACATAGCAATATTATGTTGCCGTGTTTAGTTAAAACACTTTTACAAATGTTTCATAATTTACTTACCCCTGTAACCAGCGACGAGCACACTGGAGAACTGCCCACATTCGCTATGTGCACATTGATATGTAGGTATATTGTAAAGCACAAGCTACCGTTTTGGCGTGTTATTTCGTTAAATGTATGGATGTTAGCTTCGCGCTGGTCACGGCAAGAATGATGACGTCACACATTTTAGATTCAAGCGAGGCTCTATCCCCTCCCCATGGAGCGAGCCGGTTCCAAGGAGGAGCTCCAGCCGGCTCCATGGAGAAGGGGAAATAATACGTTTTTATCACTTAGGGCAGATCCAGATATATTCATATGTCCGTGTGAAGGAGTTAATTATAATTGATAAACTACAAAGCAAACATACACATGAGACGAGGAAAAGAAATGAACTAAGACTCCCCTTCAGGAAAAAAATACGTCATTAATGTACGGAGCATTGAAGATATTTGGAGAACTTTTTTTTTTTTTTTTTACAGTTAATACCCCACAAGAATCTCAACTGCTCCCGTCTGGAGCCAGTGAGACTATGGCATCCCCAATTGGGGTATGTTGTGAGGCTGAAGGTGGTGGGAAGGGGAAGGAGGTGGGGAAGAGGAAGGTTGGGAAGTACCTGGCTATTCAGATCTGGTCACTAAACACGGCTAAAGCCATTTTCAAGCAACGTTTCAATTCTGAATGGTGGTCTTACACCAGGGCGATACTAATAGTATCTTCCACTCTGGAACATGCCGCAAATATACTATATATTATTTTAAATGAATTAATTGTGAAATAACACAAATTAATCAAATAAAATTTATTTGCGCATGCCGGGTTCGAACCCGCGACCTCCGGAATGTGAGTCAAGAGTCTTAGCCACTGGACTACGGAGGTCGTCAAAGTGTATGTATATATAAGGAATGTATTAGGACATAGATAACTATGTACCTATTTAAAATACTTTTTATTTATTTTTATTTTAGTTTATTTAGGAAACAAACAGTTATACATATTTTAATAAGAAAGTAACATATTACATGATTGCATTAACCAGCGAAGTTTCCGCTAAAATTTATAATATTTATATATATAAAAACATGGATTAAAACATTAAAGAAAACGTAAAGTGGTAGATAAAAAGAAAAATATATATATATATAACAGAAATTAAAAAAAAAAAAAAATTAAAAATAAAATTAAAAAAAAACGCAATAAACAATAATATTTCATCTTTATGTAACCTGGGCTTGATCCTGGATCTAACCTGCTCCAACCTGATGTTCTAGCAATATATCAATATGATATTGACTAAAATCGTCATGTATGGTCAGTTATTTGCGTGTACGGTCGACATATGATTCCGACAGTCGGTTGACAAAAGTCGCCGTTTTTAACTCGGCCTCCCGATTGTCAATATACACAACTTTTTGAATAATGTCGTTCGTTATGCAAAATAACTGGCTTTTTATAGAATGAAAGTGATCTAATGAATCTCTAAGAATTGAAAGAAATTATATACGCGATCCACAGACTTCATTAATTCATCTAATACGCGATCAATTGATTCCGTTCCAGCTTGGAAAAACGAAAGTTGTTAAAATATGACTAAAGACCTCATTAACTAATTAACTCCCTTTTTAGTGTCAAAAAGTAAATGCAGACTTCCAATGTGTGTTAAACTTAGTATTTCAATTCGATATTAACAATTTATTAGTATTTTTTATTATTTTTCATAGCCATTTAGAAATGTAAATCCATATCAATATCGGTTCGACTATCAACATCGATATTAAGGCGCCGCGCCGTATCCCCGCTCAAAAAGACGAAGATGGAAAGATATGTAATTACGAATGTTGGAGAAAGTGCGCTAATATTTAAATGGTAAAATTGAAGCGAAAATTGTGAAAATGTTTAATAAAACACGACTCGTTTAAAATAGAGCAAAAATCTTTTGGGGTCTGTCTAAAACAGCATTTAAAGAAACACTGTGTTTTTTTTCATACATATAACTTGTAAAATATCTAAAGCAGACGTGAAAATAATAATTTTCGGAGCATAATTTGTGATTTTTTTCTATCGAGGGAATTTCATATAACTTGCTTTTTGACGTGGGAAATGTACAGATGTTATCTTCAAAAATAACATATATTTTTTTAAGAGCTTAAAAATTTCAAACGTTTAAGTGGGATATGTAAGAAATTGGTAGAAAATCGGGTAGCGGCGGCTTAAATTGTCGGAAGTTGAGCCTGTCGGTCCGATATTGTTAAGTTGATGTTATTTCTCTTTTACATACATTTATTGTTTTTTGAAAATCATTATTACTGTTTTTAATTGATACATCCGCCATCGCTTTTCGTGTATCAATACCATTGTATTTTATATTTATATCACTCTCGTTTGCTCAAACTGTGACGTCATCTGATGCAAAATCCCTTGGCGGGAATACAAAATCAATCTTTAAATATATATTTTTACTTAAAAATAATCGTTTTATCCCGTTTTTCAGCACAATTTGTCTATGTCACTCTCGTTTGCTTGAACTCAGGGGCCATTTCTGTGCTGAATCTGAATTTCGAAAACATAGAAACCGACGCCATTACACGTCATATCTTTTCCGATATGAAATTATTTATTATTACATATTTATTATTTTGAAAGTCACTATTACTGTTTATTAATATCTATATCAATCATGTTTGCTCGAATTTGGAGGTCATTTCCATGCTGAATCTGAACCACGAACATTGTCCGCGTGACGTCACCAGATGAAAACAAGGCCGCCTGCAGAACAGGTCTTGGAACGCGGCGGATTTTGAAGTGTCACGTGATCAAGTCAGCGCCATCGAGAAATGACAGTTTTCAATTGACGGCGATTGTTGTTGATACTCGTTATAAGTGCTGATTTGTGTGTTTTCATCTTCCGACAAAATATCCCCGACAAAATATCCTCCGACAAAATATCCCTCGACATAATATCCCAAGGACAAAATGTATTGCCGCTACGCTGAATTCTTTTTTTTTAGATTTGGTTAGGTTTTAGTAGAAATTTTGTGGGGGATGTTTTGTCCGTAGGCTATTTTGTCGGGGGATGAAGACGCGCGGAACCGATTGACCAGTCTATTTTAAACTGAACTTTACTTAGCTACAATACTGACATCTTTATTCGGCCTTAAGATTGACATCTGACATTATCTGATGCAAAATCCGATGATATTTTTAGGTTAAAACGTGGTATCAACAATAGTTAGACGGTTTATGAACATTGGAGGTTATCCACCACATACCCGCCCTGGTATAAGTAACAGGCTCAAGGCTCTCGCAAGGACTCTAATTTTTTTGAATGAACGAATCTACATTTAATTTTTAACGAATCTAGACCTCCAGTGTCCCTGCATACGTTGTTAGTAAGCAGTATGAAAGTGCTTAGCAGGAAATCAAGATGCAATAAGTATTGGTATGACTATAGACCTGGAAATGGGACAGGTTGATAATAGTCCACGAGGAGGCAAGTGCTGGGTGATTGTATCCAGCGTATCCTGCAAGCACCTGTAGGGAGGAAGACACAGTACATAAATAATGAGCGCTGGAAAACGGGTGGGATTCCTCTCCAATCGATTGACAGTCCCAACTATATTAGCGGCAGGTTTATGAACACCATTAATATCTATATCACTCTCGTTTTCTCGAACTCAGGGGTCAGCTCCGTGCTGAATCTGAATTTTGAAAACATAGAAAACGCAGCCGCCGCCATTTGCATAAACAGTTGCGCGCGGCGCTCCGCAATCTCCGGTTAGATCTGCGGCGGGCCGTGAGAGAGTTCCATTGCTGCATAACTGTTAACCGTGTTCTGTATAGCCAATATCCAGGGAGGTACAGAACCTGTGGATATTCTCGTACGGTCCACAGTTGCCTAATGGCGCGCCAGTCCGACTGAATATCGTGCTAAATTATCGATGATATCGATTTCTTTTTCGTTTTAGCTTTGTTGGTCTCAAGTCTCAACAGGAGCGGAAAGCGGGGTACTGTATAGCTTTACTACCGACAAGCGAAACTGAAGATTTCAGACTTTTTGTTGCTCGGATGCCAAAATATTTTCAATTTGGCTCCCTTAAGAGGAATATAAACGCTAGAAATATTTCGAATCTCGTGCCTGATAATTTTAAAATCGAGCGTCTTTTTGCACGAGACTTGTAAGCGAAAAAGTGGTTTTTATTTATTTTGTGCATAATTTTATAAGAACGAAAAAAAGTTAGAACATGGAAAACCTCAAAAATAGTCTTAGCCATAAAGGGGTATTTTTAAAAAAATGTTTCTTGTATTACTTCATAGTTAAGTCATGAAAAAACTCTTTTTTTTGTGGTTTACGCTTATATTTTTTGTAACGTAAATAATAATTTTATTGTAATTCCAATACATAGAAAAACCAGAAAAAGCTTCGATCTATCCGTAACATATTTTGTCATGCTCATACTGTAAGCCGATTCGTCGTAAAGATTAATCAAAATAGTATCTAAATAGGATTTCACTTTTATATTCATCTTAAATTTATTATTTTTGTAAAACGAACTATCCATCACGCCGTTTCCACGAGGTGCAGATATTATGAACAGCCGTACGACTCTTGGCCCACGTCCTTGCTTCATTCACATTCATACACCGTTTCATATATACTTTTCTTTTATTTGTTTATTACCACCCTCCTACATGTCCAAACAAATGTATATTTTTTTATGTAAATATCTCACAAGAGTCCCAACTGCTCTCGTCTGGGGCCAGTGAGACTATGGCATCTCCAATTGTGGATTGTGATGATGTAGGTAAGTGGGGAGGGGAAGGAGATGAGGTAGAGGAATTACCTGGCTATTCAGATCTAGTCACCAAATACGGCTAAAGCCATTACGAGCAACGTTTCAATTCCGAATGGTGGTCTTACACCAGGGCGATACTGAGAGTATCTTCCACTCTGGTTAGTGCCGCCAATACAATAATCTATTTTAAATATTTTTTTATTATTTTAAATGATTTAATTGTGAAAACACCAATCAATCAAATAAAATGTACATGCGCTCGCTGGGATTTGAACTCGCAACCTCCGGATCACTATTGGAGAGCGTTGCTCCTCTACCACGGAGGCCATGTATATGTGATTGGTGTTTAGGGTAAAAAGGAATATAAATGAGAAAATCCATGAAAATGCACGCATAACATGATACTCAAAATTTTCGCCTTTATAGACTTCAAAAACCTGAAAAGTCCCGATAATTTCAATCTTAGTTGTGTTGTCAGCATTGCAGAAAATAATTACCAACGGAAAACCGTGAATTTTTTTGGGGTATTGTGCCGTGTTGCTCTTCCTCCTTTAGGATTACATCTGCGCTGATGATGGACACTTGTAGCGCTGTCCGAAACGTTGACTAAAGAAGAAAGAAGGGGAACACGGCATAATACCCCCTACATAAATCTCGACAATACTTTTAGTCGTGAATATCTTAAATCATAAGCAATGGAAGAGTTTATTATTTTTATTTAATCGCGATTTTTGTATTTTTGTATGAACAAATTTAACCGTCTTTCGTATTTCAAACAGAACGAAATTATTTATGTTGTTGAATGACAGATGGCGCTACGTCCGCCTCATCGAACTTTCATCCACACATGCGCAAGACATTCACGAGAAGTGTCGAGTCATTTTGTTATTTCATTCGGCATCATTTGTTTTCGCGTGGGCAAACCATCGAGCTTATTTGTGTTGGCTAAAGACGGACTGACAAAAAATATCGTACACTCAATTGCTCTTCAAAATTCATATTGATTTTCTTTATTTCATTTTCCTACTTTAGTCGGCGGTCATCATCTACAGCGCTCCATTCCTCTTTCTATCATAGATCCCATCCCCACACACATACAATACATTCGTTATTTTTTATTTAACAACCAAAATATTCACTAGAAATAATTTATATGGCAGAACAACGTTTGTCGGGTCAGTTAGTAAATATGTAATAAATGAATGCATAAGAAAGAATGCAATGAATGCATATTTAATAAAGGTTTTGAAGATAACCGTTGTTAACTGTTGAACGGATGTTTCTTTTGAAGGAACTACTTTATCAAACAGTATAGTACTTCTTTATTGAGGAGACTGGAATTTTGATGAAGCCTGGAGGCTATGAGCTAATATCGTCTGCAGGATAACAAAGGCTGACATAAAGCTCGGAATACTGTGTATCAAAAAACCAAGATGAAATTTATTCATGGATGATTACAGATTAATGAGGTGTTGATAGTTAGTGGATGTGATCCAAACAATACAATGATACTCGTATTATGTGGAGCATCGTTGCAAGTTGTAAGCCTCGCAATCTAGACCAGCAGAGACACTATCAAAACACAAACTGCAATTCATCCATCCTGCATACCAGAAGAAATAATCACCTTAGACTTGGCCTCGTTTGACACGGATAACTTTGCAGTCGGTGGCCATATAAAATAATAGAATATGGAATAATTGCTTGGGGAGGAGCAACAAATTTGGCTATCGATGAGGTACATAGAAATAGCGCAGAAAACGATCTTAAAGGTTAAGGTTAAGGTTAAGCCGTTGTATGCTTAGACTAGACGGTTCAACTGGAATTTCGATTGAGCCTGCTCGAAAGTGCTAGCAGCTTTGATCCCCTGTGCTCCGGTACGTCAACGACGTTTTCTCGTCCCGTATCACTTGTTAATAGTACGCAAAATTGCTGGTTGAAGTTTGACGTATGGTTTGACTTGAACAACAAGATATCAACCATCATGCACTATTTTTCTAAGTTCTGTCTAAGTTGATGGACATCTAGGGCTTTGATTTTGGGAGTGGGAATGGGTGCCAGGGTCTATGTATGTTATATTTTTTTGCCATTACTCAAATTCCAATGGTCGTAATCAGCACCCCAGAAAACATAAATAAGGAAGAATTAGAACTACCCCAGAATTCGTTTCAACAAACTGCATTACGATTGGACTATATTGAGATCTCATTAGGGGATCTGGGTTTAGATTCCTTGTAGCGACCGTAAACTTTTTTAAATACATCTATTTGAATTGAAATTTTAATTTCCTGATTGAATGAATGTATGAATAAAGTGAAATCTTGAAAGTGGAAATTAACCCACTTTCCGACATCTGATCGAGCTGAAATTCGGCAGATTGACTCGTTGTCGATGAAAATGCATTATATCAACTTTTTGTAGCAATCATGCACACACTCGGACATACATGCATTTTTCTGAAATTCTTAAGAAATTGATCACTTAATATATGAAATAATTGTCGGTTGGCAGCGCAGTTGATTCCGATCACGTAGGAAGGTTCAAAACTGAGTTAAATTTTTTTTTTACATTTGAAGTATGAAAATGAAAAAAAACGTTTATTATGGTAAAAAAAAATCTTTTTTAACGGTTTTCCTTTTTTATTTCTTAATAATTATCCTCTTCGATGGTTTTAAATATTTCAATGAGCTTTATAAGTTTTATTAAGTTATTCCAATCAATATTGTTTTAACTTTTTGTAAGCAAATATGCGAATCTCGTTTCACCTCTTCCTCACACTCAATAAATGCTGGCGTCACACAGGGATCGGTTCTGTCTCCGACTTTGTTTTTGTTGCACAACAACGACCTTTTGTCATGTGCACCAATTCATTGTTACGCGGATGACAGTACAGTTCATGATAGCTTTTTGTTTGACAAGCCCCCAAAGGGCTCACAAACTCCAACAGCTCGTAAGGCTTTAAAGCAAAGAATGGACGGTTACCTCGAGAGTGTTTTCTCTTGGGGTAAAAATAATCTCGTTGAATTTAATGTTTCAAAGACCCAATCTTGTCTGATTACGTCTAAAAGGGATCGAAATGAAAATCTAGTCGCTTTCAACGGAAGCAATCTTCCGAACAGGCCCTCCATTGATATGCTTGGTGTAACCCTAAGTGACCAGCTGAGGTATGGGGGCTCCATCGAAGCCAGAGTAAAGTTAGCCTCCCAAGAACTGGGCGTACTGTACAGGGCCCGCAGATACTTTAATAGTACACAACTGCTAACCCTGTACAAATCGCAAGTGCGCCCCACGGTTGAATTTGGCAGCCACCTCTGGTCTGGAGCTCCAAAATACCTGAAAAATACCCTCGACTCTGTGCAGAAATGGGCGATCCGTTTGATAGATTCTCCCATCTTAACAGACGGATTGCAATCTTTAGAGCACAGACGTAGGGTGGGAATGCTATCCTTGTTCTACCGGTATTACAATGGAAGATGCTCCGAGGAACTAGCATCATTGATCCCTTCGGCACCGGTGCATAGTCGGGAAACACGCCAAACGCGTGCCCAACATTTGTACACAGTTGACATTTGTCACATGAGAACGGGTCGTTTCTTCGACTCGTTCTTGTGTTCAACAGCTCGGCTGTGGAATGATTTGCCGGCCTCAGTGTTTCCTCCTTCCTACAAGTTCCTACTTCCTATGGGTCTCTTCAAGACCAATGTTCATTCCTTCCTCTCCTCAAAAAGACCCTCCACACAGCATCCCAGATGACATAGGCCCTGAGGGAAATTATTTTCCTCAGGGCCTCCTGTGTGGAGTTAATATAAAAAAAAAATAATAATAATAATAATAAAAAAAATACCAGTAAAGATAACTTTTTAGAGTTTAACATTATTAATTATTGAAACAATATTATTATCATAATTTGAATTTATGTTTCTCAAACCAATTATCTTGACTTGTATCACAATACGTTGTAAAGTAAATAACACATAATTTTTAGAAATTTAATTAAAATTAAATTCGATAATGTTATTATCGAGTTCTGCAAGTTTTTTGGTTAGTGTTTTAGTTACAGCTTTTTTGGTTAGTGTTTTAGTTACAACTGTTTCGACTTGTAATTTATATATGAATTAAAATGTGACCACGCCGACTGTAATGCTACGTACATCGGACAAACAGGTAGGGCATTCTCAACTAGATTCAAAGAACATATAAATTGTTATAAAAATAAAAACACCTCTTCAAAATTCGCCGAACATCTCTTAGTGAATAATCACGTTCCACTTAAAAATAACCAGCCAAAACCATTACATATTGAACGAAAGGGTCTTAGATTAAATTTGCTTGAACAATTAGAAATCAATAAACGAACGAATGACCCCAACATAACGCTAATTAATAAAGTAAGGAAAATTATTTATTCCCCACTACTTAGTATGTTTACCAAACCTAAGAAATATAATGCACTTAAATGAGTCATAGCAATAACGTCATTCTAAATCAATTAAGAAAACCCTTACACTTAGTGCAAGGCAAACCAAAGGGAAATACTCCGAATCCCACATTAGCACTCTCTCAATTAGTGTCTCTACAAATTGGTTTAACCGGTAATAAATCAACTTAGACACTAAAAATTGACATTTAAAATCTTATAAATAAGTCGTCCGTACGTGGCTTCACCACAGTTTGAAAATGACCTTACAAGTCGAAACAGCTGTAACTAAAACACTAACCAAAAAACTTGCAGAACTCGATAATAACATTATCGAATTTAATTTTAATTAAATTTCTAAAAATTAAAATGGAGTTCTACGAATTAAACACAAAAACAATTAATAACACATAATTCACTCAAATCTGTATGATCGTTTCTGTTAGTACCCAAAGTATCGTTTACACTGCATTAAAACGTTTACTGTGTTAAATCGTGGAAATATCATCAAGTTGTAAAGTGCATTGGATATATTTGAGCAATGCTTACATTACACATTAGTAATTCCGTTTCTAAATAACTGCTATTAGCATAACACGGTGGAAGTTAACTGGTTCGGTTCTCCGCTGCGTTTTGTGCCAACTGCTAACTAACTATTCATTATGAACCTATGATTAGGTGGATTAGTTCCGCTCTAATGGTTCATAGTAAGTAGGCGTTTAACGTCCTTAGATTTTATTAGTACTAATTAATGGAAATGGCTTAATTTTTCATATACTTAACCACACCTAAACACGTTTTAATCTGGCGTTTTCCACTCGATCGATGGATGTTTGGTTTTTGATTTGGCCATTCGATTTAAACATATGAAATGCTTACTCCTGTTTGAAGCCAATATACGCTTATATAATAACCGTGATGATATGAAAAGGACAATAAGACACAATAGAACCGTAAGCACGGGATTTTTTCAATTGAGGCAAATTAAAGCAGTAAGGAGAAACCTGCCAACTGAGGCGACTAAATTACTAGTCAATTCGTATGTGGTTTCACGCTTAGATTATTGCAATGGAATATATGCAAGTCTTCCAAAATATCAAATCAACAAATTACAATCCGTTTTCAACGCTGCGGCAAGACTTATCACCGGCGTATCTAAATATTCCCACATTTCAGAGCATCTCAAAAATCTACACTGGCTTAAATGTCCTGAAAGGATCCAGTTTAAGCTCTGCTGGATGGTATTTAAGTCCCTTAACGGAATGGCTCCGGCTTACTTATCGGAATTGTGTATTCCAGAAAATTCCAATTATCGTCAGTCAACCCTGAGGTCAGCAGCGTCATCAGCTATCGGAAGGTTAAAGGAACCAAAGCGCACACCAGATACTAAGTTCGGTGAGCGCGCTTTCGGAGTGTCAGGACCTAAAGCCTGGAATGGACTGCCATATGACTTAAGAATGATCACAGACGCGGCGGAATTTAGAGCTAGACTTAAAACTCACCTTTTCAGACAGTCGTATCCATAAACTCAAAATCTTTCACCTTCACATTCAATGCCCTCGACACCGTAAATAACTAACCTGTAAAAACGTAGAAAAAAAGGAAAAAAAAAAAAAAAAAAAAAAAAAAAAAAAAAAGTAAGCATTAGTGTAGGTCATTTCATGAACATTCTCCAGCCCTAAAGAGTCCTAAATATCAACAATACTTTTGCCACTAATCTCCAATAGTCCTAAATTCTCCAGTATTTTAAAATAAATACCAACTCTACTTTTGCCACTAATCTATTTATAAATGTAATACTAGGGTAGCAAATAATGTAAAATCATGCAATGTCCAGTGTGTTAACCGTAATGTCCTCCGCGTGCAAAGCCGTATCTTCTCCATAAACTTTCTAATTAAAGTGTGTTTATCGGAAGTGAGCAGCCAGGTAAGTATGTTTCTGTATCCATTTATAAATAGTAAAATGAGTTAGAACCTAAGCATTCCTAATAAATTGTACAGCGCCCTTGAGGTGATTTTTCACAAAAACGGCGCTTTATAAATTATCCAATTATTATTATTATTATTATTATTATTAAACATACGTTCCTTATAACAAAAATGCTGCACCTCTTTCAAAAAATGAGATACACAATGTACCTACGTAGGTCTGTTTCCTCCTAAAGCGTCGATGATACAGAGCGAGTTTACAAGCTACTATCTGGGAAATTCGCTATCTGTTAGTAAACTCGCTCAGTTTTATCGTGTTACTTTGCTAACTAGCAGATTGTTGACAATCTACGAAAAAAGTTAAAAGGTTTACTCGCTACACGCTTGCTCGTGATTGGTTTATTTATGTTTTTCAAGATGGTTGCCAATAAACAGCTGATTTCGACTGTGAAACATCATAGTATCAGCTCACTCAGGCGTCGTTATTCTTGTTACTGGCGCTAGCAGCGATCTCAGTTTCCTACGCTACTACGCTACATGACAATCTCACTCGCCGATTTACCGCTTTTAAACTTAGTAGATAGTAACTTGTAAAGTCGCTCTGTGTCATCGAGTCTTTAAGGAAAAAAGGCCATCATTTTCGTACATCTCTCACACACCGCACCGTGACGTCTCCGTGGACAATACTACATGCCGTGAAGATAATTTTGAAAGAATGGAATATTGTTATGATAATATTGCAGTGTAATTCCAAAAATTCAAAAACGTCAAATGGCAATGCGCTGATGGTTTTGCGTTTGTATGCTGCAACTCTTTCTTACCCACTAAATAACGACAGTCGAAAATGAGACAAATGGTGAATGTATGTATGCACCCCCCCAAAGGAAGCATACAATCATTATCATACATCTCCCTCACACGTGTAAAGAAAATGAAATGCAATTCACGTCACCGTGGCCGAGCCGTAATAAGATATATCTGTTTCCTCCAATGAAAAAAGTAGTACTTTGGAAGAAACAGACATAAGTATTTTGTGCATCTTATCTTTTGTCTCTAACTAACCATTACGCCATTTTCCCGCAGGGGTAGGCAGAGAGGACGGACCGCCAAACAACTCGATCTTGGCACAATCCTTTTCTCATTCATACATTTTTAAGTGTAAGCTGCACCATTATTTAATGTGTAAGCTGCAGCATTATAACCATAAGGAACTATGATTTTTGCCGTCACGGTACCGTAACCGTGAATCGTCACATTGGCACATTATGGCAAGCAATCGCTCGAGACGTTTTGCAAACTTGCCATAATATGCCAAAACACATTGTGACGTTTGTCTGGGTCTTGGCGGCGGATGCGTCTGCTCACCTAAGATACTGGTTGAGGGAGATCATTTGACCCCTCCAACAGGACTCTTTCGAGCCATCACCTTGCGTCGCAGTTGGAGGGATGAATTCATACGTGTATCCTTTATACACTGACCCCCAGATTCCTACCTTTCCAAACCTTTTTCCTTTCCAGAACTTACTTTCCTTAAAAAGACCCTCCACACAGCATCCGCAAAGATAGAAATAGGCCCTGAGAGAAATTATTTTCCTTTATGGAGCTATTGTACAAAAAAGTCTTCCAGCGAATTATTTGAAATTTATTTCGATTAGGTAATTAAATGTTTCGGTTATTTCCATCATTTTAATCAATTAATTCAACCAATTCTCTTTCCTGTAGGTAGAAGAAAGAAGTGTTTCATTTTCCTCCACTATCATTTCTGTCCTGTCATTTATTTGATATCTATGTCTGCCGTTAAGTTATCTCTGATGCCTATCTTTGTACACCATTATTCCGCTCTTCGCATCGCCGTATCTAATGGCGTAATCCATTTGTGCATTAGCGCAAATCCTTGCATTTGTATTGCATCTACGGGTTAAACTGGCAAATGCGAATGACATAACTCGTGGCAAAAGAAGCCTTATGACATTTCTCGAGCTGACATGTCGATAAATTATACATTTTATGGCACAGGCATTCAGAATAGAGGGTAGATCAAAAACGATATAATACCTATTTAAATCTTTTTAATGAGGAATTCCAGTGAAACGTATTATATCTTCATTAGAACAACGAACTGAATACTTATAGACCTATTAATTGTAAATTCTAATGTATCATTGAAGAAGAAGACGATTAACAAATCTAAACGAAATGTGAAAAATAACAAGACACGGAAAAATAAAAATCTAACGGTCGCAACTGGGACACCAACCCAGAACCTCTCGTCTTACAGTAACGAACCCCATTACCAATTCGGCCATTGAGACCACTAAGCAAAATCCCTTGGCGGAAACACTTCATGTAGAATCGTTTTTTCTGTGTAAAAATCTACCTCTGAATATGTTATTTTGTTAGTATAGTTACTCTACATTATACTAAATAATGTCAAAATAATAATTTGGGAGTAACATTTATTGGATAACCAACACCTCTACCGCCTAAGTGGTTATCTACGTTTGATGACTTAGCAGGGGTGCCCCGCTTCGTGGGGTTAGGTTTGTCCGATTCTTGGCGGTGGATGCGTCTGCCCAGCAGCTGCGTAGCAGGCCGGATAGGGAGAGACAGATCTATGAGGGAGACCTTTTGACCTCTCCAGCAGGACACTCGGTGGGGAGGGTTGAATTTATTCGTCCGTGACTCCCAGATTCCTACCACCCCTCATACCTTTTTCCTTCCCAGAACTTCATCTCTTTCCTTTCCTCAAAACACCCTCCACACAGCATTCTCAAAGATGATGTAGGTAGGCCCTGAGGGGAATCATTTTTCTCGGAGCCTCCTGTGTGAAGCTTTAATTTATTTTAATTTTTTAATGTTTTTTTTACAACTTTTTGGTGTTGCATATTACGTTGGTGAAAGTAAAACCCCGTTGTTCATTATATTGACTTGTTGTCCGGTTTCCTTAAGTAAACATTAAAAGCTTAAATTTAATTTTAAAATTAAACAGCTCGTACCTGTGTTAAGCTTTTAAGTAATGTGACTTTCCATATGCATTTTTCTGAATTAAAATAATTTAACAATCAATAACCAGTTCCATGCTTTTCTATCTTGAGATCAATGTGTTTATTATGTTAATCTGTTAAATCTACAAGAAAACACATGTTTGCAATGGAAATTTGCATAAATTGAAGAGGCTGCAATCAAGGTCCATTTATTTACGTTTTACAAAACCTGTGATCAACCACACATCATAAATTAAAGGCGCTCAATTATCTTTGAAGTAGCAGTTACTCTCCAAAAGGGTGGTTGATGTGAAAAAAATCATTGTTTTCTGGAAAGTCTATTTCAATGCAACTAAAAATTCCTTTAAGTCTCAAAATAATTAAACAAGACGTCATTGTTTTGTGGTTACAATTTGCGTTTTATTTTTAGATCCATATATTTAAAACCAAATCTCTGGTGAAGCCGGGTCGTTCAATTGTCTCCACTTTTCTCACTAAATGTTAGATGTCGAAAAAAAAATCTACAAAATATCTTGTAATTCCTACGTACAGTTTGTCAAATTGTACGAGTAGAAAATATATGATTGCGCCACTGTTGATCAAATGGCAATACTCAACACATAACTCATGGTGTTAAAGTAAAGCTGTGTAACCTACATTTTTATAAAAAAATACAAAGGCATAATAGTGGAAAAAATATTTTTTCATTGCAGTATAGATACTCGCCGATCTCAAAATTAGAATTGCATATAGGTATATTATTATTATACCTTTGAAATTTTCTGTTAACATAATGAAGAATAACTATAATGTAATAAAATATAAAGCACAGTTTAGAAATTGCTCATATTTATTTAATACTAGATAAAGTACCTAGCGTTGCCTGGGCTTTAGATCATGTCTCTAATTTTAGATCTGAATATATTTAACTCATTCAGATCTAAAAGTAGTATAACTAAACTCACCATTAGTGATTCTTCATTTCTATCTATTGTTAAATTCAAATTTATATTAAATTAAATTAAGGCAAATCGTTTTATAAATCACCTTTTAATCAAATTTATGTCATGAAGAAAAAATGTTTTTTTAAAAGGTGGTTTACTGTGTTCTATACATTCAGTGTCATAGCACTTCAAAAAAATATTTGACAGTTAAATTGGTGTTGCCAGTCTACAAATTTAGTAGTTCCAGTTTTTATATTTTCTACTCTTTTTTGACAGACTATTTGTTCTATTACTATTGTTCTGTTACTAAGTATGTTCTAATTAGTGTCCAACCGAAACAGGACTTTCTACCGAAACCGAAACCGAGACAAGTTAAAAATCTATTGTTTACTGAAATTTTGCTTATTTTTTACACTTACAGTTAAGAGTATACATACATTTAACACGTTTTAAATTAAATAATAAAAAAACAATGATTGAAGTATATGAAAAAATGTATATTATATTACTGCCATACCTAAAGCAAACAAAAAACGTAACATGTTAACCACTTCTTGGAACAAAAATTTGTCAATAATTAACTCTTACGTTATAAAGGAAGGGCCTCATTAATCGAGTATTTTAATTTTAATTGCATTTACAATCACAACATTCTTATTACACGTGTTAAATCAAATAAAAAAAAAACAATACTTAAAGTATGTAAAAAAAAAATTATCACATACACTCACAACACAATCGCGCCGGACCGGCCGGCGAACTCAGCTGATGATGGCGGCTGACACACCAGCCACGAACTCACCCGAAGTCGGCCGAACGACACGACGTGTGACAATTCGACGAACGATGACGAACGCAGTTAATGACGAACACTTCGTCTCGATGCTGCCGAAGGTTCGGCAGATTTTCTTCCGAAACTAGATTTTTTTGCCGAAACTTGCCGAAACCGAAACCGAACCTTCGGTCGGTCACTAGTTCTAATACAACCCTACATAAAACCCTAAAAATGCAATGTTACAAAAATTTTATAACGTAAAAGAATGAAAACATATACGAGTACATATACGTAACAACATATACACGATACCTATATAATATTTTCCTTTTTTTTTCATTACCGCCTTTATTATTGTGTTTTATTTTGTTAAATTGTAAAATAGGGGTCTCAGCACGGGCAAAGTAACCAGTGACGCCCACATTTTCGTAACAATAATGTTTGAAAATACATAATATTAAATCAGTAACAATGGGGGCTAATAAGAGCTTAAAAATGTTGGGATTTATAACCAGGCTAACTAGAAATTTTAAAAATATAAAGTGTATTAAACTGTTATATTTTGCCTATGTTAGAAGTCGACTTGAGTACAATTCTCCCGTCTGGAATCCACATTATAGTATACATGTACAAGCTATTGAAAGAATACAAAACAAATTCTTACGTTTTCTAAATTTTAAAATGGGTATTCCAGCAATTATGTTTAACTACAACACTATTTTAAATGATATGAATATGCTCAAATTGTCCGACAGAAGAATTTTCACTGACTTGGTATTTCTATATAAAATTCTAAATGATTTAGTTGATAGTCCGATATTGCTAGAATTGATAAGCTTCCGGATTCCACTACGTAATACCAGAAGTCAGGATTTATTTCAGTGCAGAAATTCTGGAACTAACCACCATATGTATTCGTCTTTGCCCAGAATACTAATGGAGGGAAATAATTATACCAAGTCAGTGGACATCTTCAATTTATCTTTAAACAAATACAAAATACTGTTACTGAGGCAGTTCAGTTATGTACAATAAATACTATATATTGCGTTGCAAAAACCTATTATATTTCTTTGTTAAAGAAATAGTATTTATATATTATTTAATCATAGTGTAATTTGTAAATTTCATACTTATGTAAAAGCCCCGTAGAAGGGCGTAAATAAATAAAAATCTAAAAAAAAATGTATCAATAAAAATATATTCCTTAGCATAAATTTCACAAAATTCCACCAAAAGTCTTTCATCAAACCACCGAACAATATTTTTCTAAAAAATTATTCAAGATTAAAAATTGAGTATAATTTATCCAATTCTGCCCTGAAGTTGATTCTATGATTGCACCCTGTGTGTTCTGCTGATCAGACCTTGCCCCTGTTCATTGCCAACTAGTCTCAAGATAACAATAAACCTCCTGGTCAACTTGTTATCCGCCGCATTAATGGCTAGAGAAAGCAAACTGTCACTGGCCACTACTAAATCAGACTTTAGTAATAGAATTCACACCTGAACCCCTTCGGTACCGCCGAACAAGAGATCGCTGTGTTTGACCTCGTCACGAAACAAAAGAGGGCATAATGAAACATGACCACATTCAGACGTCAGACTTCAGATTTAAATAGATTTGCATTCCTAGACATTAAATTATTATACGGTGGTTTGCTGCATTCAAACCTATGTCCACAATATCATGTATCATTCATGCCTTCAATTCATCTTTGCTGAAGAAGAATTTTCGCTGTTTCATTTATACTCCATATTTAATTACTCCATGATTACTCCACATTTCGTAAAAATGTTCCGATGCGCAGTATATAACGTCATTGCCGATGCGTGCTTGCAGAAATCGAAATTCGACTGATTTAAGAGAAACGCGAGGATTTCTTGAGGTTGTTGTTTTGAAACTTTCATTTTGTAATTTGACGTTTTGAGAGTTCGATTTGTAATTTTACCAATTGTCGTTAGCCATTACCTGTGTTATTCTGAATAATTCTGTTTTCTCACATTCAAGATTATCTTCATTTGATTAAAAAGTAGGTTATATTTTTTATTTAAGCCAGATTAGCAATATTCGTTTACGTGTACGCAAGCTTATCTTGTGAACGAACGGGCTCGATAAACTAACAACGGTTTAGTCGACGTGAACTGCCAATTTAATGTCATGGGCAATTTGCGGTTGGTGCTTGCAATTGTCGTCTAATTAATAAAAATAACCTTTATTGTATAGTCTATCAATGTTGAATATTCTTGCTCGTAACCCTGTCTGATCAATGTTCATATGGTTACCACCGGGCCCACGAAATGGGACACGGTAATTGCAGGTTTGTTTCTTTTGATGTCCGTATTTTTCACCGATTTGTTTATGTAGAGGGTAGAGCTTTCCATAAACTTAAATTGTTATTATTTTTATTATTTTTATTGGATTTGAATCACGCACTGATATATTTTCCATTTACTTATTTTATCGGTCTCTCTCTTTCTCTCTCTCTCTGAATATCTTCTGCTAACAACAGCTTAGCCTATTAAAAAAACTATCCAATCACTGGAATTCTTTTCTTAATCCTGTATCGAATGGGTTGAGCCGTTGAGCCCCATCGAAAGTGGAATGCTTAGGTTAAATCTCTTCTGGAATGCGGACTTTTACTATTTATTCTAAGGTCTTTATATTAAGTGGCAACAATTCCCTTTTCTACCCTGAAGATATATTTGCATCTATAAGGATCTGAGCTGCTTAATGCATTGAGCTTTTTATATTCTCTTCTGTTTGTTTATTCTAACTTTCGCTTTTCTAATCCGTATTAATCTACAGTGTTTTTAAACACTGCTGTGTTTTTACTTCTTGTCTTTCTAGTCTTCTGGTATTTGAAATCTCATTCTGCTCGATTCCGAGTTACATAATTTAATAACTAAATCACGAGTTTACATGTTATGTGTTTCCATCTTTTATGCCATGTAATTACATTTTGCGGCTATTGTTATATCATAATATTCTTTCATTATTCTGTTTTGTGGCTACAGCAACTATCATAATTAGGCACATTGACTCTAGTGTGCTATGAGGGCTTTCATTTGGAATCATATTTATTGCATATCACAAATGCACGTCTTTTTCATTATGTAATTAATTCCTTCCCTATATTGTGTTAGTTAACTAATGCCATTCAGGATTTGGAACATACAATTTCTTTTTCATACTGGGATGAATTCCATTATTAGGTACTAGCTGGAGTACCCGGCTTCGTTCGGGGAGTTACGGGCTTCGATTTGAGATTTAACTGGTGTTCGAACCCGCGACGGATCTTGCTTTATCGACCCTTACCAGTGGGTAGCCCCACTCATATAAAAAGGCTTCGAATGGTCCATAATGTTCCAGAATATTTCACAACAATCGAGAGTGTTCTGGAATGTTCCTCAATGATCTAAGATGTTTCGGGATGTTCCCAAACGTTCCAGACTATTCCCGAACAATCCAGAATGCTCTGGGATGTTCTGGAATATTTTTAAATGCTCTAGAATCTTTTGGACTGTTCTCGAAATTTCTAGAGGGTGAAACTTCCAAACCTTACCTATATCTTCAAAAGCACGCCCTTCAAGTAAAAACGGGAACCTTCTTCATGGATGGGGGATAGAGGACTACCACATCACACAACTCCCTTGATCATTCCGGGACTCGTTTGTGAGTTTTACCGGAACGCAAACTTTCAAACACTTTCTTTTATAATATATATATTGATGATCAGCTTGCATTGTATGCAGAATGCTGCTATAGTTCTGCTTCTGAGAGTTTCATTGTAACCTCTCTTTCTGTTCCGTGCAGCATTTATGAGAAAGGTGGAGAGGTTAAATCAGAACTATCAGCAATGCGCATAACAATTGTAAAGTTTTAAGGTAAGGAACCGGTAAAATAAAGACTCATCTTCAGGACAAATTCTAAGGAACTCTTGATTTATTTGTTATCATTTCCAATTACATTTTTTATAATCGGAAGATACAAAACTACCCGAGACAGACCAAGGAGTAGTTAATTAGATGTAGTTTCAGCGAAGCGACGAAGAGGAAAGCGGTATATCCTTTTAAAAAACCGTCATTTATAGAAAATCTCCTTGGCTAGTCACAGTTTTGTACCTTCCGGACATCTGTTGATAATTTAGCTAACTAACTATGAGAGTTCTCACCTAATGTTTTTACGTGGATCTCGAGAGGTGTGAGTCCTGGCTAAATTCGATTTTTAAAGGTCTGAATTTTAGACATATTCCCAGCCAAAAAACGGTGAGGAATGAGTTTTTTATTAAACTAAAATGAACAAAAAATATACTACTTATAATACTAAAAATAGCTCACAAATTTTTTTTTTACTTTAACTATTTCACCCCAGATTAAATTGTGCAATTAACAAATTCATATTTACATGCTCTAGCTAAAAATTCAAAGTTAAAAATTAAATCAAAGAGTTATAACAATAAATTACACATTCAATTTTAGGACAAACACAATACAATGAGGACGGGACCAGGTCTTCCTTCCAGGACAGCCAATTTTATTGTAAATATTATTAAATGTCTAAAATTAAATATATGTGGGCACTTGCAGTGTTTTTTTTAATAATTATTATTATTATTTTGGTTAGCTTATAACCTTTAATTTTCACTCAATCTGGTTTTTCTTTTTACACGAGTTTCACAAGAGGTCACGACCTCCACCACCTTTATTCATTTTGCCTTTTTATTGTTTTACACTTTTGTTTGCATTTTTTTCATTAATTTTTTATTGTTTTTCGCTTTTATTTGTACTTTTTATTAATTTAAAGTCTGGTTATAGAACTTGGTTATTATGTCTTGCTTGGGGGCGCCACACTGTGTTGGCGCTACTGGGTCGCTTCTTATTCTCCCTGGTCCATCTCGGGTAGATGATCTTCGCATTTGTTGTCCTCAATTGGAAGCAGGCATAGTTTTGATATTGCCCTCTGGACCGTTCCCTGTGCTGTGATGATGGTAGCCACTCGTACTCTTCCATCAGGCCCGGGATGTACAGCGTGCACTCGTCCTAGCCTCCAAAAACAAGGAGGTTCGTTGTCTTCCTTCAGAATGACCATCTGGCCTGGTTGCAGCTGCCTTTGGTTGTTGCCAGTCCATTTCGTCCGGGTCTGCAGCTCAGCCAAGTATTCTTTGCGCCACCTCGACCAAAAAGACTGTATTAGTTGGTTTAATTTTTGGTAATGATTCAATCTATTGACTGCTATATTCTGCAAATTCTGCTCCGGGATCGCTGCTAAACTCGTTCCAATGAGAAAGTGACCAGGACTGAGAGGTTTTAGGTCTTTGGGGTCATTGGACAGCGGACAGAGGGGACGTGAATTCAAGCATGATTCAATTTGACATAATACAGTACTGAATTCCTCATATGTTAATAGTGAAACGTTTGCTACCCTTTTCAAATGATATTTTACTGATTTGACCCCTGCCTCCCAAAGTCCCCCGAAGTGCGGGGCCCTTGCTGGTATGAATTTCCAGCGAATAGATAAATTGGCTAAGTATTTATCAATTTTTTCATTTGAATTTTCCAAAAATTCATATATTTCCCTTAATTCATTATTCGCGCCCCTAAAATTAGTGGCGTTATCTGAAAACATTTTACTGGGTTTCCCTCTTCGCGAGATGAAACGTTTAAACGCATTTAACAAGCTATCAGTGCTTAAAGACATTACTAGTTCCAGATGTATTGCTTTGGTTACCATACATATAAATAGACATATATAAGATTTTACGCTGTGAGTCTTACGGCTAACACCTGATTTGATCAAAATGGGGCCGCAGAAATCCACGCCTGATGATTGAAATGCGCGACCTTCCGTTATTCGTTCGGCAGGTACGTCCGCCATCAGTTGTTGCTCTGTTTTCGGGTTACATCTAAAACATATAATACAGTATCTGAGAACCTTTTTAAATTAAATTTTTACCCATAATCGGCCAGTATTTCATTCTTAATAATGCTAACAATGCCTGCGTTCCTGCATGTAAATATAAATAATGGTAGTGCCTGACAATAAGCTCACTTAGTTTATGATGTGATGGTAGTACTATGGGGTGCTGTTGGCTTTCCGATATCATTTTTCCGTTGGACAACCTACCCCCCACCCGGATTAAGTCCTTAAACAAATAAGGATTTAATGACTTTAACCTACTACTATTCTTTACATTTACCCCGGCTTGTAAGGCCCTCGTCTCTTCGGGGAATGCAAAACATTGTGCACGAGATATTAATAAGTGAAGTGAATTCTCCAATTCGTAAACAGTTAGTGCTCCGCTACGCCTGGACAAAGAATTTCTGCAATTAAATATAAATCTTAAAATATAAGCTGTCACCCTTTGCAATTTGGTTAAGCAAGAGTATCTGGAAAATATTTCCCAATCCTGTTTTACGGCTGAAATTAAAGTTAGTTTTAATCTTTCTTCTGGTAGATCCAACGGCGTAACTTCACTGCTGGTAATCGGGTAATCGCCTGAAATCAACCAGGTGGGTCCATGCCACCAAATGTCAGACTTTAGTCGCTGCGACACCGTCGCGCCTCTGGATAAAACGTCCGCCGCATTATCCTCCGATCTTACGTGTTTCCATTGTGCGGGTTGACTGGATTCTTGGATTTCAGCTACCCTATTGGCCACAAATGTGTTCCACCTTGCTGGCTGTCCACGAATCCAGAATAGCGTTATCATGGAATCGCACCAGTAGGTTGTATCTATTTCATTTAAGTTCATAGCTATTTTGACATAGTTCACTAATTTTGTGAGTAAAACAGCACCACAAAGCTCCAGCTTTGGTAGTGATATGCTTTTCAACGGTGCCACCCTTGATTTTGATGTGACTAAATAAGAAGTTGTGTTTCCCGATTCATCAGTAGACACTATATATATACATGCTGCATAGGCCCTCTCCGAGGCGTCACAGAATCCATGCAGATGCAGTTTAACTTGATGTTTGCAAATTACCTTTCTCGGTATTTTTAAATTATTTAAAAGAGGTAATTCATTTATGTATGAATTCCACGCATTCATCTGTTCAGATGGAACATCTTCGTCCCACTGAATCTTAGTTTGCCACAAACCTTGCATTATCAGTTTTGCGACTAAAATTATTGGGCCTATCAGTCCCAATGGGTCAAAGGTAGAGGCGATACATGATAACATTTGGCGTTTGCTTTTAACGCAGGCTTCTAAGGGCTCTACAATGTACTGAAAATAGTCCTGCTGATTATTCCATGACAACCCTAGAATTTTCTTTTCCTTGGGGTTATCAGTAATAATCATATCTGTATCACTCTCTGGTTTCGAACTTATAGAGGGTAAATTTGATCGCCATTTTCGTAAATTCATGCCAGCAGATGCCAAAATGCTGCTCAACTGTTGCTTAATAGTGAGACAATCTGCCTCATTTTCGTCGCCAGTTATCAAATCATCCATATAAAAGTTGTATTTTAGGATGCGACTGACCTTTCTGTATGCTTCTTGATTTTCTGTTCCTAACTGTTCCAAGCATCTGGTAGCCAGAAAGGATGATGGTCCCAAACCGTAGGTGACAGTATTGAGTTGATAGTGTCGGATTTCTTCTTCCGGAGAGTCCCTCCAGACTATGCGCTGCAAATCTCTATCCTCAGGCTGCACCAATATTTGACGATACATCTTCTCGATGTCGGCGGTTAATGCATACTGGTGCTTTCTGAAAAATAATAATTGCGCACATAAATCCTTTTGTAAAACTGGCCCTACCATGAGGGCGTCGTTTAATGATATACCGGTTGATGACTTGGCTGATCCGTCAAACACGACCCTGGTTTTGGTTGTCGTGCTAGACTCCTTCATCACTGCATGGTGTGGCAAATAATAATAAATTTTATCTTTTGGCGGTGCTTCGCACAGCGTCATATGCCCCAATTCCTGATACTCTTTCATGAATTTATTATAATCTAGCATCAGGTCCTTATTGGCAAGAAATTTTTTTTCCATATTATAGAATCTTTTTTCAGCCACCTTTAGGGTTTCACCCATTTGATTAATATTGGGCCGCAGCGGTAATCTTACCGCAAAACGTCCTTTCTCATCTCTTTCATGCGTGCGTAAGAAGCTCTCTTCACATGCTCTTTCTTCGTGGCTTCTATGTTTTACAGGAGTTAGTTCCTCTATTTTCCAAAAGCTTTCTAATTGCTTATGCAATAAATTTAAGGATAAATTACAGGAATTTACTGGCCTTTTTGGTTTCGGAGTGGAGATAGGTCCAGCAACAAGCCATCCTAGCTCGGTCCTTTGTAGCGTGAGTCCAGCATCTCCAATTCTCATTCGATCGGTATGCAAGACTTCCCAGAACACCTCCGCTCCCAGTAGCAGATCTATCGGGCTGGTAATGTTGAAGTTCGGATCTGCTAATTGGAGACCGCTAGGGATCCCCGCGTCTTTTCTCTGAAAGGAAATTTGTGGCAGGTTACTGGTCACTTCAGGTATTATCAGGCATTCTATATTCCTTTTATATTCAGAATAGCTTGAAGTTATATTGAATTCCACTTTATATTTTATATTTAAAATCTTATTGTGGATTCCCGTAACAGGAATGTTGACCCTTTTCTCTTTTGATTTCAATTTCTTTGCAAATTCCTTACTTATAAAATTAGTTTGTGCCCCAGAATCTAATAGAGCTCTTGCTTGAATTGATTGTCCGGCATCGTCCTTTATGTTGATGATGGCAGTGGACAATAACACGAAATTTGGTTCTACCTTCGCGGCATGATTTGTTACCAAAGGCGCTTCCTTCGCGGAAGATGTTGATGCCCTTTCGTGTTTTGATTCCTCCTCTTGTTTAAAATGAATTAACGTATTGTGATTTACGCCATCGCATTTACGGCAATTAAATTTTGATTTGCAATCCTTTAATTTATGACCGAAGTTTAAACATTTTAAACAAGCGCCTAATTTGTGTATTTTATCAATTCGTTCTTTTGGCTTCAATTCCAAAATTTGCGGCAATAATAAATCTTATGATTATCGTTGCAATGTAAACATTTTAATTTTTGTGCAGAAAATGAAACCATAGCTTCCTTTTTATAATTATGCGGATTCGTTTTTCCCGGATTAATTCTTTTTTCGTTATTTGATGAGGCCTCTAATACTTGGGCCCTTGTATACAAACATTTAATAAAGTCTTCGTAGGTAGGTAGATTATTTTTTGTTGGGTATTGTTCCCAATGAGCCCTAGTATTTGAATCTAGCTTGTTTGATAACAAATAAATCAATACTACATCCCAATTTTTCGTAGCTATATTTAATTTATTTAGCGATTTTAAATGCAACTGTGCCTCGTCCAATAGGCTTCTTATTGCGACGTGATTTTCTGCTTTTAAGTCCGGTAATTTAAACAACGCGTTTACATGATTATTTATAATTATTTTTGAGTTTTCGTATCTGTCCGTGAGCATCTCCCAGGCCATTAAATAGTTGTCAACTTGCATTGGCAATGCTGTTATAAGCTTAAGCGCTTCCCCTTTTAGACAAGAACGCAAATAATAAAATTTTTGAACGGCATCTAGGTTAGAATTACTGTCTACTAAAGATATAAACGCATCTCGGAATTCTATCCATTCGCAGTAATCACCCTTAAATTTTGGTAACTCTATTATCGGCAGTTTAATGTTGTTGTTTGTTTTGCCTGCGGAATGGTCCGAACCTAACCTCTCTTTAGCGTTGGATAAAACATCAAAATAATCGTTTTCAAAGCTCGCCCTTTCTTGATCGCCCTCATCGGGAGATAAGGCTTCTATATTACCTTGAATTTCCTCGAATTGATCCATTAAAAGCTCGAAATGTTTTATACGTAATCCTAGCTCACTTTGTGTCAACGAAATTTTGTTTAAAAATTCTCTGAATCTCGTGACTTTCCCCTTACAGATTCCCCTTTTACCGATTAGCGTTTTTAAATCCATTTTTATCAAATCAGGTACTTACAATTTACAGAGTTATCCAATTATTTTATCACAATAACCGTTTAAAACTATTAATCCTGTAATAACCACTGACAACTTCTCAATCCGTCACAACTCACAACACGATCTGCGATAATCGACAAGCCGTTAAATTTCGCCCATAGAGTATTATTAGCAACAAACTGTTTTATCGGCTTCGCGGTTAATTCAAATGATGGTTATTTCGGAGAAAGTTTCTTTTAATCCCGGAATTTATAACATTGTTGTAGTTTTTTGCGATAATCTAATTGCCGGCTGCAATGTCGTGTTATTTTTTTGTAAACTTGTTCATACCGGCTTGCAACAATTTTTTTTTATGAGAAATGCACAATATTGATGTCATTAAATTTTTTGCTTTCTTTTTTTTAGGATTTTTATGGTAAGGTGGGTAGTATGGAATGGATTGGTCACTTGCCCTTTTTATCGTGATGTCTTCTGGATGCTGGAATCTGCTTGATGGATTCTGGCTGCATTTCTGGTTCCTTCTTCAGTGCTGGTTCTTTTTTATTAATTTAATCACTCGCGTTAAACTATCCGACTCGTAGGATCAAATGTAAAGTTTTAAGGTAAGGAACCGGTAAAATAAAGACTCATCTTCAGGACAAATTCTAAGGAACTCTTGATTTATTTGTTATCATTTCCAATTACATTTTTTATAATCGGAAGATACAAAACTACCCGAGACAGACCAAGGAGTAGTTAATTAGATGTAGTTTCAGCGAAGCGACGAAGAGGAAAGCGGTATATCCTTTTAAAAAACCGTCATTTATAGAAAATCTCCTTGGCTAGTCACAGTTTTGTACCTTCCGGACATCTGTTGATAATTTAGCTAACTAACTATGAGAGTTCTCACCTAATGTTTTTACGTGGATCTCGAGAGGTGTGAGTCCTGGCTAAATTCGATTTTTAAAGGTCTGAATTTTAGACAACAATATTAAGCAGGCTTTCATTTGGGATCAAATAAGTTGCCGCGAATCCTCATCTTGTTCTTTCTGAAAGATACCGCCTAAATTTTAAAATAATTAAAAATTTTAAAAGTTTGTTCAGCATCCATTTTACCACAATTAATACCCAAAAACTCTGAAAGACTTGTTTGTTCTGTCAAATCTTAAATAACAGTTCAATTTACTACAATTATGGGGGACCATCATTTATCATCATTTAATCGACACGTATGCGGGGGACAATAATAATTCACTTTCGATCAGAACGCCGTGCGCCACGAGGAATGCAATGAAGTATTTCTCCCACATTGATCTTAATTCGACAACTTGGATTACTTGGTGCCTGACTCATGTTAATCAATAGACAGCTTTGTAAATTGTAAAGGTCGAGAAATAAAATAACTTCTGCGGCACGGGCACAGTAACTACCTAATGTTAAATTAGTGGATCTTGATTGTCATTGCCTCGTGTTAGCCTTAGGTTGTTTATTTTAACGAAATGGTATTGTTCTTGATTCATAACATTAACTTATCGTATCATTTGCGTCTTGAATGCTTTGAAGCCAACAACTACTGGAATTGTATTAGTAGGTACAGAAGCATTACACATTGGTGCAACGTTTGCTCTTAATCTTTCAGCATTTTAGTTTGGCTTCATATTATAGGAAAGATGATTTCTTGATGATGCGCTTGATAATTTCCTTATTCTGTCGGCTTGTGACCCGACAGTTGATCCGCCTGCAAATGGCCCCCCGAAATGATATCTGCATGTATAAAAATGAATCCCTGTTTCCCTTGGTCACGCCATAACTTCAGAACGACTTTACCTATTTCATTCAAAGTTTGGGGATTTGATGTGTGCATGTCCGCGATGGTTTTTTTATATACAATAATGAGTTCTAGCATAATGAAATTATGAATTGCTAACCGTTAATCCAATTACGATGAAACTTTGGGATTTGATGTGTGCACTAGTGAGTTCTGGCATCATGAAATTATGCGTTGCTAACCGTTAATCCGATTCCGATGAAACTTTGGGGAATTGACGTGTCCATGCCCGCGATGGCTTTTATATATAATAACGAGCTCTGGAGTCTTGAAAATGCGTTACTAAACCGTTCATCCGATTGCGAGGAAACTTTGGTGAGTTGTTGTGAACATGCCCGCGAAGGTTTCTATATATACTGGTGAGCTCTGGGATTATGAAATTTGTATAAAAAAATTGCAATATGCGGCACGCAAACTTTTTAAAAACTGAATGTACCGGGACTGAATGTATGGAATGTGGGAGGGGGGGGGGGAACTCGGGAGGGGGGTTCGCAGGAGGGGGGGGATGAGGGGAACCTGGAAGGGGGAGGGAAACTCGAGAGGCGGGCGGGGGGAGTGGGGAGAGCGAAGGCGGAGAAAGCGGAGTGGGAACGCGAGAGGGGAAAGAGGACGCGGGAGAGGAAGGGGAGGCGGAAGGGGAACGAGAATGGGAAAGGACACGCAGGGAAAAACAATTATGTAAATAGTAAGTGAGTGAGAGGGTGAGTGAGGGTGTGTGTGAGTGAGTGAGAGGGTGAGTAAGTGAGTGAGTGTGTGAGTGAGTGATTGTGTGAGTGAGTGGGTGAGTGAGTGAGTGAGCGTGTGAGTGAGTGAGTGAGTGAGTGAGTGAATGAGTGATTGAATCAGTGAATGAATGAATCAGTAGATGAAAGAATGAATGAATCAATGGGATTTCCACTTAATCCCATGCGAGCGAAGCCGTGGGTAAAGGCTAGTCTTCTAATAAAACTGTGTTCATCTGAAATGATATACCAGGGAAGTATAATTTCTGCATCTGTTTGTACATAATTGTATAGGTTATAGTGCCTGGAAATTCGTATTTGTACAGCGTCCTTGAGGTGATTTTTCGTACATATTATCCAGTTATTTTTATTGTGTTCAACGCTCTTGACTTGATATTGCACTTAATTTGGGATATAGAAAAAAATAGCCCATTATTAATAATATTATTGTCAAAAGAACCATTCCTATCAGTAGTATGCATTTAGCATTGTGTCTCGAGTCGGCGTCCTCGTGAGAAGCGTCCATAAGTTTAGTTCGGTGCCTCCCTCCGCATTATATAATTGGATTTACTGCGGCGATGTTGAAACCTTTCACTGCCTTGTCACACTCAATTGCAGAGGGCCTCCCACGCTACGGCCTGTCCTCTGTCATACACTGGATTCTGAGTAGCCACCGAACAGATAATGGCCTAGAAGTATAATCTAAACCGATTTGAAATAAAAAATAATACAGCCCAGTTTGCGACCTTTCAACTCCCAAAGCCTAATTTCTTTTTTTAAAGAAGAAATTACTTTTGGCAGTGACATAATAGGAGTAACCCATCCCCCTTACCCACCCCTCCTATGATATATATCACCCTCTTTTCTATTTTGTATTTGTTTCTGTTACCGTTAGATGTCTTTTTTTCTATTTGTATCTCTTGCTCTCATTGTATTATTTTCTTATACAGGGTGTTAAGGGACGTACTTGACTTACTTTAACCAGTGATTCCTGACATTATTTGGAGCAAAAAATGTAAATGAAATTTTTGTCTCCAATGACATTTTTGAAGTTTTTTTTTTTTTTTCTACGAAAACATAAAAAAATAGTAGTTGTTGAATAGTTGGAGGCGGGGTGACCAGTGACGATATGCGGAAGAATTTTTTTTTGTTTGATTTGAAGAAAAAAATTAAAAAAAAAAAAGTCATCAAAAAAAAGTCACCGGAGACCAAAAATTGCATTTACATTTTTTACTCCAAATAATGTCAGGAATCACTGGTTAAAGTAAGTCAAGTACGTCCCTTAACACCCTGTATAGGGTATTAAGAAATATACCTGACTTACTTTAATCATTGATTCCTGACATTTATTTTTAACTTAACGAGTGTCACTAACATTGTCTTTAGTAATTAAATATTCCTGGCATTATTTGGAGTAAAACATGTAAATGAAATTTTAGCCTCCGGCGACATTTTTTTTCTTTTTAAATATTAAAAGAAAGACAAACACTCCCGGGTTACGAATAACCCGACGATATTTTAAAATCTCCTACTACCACCACAGTAAGCCGAAAATGTTGCTTGAGTCGTGATGGGGGACTTAGCCAGCCGGGGAATCGAACAGGAACGCCTGGGTGGGACCCAAACGCGTTCCACACTCAACCGCTGACTGGTCAAAAACTCTTTTGATGTTTTTTCTTCTTCAAAGCCAAACAAAATATAATATCTTCCACTTGTCATAACCGCCCAACCTCTCTCCCCATCCTATCTGTCCGATATCTAGTAATTTTTTTTATTATTTATTAATGTTTTTAACTGCATGTAATGTCAGGAATCACTGGACAAAGTAAGTCAACTACGTCCTTAATATATAGAAAATTCCAATTCTCGACAGTCAACCCTGAGGTCAGCAGCGTCATCAGCTATCGGAAGGTTAAAGGAAACAAATCGCACACCAGATAATAATTCGGTGAGCTCGCTTTCGGAGTGTCAGGACCTAAAGCCTGGAATGGACTTCCACATTACTTAAGAATGATCACAGACTCGGCGGAATTTAGAGCTAAAAAAACTCGCCTTTTCAGACAGTCGTATCCATAAACTCAAAAAGATTTCACATGCAATGCCCGCGACACCGTAAATAACTAATTTGTAAAAATGTAGAAAAAAAATCCTATTTGTTAGCGTTTGTAAAGGTCATTTATCATGAACATTATCCAGCCCTAAAGAGTCCTCACTTCTCCAGTCTTTCAAAATAAATATTAGCTCTACTTTTGCTACAAATTTTTCATAAATGTAATAATAATAGTCTTGGGGGTAGCAAATGTAAAATCGTGCGATGTCCAGTGTTTTAAATATAATGCCCTCCACGTGCAAAGCCGTATCTTCTCCAAGAATAAACTTTCTAATTAAAGTGTGTTTATCGGAAGTGACCTGCCATGTAAGTATGTTTCTGTATCCATTTGTAAATAATAAAATTAGATAGAACCTAAGAATTCTTAATAATAATAATAATAATCTTTATTCCAGGATGTGGGGAGGATAGTGCAATCCCACACGTCGCGTATAGTTATACATATATATATATATATTTACACAGTAAAGAAATAAGAACAAAAATAAAATAAAAAATAATACTAATAAAAATTAATAATAACAAAAGTAAATAATCAATTATTATGCAGGGCGTGATCTTGAGTGCGCTCGGGCCCATCGCTCACTCAGGAGTGGAGCTTTAAATAAATTGTACAGCGCCCTTGAGGTGATTTTTCACAAAACGGCGTTCTACAAATTATCAAATTAATTATTATTATAATGTGTATATACAGAGATAAAATTTTGGTCTCCGGTGACATTTTGAAGGTTTTTTTTTCAACTAAGTAGGTAGGTACATTAAAAAAATCAGTTGGTATTTAGTTGGAGGAAGGTTGAGTGGTTGAGCGGGTAGGTACTTGATTGATTTGCAAGTGACGACATGTGGAAGAAAAAAAAATTGACCAACAAACATCAATAAAGTCACCGGAGACCAAAATTTCATTTACATTTTTTACCCCAAATGATGTCAAGAATCATTGGTTAAAATAATTCAATTAAGTCCCATAACACCCGGTTTATGTGTCTGTGTGTAATTTGATGAAGCTCGAGTTAAGCGAAATATGATCGGCTGTCATTTATTAATTCAATAAAATTGGGTGTATTACAATGAATATTTTTTCATTTAATATATAATGAAATTATTTATCTGTCTTAGAATTTTTACCTTTGAAAATGTTTGATCAGTTTCAACAGCAGTAAGCATCAAGACACAATGTAACATTCTTCGGGCAAACGGATACGCCCGCGCCACACTTCTTTCGGTTGAACTCTTCAGTGTGGCCATATTGATACTGATTTACGACCCTAAGCAGACCCGCCAGGAATTTATTTAGACTTGAGACATTTAAATCCGTGATTTTCACAACCTCTTGTGCGGATTATTTACACTTTCGTTTCGTTGCCTATTTTGGGAGAGCTATAACTCTTGTATTGATCTCTTGGAGTGGTCTGCCATTGTCGAGCGAATAAGAAGATTGATCGATGTCCATTTTAAATCAACACTTCATTTTGCTGATTAACACTTTGGAAAACAAAATCGTTTGGACTAGTCCAATTACTAACTCAATAGTCAACTTCTACAACATCATCGACATCGTCAATAACATTATCAACATCACCTCCGTTGTCAACTTTAACCCGTCTGCTTGTTTCGGAATAAATACGTACCAAAAACACTTAATCGGGTTATACTTTTATAAGACCAAAAACCTCCCGAGCGACGTATCTAAAAAATTATAAAAAGTTATAAAAACTAAAAGCTATATATCTCTCTTCCTCTCATGCAAACATATGTATTTTTCTTTTAACAAGAAAGAGAACGAAATAATTCTTCTTATTGTCTTTGAAAAATGAGAGCTATCTTGCATAGACATTTTGCAATCTCGATCCACAGTGACGGTTTCAGAATTTACGCCCTAAACCGAGGCTTCCGGATTGTGAGTTGCGAATATATTGAACCAAGCAGACGGGTTAACAATATAACATTAACACCAACGTAATCAACATAATCAACGTTATCGTCAACATCAACATTATTAACGTCATCTAAATCATAAATGGCATCAAAATCATCAACGTCAAAGTCATTAACCTAAAAATCATCAACGTCAACATCATCAATGGCATCAAAATCATCAACGTCAAAGTCATTAACCTAAAAATCATCAACGTCAACATCATCAATGTCTTCAAAATCATAAACTTCATCAATGTCAGCAAACTCATCATCGTCAACATCATGAACATCATCAATATCATGAGCTTTATTAAAGTTATCAAAATCAATCAAGTCAACGTCATAAATATCATGAACGTCGTCAAAGTCATCAAAATTAATCAAATTAACGTCAACATCATCAATATCATGAACGTCATCCAAGTCATCAGAATCAATCAAATCAACGGTAGCATCATCAATATCATCAACATTGTCAAAGTCAAAATCATCAATTTCATCAAGGTTATCAATACCATCCATGTCATCAGCATCATCAGCACATGTGCCGTGAGAAGCTTGGTTACAAGTGGAACTCGGTTGGCTTATGAAATAGAGCTCTTCTATCATGATTCTGGATTTCATTTATAATATCGCGTCACAAAATGCTTACATCGCATAAAGCTTTTATTATTGACCACAGTGTTTTTTTTTCAAGTGTTACATTATTGTGTAAAGGTACATATTATCGTTCTTCGTAAAATTACTTCCGTCTTCACCTAACCCACTGTTATTTTCACTTCTCATGTTTAGTTTACTATAATGTTCACCTTCGTGTTCTAATAAACTTAAAATTACACAGGTAAAACCGTTTAATATGTAAATCAAACTACACGCAAAGCTCAACGTTCACAACTTGGATACAACATACAAAACGCAGACCTGCCGCGTAGAGCTGTGTTGGCACTTCTCCTTTTGTTACATGCTTCATTTATGAGAGAGAAGGAGAGATTACAATGGAGCTTTTAGTGGTACTCCTATAGTGGGCATTATAATATTATTTCTACCCTCTCATCTGATTTCTAAACGTTTTTTCTTCAATCGAAGATATTATATATTATGAACCATGAAATCCATAATAAGCTAAGGAACAAAGTATTCACATAATAGTGTATGGTAATATTATAAGTCCACGATCTTACGATTAGCTTGAAATGTATGGATTAAATCGTTTAGCTTGCAGGCTTTCGTCTATGGTTCTAGATTTAAGTGAAGGTATTTAATACGAGCGGCGTATATATTAGCTAAGTAGTCGTGTATATATTTGGCTGTATATCTTATCTTATTTAATATCCTGGGTCAGAAGTCAATTGGGTATTAGGTGTAAATAAATCTTCGTAGGTATAATGTGCATATTGTAGGATACTTTGTATGGATAAATCATTTTTAATGTATTTATGTTGCGTCAGAGAGAAAGATGAATCTTTTTATTGCTTGAAATGATATAAGACAGTTTGGTGACCAGAACTGATCAGCCAAGTATATCCCATCTTTGCTCTTCCCCATCTCTTATATGGATAACATCCCCGACTCTAATTAATCTTCCTCTTTTCATTTCTTATCGTCTCATTATTATTTGGTTTACCTATTTTATATACATTTCTACAATTTAATTTAAATCGGTTGTTATTTTATTTTTTATTTTTTTTTTACCACTTTTATTGTTTACAAAAAACAACATTTTTTTATTATTTTAGCATATAAAATATAATGTACATTTAGATGATGTAATAATTTGCGTACATGTTCATGTTCAAATATCTTAATACCACTCTTCCATGGAAGCATTAGCTTGTGTCTGGAAAAGTAGTGTACATTTTTTAATGCTATATTATATTATAAGTACTTAAATTACAACGTGAAGGTAAAAAACAATAAGTTGTAAGTTCGGTGTTATGTAATTATAAGAATTTATCTACCATCAAACAATTTTTCTATTTGGATAATGTGTCTATAATTATTGTAATTGGTTTTTAAAAACAAAACAATTTTATTTTTTTAAATTTATTGTGTGAGTAATTTCTGTTTGCTTCCATTTAAATATCGATAGCGAAAATTAGAAATGCCGTAAAGTTCAATAAATCCAAAAATGTGTTAAAGATGTCATTTTTGTACATTTTTTCTCTCTTTCGATCTGCGTCTTCGAATATTTCTAAGAAAATAAGTGCATCTTCTACGACTTGCATTTTAAGGGGATTTTTTTTTGAAAAATTAAAAATTAAATTTTATAAATAAAAAATATTATTTAAATTAAAGAAATTTACAAAGTTTTGTTAAGTATTCGGAAAGATATATTTAATGTTATTTTAGAATAAACATTCATAATTATAGGTCTACAAAAACAGAAGATAATAAATTTAGAAAAAATAAAAAAAACTTTCTTAACGCTCTCCTGAACAATTGAAATTTTGAACACATCTACCGGATCTGCCCTGATGATGGACACTGTAACGCTGTCCGAAACGTTGGCTAAAGAAGGAGGTAGCGCAACACGGCATAACACCCCAAAAACAAATAACGAAAATTGAAATTTTGTTCTTTACACAGCAGTGACCTTCAACCTTTTTTATTGCCGTGGCCTGTCGAGGGGGGGGGGGGGGGGGGGGGGTGGTTGATTGGTTATTTTTTAAATTGTTTTGATATTAAACATTATTATATCTCCTAAAATAGTTTTGTTGAAAAACGGGAATAAATTCACCGATGCAATCAAACGCGTGTTAGAACTTTGTCACGGAGGTACTCTCAGTAAAACTATGAACGGGTTCTCAACTGAATAATTATTTTTTGTCGGTAATTGTTTAAATTTTTATTGGGTATGTTGATTGGGTATATTTGATCCACGGACCGGTACCGGTCCGCGAACGGGGGGTTGGGGACCACTGCTTTATAACATTTCAATTTACGGGGCGATATGTAGATTTTATTGTATTTTTTTTTAATTTATATTAAAAAGTTCTCTTTGAGACATTTACCTACGTTGGACTTTAAACCTGCGACCTCTTGATTCGCGAACGTGGATCAAAAAAAGGATAATGTTTTTAAAATATAAATAAAATGACCACCAATCATTTTTATGGCGTCGATTAAATCAATGTACGTATATCTTCTTGAACACTGTCTGACATTGTCTGTTAATGCCGAGGTGTAACATCAACCATTACCGCTACTCGCTAGTAGGTATGCTCGAGTCGTAATGTTCAATGTGCAAATTACGGAAAGCCAATGACAGTAATGTTCATCTTTCAGAAAAGCCATTATTACGATATTGTGGTTTCGTGCTCTTGAGAATTAAAGACTTTCTCCGTTTTTTCATTGCCAACAACATGCAACTTTTTTATCTCTCTTCTTTATTGCAAAATTTTGATATGATGAACAACCAACAACGATCATTCCGCCTGCGAACGATTTCTCAAGTGTAATCACATTCGCGTTAAGCTTTAATTATGTTTTACAAAACCTTCCATCGATTTTCCAGATTGTTTCGGTTAGGATGTTTTTCAGATAATTATGTTCAATAGTAATAACTATAACAATAACATTACCTGTAATGCATTGGTTGCATTAACCGCGTTTTACTCTAAATGGCTTTTCCATTGGGAAGAACGGCTGCGCGGCCTTTTGAAGTGAAACTTTTTTAGTCCCGTTACAGTGATTTTAAATTCGGGTGAAACGGAAATGACGCAAACGCGAAGCATCCAACTGCGCTCAAGGCTATTTGTTGAGATATAAAACGGGAACGACGATAGATCTGCGCTCATTGGCCTTTGGGCTGTTCCCGGGAAATCAAGCTCGAGAAAAGTCGAGAACTCGAGAAATCATGTACCTATGTAGAAATTAAATCGCCGTTTTTATTCTAATTAACTTGCCATAAATGGTGCTGTGATTGTAATTTAATTCTAATTTACATTTATTTTTTACCTAAATTTAAGATATTATCGTTTTCTTTCATGTTATTTTTTTTATTGTTTTATAGAAGCTATTTTTGTTTACAAGTTTTAAGTTGATTTTTTTTCTAAATAACCAGCCAAAAATGGTGCTGTGATTGTAATTTAATTATAAGTTAAGATATTAACGTTTTCTTTCATGTTGATTTTTTGTTTAGTTTAATAGAAGCTGTTTTTGTTTATAAGTTCTAAATAACCAGTCAAAAATGGTGCTGTCATTATAATTATGAGTCTGAATAATATTATTTCTGTATTTTTTTTTAAAGTTAATTGGCTTATTCATAAGATTAATGTTTTTGAATATAATCAATGAAAGTTTTATAATTAATTTGATACTTTTAATTGAGAGGAAAACCATATGAGAAAACGTACGAAAATGTAAATTTCTCGGCAACCCGAGAAGCCTCGAGAATTCTCGAGACCCGAGAAATTGAAAAGCTCGAGAAATCATGAACCCTAGTCGGAATATAATACGGTAAATTCGCGCCTCGCCGCGCGCGACCCATAGCGCAGCGATATAGTGCGTCGCAGATCTCAGCGGCCAGAGAAATCCAGCGGACCAAGTTTCGAATCCTACTAAATTCAAAAAAAATTTTGTAAATCTTCAAACCACTTTAAAATAAACAGGCAAAAGAAAGCGACATCTAGTGACTTTCTAGTTTCACTTCTGTCGCGTGTGATTTACACACACTAATTTTTTTCATACAAGACATTATTTTGAATTTTATGCCAAAATACCCAACCAAACGGAATACTAAAAAACTATCAAAACGTATAGCAATTATCTAATGCGGATGGGAGCTATTTATTTATTTTGCATTTTAAATTATAATATATCAAAGAATTCGATTTTTCATGATTTTAGAGGCGATTTTGGTGATGCACTAATTAGTAATGCAAAATCATGTGTTTTTAGTTTAAAAATTAGATCGCTTGGAAATATTTTAAATGCTTCTATGAAATACTGCGAGTAGAACTCATATTTGCCTCTGAAACCATCGAGTTTTTTTTATACGCCCGAAAGAAATTAATTATCAGGCCTATCAAAACCGCTTTAAAGTTCAGAGTCTTCTATTTGCGAACCTTTTTTGGTTATGATTTTTGAAAATGATCATAAAATATATAAGCATTTGTGCCCTAGTTTCGCAAAATAACACGCCTTTGGCTATGTTTTATTCTTGAACAAATCAAAACAGGCGGTAGGTGTTAAAGGGGAATTTACACCCTATCGCCATCTACATAAGGAGTGGTTTTGATAGCGGCATGATTCTGAATTTTACCCGGTGTGGAATTTGACATTTGGACATCGCCTTAATTAATTATTTTTGTGAGGTAATGATAATTATTAATCAAAAATAGTTTTAGCCTACTAACTACACAAAGTCTAGCGTTCCATGTAATAAACTCGTTCATTAGAAAAATACGTACCATGGCTTTCATACTAAAGGATTGTTCTAGCCAGTGTCATGATATGACTTAGTAAATAATGTTTGTAAAGTGTAATTTTGTGTTAATATTTACAAATTTGGTATTAATAACAAGAACCCATCGACGTTGCATTATAATAATACCAAAAATACTCTATCAAATGTATATGAGTAGGTGGTTACATATGTATAATTTATTTGTTTACAAACATAGATAATTAATGATACTTAATCGTTTTATCATTTATTGATTTTACATTGTAATCTTTACATAGTATAACCGCTCCCGCTGTCTGTATGCTTAGATCTTTTAAACTACGGATCGGATTTTCATGCGAATTTCACCAATAGATAGAATGATTCACGAGGAAGGTTTAGGTATATAATGTGTCTAGGTTTTAAGTAAATTGGTTGAAATATATAATATATAAAGGGAGCGGACTGGCATGCGGGCGGTGTGGAATTGATATGTATGCAAATTAATAGATAGCGTTGGTTATAAAGGTTGGGTAATGGCGTTGTCATTAGATGGCGTTGCGTTTCATTAGCCACAGAAAAGTGTGGCCGGGTATGCTAGTTATCTTATAAATTACTTCTCAATCTTACAAATTATTAAAATCTGTTTCCCAATTATAATAAAATAAAACAACGTGAAATTTGTTTGTAGGAGACAACCCTATTGCTTAGTCTGGGGATTTCACCATTGTGATCATGGTTTTCTGTGAAATGGTAATCTTTCGGAATTGTTTTAAAAAAAACCAAACCTGAATTTTAAAAGCAAAAGTTTCTTGTGGTCTTGGTATAAAAAATTACAAAATGATCGTGTGAGAAATGTGGAAATCCGCAAAGAATGCAAGGCTGATGTAAGCGTAATGAGTAAGATCAAGAAAGGAACGCTCCGATGGTTTTGGCATGTAGAGCGAATGATCGAGGAAAGGAGTGTAAGGAGAATATATGACGCAGATGTGAATGGTAGAAAAATTAGAATCGAGGACGCCCAAGAAAGACGTAGAAATGAGATCCCTGAGGCGTATGTGTGGTAACAGCATGTATGATCGTGTGAGAAATGTGGAAATCCGCAAAGAATGCAAGGCTGATGTAAGCGTAATGAGTAAGATCAAGAAAGGAACGCTCCGATGGTTTGGGCATGTAGAACGAATGAACGAGGAAAGGAGTGTAAGGAGAATATATGACGCAGATGTGAATTGTAGAAGAAGTCGAGGACGCCCAAGAAAGACATGGCACGACCAAGTGAATCAGATACTTGAGTCGGGCCATGTCAAGAGTCAGAATAATAGAAGAGAATGTATGAGACGTTTTATGAATGTAAACGAAGCAAGGAATGTGTGCCAAGACCGGGATGTTTGGCGGTCCGTCCTCTCTGACTACCCCTGCGGGGAAACGGCGTGATGGTTAGTTAGTTATGTTTCAAAGTTCTTAGAACGTCGAAGATTAGGCAGATCCGTTTTCCGTTAACACATGGGTATAGTCACGCTACTATTAAAACATGGGTCTAAATAAGTTATTGAACTCGAACCTTCGGCTTGTCATAATTTGTAATTAATATGAACCGTTAATGAGGTGTCTTTCCTTACAGTACATGCCCTCAAAACTGTGTACAGTTATCTGACCTATGTACCAGAGCTGCGTTATTAACGTGTAATTCCTTATTAGCTTGTTTCATTTTTTAAGTCCCACGTGCATTGAACTACATGGGTTCTTTTTTTATTTACACATGAATAATCTGATGATTTAACGGTAAGTTTAAGTTTCCGACCAAGTGAACTAATAATAATCTTTAAAACAGAAAATCGCCTTATTTGTTAGGGAAACGTCTCTATCAAGCCCTGACTAGGGATGCAACGATATATCAGAAAACCGATAAATATTGATATATCGACCCCTGAAAATATCGATGTATCAATATCGAAAAACTCAGTATGTCGTATCGAAATATGGAAAAACCCGCCCAAATTAAAATACCCACAAAATCGGCTAAAATGTTAGTATTATATCTTTCTGCTCTTGTAAATACTCTAAAAGTAAACATTCTTGAAACATGGCAAGATATAAAAAGATGCATATCCAAATCTTTTTAATGTGGCAATGAGTCATCTACCTGTGGCAAAAAGTGTCCCTTCTGAACGACTTTTTTTAAAGGCAGGTGCCACTATAACTCAAAGCAGAAACCGGCTACAAGGAAGCAGTCTTTCAATGTTACGAGTACTATTGTTAAGTTCGATAACTGGTAAAAATACTGGAATTTTTTTTTTAATAAATTTGTGAAAAAAAAACACATTTTATATACCTATTTAAATTTTGTGATTATTCACAAATATAAGTACATATAAAAAATATATACGAACATAATCTATAAACGTTTGATGTAACTAAAACTACATTGGATTTTTATAAGCTTTTAAAAAAATAAGAAATATCGATATATCGGCCTACTAGATCGATATACCGATATATCAATATCGACTTAATTCGATATATATTGATATTTTTAAAAACCTTGCATCCCTAGCCTTGACGTCAAGACGTGTATATTACTTTTGCCTTCCATAATTTCTAGCTGCGGAAACCTGCAGCAAGAATAGATAATCCTGGGTGAATCCGGGTAGTAAAAATGGCAAAATTATTATTTATTTTTTTAATGTGAATACCTTACAAGAGTCACAGCTACTCCCGTCTGGAGCCATTGAGACTATGGCATCCCCATTGGGGTATGTTGTGAGACTGAAGGCAGTAGGGAGGCGAAGGATATGGGGAAGAGGGAAGTGGGGAAATACCTGGCTATTCAGGTTTGGTCACCAAACATGGCTAAAGCCATATCAAGCGACGTTTCAATTCTAAATAGTGGTCTTACACCAGGCCATACTGAGAGTATCTTCCACTCTGGAACGTGCCACAAACACACTAAATATTACTTTTTATGAATTGTATGTTAAATAACACAAATTAATCAAATAAAATTTATTTGCCCACGCCGGTATTCGATCCCGGGACCTTCAGATTACGAGTCAAGAGCTTTACCCCTAGACTACAGAGGCATATGTTTTTGGTTTGAAAATTTGATTGCTTAAAAATATTTTAGGTGATTTAATTGTACACTGCGCGTAAAATACATTTTGGCCATTACTTTCATTGAGCATTTTTTGATAATTAGAGTGATAATGGGGAATTTTATGACTTTGTGTGAAATGTACCTCATATTAGGCTATTGTACTGATTTATTGGATTATTAAGAATATTCTAATAAATTCTTATTAAATCACACTAATTTCGTGGTTATATTCAAGTCGTTGTTTTATTTCATTTTTTTTTTAAAGTTATGTATTCCACTGTCTAAATCTAAAGGCACTGCCTTTTAAGGTGACAATTCCATGCTCAATAGAGATTAACTTAAATGCTGATAACCTGCAAAATAAGAACAGTTTAATGAAATTTAATGAAGTGTTGTCCTCAAAAATAGCACCGGATTAAGTTATAATCAAATAACAAGTACCTACCTCTGTCTTCGAATTAACAAGAGCTTTAGAGCGTGATAAGAGCTTACAAGAATTTACGACGGTCACACAAATAAATTACGGTTGGTAGTTACTGCGGAAATTTCAGGCTGAATTTATTATTTAAAAAATCGACGAGTTACTGCGGAAATTTCAGGCTGAATTTATTATTTTAAAATCGACGCGATATCGGGTCAATGTCCAAAGCCATACATGTCTTGAGGCTTTCGCGCCGAGATGTGGGCGGGTTGGTAATGCGAGCCTTTTCTGTCACGGAAACGGAAATTGGCTTTCTACGCTCCAGGTTTATAAGGATTACCAAGTTACCTAGTACTTACCTACTTAAAGGTTTATTGAAATAGTTGTCATTTTTACCCTTTTAATCGTGTATGAACCGGCAGATACATACCGATTTCGTTATTTGAATTACATCTTGTAACAAATATAGTTATTTAGATCGCACATTGACAAGTGTCAACGATCGAATACTTTCATCGTCTAGCATTGCTGTGTCTCTTAGAGACGAGAGATTCTATTGGCCAGAGGTGGCATCCGCTAGGGTTTTTTCACATATGGATCGACCCATAAAAGGACGTGTGTGATCTTAAAAGTTTAAGTTTACCCGCCTAGTTGTCTCGCGTAACTTCTGGTCTCCAGAGAAGTAATATACTCGTAAATCCTTTGTCTATTAGGTGACGAGATATTAAGGCACAATTAGTGTCCTTTGGTGTTATTATAATAATAATAACCATAAAGCTACTGTTGTAGTTGGTACGTTTAAGTTACTACTCTTTTTTACGATTATTGAACTGGCTACATGTAAATTAATTGTACCCAATAAAGACTCCTTGTGTTTATAGAAGAAAAGTGTGGATTTTATTTAATTACCCCGCTGTAATCTAATTTTTTTACGCAGAATTGAGTTTGCACTTTATCACATTTTTAAAAAGGAGCCATATAAAATTATCAATTATATTTTTCCAGAATGGTATATATTCTACTGTCCAGTATCACCTTGGTTAAAGAACACTAATAAAAATGTTTTATTTTATTAATTATCAAGTTTACAAACGACTAATTTATTTAAATGTAAACAAATCACTTTGTAAATCACCACTATTTAATGAACATTTTCAACATGTTTCGAAACTAGATTAATATTAATAGTGGTGTTTTAATTAATTAAATAGTGGTGTTTTACAAAGTGATTTCTTTTCGTTCAATTAAAAATGATGCCACAAAGTGAACTTGCAAAGATTGAGGGACTAATTTATTATGTATTTATTTAATTTCCCTTTTATACCCCTATGGGGAATTTTACGTTGGGTACAAAATATTACAATTTTTACGTAAGGTTTAGTAATCTTCTTAGTATATGAAACAAAGTCGGGTTAGCTACACCGTTCATAACTCAAGAACGGCTGGACCGATTTTTATGATCTTTGATTTGTTTGATTCGTCTCCGCCCCAAATAGCAGAATAGCTATTAAAACATCAGAAAAATTGTTCTTGTGTTATATCTGTGAATGTCCTTGTTGTCTACAATTTTTTTAAAATTATTTTGGTGACTGGTTGTTTATTATTTTATGAAGAAATATCCTCGCGATCAAGGTCAGCATCTGATTTACTGTTAGCCAATTTAGTTCCTTTAACATTTTAGTTACTTTTGAAAATGTTTTTCTCTAAGTATAATTCTCATTGCCTTGATTTGGAGAATTTTCACCTTATAAATGTGGCGTTGTTTGCAATGACTCTGGCGGTGTTTATTGTCCAAATAAAATATCAAAACTATCCTATTTTCCAGCTACTTCTCTCCCCACTTCCTTCCATGAACATTCCCTAGATTGGGGATGTTATACTCCACAGTCCACTGGCGTCGAGCAATCAGGAATCGTATGCGGTATTCACTTGAGAGGAAACCGGGCGGCCTTTTGTCCATACAAACTTATTCCCCATTTTCCTCTCTGGATTTTGACACTACTGCAAATATTTTTTAATGTTATACAGATATTGACCACTAGCGCGTCGGTGCGTTTTGCTTTTTTAGTAAGTTCGTACAGGAGATAGAACCCTCCAAAAATTACTAAAATTGTCTGGTTGGAACTTGGAACGCCATCAACAGACGTTCAGTATACAAATTCTACAATGTCTTTTTAAATAAATAAAAATTTTAACAAAACTAAATGCACTAAAAAGTAAAAAAAATATTTCGTATTCTTCTACAACTTACTTTTTCTACTCATCAATATGTAGGTACGATTGTTATTTTTGGAGTCGGTGTCAGCCAAGGTAGATTTGTAACTACATACATAGTTATAGGTGAGATGTGCTTGTGTCGCACGCGCGACGAGGCGAGAGGGTAGAGGCGAGAGCGGGGCCACGGCGGGAGGGGAACTGTCAAGTGAACACGCCGGGCCGGGTACCTTGGCTGACACCGACTCCAAAAATAACAATCGTACCTACGTATTGATGAGTAGAAAAAGTAAGTTAATTATTAAGTTGTAGAATAATACGAAATAATTTTTTTACTTTTTAGTGCATTTTTTTAAGTCGTTTTTTTGTTTTGTTAAAAATCATCTTTATCTTTTGATTTTTAGTGAATCTGAAGTAAACTAACTAATTTGTTTGAATATGGTTAGACCTACTAAACGTGCTGCTCATATTAGACAGATTACATGACCATGACGATGTTACGGTAGGTGACTCAAAAATCCGGATAGCCTATTAATGATTCGGCCGAGTATCGCTTATTTGCTCCTAAGAATTGAAGAGTTCCGTCATTTTGTCATGGATCCCATAATCAGAACCTATCCAAACTCTCATCAAACTACCCTTAAAGTACATCCTTTCCAATCAAAAAAGAATCATCGAAATTGGTTGGCGTGATATTGAGTTATTAGTCCATTTGCCGCGCACATACTTAATGCAAATTTAAGACTTATATGGTTTTCTCATGGATGCCATTGTCAGAACTGGGACAAATTGAAATGGGACTACAGGGGAAGCACCAGCTTTCAAATAAAATCAAAAGTCATCGGTATCGGTTTAAAGTTGTGAGGTAACAAACATAAAAAAAATAATAATAAATAAAAAATACCGTCGAATTGAGAACCTTCTCCTTTTTGAAGTCGTTTAAAAAAGCAAAACGTGCAGACACAGAAAATTTTCTTCTAATAGAGTCGATAAAAAAATCTTAAAAATCGCTCCAGTTTTGGAGGAGAAAACTGTGGAAAACAAAACCCCGATTTTTATTTTTATTTAGGTATTATCAGCCTCAGTTGTAGTTGTCCCTTAATGCTGGACGCTCAGCAATCGGGGGAGTAAGAGCGACAGTGACAGCAACAGTTTTTGTAAAATACCTATGGTTCAAGTTTCCTATTTAGAAAACTATTTACAAAACAACTTTGACAAGTCTCAATTTTATTTTATAACGCTTTCGTGTCTACCATCTCCGACACTAAAATCTTATTTTAAGAGAAGTACGATTATACAATATTGTTCAAATTATGATTCGTAAATAATCCACGGTGAATAATAGTAAAATAAAATTATTTTACTTGCATCGGTAATTCCGCTGCACTTCTTTGGTTTCCATAAAACATGATTACCATAAACATATGCAGATGCTTGCACTAAGTCAGGGGTCGGCAAACTTATTAGCCAAAGAGCCAAATATGTACATTACAACGATTCAAAAAAAAATTGAGAGCCAAATCTGTTTATTTAGCTAACATTGATTATAATTTTAGCACTTCATCAAATTACGCTAAAGAAAACTTGATTTCATACTTAATAAAGATTTTATTTATTGATAAAAAATAATATGAAATTAAGGAATTCATATATTTAAATCGTGACTATGACAAACACTTAATGCGAACAACGTTCTTGCATCTCCTTGGAAAGTTTGATTAAGTCGGGTTTGTATGTTGTTATTCTTCAGTTTAGGCACAATTCCAGGTTATCATGATTATAATCATCATTACAAAGTATAAAATGAAGTCGCTCAAAATGTATGTGCGCATAGATCTTTTAAACTTCGCAACGGATTTTCATGCGGTTTTCACCAATAGGTAGAGTGATTCAAGAGGAAGGTTTATATGTATAATACATGCTTATTATAGTTTAGAAAATCCGAGAAATTCAAATATTCAATTCAATTCAGGCAGCGGGCAGCTGGCAAGCGGGTGGTGTGGATTTTATAAAGGTTGGGTAATGGCGTTGTGTTCCGTTAGCCACAGCAACGTGTGTCCGGGTCTGCTACTTACATAGTGTAAAATGAAGTCGCTCAAAATGTATGTGCGCATAGATCTTTTAAACTACGCAACGGATTTTCATGCGGTTTTCACCAATAGGTAGAGTGATTCAAGCGGAAGGTTTATATGTATAATGTATAATACATGCTTATTATAGTTGAGAAAATCCAAGAAATTCAAATATTCAATTCAATTCAGGCAGCGGGCAGCTGGCAAGCGGGTGGTGTGGATTTTATAAAGGTTGGGTAATAGCGTTGTGTTCCGTTAGCCACAGCAACGTGTGGCCGGGTCTGCTAGTTATCAATAAGACAACTACTCAATTAACTCTTAATAAAGTTCATGATTTTTACATACATAGAAACAGATAGTTCGCATGAATATGTAGAACCAAAAAGGGAAAGAACTGCAAACGCTTATTTTTTCAGCTGATCATAAGAGTCAGGAATATTATTCCAGGCGTTGAAGATGATCATGTCTTCCTTCTCCAGGTCTTTCAAAGCAGACCACTTGTGTCGTGAACTCAGTTCAGTTCCTCGCTCCCGTGCGAAGAGCATAAACATTTTCAGCTCCCCGATATTCCGTCAATAACTCGGTCAATCGCGAAGTTTAGAAAAAAAAAATTTCACCTCCCGGTGCAGTTCTTTAAGGGCTATAAGCCTATTGTATTTTTTTTTCATAATTTAAAAAATAGTTACTATTTTAGTGTAAAAACTGTGTAAAAACAAAACTTCAATCGTTGTGGGCGACAACGCCATATCTCGTGGTATCCATTGTCGATACCAGGTGTAGTTTATAAAACTATATGTGTATAAAAAAAACCCGTTCAAAATAGACTAAATTAGTGCATTTAAAATACATTTTAATATTTCAACTTTTTTAAAAGTGTTTTTTTGTGTTATTTGTACCTACTTTTAAGTTTTTTTGTGACGAGACTAATACTATTCGACGCGGAATTTTCTTCCGGGTCTAGTGACACCCGGATACCTAGGATCCGTGTTGATCTTGGGGGTGTTTTATGTGTTTTTAATATTGCCACGTTACTAAAACTTCTAGAGGCTTCCACAGAGTTCCTCGTGGTTCTTAACAATTGTTTTTTGTGCAATCCTGCGTCAATTTGTATTTTTTTGAGACATTACAGGTGCTACTCGAAGCGGAAAATTTTCCTGCGTCTAATGGTACCTCGGTACCCAGAAAAGGACGAATTTTAGTGTATATTTTGGTACTTTTGTCCAAAAACTGTGTTTTTTTTGCTGTTTTTTCTAAAAAAACAGTGCATCAACGTTACTTTTTTGTGCTGTTAACATTCCCTTTCGACGCAGAATAAAATTCCGCGTCTAGTGATACTTTTTTCCATTTTTTCCCCATTTTTGGGGAATTTTGAGGGAATTTTCCCTTTTTTTAGGGAAAATTTTCTAAAATGGGATCCGACCCAGTTTCGGAAGGCGAGTCGGATGGCGCCGGTCCCGACCCGGGGAAATCCTCAGAAGCTTGGAAACAGACGATTTCCTCAACGATAGAGGCCCTCAGCAAGTCCTTGACCGAGGGGGATCCTCCCAAGAGTAAAAGGAAGCTAAGAAAGACTACCGACAAAGTCAAAACTACCGACCTTGGTTCCGATACGGACTCGGAAATGGAGGTTGAGCGCGTTATACACGTTGAGACAGGCGTACCAATACCTGGCACCAGTGGGGCAGCCATTATCGGCATTCACCCCCCAACCCCCATCCAAGGAAGTAAGAAGAGACAACGGCTTGACTCTCCTAATAGCCTGAAGAGTCTTGTAGAATCCTCAAAAAGGGTGATACCAGCTATGGAGAAGTGCCATAAAATACGTATGATTGTCATGGACGGTACGAATAAATTGAATAAGGCTGACAAGAGTGCCCTCAACGTTATTTTGGACGACTTAATGAATGATATTACTAACTTGATGCTGGATCTAAATACTATGACCACCAAGAGCTCCACTATCGACCAAATGCTTAACGCCCAGTCCAGCTTGAACCAGAAGCTGGACTCTGTTATTAAGGTGCGCCCACCAGTAATCCAGGAACCTCAATTGAGATCCTATGCAAGTGCTGCTGCCGGCTTGCCGAACTCAAAGAAAGTCTTAATTAATGGTTATGAACGCCCCATCCCTCCTAAACCATTGACTATTCTCGTCTATCCGGATGCTCCTGAAGGGAAAACATCGGAAGGTACCCAGAAAGACCTCGAAAAGGTCATCAACCCAAGGGTAGATGACTTTCAAATCGTACGGACTAGGAAGATTAAAGGCGCAGGCATGGCCCTTCAAGCGAAAGGGAAGAAGGACCTAGATAATATCTTAAAGGCTGGATCCAAACTGGCAGCCAGCGGCCTTAAAATGGTCACCCCATTGGGACGTTTGCCTAAAATCGTCGTGTACAATGTTCCGAAGGGGGAACCAGCATCGGACCAAGCCCTATTCACGGAGATATACAGCAACAACCTTGATTTGCAGACAACCCTGAGTATGGAAGACCATCTTCGTACGATGAGGCGGGTCTCCCTCTTTGGGAAGAGGGATAATCCGACCATGAATATGGTTCTGACGTGCCATCCGGCCGCCAGAAAGGTACTACTGGACAGCGGGATGTGCTTCCTTGGCTGGACTGCTTGCCGCGTACGGGATTATACAGGAGCCACTCGTTGCTTCAAATGTCACCAATATGGTCACATATCGAAGAGTTGCTCTCAAGACCAAGTATCGTGCCGCCACTGCGCCGCTTTGGGGCACGACCTTGAGACTTGCCCCAAGAAGGCACATCCCGCTGTCTGCGCTACTTGTACGCGCTTTAAGAAGCCGGCGGATCACCCGACGGGTGATAGGAACTGCCCGGCCCAAAAAGCAGCAGTGGAAGCAGCCTTCCGTATGACTGATTATGGCTCGTCCTAATCCCCTCTCCCTAGGTCAGATTAACCTCCAGAGATCCCGGATGGCCACGCTGGAGGTGCTGAGGGTCATGTCTGACCTCAACATTGACATTTTGCTCATTCAGGAACAGTACACCTGGGAAGGTAAGACCCCAATTAATTTTCCGGGTGCGGTACTCGAAGTTGGCCGCTCTCCAGGGGCGGGAGTCCTGATCAACACCTCCTTGATCAGTCCCCTCCTTCTGGCTGGTTTTTCTGATGAGTACCAAACCTGTGTATGTATTAGATTTGGCGATACTGAGATCTTCTTGATCTCAGTTTACTTTAAATTTGGGAACCCGGTTGGACCCCACATCCTGAGTCTGACGCGCGCGCTCAACGCGCTTAAAGGCCGTAACATAGTTATCGGAGGTGACTTTAACGCACGCTCACCATTATGGTTCGATACTAGTGATCGTAGGACGGAACGTTCAGACGCCGTTGAGGACCTGATTGCCGCGCAAGGTCTTAGCATTATTAATGAACAGAGTTCTTTTTGTACCTTTTCGAACATACATGGTGAGAGCAACATTGATCTAACTCTTTGCTCTGGATCTGTTGCGACCAGGATTTCAAAGTGGACAGTCCATGAGTGCGCAATAAATTCGGATCATAGGTTAATCACTTTTACGGTTGGTGTAAATAAAACTGAAGCTCCAAGATCCTCCTGGAACTTCAACACCACTAGGGCGAACTGGGATAACTTTGGGGAAGCGCTACGAGATACGCTAAGGGATTTTCACCACGTAGCAGCTACTGATCCGGATAATTTGGGGAATTTTTTCAATAAGGCGGTTGTATCTGCTGCCAACTCGTCTTTGGGAAGATTAAACCCAAAGACTAGTATTAGGACACCGTGGTGGTCACCTGAGCTGACTTCGCTGAAGGGGGCCTACAAGAGGGCCTACAGGGCGCTGGGGCTGTCCAGGAGTGGCGGCTGTACGGAGGAGGAGAGGGTTGCACTTCAGGCGGGCCTCAGATCTACCAGGTCGGCCTTCAAACGGGCTGTTCTCCTAGCGAAACGAGCTGCTTGGCATAATTGGGTTAAAAACGTGGGTAACGCCAACCCGTGGGAAATCCACAGCGCGATTGAAAAATCCGGGAAAGGTTCTGACCGATATTTGTCAACAGTAATTGGGATAACAGATGGGAGGAACGCTGAGACAGTGGATGTGGCCTCCACACTCGAAACACTATTGGGTGAGTTAGTTCCTGTAGAATCAGTAATTGGGGAAAGTGACCACCATAAACAGATAAGAAATCTGTCACGGCTGCCACCTAGAGTCCTCGCCCAAGAGGATAACTTCATTAGAGTCACTAAGGCAGAAATTGATGTGATAATTAAGGGTTTGGGTCCTAAGAAGGCACCAGGGCATGACAGGCTCAATGGCGTAATAGCGAAGCAAGTTTGGGTCCACGCCAAGGAGGAGCTCTTCCAGGTGATGGACACGTGCTTGAGGAGGGGAGTTTTCCCCTCTGAGTGGAAGCGTGGCGTGCTCCGGATTATACCTAAGGGGAACGATAAACCACTCACCGACATCAAGGCCTACCGGCCGATAACGCTGCTTCCCGTTTTAGGCAAGATCCTGGAGAAATTACTGAGGGAGCGGCTCCGTCAAACCTTGTCCCCGGCCAGTGACCTCCAGTTCGGTTTCGTCCCCGGGAAATCCACGGTGCACGCCCTGTCATATGCGCTTGAATGGGTGAAGGCTTGCCCAAAGAGGTATGTAGTTGCAATATTCCTCGATATCACTGGTGCCTTCGATCACGCCTGGTGGGCAATGATACGTACAAAGGTGAAAAACAGGCGGTGTTCCAACTTACTGTTCCAAGCCATCGATGACTACCTCTCTGATCGTACCATTACGATCAGTTTCGGTGAGTTTTGTATCCAGAGGGAAGCCGACATGGGATGCCCGCAGGGCTCCATCCTTGGACCCGACCTGTGGAACATCTCCTTTGACGACTCCTCCAGGTTACCCTTGCCTGAAGGATGTATCGCTGTCGACTACGCTGATGATAAGTTGTATCTGGTCGCTGGGGACAGCAGAAAGGAAGTGGAGAGTAAAGGCAGTGAAGGTTTGCAGATGTTCCTGGACTGGGGTGAAAGAAACAAGATGACCTTCGCTCCCCACAAGACCAAGGGCCTCCTGATGAAGGGCTCTCTCAGTAGAGCAAGAAATCCTACCATCAGAATGGGAGATTCTAACATCCACTTTTTTGAAACAGTGAAATATTTAGGAGTTACTCTAGATCGATCGTCCTCTTTTCTGGCTCACGTCAAAGAAGTATCCAGCAAGGCCCAGGCTCTCTTCTTGAAGCTGAGGAGACTCTCCACAGCTGAGTGGGGATTGCGTAATCCGGCTCTGCGAACACTATATAGGTGCGTGTACGTGGCGCAAGTCTCGTATGCCGCCTCTGTGTGGGAGCACCGCCTGGACAATTCGCTGATTCTCTTAGCTCTCAGGCGAGGCCAACGAACCCCTTTGCTGGCACTCTCTGGTGCGTATAGAACCGTTGCTTCGGACGCTTTACCCGTTTTGGCTGGCATTTTGCCAATCGATCTGGAAATCAGGGAAGTGCTCACTAAGCAGAAATTAACCAGAGGAACCCCGGCCACTCACCTAGGCGTTGTTCTGACACCGGGCGGGCCGGGGACTCTCCCTGGGCTGCTTCGTCAAATGAGGGATCTGTCGCTCCAGGAGTGGCAGGTCCGTTGGGATAGAACGAATAAGGGAAGATGGACTTTCTCCTTCTTCCCATCAGTTAAAGTCAGAATGGAAGGGGTCTTTCTCAAGTTGGACCACCACATCACCCAGCTTCTATCCGGCCACGGGGAATTCAGGGGGAGACTTCATGCCCTCTCCCTGTCCCCTCACCCCAACTGCGCCTGCGGGTGCACGAACCAGTCGGCGGAGCACATTCTGTGGCAGTGTGAGATAATGACGGACGCAAGAGAGGAAATGCTCGATGGTTTGGACGTACCAATCAGACCAGTGTGGAACACTGATCTGGTTTCGAACAAGACGAATTTCGAGTGCCTGAGGAACTTTACAAGGATCTGGGTTGAGAGATGGCCTGAGCTTAGAGTCGCTGATTAGTAGATTTTGACACCAGGTGTACTTGTTCCTGACTTACCACTGACTTTTCTTGCTTCTATTCTTTTACAAACTCTGCCCAGGATGTACAGTTTTATTTATTTATTTTTTTCATTTTTATGTTTATTGTTTGCATTTATATTTTATGTTTTTTATGCTTTTACATTTTTATGTTTATTTTTTTCTGGATTACACAGGCCCTGCGTTATTCAACGCTCATGTTTATTTTATGTTTTCTTTACTTTACATGCTTATGATTTATTTTTCGTTATTTGGTGCAATTAAACGCCTAGCGATGACTCCCACACGCTCTTGTTTATTTATTTTTTTATGTTTTGCGGTTTTCTACGCTTATACATATACATTTCTTTTCAGTTATGCTGTACTATGAGAACTGAACTCCGTTGTTCGTTTTTGTACCGTCCTTCTCCCCATATAAGGGGTTGGACCCTGGACCGTGTCCCCGCCTACGTACCATGGCCGGTCATCTAGAACTGGTGGAGCTGCACCTGTTTGCCGCGCCACACCCCGTGACATGAAGAGGCTGGGGAGAAGGCTGAACGACATCCGAAAGCTGTCCGTCCCGCCTCCGGCGACCCGACGCTTCTCTCCCTAGGGTCTTCTTCATGTTTTCCACTTACTGTCGTCTAGGCACCACCGGCTAGCTGGCTTAAGGACGACGCTGTCGGTTGTGGGGAGGCCGGACAATCAGCCTCCTTCACTGTCTCGGGGACTGCCGGCAGCCAGGTTGCGGTGACACCGGTTCTTATCTGTATATATGTTATTTTACTTTTTTCCTTCTTTTTAACGTACAGTGCTCGGTGCCGCCCGCCGGATTATGTATGGTCATGTCTCCCGCTGTCATGAGCTAATTTCTCATGACGGCTGCTGTCATTTTGATTACTTTATTTTTTTTGTTGATGTTACTAACAACTTGTTCGACTGTCCATGAGGCTCACTGCTTTTGCATTGACACCTCCATGGGCTTTAGAATTGTAGAGATTGACCATTACAGTACAGTCCTGTAGGCGCGCCCGCATACCGCCACCTAACACAGTATGAGGGGACATTGAAGGTCTAGATTCGTTACATTAAAAGTAGAGCCATTTATTCAAAAAAATTAGATTCTTGCGAGAACTCCGAAGGGGCGACCATAAGTTGCCTATACCGGGGTGGGACAGTGGTGGGTACTTCAATGTCGTGAACTAAGCTCACATTTGTTCTTCCCCAATATTTCCAAATCAACACAAAGATGTTCAAATTTAGAGCTCCTTATTTCCTTGTTTTTTAAACGACTTCAAAAAGGAGGAGGTTCTCAATTCGACTGTATTTTTTTTTTTTATGTTTATTACCTCAGAACTTTCGACTGGGTGAACCGATTTTGATGATTCTTTTTTTATTTGAAAGCAGGTGCTTTCCATGTGGTCCCATTTTAATTTGGTCTAGTTCTGACAATGGCATCCATGAGAAAACCATATAAGTCTTAAATTTGCATAAAGTATGTGCGCGACAAATGGACGAATAACTCAATATCACGCCAACCGATTTCAATGATTCTTTTTTTATTGGAAAGTATGTACTTCAAGGATAAATTGATGAGAGTTTGGTTAGGTTCTGATTATCGGATCCATGACAAATTAACGGAACTCTTCAATTCTTAGGAGCAAATTAACGAAACTCGGCCAAATCTCTTAATTTGACCCTAATGTCGTTATGGTCATATTATGTCTGACACATATGAGCAGCACGTTTAGTAGATCTACCCATATTCAGACAAATTAGTGTACTTCGGATTCACTAAAAATCAAAAAATAAACAAAAATTTTAACAAAACAAAAAACGACTTCAAAAAATGCCCTAAAAAGTAAAAAAATAATTTCTTATTCTTCTACAACTTCATAATCGACTTACTTTTTCTACTCTTCAATATGTAGGTACGATTGTTATTTTTTGAGTCGGTGTCAGCAAAGGTACCCAGCCCGGCGCGGCATGTTTACTTGACAGCTCCCCTCACGCCGCGGCCCCGCTCTCGCCTCGTTAAGTCGCTTGTGCGACACAAGCACATCTCACCTATAACTATGTATGTAGTTACAAACCTACCATGACTTACACCAAAGATATTCAAATACAGAGAGATATGCTATGGAGTTCGCGCAACTGTCGCCGGACTACGCGCTAATTAGCGTAGTTTTCATACAAAAAGAATTTGTTCATTTCGTCGATTTTTTGAAAATGTGCATTAATATTGGTTAACAATATATTTTGAATAAGGAAAGAATTCGTTCATTTAGTTTAACTTTAGTTTGGTTTATTCGTTAATTATTTGTTGTTTTAGTTTATTTGTTAATTGGTAAACAATATCGGCGACACCCGGAAGCGCAGACCCACATAGTAAAAACAGCAGATAGCACATCTACTTATTTTTCAATATCTTTGACTGACACCGACTCCAAAAATGACAATCGTACCTACATATTGATGAGTAGAAAAAGTAAGTCGATTATGAAGTTGTAGAAGAATAAGAAATTATTTTTTTACTTTTTAGTGCATTTTTTGAAGTCGTTTTTTGTTTTGTTAAAATTTTTGTTTATTAAATCCAGTAATTGTATTTCAAAGAGCCGCACTTTGCCGACCTCTGCACTAGGTGATTACATATCGATGAATTATCTTTCTTTTTGATCAAGTGATTTATAGATTAACAAAATCTAGAAACTGAGATTAATTTTTATCCGAGTGAACGCCCTCGCGGTATTTGTAATCCAATTGGAAACAATAAATAGTTATACCATAGACCAGAAACGTGGAACGTTGTCATGTTTGCTTGTTTAAACCATGCCTGGGGCTAAATCGTAGATATATTGGTTTAATCACGGAGGAAAGAAAGGAGAGTTTAATACATAACAGTTTTGGTTTTCTTTGAAATGGTAAAATGTAATTTTACGTAGATGTTTCCACTTTAAGAATACAAAATAATAGGCCTTATAGGGTATAAAATCGTTATCTTTTCAAATTTTGGCGATTATAACCCTAAAGAACTAGTTTTTGAAAAAACTTTTTATGACGTTTTTTAAGTAGACTAAATTTGCTACAATATGATATTAGAATTGTCTCTGTACACCCAATAGTTTTTGAGATTAAGCCTTTCAAAGTTTGTGACCTCGAGCGCAAACCGCGAAAAAATCGTTTGCATCACATTTTTTTTAAATTCCGGTTTAGGAAAATATTCTTAGACATTCCGTTTTTTTTTAATCGTATTTTTGAAACCCTTGCGATTTTTTAAAAATTTCAATCCGAAAAATCAGTCCATTTTTTATAAACCGAAAAGACGGTACATAATTTTATGGATGCGAAAAAACGATAATTACATAGCCGACAATCATTTTTAACGAAAGAACGAATGGCACAGGAGAATAACGAGGCATACCAAAAATATAACATCTCATAAATATTTTTTTCCTTGATCCATCTTATTGGTCATTAATCATTATAATGTTCAACGTCTATATTACTAAATCCAATGTAATATACCTACTTGTACTTTTAAATTATAATAATAATAAAAATATTAGAAAATTTGATTTTGTTAAAATCAGCACCATTACCATTATACCTCTAAAACAGATACAGACAGCATACGGGTTTCTCTTCATAACATCTGTCAAGAAGTCAAACCAAATGATAAGTTCGCAGAGAATAAACTGTAGAGAATGACCGCGAACGTTAAATGTCAAAGTGTAGCATATAAAAAAAATAATAGAACCAAATTAATAGAACAATTTCAAATAATGGATTTATTTATTTAACATTTTCGTAATCTTAGTAAAAAATCTGTCCACATGAAGTCGTTATGAAATCCATGCAAGTGGCCTATTGTGTTTTATTTAATTTACTTTTTAGTGTCAAAAAAATCAGAGTATGCAATTCGCACGCGGTAGAAGTGAAACCTTCATAAATCTAAGGTAAACAAGAGTGGGGAGGCTACGAAGCACCGCACAAAGAGGAGACCGATTTTATTATTTCATTCTCTCCCAGGCTAAATCTTATGAATGTATGTGTTTGTCTCTTTTTAATGTCGCTATTTTTCGTTTCATCGAGTTTTAAATCACAGCGGTGCTAAAGAAGTTGTCATTTCAAAAATATAGTGCACAATTCACAGGAGTGAAACCTTCAGAAAACTAAAGTAGACAAAAGTGGGGAGGCTGTACGATCTCATGCTCTAGCATGCTAAATCCTGAAGATGTATGTTTTGTCTCATTTTTTGTGTCGCTATTTTTCGTTTCATCGAGTTTCAAATCACAACCGTTGAAAAGATGTTTTCACTTCAAAAGCTGTTATAATAGCATTTTTATTTTGATGAATGATTTTTTCTATAACGATTAAAAATTTGCCATTTTCGATTTGCCGCCAGATATGTTCGTGCGTAGGGCGTTTGTGATGTCACACCGGCCAACTTTTATAGGGGTACTGGGGCCCCGGTTTTTGCCTTCTTAGTAACCAGTAGCGTTACCTACGTCATAGCCGAATTTGTATCATTCATTTTTTAATAAAAATGTTAACATTTTATTAGGTATTTTTAAAATATCCCATAATAATACATGCTAATTGTAAAGTTTGATTTCGGTTTTCGATGAAGAAATGGCACGATCAAGTGAATAAAATTCTTGAGTCGGGTGTTATGTAAGATACGAAATATGAATGTGAATGAAGCAAGGAATGTACGCCGAGGCAGTGTTGTGTGAAATGGCGTAATGATTAGTTAGTTGCTTTCACATTTTGGTTCATTCCTGTAATCAAATAATCTACCTGAAGGTTTATTTTATAGATGAAAGGCACGGTGCCCTCTAAAATCATTTGTGCCACCCACACAGCATTTGTGCAGGCTTGAGGTTTGGTCGGGCGACCTCGGCTCGCCTTTGCCCTGCCTCCAGCTTCCCGACGCTGAATTCCTTAGGGTCGTCGGGCATTTCCCCCCAATCTCCCATTTACTTTTCTTTAAGGCACCACCGAGGAACCGGCTAAGGGGCGCGGAAGCTGAGTGTGGTTTACGGCTAGATCGAACGTCATGCGCATTTTACTGCGACTGCCAATCGATTGGATAGGAATCCCAACCGTTTTCCAGCGCTATACCCTTTATATTTATGTACTTTGTCTTCCTTCCTACAGGTGCTTGCAGGATATGCTCTGGATACAATTATCCAGCAACTGCCTCCTCGTGGACTATCACCAACCTGTCCCATTGTCTTGTCTATTGTCATACTAACACATATTGTATCTTGATTTCCCGCTAAGCACGTGCATACTGCTTACTAACAACGTATGCAGGGACACTGGAGGTCTAGATTCGTTCAAAATTGAATGTCGTTCATTCATATGTATTTTTTTTATAACGACTAGGGGGTCCTGTGCCGAGGCGGACTAAAGTTATTTAAATATAGTTCATTTGTCTTCTATGTCATTTTTAGCGTCTTCGCTAGGGTTTTCTCATTGACCTCTTTAAGCCATATTTTTATTCTTGATTTGTATTCAATTGGATTTTTTATTAGTTTTATCTTGGGGAAGTATGTTATGAAGTTTTGTTGCAAAGTATGTTTGGTTCCTTGTCCAAATGTGGTTTTATAACTTGGAATATTTTTTATATCATTTTTATTCGATCTAGTGTTATGCATACACGGTCTAATAGAGGATTCATTATTTTTGAAGAGCTTCAATAATTATATTACTTATACCAACGCGGGTAAGCGGTGGATAACCTCTAATGAAGGTTTATTTTCAAAATGTATTATCTCCGCTCGTAAATAGCTTTCTTCACAATATATCTTTGTAATATTCACCTGAATTCTCTAATACTTTGAGTGCTTTTCTTGCTGGTGATTTGCAATTTTGCATTGACGGCATTTCTTGAAATCAATTAAGTAGGTATATTTTCGTTCCTTCTATTCAACGATAACTATTTGCCTCCAGGTCGTCCAACTCACATTTACAACAGTAATGGCGCAGCATAACGATGAAAAATATTTCTGCTTATATTTTTCTTATAATGCCAAACTGTAGTTGTTTTGACTTGCGTCTTTTCATGTGTAAAAAAATTCTAACAAAATGACAAATTAGATAAATGGTTCAAATTTCATTATCCACCCAGATTCCCCAAAAATAAAATGTACCGTGACGGAGGTCTAACTGTTTTTGATTTACTTGTGTAATATATTTTCTTTTTGTCCTAGAAAATATTAGTTATACACGAAGTGTCTACTTACAACGATAATAATTTGTAAACCGCTCTGCTGTTTTTTAAATCCAATAGGAACTGATTCCAAAAATAGCCCGTTCCTCGGATCCACTGTCATCCAGTGTACTTTTCACCGGGACAAAGTAACCGAGACAGAGCAATGAAGTCGTATGTAATATGTAGCCGCTTGATACAACATGTATAACCGTCAATCTTTCCATATCCGGAGAGGTACTATATATTTTCAAATTAGTTGCAGTTATACCTAGAGGGGAGACGTCCCCATCCGACCTGCTGACGGAAGTAGCGACATCTTGTGACGAATTCTTGAATTCGAAACCGAATTATAACAGTAGCTTTTGTTGAAATTCCACGTACATATCTGTTATTTGTGGCGCGGCGCGTATGGCGTGGCGTCAGACATGCATTCGAAGCTGGGTTCTGAAATTCAACCACGTAGACGTTACCGTATTAATACTGTTCGATTATTGATTGAAAATTATAGACGGCCCCACTTCCGTTGGCCTAAGTATGATGTGCGACATATTTTAGCCTAAAAATACTGCAAGATTCTTAATAATAATTGTTTCTTTAATGTTCCTTGTCCACAGTTTTAGCTGGTGCGTGCCGCACTTTTTGAACTGAAAACTTATTTAGCACCGTTGTGATTTAAAACTCGATGAAACTGAAACGAGCGATAGAGAAAAAGAGACAAACACATACGTTTATAGGATTTAGCCTGCGATATAATGAGATAGACTAATCGGTGTCTTCTTCGTGCGGTGCTTCGTAGCCTGTCGGCCTCCTATTTGAGCGGTGCTTCGTAGAATAAAATGTTGAATAATTTTTAAACTTATAATAAATAAACCCTACAATTATCCTACTCCTGATACTCTGCATTCGTCTCATTCTCTCGAAGTTTAGTTTTCTGAAGGTTTCACTTCTAACGCGTGTGAACTGCACACTCTGATTTTTTTGGTGACCGGCCAACTCGGAATGAAACCAACTCAGAACCACCTCAGAAAGGTCATTAAGAGTGATGATAAAAAAAAATATTTAAAAAATGGTTAAGTTAGGTTAGTTTTACCGGCTATTTTAAAATTATTTTTCATAGCTTTTAATGACCTTTCTGAGTATGGGATATATTAAATAAAGGAAACCCCCAATTTTTTTTGTCGTATCTATCTTGCTGTTTTTGGATAGGTACTGTGGTTTTCCCTCAAGGATTTAATATTTTAAAAAAAACACACAATGCCACTACTTCAGGTTTTTTCCAACAAAATTGTATTCGGAATTTCTGAGGGTTTTCGATTTGGTTTTATATTCTGATTTCATAAAGCATTTCCTTTCAACGCGGTCTTCGTACAAACTTAAAAATAAAGTCTTATAATCTGCATCCTCTGTACCTAGTTGTATCATCTTTGAACGAGCATAAATGTTCAGTTCTAGTTTTTCTATCAACTGATATCCTTCAGTCAGACAATTCAAGGCTTATTATTATTCTCAATCAATCTGACACGTTAGAAGCCTTCTACGGGTGCATCTAGTGGTTAAGTCATTATTCGCTCTGCTATTACACTTCGTAAATGCAATCTGTACGGACATAAGTGCCAGACATGTTGATTGGTGTGCGCAGTGCAACCAATTTAACCTACTTACGTACCTGCCCTGGAATTGCAGTCATATATATTACTTCTGAAGGGATTGGATGAAGAGTTGTTGGAAATATCTGGACTTGATCATATTGAAGTAATGTTAATTCGTGATGATTGCTTATTCGCTTTACAGCAGGTACCTAAGCTTTTTTTAAAGTCGATGGGAGAGAAAATCACAAGAGTCAGTCTGGTTGTCTCCTTGCGAGATTTTGGTTTCTTTTTTTTCATCACACTCTTCCTGCTTTTCTCATTTATGAACCTTTTTAACACATTTCACTAAAATTCCTTCGCTTTTCTTTCGCTAAAATTTGTTCGCTCTTGGAAGCAGCTCAAAATGGCCCAAAGAAATCGGTGTGTCTCGTTTTTAACACTTTTTATGTTTGCATTCAAATTTTAATATTGCAAAAAATATATTTTTATTTCTAACAATAAAATTTGAAAGCTTATTTCATTCACCACCTTTCAAAAATTGCTTTTAGTTTTCGGACACGTTCAGAAATATTCTATTTATTTTATTCTATTTATTTTATTTTATTTTATTTCAATTTTCTTTTGTTTATTGTTTTTTTTTATTGTTCTTATTTCAAAAGCATACAACGAGTAATTCAGTAAAAATTAATGTGTTTTGATTATTTTTAATGTTTTTATTGCTCGTAGGTATATGTACATACGAGTTCCCTAAAGTCATCCATGTGGAATTAGCATTAGATGTATTCCTATTATTTTACATTGAGTTTATGCTTTATTTGTATATTTTTTAATCTTTTTTATTTTGTGTTATACTGCTGTTATAAATGAAATTTGTATTTTATATGTAAAAGCCCAATAGGGCGTCAATAAATAAATAAATAAATAAAATTTATTTTGATTTTGTTCCGAAGCGGAAATACTCTGACCTTCTGAAATCTACCCGAATTTCTACCGATTTCTTGCAAACCTCCCTTAAACGTTTGAAGTTATGCTCTTAAAAAAATGCGTGCTATTTTTGAAGATAATATCTAGACATTCGTCGCGCCGAAACGCAAATTATATAAAATTCCCACAATAGAAAAAAATCGCAATGTATGCTCCAAAAATTATTATAAACACGTTTGTTTCAGTTATTTTACAAGTAATATGTATGAAATAATTCACAGTGTTTCTTTAAGTGCTGTTTAAGACAATCCCGCGAGATTTTTGCTCTATTTTGAACGAGTCGTGTTTTATTAAACAGTTTCACAATTTTCGCATCGTTTTTTTCGCTTTAAATATTAGTGCGCTCCTCTAACATTCGTAATTACATATCTCTCCGTATTCTTTTTGTGCGCGGTTGCGAGGCCTTAACAAAACTTCAAAATGATTCTGGCGGGATACTATGAAAAAATCAAAAAGAAAATCAACGTATTCTCACTTTATCTTCTAGATAGAATTCTGCAAATGATGTCTTCAAATTTATAACCTGTTTAAACTTTACAACCTTTGTTTCTGAAGCACAATCAGCTTTTTAAGACAAGTTTTATCACTATCAATAATCAGCGTCGATGATTTTACATTCTTCCTAAGAATCTATTCCATTAATCATGGATACTGTTTCCTAGCTCCAGCAGCTTAACAATTCGCTTTGAAAGTTGTTCGAAAACAATCATAATTGATATCGTTTATGACTTAGGTTGCTTTTCTCTTTATAATCCATAAAGATAAATCTGAGATATTGTCTCTGGTTATCATTAGTTGCGGCTGCTGTTGGTTTTCATTGCGAACATACCGGATCTCAATCTGACCATCTATGGAATGACTAAATTGTTAACCATAGATTTACATTTGCCTGTAGCCTAAGCTGTGATGTATTAAAAACTGTTATTTCAAATGTGTGGCAAACACCATAGCCTAGTGTTTGATTTGATTGATAAGTATAGTAGACTTTACCTAAACGGCTCTGCTATTGATAAATTTATGAAATCTCAATGCACGAATTTTTGTAAATATTGAAGGAAGGTTGGTAAAATTGAATATCGTGCTGTTCTATTCAGGTCATTAAATACTTTGTGGAAATCGAATTCAAGGTCATTTTTTATTCCTGTGTACGCACAGAGTTGTTTAACAAAATTAGCAATAACCCATAAAATATAAATTCAAAAAATTCTTGTTATTTAAATAATAATAATATCTTTATTGTCATAAATTAGCGACTATAACTTAAAATACGTTAAGGGGGCGTACATTAATTACGTGAGCAATTTTTCTTCCGATCTAGACCCCCTCCCCCCCCCCCCTTGGTGAGATCAATTTGAGCCACTTCGTATATTGTTTTCAAGCAACGTGAGATTTTCCGCCCCCCCCCCCCCCTCCCCCGTTTGAGCTCACGTAATTAATGTATGCCCCCTAATAGAATGGTTTATAAATTAGATACAAAAAAGAACAATAGTAAAAATATATTTATAACAGTAAGTAACTAACTAACTAACCACCACGCCGTTTCTCTGCTGAGGTAGGCAGAGAGGACGGACCGCAAAACAACTCGGTCTTGGCACACGGTCTTTGCCTCACTCACATTCATACACCGTCTCATACATACTCTTCTATTATTCTGCCTTTTGACATGGCCCGACTCAAGTGTCTGATTCACTTGATCGTGCCATGTCTTCCTCGGCCGTCCCCGACTTCTTCTTCCATTCACATTTGCGTCATATATTCTTCTCACACTATTTTCTAACAGTAAGTTATATGTAAATAATAGAAATGCATAGTTATATATTGAGGTTTTTTCATAATTCATAACCCGCCTCATTAGGCTAGCATGTGTTGAGGCAAAAATTTTCCTTTTTTTTTAAATTGTGAATAACGCACAAGGGTCTCAACTGCTCCTAACCGTCTGGAGCCGGTGAGACTATGGCATCTCCAAGTATGGTATGTTTTCAGGCTCTTGGTAAAAGGGAGGGGAAGGAGATGGGGAAGAGGAAAGTGGGAAATACTTGGCTATTCAAATCTATTCACCAAACACGACTAAAGCCATTTGAAGCAACGTTTCAATTGTGAATGGTGGTCTGACTACGGCCGGTGGGCGATACTGAGAGTAAGTTTCACTCAACGTGCCGCAAATACTGTATATTATTTAAATTAATAAATTGTGAATTAACACAAATTAAACAAATAAAATTTATAGCGCTTACTGGCTTACTAGCGCTTTGACATTCAATTTGGGTGAAATTACTTTTGATCCAAATTTTTACACTATACTTTTAAAAAATTGTGAATCACATTTTTATGATATCTGGAAGAATTTAGAAAATTCCTGTCAGAAAGTACCTAAACTTAGGTTGATCAAAGATAGTATGAGTTACATGAATTTGGAGTAAATCTTCGTTACTATTTCGAGCAGAGGGTGTTTAGTTTTTTTTTTCATAACATTTATGTACGCTTGTATAAGCGACAGCGCGATTTATAACTTTTTCCTCCGATTGCTTGTGATTTTTGGTGACCATTTTAAATGCTTTCCGCCGACATAAAAAAATCATACCTCCGAACTTTAATATTGAAAAATTGAAAAAAAAAATTATGTATCTAGGGAAAATTTGCCTAAAACTGGCAACAAAGCAATCCGAGGTATTTTAAATGGTGCCGAATTGTGGCAAAAGCGCTCCAGTGGATAAAGATGAGTGAGGAAGGATTGTTTAACGTGTATCTGCTAAAGGTCATACGTACACTCTCAAAATAAGAATGTGTTTGATTAGGTACGCAAAGGGAAGCTGAAAATTACAGATTAGGACTGAAATGTATCTAGGGAAAATTGACCTAAAACCGGCAGCAAAACAATCCGAGGTGTTTTAAATGGTGCCGAATTGTGGCAAAAAGCGCTCCAGTGGATAAAGATGAGTGAGGGAGGATTGTTTAGCGTGTATCTGCTAAAAGTCATACGTACACTCTCAAAATAAGAATGTGTTTAATTAGGTACGCAAAGGGAAGCTGATAATTACAGATTAGGACTGAAAAAGAATTCATATGGGTGGCATGAGTTAAAAATGTACAGAACACAAAGAAGGTCTCAGTTTGCTCTTATTTGTCTTTATGTATTGTAATACAATCGTTGTCAATGAACTGAATTTCTAAGGCTCTACCCACTCGGCATTATTGATTCGAATTCAATTCAATTCACTTTCAGTAGGTAGTAATAACTAATTCTAACCATTTCTAACATAAATGATTGCTCAATGTTGCTAGTTGCTACCAAGTCGGCATTTTAACAAATGACACAGGAACTTGTACGATTAACTTACAAGCGTTTTATAAAGTGCTTTATCCAATATAAATTAGTAATTCCATGGGATAAACGGAAATCTAAGTGGCCTTATAACATCAGTATTTACTTTCGATTCGTTTGTTCGAATGAAAACCAGCTGAGTATCTATGGTTATTGATTAGCCTTTGATTATTATTTTATTTATTATTAAAAAATATAATATTTCAAATTATAACAACTTTAAAAATTATGTACTTAATGTTTTTTTTACTAATTATTCTACTACTCCATAACTTGAACTTCATTAGCTCGTGATTATGCGAAGAATATTTATTTATATCATACATAAAGAAAATAACGCAAACAATATTTAAAGACTTATGAACCCCTGAGGCGTCGACCATATTTTTTCAGAGGATCAAAATATTTCCACTTCACAATAAAATCCAAATAATTTGAATATTTCTGAACGTATCCGAAAACTAAAAAATTGCGTTTCAAAGATGATAAAATTCGCTTTCAAATTATAAAAATCAAAATACACAATAATATAAAACTCATATTTGTGAACTTGTCAAAAGAATTAAAATGTATATATTTATAAGACTTGGTAATATTCTTAGACTGAAAAACCTTAAAAGAGTGTACTATGCTATAAAAAGAGTGTTGGTCAATCTATATTAGAATACCGTATTGTAGGATGGGAAATGGTTATTGGAAATGGAAATGGGTTATTTTAAGTCCTCTGAAGATAAGTCAAAGATTAATAATTAAGGTTATCCTGAAAAAAACATCTACATTTTCTAATAAAAAAAACTTTTCAATAGATGTACAAAGTTTCTACAATAGACAATATATATTTATTTATTTATTTATTTACGCCCTTTTACGGGGCTTTTACATAAGTACGAAATTTACAAATTACACTATGATTAAATAATATATAAATACTATTTCTTTAACAAAGAAATATAATAGGTTTTTGCAACGCAATATATAGTATTTATTGTACATAACTGAACTGCCTCAGTAACAGTATTTTGTATTTGTTTAAAGATAAATTGAAGATGTCCACTGACTTGGTATAATTATTTCCCTCCATTAGTATTCTGGGCAAAGAAGAATACATATGGTAGTTAGTTCCATAATTTCTGCACTGAAATAAATCCTGACTTCTGGTATTACGTAGTGGAATCCGGAAGCTTATCAATTCTAGCAATATCGGACTATCAACTAAATCATTTAGAATTTTATATAGAAATACCAAGTCAGTGAAAATTCTTCTGTCGGACAATTTGAGCATATTCATATAATTTAAAATAGTGTTGTAGTTCAACATAATTGCTGGAATACCCATTTTAAAATTTAGAAAACGTAAGAATTTGTTTTGTATTCTTTCAACAGCTTGTACATGTATACTATCATGTGGATTCCAGACGGGAGAATTGTACTCAAGTTGACTTCTAACATAGGCAAAATATAACAGTTTAATACACTTTATATTGTTAAAATTTCTAGTTAGCCTGGTTATAAATCCCAACATTTTTAAGCCCTTATTAGAGATTTCTGTTATATGGTTAACAAATGAAAGATTTGATTGAAGATGCCCAAGTCTTTAATTTGTGTTAATGTCTCAAGAGGATTGTTATCAATGTTGTAATAAATATAATATTAAAAAATATTCAATACTACAAACTTTCAAAGAAATACAGCTAAAAAAATGCATTTCAATATATCAGCAAGATATCAAAACAATATTAAAATCCCAAAAATTTAATACCGAGCACATACAAAATACCTATCAGTATCTAGGTATAAATTATTTCAACAAATTCCCAGTAAAACTAAAAATGATGGAAAATAAACGTATTCCAAATTAAATTAAAAAACCCTAAACAACTATAAGAGTACATTACTATTATTAATATTTCATTTAAATCATGAAATCTGTTTTATCTCAAGTTTTTCTTGCATATCTATTATTAGTTGCAATATTATTATTCATCTACTCAAATGATAACAAATAATTCAGTATAAATTCACTCACCAAACACAAGTGCCTTGTCTCTTTATGGCGAGGAAAGGCTTTTATTATATTCATATTACAAATCTGAGCCTGGAATGGACTGCCACACGAGTTAAGAATTATCACAGATTCGGCGGAATTTAGAGCTAAACTTAAAACGCATCTTTTCAGACAGTCGTATCCATAAGTTTAAAAAATAAATAAAACCTTTCACCCTCGCTTTTACGGCTCGCAACAGTGTAAATTACCAAGTGTGTAAAAATAAAAATAAAGCAAATTCTTAAAATTCTCCAGACTTTCAAAATAAACATTAACTCAACTTTGCCATTAATCTTCTTATAAATAAAAATGTAGAACCAACAGTGATGAGTGTAGCAAGGGTAAAGTCATGCAATGTCCAGTGTTTTGAATATAATATCCTCCACGCGCAAATTCGTATCTTCCTCAAGCATAAACTTTTTAATAAAGTGTGTTTTATCGGAAGTGTCCTGCAGGTAAGTATGTTTCTGTATCTGTTTGTAAATAATAAAATTAGATAGAGCCTAAGATTAATGATAAATTGTAAAGCGCCCTTGAGGTGATTTTTCACAAAAACGGCGCTCTATAAATTGTCCAATTATTATTATTATTATTATGTAGAAAAATGTAAAATTATTGTAAAAACATACAAATATTAAATAAATAAAAATTATGAAATGTGAAAATTTTGCATGCAAACATAAATAGTTTTAAAAATGGCTCACCATACGTTTTTTCTTACTAAAATAACTGATAACGAAAAAAAACACGTTCGTATTTAATTAGACAAATGTCTCACAAACGTTATTGTCATCTCCCTTTTTTGTCGTTATGTAAAAATAATTAATAAAAAAAATCCCAAAGTTTCATTATTTTTAAGTTTCTACGATTGTGATTATTTTTTGGTTAACTTTAATATTTGGATATTGTATTTTCTCTTTCTGACACCGTTCAAATCATATTTCTCTCTACGATAACAAGGGAGACACAACGATTTCTATGAGACATATGTGAGTTGTTCCAAAAAACAGAACAAATGGACTTGACGGGTTAAAATAACTACACACGGAATTTAACGTACAAAATAACGTAATTCCACATTCAAAATAACTACAAGTGTAATCCAACAAACATTATTTTGGAAAATAGTTTTAGAAAAACAATAACAATAACAATAACCATAGTTTTTTTTCTCTAAATATTATAGATTACTTAAATGTACATTAAGAGGAAACCCGGTCGCCAAGAAATTTGAACAGTAGGTTTTTTACCAAATTGTTGCTGTCACTGTCGATCTTACAATACTGAGCGGATGGGACAACTTAGGCGGATAATCTATAATTGAAAAATTATTCGCTGAATGTGTTGCTAAGCGCATAACTTTCGAATGACTACACCAAATTGGATAAATTTTTTTTGTGTGTTCGTTATTGTCAGGACAAGGTTTTTATAAAACTTCCGGTGAGCTCTGGCATTATGAAATTTGTATTAAAAAAATGCTATTGGTGGCACGCGAGGAAGCGGCTATTGCTATGGAAAGCGGGAGGGAGGGAGAGATGGGGAAGGGGAACCGGGGAGGGGGAGGGGAACCTGGAAGGGGGGAGGGGAACTCGGGAGGGGGGTTCGCGGGTCGGGGGAAGGGGGGGGAGTGGAGTGGGGAGAAGGAAGGTGGAGGTGACGGAGTGAGAACGGGCGAAAAAAAGGGGAGGCGGAAGGGGAACGGGACGAATGGGAAAGAACACTCAGGGAGAAACAATTTCTTTATAGCAACGCATGCCGGGACCAGCTAGAACCTAAATAAAATTGTCAAAATCGAGGTTTCGTATTCCCCATTTTTCTCCTCCAAAACTGGACCCATTTTAAGATTTCTTTTACCAACTGTAAGGGGAAGGGAACGCGGGAGAGGAACGGGGACGGGAACATATATTCATACGAAAGGACAAAGGACGCAGGGGGAAACATTTTTTTCTTTATGTTGCATCGCAACGCATGCCGGATACTTGCTACTATTAGATATATAAAAAATAAACTTTTGTTTATTGAAATACAATATTATTCTGCGTCAAGAAAGCACTGTTCTTCACTTGACCACCTCTGTGTGGAAAATCGATTTTAGAAATTCATAACCACCTCAACCTTTTCAATTTTGTGTAACCGAATCTTTCAACGTAGTGAATAGATCCTTTATTATTTGAAAACCTTAATCAATAACATTCTAAAATATTTCTTCAATGTTACTTTCTGTGAAAGCTTTTAATTGAATAACCATTATATTGAAAGGCTCTGTCAAAGGTTGTGTAGATTTAACGGCATCTGTCTATTCAATGCAACAACCGCTGACGATAATCTTAATTAAGAGGCAAATTGAACAGTTGACCCCCGCACTTAACTGTGTACTCTGTGTCCGTTATATTTAATATACTCCACAGGAGACAAGGAACTATAAACTTAATGAAATGACGGATCAAAGTTGAATCTATGATCGCTGATAGCATTCTGTATTAATCCCAATTTAATTAGAGCCGTACATCTACCAACAATAATAATAATAAGGATGATTTATATAGCGCCGTTTTTGTGGAAAATCACCTCTTGGGCGCTGTACAAACTTAAAATACATTTCTAAAATCTAAAAAAACTACAAGCTAGATAAACAATTAAAAACAACTTATGGCTCAAAATTGCATACACCGGTTCATTGATCACCGATACGAAAATATATGTACAATGTTTTGACCAATGAACGCGATGTTGCCTAAAAATTAATGAAAACAGGACCATACTTACCCGGGAGGTCGCTTGAAATTAACACTGTATATTGTCTATTTAAAGAAATTTATGTAGATTTCGCACGCAGAGGACATAATAGTGAACGCGTGTTATTTAATCCTGAAAAATATTTTAATATTAATACGTAATATATTCTTTGAAGAGTGTATTTTGGAAAGTAAAAGCAACATTTAATGGTGGGTGGCGCAGTAAAAGGGTTTGATCTTCCTAAATGTGATTCGTCAAGAGACAGATTGATGTGTAAGGACTCGAGTTATTTTATTTCAGTAAGAAAAGTGTGATTAAGACATGTCATAGGCAATACAAGATGATACTCTCAGATAAGTATATTTAGAAAAATGAAATAATTTAACTTTGTATAAACCACTTATTTGATGCGCAAATCCGACCGGTTTCGGAACAAACGTTCCTTCGTCAGGGAAAGCTTATACTAATTTGACAGTTTCGAACAATGTTTTATTATGGTAGGGGTGGAGCTGTTGCTAGATAATAATGTAGATTGGGTAGGTAGGTATTAGTGTAGAGTGGGTGGGTAGGGGAACAAATCCATGATTGGGCTATATGACAATATTTTTTGTTTGTTAATAATAGATTCATTATTTTTAAGGGATTTTTTAATTTCCAAGGCTTCTAAGTTATCTAAACGTTTTCCTTTATTATTAATATGAAGAATATTTATCCCTGTATTTTTTTCAAAACTATGGTTATTTTCAATGATATGGTTAGCAAACTCAGAAAAATTATTATTATTAAGACATCTTAAATGTTCTTTGATTCTGATTTCAAAATTACGAGTGGTTTTTCCAATATAAAATGAGGGACAATCATTGCATTTGAGTTTATATATTCCGGAATTAGTCAATTTATGGTCTTTATCTTTAGTATTTCTCAAAAAATTACCGATATTATTTCTTGTATAAAACGCTGGTTTAATATTAGAAGGAAGATTTTTGCAACATTGAACTGAAAAATTATTAATATACAAAATTTTACGCCATTCTTTATCATTAATATTATTAGAATTGTATAGATATTTATTTTTTGAAATTTTGATAAGTTTTTTATTTAGGATGTTATCAATTAATTTTGGTTCATATCCGTTATTTATAGCAATTTGTTTTATTATTGAAAGTTCAGAAAGGAAATTATTATTAGACATTGGGACATTTACTAAGCGGTGTATCATGGAATGGAAGGTGGAGTGTTTTTGTGAGACAGGGTGGTTGGAGGTCCTATGAATTACTATGTCAGTGTATGTTGGCTTGCGATATATTCTAAAATCGATTTTATTATTTATAATAGATAAAGTTAAATCCAAAAAGTTTAATTTTTCATTGCCTATTTCTATCGTAAATTTTATTTGGTTATGAAAGGAATTTAAAAGGTTAAGAAAGTTGTTGAGTTGACGTTCAGATCCTGTCCAAATGACGAAGATATCATCCACATATCTCTTCCATAGTAAAACATTGTTTAAAAGAGGTGATTTTGAATTAAAAACAGTTGTTTCCAAATCATTCATAAATATATCAGCAATAAGAGGACTGGTGGGGGCTCCCATTGGAAGGCCTTCTTTTTGTTGGTATATGACATTATTGTATTGAAAATAATTTTGATTTAAAACTAAGTTAAATAAACGAGTTAGGTCACTAGACAGATCTCTAGGTAATTTAGAATCTTTCAATAATTTGGAAATAATTGCTTTACTTTCAGTAATAGGCACATTAGGAAATAGATTAATGACATCAAAAGACACAAGTTTAGCATTAATGGGAAGTACAAAATTTTTCAATAAGTCAATCAGTTCATAAGAGTTCTTAATTACATATTTTGGTGTAAACACATTACTTTTATGAACTAAATCAGTTATTAATGACGATAGTTTAAAACTTGGTGAATTACATGATGAAACAACAGGTCTTATGGGTGTATTTGTTTTATGGATTTTGAGAAACCCATATAATTTTGGTGATTTGGGATTTTTTGATAATATGTTATCATCTTTAAATATGTCCGATTTACAAGATTTTAAAGCATTTGATACACTATCGTTAAATTTATATGTTGGATCTTTTGGTAAAATAACAAAATTATCACTATTTATAAAGTCCATCACTTTGTTGTGATAATCGGATTTGTCCATAATGATTACAGTATTTCCCTTGTCTGCCTTTGTTAATATCAGATCTTCATCTTCAAGTTTCTTCTTTAAGTTTTTAAGGTGTAAGATTTTTATAAGTATATTTAAATTAAGGGTATGAGAGCCCAAAAAGGTAGGTTTTTAGTTTGGGCCTAAACTCTGTTTGGCTCGTTATGCATCTTAATCCCGGAGGGAGTCTATTCCAAGCCTGATACAAGCAAACAATATCTGATATATCGATGGTGTCATGCTGTCTTGGATCCTGGTTTGAAACTTGTCAATATTTTCGAAATTTTTTCCATATCAGGGGCGGATCTAAGACTCAAAAGGCAGTAAGCATACTTAACCAATGAGCCCTTGGATGGGACGTCTATTTAGAATGAGATTTTTTTTGAAAAATAAATTACATAAGGGGGCATGCATTAATTACGTGAGCTCAAAAGGGGGGGAGGTCCAGCAAAATCTCACGTTACTCGAAAAGTGTATACGAAGTGTGGGCCAAAATTATCTCACCAAGGGGGAGGGGAGGTCTAGATTGGAAGAAAAACTGCTCACGTAATTAATGTATGCCCCTTAAGAAGAATGGTAGAGCGGTATTTTTCTTACAAACCTTAGTTTTGGATTTGAGGCCAAAATACCCACAGGAACACTAAGTTTAAGGGGCACATTTTGATTGCCATAAACCTAAAAGTAAACCTCAATTTCTTTAATTTTATTGAAGGGGTTCATGCAAGGTAGTGCTCTGACAACTAATCGTGTTTTGGATATATTATATGAGCATTTAAAGGTTAAAATAATTTTAAAACATCAAAATACCGCTAGATACTATCATTTGTCACATGAGAACGGGTCGTTTCTACGACTCGTTCTAGAGTTCAACAGCGAGTTTATGGAACGATTTGCCGCCCTCTGCGTTTCTTCCCTTCTACAACAATGGTCTTTTCCAGCCTCCTTTTCACAAAAAGACCCTCCACACAGCATCTCTAAAATCACATAGGCCCTGAAGGAAATCATTTTCCTCAAGGCCCCTTGTGTGTAGTTAATTTTTATAAAGTACATGTTAAAAGAGCTGCTTATGTCTAGATTAGTGGTTTGTACGGACCCCCAGGGGTCTGTTCAGGGGGTCTGTTGAAAATTAAAATTGAGTTGGGAGTCCGTGAACAACGTCAGAGGGTCCGCGCAAGGTTTAATATAAAATTTTAAAAAATGTGACACATTTTTATTAATATGGAAGTTATGTTAAGGCGCCGCATCCGCGCTCAAAAAGAAGAAGATGGAGAGATATGCGATTACGAATGTTAGAGGAGCGCGCTAATATTTAAAGCGATAAAATCGATGCGAAAATTGTGAAAATGTTTAATAAAACACGACTCGTTTAAAAAACAGCAAAAATCTCGTGGAAGGCATTTAATGGAACATTGTTAATTTTTTTCACAACTATCACTTGTAAAATAACTGAAACAAACGTGTTTATAATAATTTTCGGAGCAGATTTTTTTTCTATTGAGGGAATTTCATATAATTTGAAATTCGGCGTGGAACACGTCTAGATATTATCTTCAAAAATAACATATATTTTTTTAAGAGCTTAAAAACTTCAAATGTTTAAGGGAGATATGTTATTATAATCGGTAGAAATTCGGGTAGCGGCGGCTTAAGTTACTAAAGCTAATCAATATAATACACTTCAGGTGAAGTGCATACGACAAATTTTTCTAGTCTTGGACAAAAAGAAGTATAATTTTTGTAAAAAATTATAATTGTTGCATGAATAATAATATAAATAAGCGTTTGTTGCTAAACTCTTGCTGTTCAAACAAAACTTCGGAAGAGGAGAATGTTTTTAGTTTCCAAAACTTTTGAAATTGCAAAATATGAAGATAACACTTTACACGGCGGAGGGAGGGGGGAAGCTGTTCGTGGGCCAAAAAAAATTGGGAAAGGGATCCGTGGGCCAAAAAAGTTTGGGAACCACTGGTCTAAATTCACGAAAATTATGTTTCACTTAATTTTGCTAGTCATTATAAAAATACTGTCTATTTCACCAGGGATAAATGTATCAAAATGTTTTAGCTCCTGTCACTGGTCCATAAACTCACGCACGACAGGATGTCTGCCGCACCCTGTGCGTAAAATAATATATCATGTTCCTTACGTTTATAAAAACAGTACTTTACATTATGCATCTGAGTCATAACCGCATTAACGTCATTCTGACCACGGGAATGTTTTAGCCTGATTAAACATTACCTACGATGAAATATATCCACCCCACCAGGATTAAATTCCTTGATATAACAATGAAATATCCTTTAGAGGTGCATTTAGTCCGGTCGTTACTCGTTCTCCGCCCATCTTTGTTATGTAATTTCTATGAAGCCTATGATTTTTTTAAGAGCTTCCGTACTTTGTCTGATGGGCGCTAGTTTCTTGAGACATTGTTTCCTCGTTTTATGGGGTTTTTTCACGCAATGCGTCACGTGATAAGTGAGAAGATCCCTAGTTACACATACTCTACGGTGGCGGTCGGTGACTTTTTGTATAAGGGATGCTTACAAAAGATTAACAGTAACATTAATAAAAGATCTGGGTGTCGTTTTTGACAACGAGATGACATTCGTCCCCCACATTGATGCAATCACGAATAAAGCACTTAAATGTCTCGGTTTTGTATTAAAATCGTCCAAAGATCTAATGTATACGAATACACTCAAAACGCTATACATAACACTAGTCAGAAGCATTCTTGAGTATAATTCCTCTCTCTGGTCGCCTTTATACAGTGTACATTCACACAAAATTGAAAGAGTACAACATTTAATTTTTAAGGCATATAAATTACAAACTACACATTCCAATGGAAAATTTAAATTATAATTAATCAATGCAACTATCCAAATTATCACAGCGAAGAAAAATCTGTGATGTTTTATTATTATTTAAAATCGTCAACGGATATTTGGATAGCCCTGAACTTGTGAACATGATAAATTATCAAGTTCCTAACAATTTCAACACTAGACTATGGAGTCTAGTGTGTAGGAGCATGGGCTCCATTTAACATAGTTGTTTCTCGCACTAATTTTATGTTTAACTCTTGTCTTTAAAGATTGCATCGTGTGGGGAATGAAACTTGCTCTGTTAACATGTTTTTTTTTATAAAAACATCGCTTCCTTTAAAAAGCGTATGCAGATTCATAAATCCTTAAATGTTTCTGTTTGTTAACAGTAATAAATTTAATACCTACTACTCTGTAACTACTTTCATAGTACCTAATTACTTCTTTATATGGTATGCTTCGAGTATGTAATCATGTTTTGTGTAATATTGTGACAATAATTACTGAATCTACTGTAGCCTTTGTTAACAATTTACTTATCGAATACTCATACCTACTTGTGTTGTGCCTACTTAGTTTATTTATGCTCTATTTATTATTTTATGTACTATATAATTGTTATGATGCTACATACTTGTTATAATGCTCCTGTACAATTTTCCTTATATGTAAAAGCCATCAAGGCGTAAACAAACAGATAAATAAATAAATGTACCTACCTAAAATCAAATATTAATACTTACAGACACGAACGAACGAACAAGATGCGATTACTAACAAAAATAATATGTCAAATTAGCTCTATAAATCCTTTATTCTTCACATCAATTATAACAGTTCTAATATATATATATATATTTGAAAGATATTTAACGTATAAATGTCAATCGGCATCCGTCATTCAAGCCAAATTGTCAAAATGATCGCGCGAATAAATTCTCTAAAGCGTACCGAATTAATCCACGTGCTTCGTTATGCTATTCTGTGCACTATGCCTACGAGCATTAAAGTCGTTTTCTGCGCGTTGGATGCTCCCATCGAATGCGTATACTGCTTCAGGCAAAACTTGGCAGACAGAACTAAACGCGCATGCGCAAATATCAAACTTTTTCTAACATCGCGAATGCGGAATGGAGTAGAGAATCCACTGTTGCTGGTTTTGGTGCGTTTACGCAACATTCGACGCACTAGATCGAGAATGGTGTTGTAAATATGTATTTCGATCCGGTCCGCGCATCGGGTTTTGTTGTTTTTGGCCGCTGAGTTTGGGACGGTGTTGTTAAAGGAAAAAAATAAGCTCAAAGCTTTTTTAATGCTGATTAAATAAATAACAATAATTATTATGTTTATTATACGCCTCAAACGGAAGGGAAGCGCCGCATCCACAGTGTGTATGGAGGAACCGCACCTGATACTCTCCCTTACTTTTACGGGGCCAAAATTCCGGAGGTCGCGGGTTCGAACCCGGCATGCGCAAATAAATTTTATTTGATTAATTTGTGTTATTTCACAATTAATTCATTTAAAATAATATATAGTATATTTGCGGCATGTTCCAGAGTGGAAGATACTATCAGTATCGCCCTGGTGTAAGACCACCATTCAGAATTGAAACGTTGCTTGAAAATGGCTTTAGCCATGTTTAGTGACCAGATCTGAATAGCCAGGTACTTCCCAACCTTCCTCTTCCCAACCTTCCTCTTCCCCACCTCCTTCCCCTCCCCGCTACCTTCAGCCTCACAACATACCCCAACTGGGGATGCCATAGTCTCACTGGCTCCAGACGGGAGCAGTTGAGATTCTTGTGCGGTATTCACTGTAAAAAAAAAAAAAAAAAACAGACTTGGCTATAAACGATCATTAGGTTTGGTGTAATCTGAATGCCGTTTGAATAAAATCTGAGTCAGTGGTAAAAACCTTTGATTCTTCTTTTCATCCAAACATTCATGGCATTATTTTATTTGCCTGCCATTTATTGCAAGCACACGTTGGGAACTACAAGTTCAGTAAATGTTTAGTCTTATTGGCGTATTTCGTGTTTTATTCATTACATCGTAAATTTAGCCTTTACTAGTCCTACTGATTTATTTTATTGGCTTTACTCGTATCATCTATCTCACGACGTGCAAAGGTATTCCGGAAGACGTCTTCCCCTGTACTCATTAAATGTTTATTTTTTCAGGTATGTTCCTTTGAGGCTTTCTTTACGTACCCTGACCACTCTCTCCACTTGGGCTCTTTAATAGCAAGTAAGTACCCTTCTTCTCATTTTTACTGTCAACCCATTACCGATCACTACAAATGACGAGTATTATGAATACGTCAAATTTTAACTCGCTTAGTTACTATTCTGAAGTTAAATATGAATATCTTTTGGTAGAAAGATTAATGTTTTTAATTCAGCGGGTTTTTATCGTTATTCTATCTAAAATATAAATAAAGATTTAACGGTAATTATCGGTTCGGACTGGCTACGCTTATTAGTCTTATTACGAATAATTTTTAGAAAAAAACTTTAGATTCGCCTTAATTACTATAAAAGGAAACTTTTTGGCTTTGGGGCGGCGGAAAATAATGCATTTTAATTTTCAATTGCATAAAACCAAAATTCTCTTCGCGAACCGACGCAGCGAAAATCCGCGGCCGTAGCTGTCACTGTTATGGACTGCAGCCGACTTCGTGGGATACCTACATGAAATACCGCGAATCACAAACCATGTTACACAAACCTAGCGTAGCCGCTAAACCACTTGAAAACTGGGATGTTTTTCTTGCGTTGACGCGAGCAGGCCTTATAAAGGGGCACTTTCTTTTGTTTCACAAACCATGTTACACAAACAAGCCCGCTAGACAAATTTCATAAATACGCACATTATCTCACGAAGTCGGCTACAGTCGTATTAGCTCTTGATAATTTATCAAGAATACCAACAACAGTGACAGTTACGGCCGCGGATTTTCGCTGGGTCGGTTCGCGAAGTGAATTTTGGTTTTATGCAATTGAAAATTAAAATGCATTATTTTCCGCCGCCCCAAAGCCAAAAAGTTTCCTTTTATAGTAATTAAGGCGAATCTAAAGTTTTTTTTCTAAAAATTATTCGTAATAAGCGTGGCCAGTCCGAACCGATATTTACCAAGATAACTTTATATTGAGAATGGACACTTTATTCAACAATCTACACAATTACTTGCTAACTAGCAGATTGTTGACAAATTTGAAAGGTCGTCAACTTTACTCGCTACACGCTTGCTCGTGATTGGTTTATTTATGTTTTTCAAGATGGCTGCCAATAAACAGCTGATTTCGACTGTCAAACATCACAGAATTAGTTCACGCAGGCATCGTTATTCTTGTTACTGGCGCTAGCAGCGACCTCAGTTTCCTACGCTACTGAGCGAGTGGACAGTTTTGTGTGTCATCATGACAATCTCACTCGCCGATTTACCCGCTTTTAAACTTAGTAGATAGTAGCTTATAAACTCCCTCTGTGTCATCGAGCCTTTACAGCATATTTTAAATTGATAGAAAACATTTTAACGCCTTAGCAGACCTCAGGCATATTTTGTCAGAAGGCCAAAAATTTTCCGCTTTTCATTCCAAATAAATGAAATATTTCTGAATGTATCCAAAAGCTGTTTTTGTAAGGAGGTGAAATGCGCTTTCAAAGTAGGTATAATTTTTGAAATATTAAAAATTTTAACTGAACATAAAAAAGTTGACCTTACGTTTTTTCTGACTAAAATTATATACTGATAAAGAAAAAAAAATAAAAGCACCCCCGTACTTTATTACATAAGTCTTATTAAATTATAAGTCTTATTATCACATCACTTTTCTGTTATTTCATAAAAAATAATTAATAAAAAATTCACGAAATTTAATTTTTTTCTCGAATTGCAGTCGGAAACTTTGGTTTATAGATGTGAACGTTATAATTTTTCTGTGTTTAATTTTTAAATGTAAATATAAAGCGTTTTCTCTTTCTGACAACGTTTAAATCAAATTTCTCACTTTGACAGTAAGCGAGGTACAACGATTTCCATGAGACCTATGTTGTTTCCAAAGGCGAACAAATTATCCAATTATTATTATTGTTTTAACTGTAGTTAAAGTAGCTATTAAAATTTAGCGATGTTTTAAGTATTTCTTAAACCACAGTTATTTTTTAACATATTTATGTAATGATATTATGTAATCGATTGTCACACTGTGAAGACGTATCTACAGACTTGTGGGGTGCGCTCGCACTGAATGCGTGAAATAAATAAAGAAGTTCTAGTTTGCTCAGTACAGATAATATTGTACAAAAAATGTTTGTTCCCTATATAATTTCAAATTGACCATATGCCTACTATTATTATACTACAAATGGAAAGCAAAACCATCGGCTATCGGATTTGTTTCCCATGCAGGTACCAAGTTTTATATATAGGTTCTCGATATCAGCATTCCATATATTACTGCTCCATGCCCATTTGGACTTGGTTCCACCTAGTTTCCACGTATAAGGTGACCGCCTAGGGCGCACAGCACCTCCCGACCCTTGACCCAGTCTCACTGCACTTCTATGATGTCTTTGGAGTGCACGGTTGTTTTGTTTAGTGACCACGATGCTAAATTATGGACCGGTTATTCGTCAATAGCTTAATTCTTGAACAAACCTTTAGTAGGCCCTAAGAGTTGAATTGGTTGTGTAGTCGCATATATTCTGCGAATCAATTGGTGGACTGTAATCAATAATTTTCAAGTTGACACACCTGGGAGTTAGTAAAGATTTGAAATGTAAAGGACTGACTAACCCTTGCCTTCTGATATTCTTGTTGATAAGAATCGTTATTTTGGTCATAAGGGATACTGATACACTGCACAATCACACATAAGAAATTCAAAATTATAAACACAGAGGGAGTACCAAGTGGTCACTGCCCAGATTTCTTATTTGAGTCGATATGAAATTGAACTGAGAGAATAATTTGTTGTCTTCGACAATAATTGGTTGTCGCACGGGCTTCATTAATGGCTGAACCACAATGTATTGTTGTAAATGTCACACACTGTCAGATATGGACAGATGCTTGGATAAAAGGTTGGGTGGGGGAAGGAGGGAACAAATGGTAAAGGAAGATGTATATAATTGCGGCAACAGATTGTGGAATCTATAACTGATGCGACTAAAGTTTTTTTGTACCTAGCCTTATTTTATTTGTTTGGTGATCACAATGCTAAATTAGTAACCGGTTATTTACCTATAGCTTAATTCTGGTTTTAAACCCTAAGCAGTACCTACGATGTTGTCTTTGAATTACTGCGTGACAAATATGTATGTTGGCGAAAACGGAGGACGCTGAGCTGTATGACTAGGTGTGGTCGTTAGACTAAAATATTGTATAAAGCTTTAGCTGATACTAAATTAGGAACCGGTCATTCATCAGTAATCAAATCTTTATGAGGACCTAATAATTTATTTTACACAGTTGAACAATTAATAACTCAATTCTCGATTAAAACTTAATCTGGACTCTTTGGATTACACCATTTTGTTGTTATTTTTTCGTGAAAATCACATCTCACTTAAAACTATTGAATAATTATTATGTGTTTTGCCGTTCGTTTTAGCTTTTCTATTGCTCTTTAAGCCTGTATTCATTCTCACTCTTTTTGCGTGGGTTCAATTCATGGCATCACACGGTCGGGGATGAAATGGTAATGAATTATCTGTCCATTGTCACTGCTTTCGATTTTACGAAGTACGAGCATATGAAAAATATGACTTAAGCATTTTAAATATAAAGATCAATATAGGTAGATCATGTTGTCACTTAATCATCATGAAGCACGACGTTGTATATCTACCTACGTATTTTAGTACCTATTTAACAAATAGCTGCTCCACTTAGGTTTCATTTCGTGTTTAACAGATATCCATTTGCATCAAAACTAACTGTCTAACGCACCCCCCGGGTAGATGAAAGTTTTATTTATTCCCGTACTTTGAGTGTTTATGTTGGTAAGGTTCGTTACAGTTTAATTGCCCAACCACGTAAGCGAAGCTTTTATTTTGTGTTTGTATATTTCTTCAGGTTTTTTTTTAAAGTACCTATCTAAAATAAATCGTTACGTTTTTTTCTCATAGTTCTTTCTTTGGTATTTGATTTAGTAAAATTATTTTAAGACGTGCTTATGATTTGTCAGTCACAATCAATAATTTATAGTACACGAACAAAATATTAATTAAATAAATCAATCTTATCAAACCCCGATCGTGATTTATGTAAAACCTTTTAGAAAGGGGCCATGCCATAGTCCATGAGGCACGCTTTTTGTTGCGTGACCCAAATAAGGAACTCGGACCACAGGTGATTTAAGTTCGATGAATCATTTTTTAAAATATAGATTGTGATTGAAGATTTGTTCATGAACATTCTTGAGTCAATCTTTACGAATTTGTTATTATTATGTATATTCTACTGGTTATCCTCGAATACCATTACTGAGATTTTGTTTGATGAATTTTCAAATACCCAGTAATATATATTATGTGTACAGACAAGCAAGTTCTTTAAACTCGTCTCAATATTACGTTGCATTCGGAATTCAGATCACTGATATCATAAGTACCTATGTACCTATAAAGAAAAAGTCGCCTGACTCCGTGCAATTGTATGCACAATTGTGCGTACTTTTCAATCAAAAGGAACGAAGGAACCCACTCCTTTCTTGGACTGGGTATTCCAAAAACTAGTTTAAAAAAAAAAAAATTACTTTCGATATTATCGGTGTGTTTTATGAGTTTATTTATCAAATTATAGCTTAATTATGTGCTTTTACCTCGATAGTGCAGATACCTCAAGTCTCATGTTATATTATTTTTATTACTTACGTATAAAAATAAGCGAATTTCGCCAAAAATTCGCGAATTTTCAGGCTCCTAGTACCTATTCTCATTTTATGCTCTTAGTAGATAAGCATAAGTAAGGTACTTATCGATTTTATGTTATTCATTTGAATTCACGAAAAACGTTCTGTAAACATAACAATTTGCCTAGACCACTTTGTTTTTCGTCTGTCTGTACATTTGATTGTGGGTTCCGTGTGTCCGGTCAATCGGCTCAAGATTTTTAAAATATTTTTTAGTTAAATAAAATATGATTATAAGTGATTTTTCTATGCTTGCCTCACTGTGAAATTCCTACTTCGAGACAGACGTAGAAGGTTCATACATACATTTATAAATACTAAGGTTAAATATGGTAATAGCCGAAAGATGGTAGTTGTGTTTGATAGTAGGTACCTTTATATTCCCAAGATCGCATGAGAGTTGAGACTGTTGCGAGCTTTCAAGTCGGAGTAATCAACAATACGCGAAGACTGTTCATAGAAATACTAGCTACCATTATCACTCTTGGCTCTACAACCCCTGGTGGGTCTTTGCCTCCTCAAGAGTCTTCCTCCACTCATCTCGGTTTTGTGCCAGCTCTCTCCAGTTTAGAAGCTCCAAGGTAGATATATCTTTGAGAACGTTGTCGCTCCATCTTAATCTTGGTCTTCCCAGGCTCCTTCGCCCTATCGGTCTTAAGTTCTGCAGGGACTTTGGTGCTTGATGCTCGGTCATTCTCTCTACGTAACCCAGCCACCGAAGTCTTACCAGTTTTCTAAATTTTGTGACGTTTAGATCCTTAAACAGAGTATATAGCTCATTGTTGTGACGTCTGCGCCAAAATCCATTTTCTAAAACCGGTCCGAAGGTACGCCTCAAAATTTTCCTTTCAAAAACGTCCAGTGTTCGATCATTCCTCTTAGTACCCAAGTCTCAGTACTAGATACCATTAAACCGTTCAATTAAATTTTTGAAGAAACTCTAATTTGAACTGATTAAAAAGATGCACTTTAAATGCAATGTTCGTGCCTGATGGGGCATTAAGATAACCGAGCGCCATATCGCCATATGGCGTTGAAGAAGCCGGTGAACAGATTCAGACAGACAAATGGACCATTACTAAATCTGTGATAATCGTGATGGCTCGTGGCCCTCAAAAAGGACACCGCCTTTATGGTTCGGTATGATAAAGTCTTTGAGGTTTAGCGTTAGTTTGTCAATGTAGATTTGTGTATTATTTAAGTTTTATGTATCTATAATAAATAACCGTATGAGTTTTTGAAATGGTTTTAATCTCTTTGAGGCTAAGAAGATTTTAAAGAAATATTCTGTTTCTTGTCGCTGAAAATGTAAAGATTCTAAAAGACTATGGGGCCATTCATTTATTACGTAAGACGATTTAGGGGGGGGAAAGGGGTCGACCATGTCTTGGTTTTTCTTACAGGGGGGTGGGAGGGAGTCTCGATCGTTCTTACGTAAGATCACAAAAATGCGCAAAGTTTTTTAACTTTTTTTCATTATATTTTGAAAAAGCGCGGGCCGAGGTTCGCTCGGAGGCATATAGGTAAACGATTTCTGTTTCCATGGCAACGGACCCGCGCAAACAAATATTAAAACAAACCAAACGTGTATTCATTTTTTCCTTTAGATTCTTACGTAATAAGTATTAAACAGGGGGGGAGGGGGTCGGCCTATTCTTATTTTTTCTTATAATAGGGGGGGAGGGGGTCGAATACTAGCAAAATTCGTCTTACGTAATAAATGAATGGCCCATATGAAGTATGACTATAGAAGGATAATTTTGTATGGAAAAGGGTATGTTGTTTTCCCTCTGTCGTATTATCTGAGTATTATTTTGTATGTTTATCTGGAAATTAATGGAAGATTAAATGAGCAATCCATTGGTTACGAGGAAATTTGTATAATAGCCTTTGAGACGATATTAAAAATTAAAGAAGTGTCGGTAGATTTAAAAAAATATATATTTTTGAATGTACGATAGCTAAAACATTATGGTTATCCATTATAAAATTATTTTTTTTATTTTTTTACAGGTTCTCCATAAAACAGTTATACACTAAAATATTATGGAGAAGATTACAAAATTTAAGAAATAAAAGAGTGCATGGGGGGCAGTTTTGCTATGTTGTGACGTATGCCTAAAGATATTTACTGAACTCTCTGTAGGTGACATTGAAGATGTCGATGTTCAATGTAGAATCGTTAAGCAGTTGAGTTGCTCTATTTAATGGCGCATTTTGATACGCAGAAGTTCTCGCCCACCCACGAGTATGCGTTCGGGACATAAGTTAATCTCTTTTAACATAGGCGGATTTATTATAGTACCAGAGATTAACTTTAAAAAAATGTTTGCCAAAAAAATAAAATAAAATTCTTTGTTAGAACCACTTATATATTTTAATAACGCCAGCCGGTTTCAGAACGACCGCTCCGTCCTCAGGTCAAACAGTGGGTGAGTTCAATGTATTACTAAGTGTTGTGGTAGGGGTGGGAGCGTGGCTAGGGATGAATGAAGAGTGGGAGGAGGAAACAGAACAGGTGTTGAAAGCTTTAAAAAATATATATATTTTTTTTTTTTGATAATCAACATATTAAGGAAGGTTAATAATATTGTAATATAATGTAATATAAAATGTATGTAGTTAGTCAGATTTCGAGCTAAATGAATGAAAAAGTAATTTTCTTTTTTAAAAAATAAAAACTAAAAACAATAGAAATCTCAAACTCTTTAATTTTCTTTAAACAATTCTAGGAAATTTTTATTTTGCTCAAAAAATGCCTTTACAACCAAGGGAATGTTTTAAACGTCAGTAAAATATTTTACGTCCTTTCATTTGCAACCTTTACTTTCTCAACTTAGCAAGACAGAATTCATGTAAAGGGGTCGTCCATTAATCACGTGACGCTCGAAAGGGGGGGGGGGGGGTTCGGAAAAAATCACGAAATGTCACCAAGGGGGGGGGGGGGGTAAAATGAGATATCACGTGTATTTATTTTCGTGATAATATTCTGAAAATTTCAAAATACTTTGTATTAAAAAAATACACGTGATTTTGGGGGTGGGGTTAGTCTAAAACCTCACCACATATCGCCACGGGGGGGGGGGGGGGGTTAAAAAGTTGCTAAAAAACATCACGTGAATAATGGACGACCCCAAAGAACCCTTTTTTGTATTATGGCATCATAATAAGGGCAGTTTAACAATGGGGCGATAATTAATTGAATGCAGTTAAAACGTCTCTGCGAAATATGCTTACAAGTCTCTTCCAGATTATTTGTAAAAAACTATTGTATTTTTATCTCTATGGACAGAAAGTTTGGTAGATAACGCCCTCTCACGTTAATGTCATTAAATATTTGTCAATATTTAGTCAGACAACCCAGAATTTTTCTATTCGCTGGAAGATTTATCCCATCGTAAATCCTTTAAAGATAAGCCAGGTTTTGGTAACTCACCAGTGCTTTGATAAAGGTACTTCTTTGTTTCTGTTTTCGAAAGAAATTTACGTCTTTTTCTTTAGACGCAAGCATACGAAATCTCTTACTCCCAGACATCTTCTATTGCCATACCGACAATTCATTAAATATGTGCACGACATGTCACTCAAAATCTCTGGACTAGATCTAGATAGTCTACACAACGTTTGTAGGTAACCCCAAAAACTGAATTCGTCTACAACTTGAATTGAGTCAAGAAAAAAAAATGGCGAATCGCTGTCACTGAAATTTTCGAGAAATCACGCACGCCATATTATAACTGGCGTCATTGATTTCTTCGTCACTGTTGCACACGTGAAACACGCTAAACGCGCGCCCATCATTTGTATATAGTTGACATTTGCAACATGAGATCGTTTCTACTACGCGTTCTAGAGTTCAACAGTTGTGGAAAGATTTGCCGGCCTCTGTGTTTCCTTCCTCCTACAACAACTCTCGTCAACGCCCAGGTCCACTCCTTCCTTTCCACAAAAAGATCCTCCACACACCATCCCCAAAGATGACATAGGCCCTGGGGAAAATTATTTTCCTCGTAGCCTCCTGTGTGGAATTAATTAATGTTAAAAAAAAATCATAAAAGTATGTTCATATAAGTAGAAAATCCGTCACTTCGAATTATTTTTAAGGGTCTGATAATTTATTATTTTCTGAACTTACGTAAATATATGATAAATCATCATTGAGGGCAATAGGTATAATGGTAGGTAATCGTTCTGGATATTATATCAGACGATTTAAAAATTACGATTTTCTTAGATCTCGAAAAAATAAATCGCCTTGAAGAACGGAATCGATTCATCGGGACGAGTTTATCCCACTAATGATCAAAGTGATAAGATAACCCACTTAAAACAAACACTTTGTTTATATTTTGAGTAGGTAATCAATCTCCCAACTAATTAAAGTAACACATTACAAGACAAGAGCGAACTGATGGTTTGCCGTCGGTAGTCTCTCCACCTGTATTTTGTAAAGGTATTTTCCTATCTGCGAGACCATCTCCGTCGTGTCGATGTTGACTGTTGACTGTGACTGGTGACTGTTGACGATCTCAGCATGTGGCACGACTCGTCTTACTTCAGGAAATAACATGATGATTCGCAGCCTGAGTCTGATAGCTGAGATACCTCCAGATTGCTTGTGGTCCTGGAACTTAAGATGTTCTACTGAGATTTTGTAGGTGTGTGGTTTATTGTACTTTCATAACGAGTATACTCGTGTGGGATGATATGCACTTTTATTCTCCGAAAACAAGAACTTCTACTTTGTATCTTTATCTCTACACAAGAGGCATTTTTTTGCATACAACATTCCCTGTTTTGGGTGCACTTAAAATAATTTAAAAATGATATCTGGTTCACATACTTAGAAGAGAGAATTATCACTTGTTCCAATTAATATTAAAAGGCAAGATAGAGGGTCGCCGAGTGCCTGGTAGGAGACAAATGTCTACATTAGAAATATATGCGGTATTTAAAAAAAAATCTGTAATGTAATTCACACGCGGTAGAAGTGAAACTAGAAAGTCGCTAGATGTCGTTTTCTTTTCTTTTGCCTGTTTTTTAAAAGTGGTTTGAAGATTGGATATTAATTTCACAAAATAAAAATGTTTTTTTTTTTGGAATTCGTAGGATTCGAACCTCCGTTCGCTTGTTGTCTGTCTCTCTGGCCGCTGTGACTTATCAGGCACCTTGCCCATTGAGCTATCGAAAGCACGAGCCAAAGAGCGAGTTTACCGCATTATATTAGGACGGAGTATTTGTGTAGAACTGAGTTGTGACGCATTTCCGTTTCATTCGAATTTCACATCACTAACGGCGCTAAAGAAGTCTCACTTAAAAATACTTTTCAAAGATTCAAACAAGAAATTGCCCCTTTCTTGACGTTCACTAAATATAACATTCATTCTCCGCTGCGTGTATTATATTATGTACACGAATCAATAAAAAAATCAACCAAAAGAAGAGTTTTAAATTGCTTCATAGTACCGTGGGTGCTTTGTTACACTTTTGAACTGGCATAACTTTGGCTCTATGGCATCGAACATACTGAAATTCTGGATTCTTACTAAGAATTACTGTCTGTACACAAAAAAAAATGTTCCAAAAGAAGAGTATTAAATTTCTTCATACTAAATATTCTTCATTTCTTGGTCACTTTGTCAAACTTTGGATGGGTCATAACTTTGGCCCTATGACCCAGAACCTACTGAAATTTTGGATTCTTTCTAAGAATAACTGTCTGTTCACGATTGTACACGAATCAATCAAAAAATGTTCCAATAGAAGAGTATTAAATTTCTTAACACTAAATATTATTCATTTCTTGGTCACTTTGTCAAACTTGGTGGGTCATAACTTAGGCCCTATGACCCAGAACCTACTGAAATTTTGGATTCTTTCTAAGAATAACTGTCTATACACGATTGTACACGAATAAATCAAAAAATCTTCCAATAAAAGATTTTTAAATTCATAGTACCGTGGGTGCTTTGTTACACTTTTGATCTGGCATAACTTTGGCTCTATGGCATCGAACCTACTGAAATTTTGGATTCTTTAATTGTTCTTTCGAATTACTGTCTGTACACATCCTGAATAAAAGTCTTGAAAGTCTAAAATCTAGAAGCCTTTAGGATTAGTATTTTCTGGTTAGCTCGTTAGCTGAATGCACTTCCTAATGTTATGATACTTCAAGAATTCTCTGTGTTTTCTGCATAGGCAAATAATAAATTACTTGCTCATCGAAACAATGTAACGCAGCTGCAGTGAGCTGGGAATAATTGCAGGAAACGGCAATTATTATTATTGTTGGCATTGGTTATCGAAGATCAATAGATACAATCGGTAAATAAACACTGCTTGCAAAGAATAACCTGTGCATAATCAAGAAAGTGGAAACGTACACGTATATTATAAATAACTTCAATTTGCAAGTAGTGATAATTACATAGCATGAAGCTATTATCCCATAACTCTGTTCACCAAACCCGGACAAAAAGGGTTTGCATTTCTATACAGCATCAAAATGCTTATTTCTTTTTATGTAAAAAGCTTAGTAAATACGATTTGACCACACACGTACAATGTTATGCGCGTGGCGATCATAAAAACGAACAGATTTTCAAAAGATTGCTCAAAAATATAAAGTAATCACAATCATTATCATCATTATCATCATTATCATTATTTTTTACGCACCAGATTTAAATGTCCGGGTTAAATTTTCCCCCCCACAAAAAAAAGAAAAAAAAAAGAAGGAAAAACTAAACCCTTTCATACACTTCCCCAAATGATCATCTAGTGAATCCACGCTATGCAATTGCACTATATAAGTATTATAAATACAAAACAATACAAGAACAACATGTCAACCCACTAGAGACCAAATGGGAATATAATTCACCGACTCCAGATATTTTCATATCAGAGGGTTCGGCTCTGTGGCATTTCTAATTGAACCTATAAATCCTACTGATCCCTCAATATAAATATTTAAAAAATCTTTTGTAATCCTACATGTATTTAAAATTACTGCTTTTTGCATTTTTATATACAAATTCTTTGACAAATCTAATATACTTAAATTTTGAATCAGATTCCTAGGTATTATGCCAGTGGCCGAAATAACAAATGGTAATATTTTTATAGTCCGAGAATGCCAAATTCTTTTAATCTCATTTCCTAAATCTGTGTATTTTCTTATTTTTTCAGAAACAGTTTTTTGAATATTACAGGAATTTGGAATAGCTACATCAATGATATAAGTTATTTTTTTAATATTGTCATGTAAAACTATATCTGGTCTATTATGACTAATTGTTCTGTCTGTTAGTATAGTTTTATCATAATATATTTTATAAAATTCATTTTCTAAAAATGAATTTGGTTCATATTCATAATATGGTACTATATTACGGCAGTCAATCAAGTTATGTTTAATTACCAAACTTTGGTGAATTATTTTTAAAACCTGATTGTGCCTAAATGTATATTCGGACGGCGCTAATATAGAACATCCCGATATAATATGTTCTATAGTTTCAGGAAAAGCCAAACATTTTCTACATAAATCATCAATTTGATTTATATCTTTGATTATATGCTTTCTATAATTTTTAGTATTAATGACTCTATCTTGAATGGCAAGCATAAATCCTTCTATTTCTGCGCTCAACTCTCCAATACTCAACCATTTGTTTGACGAAAGTTTGTCAACATACGTTTGGTTGAGATAATTGAAGTGTTTTGCATGAATAATTTTATTTGACCAGGAATCTAATAATTCCTGGTTAGTATTTATAAGAATGTTGGCATTCTCGTCATATAAATTTAATGGAGTAATGTTTCTATCTGCCTTGCAAATTATTTTGTGCATTTCTGAGCTATTAGCTTTCCTATGGAAAAAATTTCTAAGCATTTCTACCTGATTGTGTTTCAAAGATGTTATTTTGACTACACCTCTACCTCCTAAATTTCTAGGTAAATTAATACGTTCTATAGCTGAATTTGGATGATGGCAATTAAACTTTGTTAACGTAGTTCTAATTAATCGTTCTAAACTATCTAAATCTGTATTGGACCATTTAATTATGCCAAATGAGTACGTTAATAGAGGTATTGCCCAAGTATTTATTGCTTTTACTAAATTTTTAGCAGATAGATTGCATTTTAAAACTTTTTTTTTTATTTTGAAATATACATACATATAACAGATTTACATAAGGAAAATACATGGTTCTTAAAAATAATTACAAATAAAATAATTTCTTGTTAATGAATCTACCCAATTTAAAAGAGAAAAAATTTCTCGTGTTTAAATTGGGGAGTCGTGTCATTACAGAAAAGAGATAAAAAATAAGATATACTTATATATATATATATATATATATATATATATTTTTAAATTAAGAAACAAATAAAACTTATGAATAAAAAACAAATATTAAATAAAGAAATATACTAACGTAGCAGTTGCTAAATTAGATATACATGTAGTATAGATATTTTAAAAGTAATAATATACAATAGAAGTAGTAAAAATAAAAATAATATTATTGCATTTCTCTTTATAGGTAGGTGTTGAGATGGTAAGTACATATAGTTGATTCTGACAATGGGATTAACTGATAATATTGCAGGAGTAGGTACATAATGTTATTTTACGACAATAATCGCTTACATTTCAGTTCAAAAGTTGATGAAATATTTTAAGAGGATGTGTGCAATCAATAAGACTACATTAATTTATAATTTATTTTGTTAATTAATGATGGAGTTAAGTGATTAATTTTGAAATAAAGTACATAAAATTATAATTAAGACTTGATCAATTTTTACTAATTAGTACATTGTAATCAAAAAATATATGTAGAAATTCTTTCTTTGAAATTAAAACTTATAATTAGTGTTTGGTTGATCAAGCAGTTGTTTTATTAGTGATTTAAAGACTTTATAATTTTCTTCGGATTTGATTTTATATGGTAGGGCATTAAAAAATTTTATGCCTTGATAAGTATAATGTTGTTGAAAAGCACTCGTATTAAATTTAGGGATTTCTAGATTACCACGTGATCTTGAACGGTTACTTATTTTTGTGATTGTTGTTGTAGAATTAAAATGATCTTTGTGTGTTTGTAACAGTGTGTTCTTTTTGAAAATTTTATTTAAACTGAGTACCCTAAAAGAATTAAATAGTTGTATTGTTGGAAATAAAGATGGTTTTCGTGTGATAACTTTTAGAATCAACCTCTGTACCCTTTCTACAGGTTGGAGGTTAGTTTTGAAAGTTCCCCCCCACCCGATTATACCATATTCTAGAATAGATTGGGCAAGAGAGAAATAAACAGTTTTAATCATACTAGATGATAGAATGTTTCTCAATCTAATGAATATGTAAATAAGTTTTCTTACTCTGGTTACCGTATTTTCGACTTGTTCGTTCCATTTTAAGTGTTTGTCTACAATGACACCCAGATACTTAATACTATTTTTGCATGTTATTTGTAGGCAATTGTCATCGTTGCATTCCTTTTTATTTTCACACTGTGATGAATGGATTTTAATAGTTATATTGTTCTCGACATTTTTTTCTTTCAAAGAGAATGGAATAAAATAAGTTTTCTCTGTATTTAGTGAGAGACAATTTAGGTCAAACCATGTTTTGAGTATGTTTATATTTGTATTTGCTTTAATCATCGTTTCCTCCCATGATTTCCCTTTAGTGATAACTACTGTGTCGTCTGCATAAGATATGATATCTCCAACTATGGGAAGAGTGAACATTTGATTAACATATATAATAAAAAGGATTGGACCGATGACAGTTCCTTGCGGTATACCAAATGATGAGGTTTTGGGTTCACTTAGGGTATCATTTATTTTGACGTATTGAAATCTCTCTTTTAGATAACTTTGGAACCATGACAGTACTGTTCCGTCCAAACCAATTTGCATGAATTTCTCATTGAGTTTGGAGTGTGATATGCTATCAAATGCCTTGCGTAGGTCGATGAATATACCAAGACACTTTTCTCCATTATCTAAATTTTGTATTATTGTTGAAGTTAATTTAGCAATTGCATCTTGAGTGCTGAGATTGTCTCTAAATCCAAACTGGTTTGGGCTCATTATCTTCTTTGATTTTATGTAGTTGTTAAGTTGTTTTTTAACAATTTTTTCATAGATTTTTGCTATGTTTGATGTGAGTGCTATGGGACGATAGTTGGAAATATTTTTTTCGTCTCCAGATTTAAAAACAGGGATGACAATAGTTTTCTTATAGTTGTTCGGGAATATACCTTTCTTCAAACTAACATTTATTATATGTGCAATTGGCTTGCTGATTATCTCACGTACGGCTTTCAATGTTTGTACAGTTATGTTGTCATAGCCAGGGCTTGCTGATCCCCTTAAACTTAATACGGCGTTTTCAACTTCTTTTTGAGTTACTGAAGCAAATGTGTGAAAACCTTCTTCAAAATTTGAGTTCTGCTCTGGTTGGGGAGTCTGTCTATTGTTTGGTGTAATATTACAAGCAAGATTAGAGCCTACATTTGCAAAATAATTGTTAAAAATATTACCACAAAGTTTTGGATTTTTTTCGGTGTTGATGTTGATTCCTTGATGAGTAATTTCATTTGATAATTTTTGTTTTGTGCTTTTGTTCGTTATTGTATTGATGATTTTCCAGAACTCTTTGCTGTCTTGACCAGCATTTTTTATTTTATCACGAAAATATTTTTCTTTTGTCAGTCTAATTAAAAGCGCAAGTTTGTTTCGGTATTTCTTGTAGAAAGTGGCGATTTTTTCATCATTTGGGAATTTTTTACACTGGTGGTAGTATTTTTCTTTATTTCTGATTGAAATCACTAGTCCATGAGTTATCCATGGCTTTATTAATCTGTGCTTAGATTTTGGTTTGTAAACAATTATTTGTGTGGATAGGTTTATGTGGTTTTGGAAAACTGTTTCGAAATTCTCAGCACAGGTATTTGGATTTTCCGATTCAAATATGGATGCCCAGGTTTCCTGATCCTAGTTTGAAATTTAATCCTAATATCATTTTTAATACTAGTGTGATCTAATCTATTTGATTGCGGGTATCCTAAATATTTATAAACCTCATCCCCTTTCATACTTTTAATTTTGAAATTTCTAAATATACCCTCGTCTCCATCTACAATTTTGCCTTTCTCTATATGGATCGTTTTACATTTATCTAAACCAAAAGTCATTTTAATGTCATCTGAAAAAATTTTAACTACCTTAATCATTTTCTCTAAATTTGATTCAGAATTTGAAAATAATTTTATATCATCCATATATAATAGATGTGAAACTATACTACTCTCTCTTGTATTACCCTTAATTTTTATTCCAAACTTGCTTTTAATTAACATTTTAGAAAGGGGATTCAATGCTAAGCAAAACCAAAGAGGGCTTAATGAGTCTCCTTGAAAAATCCCTCTTTTTATTGAAATGCCCGGTACTACTATTTTCTTACCTTTTAAATTAACTAGCAAATCTGTATTCCAAAAGGACATAATATTTTTCAAAAAGCTAATTATAATTGGGTTAACTTTATATATTTTTAATATTTTGATTAGCCACGAGTGCGGGACACTATCAAAAGCTTTTTGATAATCTATATAACAAGTATGTAAATTACGCTTTTGATTTTGAATTTGTTTTAAAATTACAGAATCAATAACTAATTGTTCTTTACATCCCATATGTTTTCTGCGACAACCTTTTTGTTGTTCAGATAAAATATTTTTTTCATCCAAATGAGTATATATTAAATCTGTCAAGCAAGAGGTTAAAATTTTGTATATTGTCGGTAGACATGTAATGGGTCTATATTGGGAGGGATTATTAATATGTTCGCTTTTAGACAACATATAAGTAATGCCCTTAGTTAGAAAATTAGGAAAATTTTGAGGTTGTCTGATAAGTTTTGAAAGATTTTTTGCAAAAAGAGGATGTAAAGTAGTTAGACGTTTGTACCAAAAATTATGTATCCAATCGCAACCCGTGGCTTTCCAATTATGAGTATTTTTTATAATTTTGGCTAACAATTCAACCGATATATCAGAAAAACTCATTTGTTCAATGTCTGAACAATTGAGTTCTTCATTTTCTATCCAGTTACCTGCCTCATTATGTTTTATATCTTTACTCCAAATGTTTGTCCAAAAATCGCGCATATCTGATTCAGATGGCAACGGAATATTATTATTCGAAATAATATTCTGTTTATCGTCAAGTTTGGAATAAAATATTTTCTCATTTTTCTGAAATAATCTATTATTATTTCTTTTATTATACGTATAATTATATCTTTTTAATCTACTAGCTTTTACACCTAATTTTTGTTTTAATAAATCTAATAAATCATTGATTATATTTTCATTACTATTACTACCAATGCTATAACCAAATTTTCTCCCAATTTCATCTACATATCTCAAAATATTCCTACTTCTATTTCCATTTTTATATTCAATTACTCTAGCTATACTACTTCTTAAAAATACTACATCATTTTCTAATCTAATCTGCCATTCTGGTTTACTATAACTATATGATCTATCATCAGAGGACGTTAAGTTAACTCCTAACTTATTACATATAGTGATAGCACTAGCGTACACTATTGTATGAAGATCTAAAAAACTAATATCGTCAAATATTATTTTTGGTAAAATTAAATTATTTAATTCAGAAATTAATTTAGATAATTTCTTTGACGTATGCAATTTTGGTAATTTTGGTCTAACTGTGGGCTCTATATCTATATATCTATTTATATTATTTTGAAGCAAGTTAGCTAATTCTATTACATTATCATCTAGTAAGTTTAAATTTGCAATATTGATTTCCCTAAGATTATGGATAATGTCTAAGTTATTTGAATCTACTGTAATATCATTGGATTCTTCTACTAGAATATTATCTAAACTATCTTCATTCAATGCATCTAATATAACATTACTACTCGTATTAATTTGTTCTACATTATTCTCCAATTGCAATCTATCTGCTACTTCTTTCCTAATCTGATCTAATGTTACTACAGGAATTAAATTATTTTTAAAAATTGCCCTTTTTTGGTCAGCTAATCTTTGTTCGTTTACTTGGGTAACCGGATAATTTTGTGAGAAAAGTAAATGTAATTTTTTCCTATACAATAACATATCTGTTTCTAGTTTAGTTACATAAAAATATGAACGAACGATGAACATATTGACATCGTTCGTCCATTTCATACGCTGCCTAGGAATACCTGCTTTGGTTTTTTGGGGTCTCAGATTATCAATGTTCATCTGTATAGATGACATAATAAACCCATTTTCATTTCCGTTGGTTGAAAATGACATTTTGTCACCTTTCAAAACAACTTGGAAATGATTGTTATTAATTATTATTATTATTCCTACATTCCAGTAACCAAGCAACTGTCGTCGTTATCTAGTGCTGTCATTTGTCAACAAATAATTTTCAATATGTCCAAATTAAATATTTTAATGTAAACTACCCTTCAATACTACAAATCTATTATATATATTATATTTTAGAATAATGTTATCAAAATAAAATATATAATTAAATTTACCTACAAAATATATTTCAACGTAATCTCAAAATATTGTTGTTTACCTTGGTTACTGAAGTCCTCACAAAAAGAAAAATTTATATTGTATTTATTTACCTAAATATCCTACGGTTCACTGGCAGTTTATTTATTACGTTTTCTAATATACTTATTTTCAAATATTTATATGTTTTGGGATCAAAGCAAATTCTTTTCTATCTAATACAATAAAAAATCAGAGAGCTAAAATATAAGCAAACGTCGAGGCTAGCGTTGCTAAGCAACATTATTATTATCATCATTATCATTATCATTATCATTATCATTATCATTATCATCATCATTACATAGTATAAAATGAAGTCGTTCAAAACGGATGTGCGCGTTAATCTTTTAAACTACGCAACGGATTTTCATACGGTTTTCACCAATAGATAGAATGATTGAAGAGGAATGTTTATATGTATAATACATGTAAATTATATTAGAGAAAAGCCGAGAAATTCAAAGAAAATATATTTTTGTGCGATTTAAAACGGCTGGCGGGCCGTACTATAGTCACTTTTGAAATTCGTTCTACGGAAGAAATTGGAAAATAGATGTCCTAGAGTAAGTAGGTATTTGATTTTCCCTTTTCAAATATCCAGTGTTGCATTGCAAGCATTGTAAAATTAGTGGCGAGTTAATTAGTTTATATGTATAATACATGCTTATTATAGTAGAGAAAAGTCGATAAATTCAAATATTCAATTCAGGCAGCGGGCAGCTGGCAAGCAGATTGTGTGGATTTTATAAAGGTTGGGTAATGGTGTTGTGTTTCGTTAGCCACAGCAACGTGTGGCCGGGTCTGCTAGTTATAAGATAATAGAGAACTCCAGTCCAATTTTTTTAATGAATAATGAACTTCTAACTTAAATAACCGCTTTTTTTTAGAGTTAGTTTTAATAGTTAAAATTATTGTCAAAGTTTTAATTTTTCAAGATCCTCCAAAAACCATCGTATGTGTCGTGAATCGTATGACGTCATCATTCCTGAAAAGTTACTATAGGATCCGGCAATCAGCTGATCAACTGCCGCCATTTTGATGTTCGTTGTTCGAAGTATTCTCCCTAGAAGTAGCATTACTATTTTTTTTGTGCATTAGTTTTTGAATATTTTTAATAATAGAGATAAACTAATAAGAGATACCTTTATTTTTTAAACATTATTTAGGCCTCGATAATGATTCAATAAACACAACAACTAAATCTCTATAAACAGTTTGTAAATAAACGAATAAATTAATACGATGGCTTGTGTCTTACCTACATTCCCATACATTTCCCATAAAATGACTTTACAGTGACGTCACGACACGAGGAACAATGACGTCACCACTAAACATTTCAATAATGCCAACATGACGGCGTGTTTCCACGACCCGATTAAAAATGGACTTTTTAATAATTTTTTAAAAACTCTGCGTTTAATATTATTAAATAATACTGATATATTCAGAATCAGCGTTTTTTGGTCTATATGAACATATTTTTTAAAGCCATAATATTTTTCACTGGAGTTCCTTATTGTGATTACTGACCAACGGCCGTTGTTTCCAACTTTTCGAACGATCAGTCTGGTCTCCTCTATGTGGTTTGTTTCTAAAAATTTGATTCAAACATTTCATCAAATATTTGAGGTTAGTTTTCACTTTCTGTTTAAGTTCTATTCAAGTTCTGCTTTTATATCTATTATGCTGTATAATATGTTTTATAGGTCAGTTGCTTCATAAAAATGAAATAATCACAGAACTTTCACAGAACGTGAAAATTAACTTAAAAAATTTGATGAATTGTTAAAAAATTTGAAACATCCTTACTAGTAAGGCTCGATTCGCCTGTTGGTCGAAGAGTTGCGTAGGAATGAGCTTATTTGTGCATAAAATAGTGTTGAGCCCATAGACATCCAAATGGATAGGCGAGAAGATACAGATGAGGGGTAAAACCAAACTATAAAGGGCGAAGAGGGGAAGGATGACTGTGATTCGTTAAAAAATCAATCTGACAGTATATAGGCATCACGCATTATAATATCACCATTTAGTTCTTAAAAGCAAAATCTTCTTTTGAATGAATAGACCTTTTTACATGGGAGCGCGAATTGCCCGCCACGTTATTAACATATTTGCGTAGTCCAAATGCGCAAAGTAAACTTCGCCCTTTTTAACAGAGAAATATTTTGTTACCGTATTTAGTTAAGACACTTTTACAAACGTTTCATAATTTACTTACCTCTGTAACCAGCGACGAGCTCACTGAAGAAACGCCCACATTCGCTATATACACATATACTAGGGTATAATGTATAGCACAAGCTCTCATATTTGTTCGTAAAATGTACGATACAAATTCCGCGCTGGTCAGGACAAGAATGATGACATCACATTTTTTAGATTCAAGCGAGGCTCTCGTAAGCCGAGCTGGCTCCATGGAACCGGTATGGGGAGGGGGAAATAATACGCTTTTATCACTTAGGGCAGGTCCAGATATATTCAATGTCCATGGTTGAGCCAAAATTTCGGCTCAAAAGTTGATCAGTAGGATTGGGAACGACGGCCGTAAGTGACTGTGATTACATTCCCTCTGGTTTTGATAATATTTTGCTAATGTAATATTTCAAATTTTTTTGCCTTGTATTTATCTAAAACAGTGGTTCCCGACCTTTTCTGACCAGGGACCACAATGACATTTATTTGTTCTCACAGGGACCACAAGGTACAATAATGATAAACTCTATTAATCGCGTCCTTGCAATCACTATCATTTTGCAATTCAACTTGCTCTTCTTAGACTTCTTCAGCTATGTCTCCATCATTAATACCAAAAGGGTTACGAATCAGCTTTTGGATGCTTTTTGATTCGGTTTTTATAATAAATGAATAAATGTTTCGTGGACCACCAGTGGTCTACGGACCACCGGTTTGGAACCACTGATCTAAAAATTGCAGTATAAATCCTTAAAATCTTTTGCTTTAGAACATTTAGGTGGTTTTTGTTGTGAATCTGTACATTCCGGCCACCTGGGATATTGATTTTGACCACCAGATTCCTGCCCACCCCTCATAGCTTTTCCTTTTTCTAGAACTTCCTCTCCTTCCTTTCCCTAAAATTACTAACCACACAGCATCTCCAAAGATGATGTAGGTCTAGGGGAATTACTTTCCTCGGGGCTTCCTTTGTGAAGCTAACCTATCTTCTATCTATCTATCTATATAAATAAAAATGAATTGCCGAAATGTATGTACGCGCATAACTTCCGGACGACTGCACCAAATTGGATAATTCTTTTTTTGTGTTCGTTATTGTCAGGACAAGGTTTGTATGAAACTACTGTTGAGCTCTGGCATTATGAAATTTGAATTAAAAAATTGCAATAGGTGGCACGCGGGCTGTTTGATAACTGAATGTACGGGACTGAATGTATGGAATGCGGGAGGGAAACTTGGGTAGGGGGTTCGTGAGAGGGGGGGAGGTGAACTAGGGAGGGGAGAGGGGAACCTGGTAGGGCGGAGGGGACTCGGGAGGGGAGTTCGCGGAACGAGTGAAGGGGGGAGTGGTTTGGGGAGAGGGAAGGTGGAGGAGGCAGAGTGGGAACGCGAGCGATGAGGTAGGGGAGGCGGAAAGGGAACGGGAAGAATGGGAAAGGACACGCAGGGAGAAACAATTTCTCTATTAAATGGCATAGCAACGCACGCCAAGTACCAGCTAGTATTTTAAAAAATTCCAACCAAAAACGCAAATGTCAGAAACTTGCATCAAAATCTGGCAAAGTGAAGTCTTCTGGAGTAATTTCTATAGGGCACGTAAGGAAAACATCGTAAGCGTCCCATTAATGAGCGCCTTCGAACAGACGATGTTTACATAAATAATTCAAAGTCCAGATGACTTCCATCAGACGTTAGGCACGTGCACCGGTGTAGTTGTGCGTGTGCATGTGCAGGGCATGGTGTATTTATAATTGCTGCATCGGAAGTGCAAGTCCATTTCCAACTATGTTTGGATGGAGGAAAGCTTGTGGCAGAACGACGTTCGTATACAAATGTTAGAAATATAGTCAATATTTAAGATTAATGAACGATGACTGGCTATTATTAATTTATTGCTTTACAGGATATCTGTATTATGTTTGTCCCATTTTTTTATTAGGTTAGGTTAAGTTTTACTAGATATTTTGTCGGGGTTATTTTGTCGCGGGATGAAAACACACATTAGCATAAAAAGATAAGTTTATTAAATATTCGTCAAACTATGTTATTGTGGTTTAATAAAAAGCAAACATGTTATTTATATTTAATTATATTTTGTATTTTTATGTGTGAATCGTGTTATGTGTAAAACCTTACTAATTAAATGTATTGAAATCAGTTTCTCATAAATATTGATGTTTTTAAGGGAAAAAATCCCTCAGGGCTTTTGTCATCTTTGGGGATGCTGTGTGGAGGGTCTCTTTAGGTAAAGGAAGGAGAGGAAGTTCTGGGAAGGAAAAAGGTATGCGGGGTGAGTAGGAACCTATGGGTCAATGTGTCCAGGAGTGACGAACATTTGAATCCATCCCTCCCACTGCGGTGCAAGGCGATAGGTCGAGAGAATCCGTCTGGAGAGGTCTAGGTCTTAATTTATTTTCTCCCAATTCGGCACGCTTTAGGTGAGCAAATGCATTCGCCGCCAAGACCTAGACAAACTTCACCCCATGAACCCGGGCACCCCTAGTCACTAAAGTAGCGAACCCCTTGGGGTTACCTATGTCATTGACCTTGATGGTTATCTCCGGCATAAGCACAATTCAGACAACAAGCTTTGTTGTTGTTAGTGTGATTGTGCTTCATTGTAATATAAATTACTTAAACCTGTTTAAATTTTAAATCTTAATACTCTTTTAAAACACATTGAAATTTTATTTTGTAATGTTTTAAAATGAATAAATAATTGAATTGAATTGAATTGAAAATTGAATTGAAACAGTCGAAAAACGGCCGAGTTAAAACAGAACGTCACGGCGCTCAGTCAAATTTGCCGATTTTTTTTATTATTTTCGTTTTGAAACAATTTATTTATTTTATTTATTTTATTGGTCTCGTTGTTGTTAATTAAACCTCACTATACAAAAAAGCTGCCTCTCTCTTTCTAAAGCAAACGCCCGAACTTGACATTATCACCGTTTTCTCTTGTTTAACAGCAGTAATTAATTGCCCCCTGCAATTAGCATGTGCCTTCTAATTGCTTGATGGAATTAAGATTACCGTCTATATCGACACTCGGCCCCGCATTATGTACAAAGAGTTGTTTAAACTTGGAGCAAACGTGTATCACCTTATAATGATACAAACAGAACCGTAGATCATTAGGTTACAAATACTATAAAATTATTGACTTGAAAATATAATTTTTATACAATATGTAATATAAATATCTGGGACTCAGGATCTTCGCCTTGCCGGGGCGCATATCTACCAACTCAGCTAACTCCAAGGGCGGATCCAGCTTTGGCGCCAGGGGGGGGTCACATAGTTGTGGTCAAGTCACAAGAAGCTATAATTTAATTTTGATAATAATAGATACAAGTAAAAAGTAGGTCCACCTAGGTCCTGGACCCAGCCCAGGGGGGGGTCATGACCCCCATGACCCCCCCCCCCTGGATCCGCCCTTGGCTAACTCACATTATTGGCTGCCATCTTGCAATCATATAAATGTAGGTATGTTCACAGTATAATAAATTGACGTAAAATTACTGCGTCAACACAGGCTAGCCTAGTGAGGCAGGTTACGAGAAACCTAAATTTATAATTATAAATCTCTATTGTTTAAGTACCTACTGGATATAATGTATTTTGTTTTCTGTTATTAACTTTTGTACTCATCCAACTTTTAAACTGTACTTTTACTGTACTTATGATGTACTTTTTGTTTTTGTAATTATAAATCTTAATTTTCTTGTTCAATAAAGATATATTATTATTATTATTAATCATATATAAAGATAGCAGCCAATAATATGTGCGTTAAGAAAATGAAGATAATGTTGTTAGTTCTTATTCGAAATATGATACAGTTAAAAGTGACCCAGTTGGTAGAGCACTTGCCATGTAAGCAAATGTCCTGGGTTCGAGTCCCAGTGGAGCCAATATCTTTTTTCTGATTTTCTTGTCTCCAGATTTTCTATTGAGTTTCGCTAATATTGTCTTCATTTAATTAAATATTAAAATCGCCTAACCAACCGAAAAAATAACTAATTTACCTGAAGTAGTATTTTTCCAAGTTCTCCATCTAAACCTAAAATGTTCAGGTGAACTTCTGAGACTAATAGAGAAAAACTACTACAATCTGGAAGAATTTACTCTCGAAATTAAGTAATATAACAATAAAAATAACGTTAAAAAAAAATTAAATTAAAAAAAAAACGGACATTTAAATCTGGTAGTATTTATATAGCGCAGTTCGTGATATTTCACTTTAAGTACGCTCAATTTTAATAAACTTAAAAGTAATCCCGTAATGTTCCTTAGTCCTTATAAAAATTGACTAAATATGTAATATGAAACAAAGAATTACAATGAAAGTACAGTGAAAATATAAAATTTGTACTCGTATATTATTATATTCTTATGGTTACAAGAATCGATCGATTAAGACATACTATCAATGGTTACAACGTTTTTAAGTTATCATAAATTTCATTAATAACCAATTAACATAAATCTGATATACGTACATTTTTACGCAAATGCATTGTACATATTATTATTAGTTAAAGTATGCTAAACAAACAACGGTTATTTTTTTATGTTTTTATTGGTTATTTTACTGTTTCTTTTCTGTTTTTTTATTATTTTATACAACACATGTATGTAGGACTATAACATGCGATGCACACACCAGTTAGGGAACGTACCCATACTATGCGGCGGGGGGCTTAGGTTTTTAGTCACCGGGGGGGGGGGGGGGGTTAAAAATTACAAAAAGTTGGTCACGTAGTATGGGTACGTTCCCTTACCTATGTATACATACGAGTTTATTGCGTTATCTTCACACCTCCTGTTCCTCGATTGGGTAATGTTGTGAGGCTGAAGGTATGAGAGAAGGGAAGAAGATGGGAAGGATGGGGGAAGTACCTGGCAATTCAGACGTGTTCACCATACACGGCTAAAGCTATTTCAATCAACTTTTTAATTCTGAATAGTGGTCTTACACCGGAACTATACTGAAAATATTTTCTAATTTAGTACGACTCCTTATTTTTTCTTCTTATTTTTAGAAATAAGCCTATATTAGTTAAACAATAAATTTCTAATCACCTTGCAAGTAAGAAGTAAAATCATGGTTTACAAATAAAAGGCAGCTTTGGCAAATTCACTATCAGTAAAAAACTCTTTTTTTAATATCAGCAAAAAACTATTTTTTTAATATCAGCAAAAAACTCTTTTTTTAATGCGTCAACAATCACATTATTGTAACATTGTTTTAGCGATGTTGATATATTTTTTTACGTATGTTTGACAAAGACGCATCTTTATTGGAGTCATATTTGGCGAATGTTTTGATTAAACGTACTTAAAAAATATTCTTTTAAAGCATTGCTCTGAATTTTTTTATTTTGCTAGATTCCCTTATACATATCTGGTATCAAATTATATAGTGTATAGGCAACATAGTTCAGAGATTTTATCCCATATTTTATAGTGTGCGTTTGAGGTATGCGGATTTTATTGCTATTTCGAGTATTGTGAGTGTGGGTCTCTTGATTGATGTTGATATCGATGTATTTCTTTAATATATGATGTTAATTTATAAATTAACGTCATGTAATTTCCTAGCAACAATTATTGACAGAGGAAGAATTATCGTCTCAATATCGGGTTTAGTTTGTTTTCTGCTTCAATCACAACACAACCAAATTACGAATGCAATTCTCAAACTCCAGCTTCATACATTCATCTCGCTGATCTTGGGACTTTTCAAGGGAAGCATTCCTCCTGGAATAGCTTCTCGGATGTCTTCCTTTGCTACTTTTTGCAGTGACGTGTCTTGCCCTGTGGGTTAAGTAGAGTGACTGGAGATATATGGAATATAGACTGCACAAGAAGCAGCATGTGGACCGGTATGCTGTATGCTGCTCGTTCTTCTCACTCAGTGTTTAGCCTTACCAGAACAAACAACTGTAGTTAAATTCCAACACAAGACGTCACCGAACCTGGAAATAATTACTTGGGTTAAGTATGTTTTAAGTTTTGTTTTGAAGAGTTACTACCATTGTTTCGGTGATGTATTTACTATTGTTGCAAACGGGTCTAACGATCATCCCTTAGCGGTCGCACCAGTAAAAAAAGGTACCAAAAAGGTAAATTTTCTTATAAGGCTAAGTCATAAATTAAATTGAAACACTACGGAGGTCATTTATAAAACTATCGTTGCTCCACATTTGGACTACTGCTCTACGATGTTATATTTGGCCAATGAAGTAAATTTTAACAAACTAGAAGTTATACAGAACAAAGCTATGAGATGTACACTGGGGAAAGGCAAATATGCAAGTATTAATCAAACGAAAGAGGAGCTAAATTGGATTCCAATAAAAAATAGACTACTATCTAATGTGTTAATTCTTGTGCAATGAAAAACCAAATGCCAAAATAATTGAAGGATGAAATTGTTTTTAAAAGGGACGTTCATAATTAGAAATATAAATAAGAAATATAAATAGAGTTCGATTGCCACAAATGAAGAAATCAAAATCACAGAACTGCCTAATGTATAGAGGACTAAAGATGTTGATGAAATGAAGATGAAAATGAATGCCTGAAAGTATGAAGAATGAAGAAAGAATGAATGTATTTAAAAAGAAATGTTATGCTTACTGAAAAAATATTGAAATTTATCAAATGAAATGTTACATTGTGCTATTTGTTTATATTCATGTAGTATAAACTAACTCAATAAATAAAAAATAATGTATGAATTAACAAAAAAATCGCTGTGTGGATACAACCTTCGTATGTAAGGGAGGAGAATAAGGCAAAATTGAGACTTCACCGACAACATTTTTTTGTAATGAAAATAATGTACTTTCTGTATTTAATCTGAATAATCGATATGTTTCGAAGTGAATGGTTTCGACGTCAGGATCACCGATTAATATTGATTTTTTTTGTGCCTTATCCGTACCTAAACCATTTATCCGATTCAATGAAACTTTGGGGATTGGATGTGCGCACTGCGCATGGCCGGGATGTTTTCTATGTATAATAGTGAGCTCTGGCGTTATAAATTTTGTCCTATAATATCATCCGATTGCGATGAAATTTTGGTAAGTTGTTGTGCGCACGCCCGCGAACATTTCTATACACGGTGTCCGGGGGTAAAGTGCATTAACTTCGGGGGATGATTCTACATGATAGTACAAGTAGAAAAGATAAATTACTTTTTTCGAAATTCCAACTTTTAGAGGTAGTTTTGAGGTAAAAATATAAAATTAGTCCGGCGTGTGCGGCCAGATTTATTATTTTCCGCTGTTACAATACGGGCCAATCACAATCGAGTCGGGCGCCCGGCAGGCTCTCAGCAAGTAAGATTGTACCTCACACTAAGGATTTTTAGTCTTTTTGTATGGGAAAAAAATGTCGGAATTTCGGAAAAAGTTGTTAATCTTTTTTTACTCCTACCATCATGTAGAATCACCTCCCGAAGTTAATGCACTTTACCCCCGGACATCCTGTATGTGTATACGTATATTGGTGAGCTCTGGGGTTATGAAATTTGTGTAAACGTATTGCAATATGTAGCGCGCAAGTTGTTTAAAAAATGAGTGTATTTCGTATAGATTAGCAGGGTGGGGAGGGGAAGGGGAGGCGGAGGGGGAACGGGCACGGGAACGGGGACGAATGTGAAAGGACACGCAGGGAGAAACCATTTCTTTATTTAAGTGGCATTGCAACGCAAGCCGGGAACTCGCTAATAATTATATTATTACAATTGGTTTCGAAACATGTCGATTGTTTTGACTAAATGGAAGTGTTTATTACGTTTGGATTTATTTTCATTAAATGAAAATGACGTCACGTAAATTTGTGATTATTGAAGAAAACATTCATTTTTATTGGAATAACTTTAACCATCAATGTAACACACCATTGAAGATGAAGATAATACTACAAATCTAAACAAAACAAGAAACAGAACGAGATACAAACAAGTAAAATTATTATAGTTGTCGACCGTTATCTATTTATTTTTCTGTGTGTCACGACCAATGTCGCGACACGAGAGAGATGTGAACTGTAAATATGAATTTTGCGAGTACAAGAAAATTGACTGCGTTTTGAAATCCCTCACAGGATTTGGCGATGGAAGGAATAAGTCCCTACCTTATGATGGTTTTATTCGCTGTTTCAGGATCGATCCTGGTGCTGGAAGTTTCCACGATAACGGCACAACTATATGTCACAAATACCGACACTTTGGGGTTCATTAATTGGTAATTATTAATAGCGATATTTCAATTGCGAGGTGTGACCGATGTCACTTCGATTTTTCAACACTACATATAGGTAATTTTCATAGACATCAGAATTCAATAGACCAGAAGATACAGACGAGGGGGTAAAACCAAACTATGGGGGGCGAAGAGAGGAAGATGACTGTGATTCGTTAAAAAATCAATCTGACAGTATATCTCGCATTACAATATTACCATTTAGTTCTTAAAAGCAAAATCTGCTTTGAATGAACAGACCGTTTTGCATGGGAGCGCGAATTGCTTGCCACGTTAATAACATATTTGCTAAGGCCAAATGCTCGCCCCAAAAAGATTCGCCCCAATACACATAGCAATATTTTGTTGCCGTGTTTAGTTAAAACACTTTTACAAATGTTTCATAATTTACTTACCCCTGTAACCAGCGACGAGCACACTGGAGAACCGCCCACATTCGCTATGTGCACATTGATATGTAGGTATATTGTATAGCACAAGCTACCGTTTTGGCGTGTTATTTCGTTAAATGTATGGATGTTAGCTTCGCGCTGGTCACGGCAAGAATGATGACGTCACATATTTTAGATTCAAGTGAGGCTCTATCCCCTCCCCATGGAGCGAGCCGGTTCCAAGGAGGAGCTCCAGCCGGCTCCATGGGGAGGGGGAAATAATACGTTTTTATCACTTAAGGCAGGTCCAGATATATTCATATGTCCGTGGTAATTTTAAATTTTGGTGCCAATATTATAGATGGGTTCCATGTTAGTATGAAAACATCTTCTTCTTTTCCTTTTGTAGGGACTTTTGAGGAAAGGAGGAAGACAAAAGAATAAATGAACAATGAAGGACTTGGGAACATGGATTTAGTTTTTAAACTGTTTCAGAACTAAACACTGTGTCTTGTTCTGTTTCGTTTTGATTTATTAGTATTATCCCTTCTCCAATTATACAATCATTAATATTGAAGGGGCTGTACCTTAAAGCATATTTATTTTTAGAGTTAGTTTTAATAGTTAAAATAATTGTCAAAGTTGTAATTCTTCAAGATCCCCGAAAACCACCGTATGTGTAGTGAATCGTGTGACGTCATCACTCCCGAAAAGTTCCTATAAGATCGGGCAATCAGCTGTTCAACTGGCGCCATTTTGAAATTCAGAGTTCGAAGTATTCTCCCTAGAGTAGAATTTTTTTTGTGAGGTAGTTTTTGAATATTTTCAATAATAGAGATAAACTAATAAGAGATACCTTTATTTTTGAAACTGAATTATTTACGCCTAAATAATGTTTCAATACACACAACAACTAAATCTCTATAAACAGTTTGTAAATAAACGAATAAGATGAAACGTTGTTAATACGATGGCCTGTGTCATACCTACATTCTCAAACAATGACTTTATGCTGTTCAGTGATGTCACCACTAAACATTTTAATAATACCAACTTGGCGGCGTGTTTCTATGACCCGATTAAAAGTGGACTTTTTAATAATTTTTTAAAAACTCTGCGTTTAATATTCAGAAGCGTTTATTGGTCTTTATGAACATATTTTTTTAAAGCCATAATACTTTTCACTGTAGTTCCTTATTGTTTCTAAAACAAATAAGATTGTTTATATTTTTTTCTCCAACGTTTCAGTTTCGGTTTCATCTATTTTTCTTTATACGCCGTAACAGGAAATGAACTGAAAATATAATCTAATCTTTGAGTTACGTGATAATTCTTACATGTTACGTCTTTTAATTCTGTTAAATCATTGTGGCCGTAATTTCATCGGTTTTATGTTGTAGGTAAGCCCGCGTAACTACTTTACAAGCATTAAAAGCTAACGATGGTTTTTCAATTACGGTGATTGAATTTAACTTTCATTTGATTACTTTGAAATCGAAGTCACCGACCGATTATTAAAAAGAAATCCTTGGGATTAGATAATGGATATTATGTTAAATGAATTTGATACATGGATATGTTAAACGCTCACAAAATCAAATACACCTATCGTCATCTACACACACAACTAAATTTGGAATTAACTCCTTACAATACATCGCACATACGCAATACAACGCATTACCTAATGTCCTAAAACTACCAGAATCAATCAAAAAAATATTGGCAAAGGCTCTAAAAGGATATTTTCTCAGCAACTTTATTAACCAGTGACGAATTTAGCTGTCTTCCTTTGTAACTCTTGTATATTCTTCAATTACCTGTATCAAGTGTGTCTAGTCCATTTAAAAATCTATGTATTGTTCATTGATTTCCGTTTTCTTATGTAAAAATAATTTTCATTTAGATGTATAATATTGTCCTTCCCGAAATGAGTTTTATTAAACTCATTGGGAGTAATGTATTATAAATTTTATGTAATAATTTTGTAATATATTATCTCTAAAAAGTAAAGAATTACTCGTAAAAATAATGCAATAATCTGTGGAAATTAAAATTACAAAATAATAATTACAATTTTATTTGACGATATAGTTTGAACTGGCTAAAGTCCTTCGACTTTGGAAGGAATAAGGTGGATATAAATTATTATTAAAATATTTAAAAAACCTTAATGATTCTGATGATAGATATTTTGCTTTAGCCAGGATTTTCAATTTCTGAGGCGGTATGTGTACCGCCGGGCCAGGAAACATTAATTGGATAACCACCACCACTCCTGATATACGTCACCCCGAGTGATACGTTTGGTGACTTAGAAGGGGTGCCCAGGTTCATGGGGTGAGGTTTATCTAATAGTTGGCGGCGGATGCGTTTGCCCACCTACTGCATGGCGTGCCGGATCGGAAAAGACTGGTTGAGGGAGAACGTTTGACCTCTCCAGCCGGACTCTCCCGACCATGGAACTATGATATCCATACTCTTAGCTCCCGACCAGGGATAGATTCATACGTCCGTCACTCTTGGACCCATTGCCCTTAGATTCCTACCCGTCCCTCATATATTTTTCCTTCCCAGAACTTCCCCTCCTTCCTAAAAAAACCCTCCACACAGCATCTCCAAAAGATTGTTTTTCTGTGTAGAGCTATTGAAAAAAAAAATCGAGTGCAGTTTAACATGCGGTAGAAGCGAAACTTTACCAAAACAATCTAAACCAATACTTGAAAAGTGAGGTCATAATCAAAGAGACCAATGAGCGCAGACGTATCGTAATTTCCGTTTTGTATCTCAACCAAGCGGCCAATGAGCGCAGTTGATGCGTGGCAGGTGCAGTAATCGTCATTTCCGTTTCATCCGAAATCCGAATCACAGCGGTATTAAGTATTTTGATATTTTGACACTGAAACAAGCGGTGATGGATGCAAATGATTTTCATACAAAATGGATTATCCCGGTTGCTTTTTCAGTCTGTGCCTATCGAAGATTCAACATCCATAATGACCGAATTTTATCGTGGTAAACTTTATCATTTTTTTTTTTATATTACGTAATCTCCTTGTGGTCTGCTAGAACAAAACAATATTAAGTCATTTTCCACATCCTGGTCGATACAATCATACTTATAGTGATTGAACGCAGACCAAAGGTCAAATCATAATGCTCATAGTTCAAATTATTGTCCGCCCACATTTTTATCGCGCTCTAGCTTTTATGAACGTTTTAATTCGGGCACGTGCCTATTAATATCTTAAAAACATAACCTTAAACTTTGCACTTTATCGATAAATGTTACAAAATCTGCTTACAATATGCAAATGCACGATTTTTTACAAGTGTCGGTTAGGGAATTAATAATTATAATAATATAAGTCGTAATGTATTAGAATGTTATATTTACTGGATGAATTAATTTTTTTTTTTTACTTCAGTTGCATTTTACGTTTACGTATGAGATCCGGAGGAAAACAATTTCCCTCACGGCATATGTCATCTTTGGGGATGTTGGAGAGAAAAGGAGGGATAGGAAGTTCTAGGAAGAAAATGGGGTGAAATCTAGGGGTCAGTTTGTCCAGGATTGACGGACATATGAATCCATCCCTCCCACTGCGGTGCAAGACGATGTTCCGAGAGAGTCGTGCTGAAGAGGCAAAACGTCTCCCTCAACCATTCTCTCCCGATCCGGCCTGCGACGTAATTGGTGGGCAGACGCATCCGCTGCCAAGAGCCGGGCAAACTTCGCCCTCATGAACCCGGGCACCCCTGCTAAATCACCAAACGTAGCGACCCGCGTGGAGTGACCTATGGCAGCGGAACAATGCGATGTTCCGGTAGAATCCTACTGTAGAGGTTTACGTCTCCCTTAACCAGTCTCTCCCGATCCGGTCTGCCACGCAGTTGGGGGGCAGACGCATCCGCTGCCAAGACCCGGACAAATTCCACCCCTATGAACCCGGTACCCCTGCCAAGTCTCCAAACGTAGCTATCCGCATGGAGTGACCTATGGCAGCGGTGCAAGGCAATGTTCCGGGAGACGTATTTCCAAAACCTATACCGATTCAGTCGCGGTAACGACAATTAACATTTTAAATACACCTCTATATTGGTTATTTTTTATCACTTTGCAAAAACAAAAATTGTTATAAAATCTAGATAAAATAATCTTTCCAATGCGTATATTAGAAATTAATAATTTTATTTCTAAATGTTTAAATTCATTGATATTGAAAATGTAAAGCGACTGAACCGGTATAGGTTTTGGAAATACGCAACCCGGGCACCCCTGCTAAGACACCAAACGTAGCTAACCGCATTGAGTGACCTATGGCAGCGGTGCAAGGCAATGTTCCGGGAGAGTCTTGTTGAAGAGGTCAAAACATCTCTCCCATCCGCTGCCAAATCCCGGACAAACTTCACCTCTATGAACCCGGGTACTCCTGCTAAATTACCAAACGTAGCTAACCGCATGGAGTGACCTATAGCAGCGGTGCAAGGCAATGTTCCGGGAGAGTCTTGCTGAAGAGGTCAAAACAGCGCTCTCCCATCCGCTGCCAAATCCCGGACAAACTTAACCCCTATGAACCCGGGCTTCCTTGCTGAGTTACCAAACGTGGCGAACCACTTGGGTTGACCAACGGCAGAGGTGTTGGTTATCCTATAAACGGTTCGCGGTTCGGAGGTACTTATACTCGCGTCCCAAATTGAAAATTCTCATCTTGACAACGATCAATCAAAAGCAGAAACTAGTTGTACGATCAGCGGAAGTTTTGTGCAATTAAATTATAATATATAGTGCAGCGTGTAACGTGTCGCATGTCTGTCGCATTTTGCTGATTCACCTCACACCGCTGGAAATATCCCGATGGAGGTGAAAGGTGATACTGTGCACGATGCATTCCAACCTTAAATGGACAAGCGACTTTCCACTATACTCGTACCTATACCGTGCGGAAATGCTTTTAGCTTTTATATAATATATTAGCTTTTACCCGCGGCTTCGCTCGCATGGTATTAGGTGGCAATTCCGCTGATTCATTAATTCATGCATTTATTCATTCACTGATTCATTCATTCATTTATTCATTCATTCCTTCCTTCATTCATTCATTCACTCATTCATTCATGTACGGTATTAGGTGGAAATACCACTGATTCATTCATTCACGCATTCACTGATTCATTTATGTATTCATTCATTAATTTATTGATTTATTAATTTATTAATTATTAATTTGTTAATTTGTTAATTTATTAATTTATTAATTCATTAATTCATTAATGCATTAATTCATTAATTCTTTAATTCACTAATACACTTTTTTTTTTTTTTACATTAACTCCACACAGGAGGCCTTGAGGAAAATAATTTCCCTCAGGGCCTATGTCATCTGGGATGCTGTGTGGAGGGTGTTTTTGAGGAAAGGAAGGAATGAACATTGGTCTTGAAGAGACCTATTTTGTAGGAAGGAGGAAACACAGAGGCCGGCAAATCATTCCACAGCCGAGCTGTTGAACATAAGAACGAGTCGAAGAAACGACCCGTTCTCATGTGACAAATGTCAACCGTGTACAAATGTTGGGCACGCGTTTGGCGTGTTTCCCGACTATGCACCGGTGCCGAAGGGATCAATGATGCTAGTTCCTCGGAGCATCTTCCATTGTAATACCGGTAGAACAAGGATAGCATTCCCACCCGACGCCTGTGCTCTAAAGATTGCAGTCCGTCTGTTAAGATGGGAGAATCTATCAATCGGACCGCCCGATTCTGCACAGAGTCAAGGGTTTTTTTTAGGTATTTTAGAGCTCCAGACCAGAGGTGGCTGCCAAATTCAACAGTGGGGCGCACTTGCGATTTGTACAGGGTTAGCAGTTGTGTACTATGAAAGTATCTGCGGGCCCTGTACAGTACGCCCAGTTTCTGAGAGGCTAATTTAACTCTGGTTTCTGTGGAGCCTCCGTACCTGAGCTGGTCACTTAGAGTTACACCAAGCATATCGATGGAGGTCCTGTTCGGAAGATTGCTTCCGTTGAAGGAGACTAGATTTAAAATTAATTTCTTTCATTCATTCATTCATTCATACAATTATTCATTCATTCATTCATTTCTTCCTTCCTTCCTTCCTTCATGCATTCATTCATTCATTCATTTCTTCCTTCCTTCCTTCCTTCCTTCATGCATTCATTCATTCATACATTCATTCATTCATTCATTCATTCATTCATTCATTCATTCATTCATTCATTCATTCATTCATTTCTTCCTTTCTTCCTTCCTTCATGCATTCAATCATTCATTCATTCACTTCTTCCTTCCTTCTTTCCTTCATGCATTCATTCATTCATTCATTCATTCATTTCTTCCTTCCTTCCTTCATGCATTCATTCATTCATTCATTCATTCATTCATTTCTTCCTTCCTTCCTTCATGCATTCATTCATTTATGCATGATGTTAGGTGGAAATACCACTGATTCATTGATTCGTACATTAACTGATTCATTCATGTATTCATTAATTAATTAATTCATTCATTCATTCGTTCATTTCATCCATTCAATAATTCATTCATTCATTCAGAGAGGGGGTGGGGAGAGGGAAGGCGAAGTGGGGACGCGTGAAGGGAAAGGGATGCGGGAGAGGAAGGGGAAGCGGAAAGGGATTGGGACGAATGGGTAAGGACACGCAGAGAGAAACAATTTCTTTAGTGGCATTGCAACGCATGCCGGGAACTCGCTATTATATGTATATAGAAACCATCGCAGGCATACACACATCAAATCCCCAAAGTTTCATCGCAATCGGATGAACGGTTAGCAATGCGTAATTTCGTGATGCCAGAACTCACTATTGTGTAGACATATCGTGACAATACATTATTATCTCGTGTTCTGGTTGCACTGTAAACAATTGAATCACTTTTTCAATACAATATAACTGTTTTATTTTTATTTTTATTTTTTTTATTTTAGAGAAAGTTGACAGCAAATCAGAGATTACAAAATAATACAATAATAAGATGTTAATTATGCCAATTATGAACTTTCCACTGATAGTAGTTAATGAATAAAGTGTGACATTGTAAGGGTATTTTCTTAATTTTATTTTTTAGTTACAATATATAAAAAGGGGGGGGGGGGAACGTAGGAATAGTATTAAGAGGCAAAGGACGGGAATATAGGGATTGAACTTTCTAGTTTGAGTCATGTTGCTTGATGAGTTTTCGTTTTATGTCACGTAAAGTCGAGTTAAAAATGTCAATGTGGTAATAATTTAAGTTAAATGAGTGTGTGGATCTGTAGATAAATGAGTTCTGTTTGGAGTTGGTCTTGCAAAGACGGATATTAAAGGTAAGCGACTGCCTGCTATTTGGAACATGGAATGATGGGCGTTGAAGAAGATCAGGACAAACGATTAAGTTATATGTAATTTTAAATAACGTTACCGAATCTGCTATAGAATACCAAGCCACCAAGAACGAAAACTTCAAATCTACTAAACATTCCAAAATTAAATATATCTTTTGGTCAGAAAAAAACATAATTTTCAAACAAAATTATATAATGCCATTCGAAATGAAATTGCAAATACCACGAAGATGAGAAAATCCTCAAAATTATGAAGTACAACCTACAGTCAACACACATGAAGATTTTATTTTATTTTTACTAGCTGGTTCCCGGCATGCGTTACTACGCCATTTAATAAGGAAATTGTTTCTCACTGCGTGTCCTTTCCCAATCGTCCCGTCCCCCTTCCGCCTCCCCTTCCTCTCCCGCGTCCCCTTCCCCTCTCGCGTTCCCACTCTGCCTCCTCCACCTTCCCTCTCCACTCTCGTCTCTCCCGCTTCCCCGCCCCGCGAACCCCATATCGAGTTCCCCTCCCGCATTCCATACATTCAGTCTAAGTACATTCAGTTTTCAAACAGCTCGCGTGCCTTCTATCGCAATTTTTTATACAAATTTCATAATGCCAGAGCTCACCAGTAGTTTTTTATAAACCTTGTCCTGATAATAACGAACACAAAAAAAAATAATTATCCAATTTGGTGCAGTCGTTCGGAAGTTACGCGCATACATACATTTCGGCGATTTATTTTTATTTATATTGATTTTGTGGTAATGAACATACATGAAGATGAAGAAATTATGGTGTAACAACTAAACAACAAACTTTCAGTCCGCCTAGCGTCAGGAATATCTAGTGAGTACTGTGGATCTACAACTATACTTTATATTTTTTAAATAGTCGTTAATAAAAAAAGAAAAAGAAAACTATGAGTGCCTTCCTTACAAAATTGAATGGAAACTTATTTTAGCCAATAGCCCAGCGCTCTGTTTCACTTGCACTCGCCTGACATGGTATATCTCCCATCCCATTTGAATTTCGTAAACACAGTTTTGTATTGGAAATGTAATCCCGTTCAGTCTAACATTTTGATTACGAAACACGCCCACAAGACGTATGTAACACTGTAAAAGTTCTAACAAGCTTCAACGGAACTTTTTACTTATGGTCGAATTTTAGGAATCGGGGGCGTATCCAGACCAGTACAATCAGATGGTCAACTGATACGATAAAAGCTCTGAAATACTGCGAAAGCTCTGCGATCTGACTAGTTAACCATTGTACAATACTACGAAAGCTCTCACATTGCATGCGTCATTAGGCTTATTGATTTTTTCGCATTACGGTACATTATTCTCATCTATAAAATTACACACTTTGAAAGCTCTCGCAGCTGAAGACGTCATCTAAACGTTTCGGTTGATTTAGGGTGTATTTCCGTCCGATATGCAATCCGACGGTCAACGGTCAACTGGCTAACGTGAAAAACACCTTTAAAAACGCAGGTAAACGTAATGTAAACACACCGTCACCGGCGCAAGCGCACCTCCCACTAGATCAAGTTATCCCCTCATTCTCGTTCGGAACTCGAGCGGTACGGTCGTGTTCCGTGTATCGCGTTACCTCGCCTCCAATGCGGTGTTTTGACGTTAACGCAACAGCTGCGTATTAATTTTCCGGTAAACCTCGCGTTTTCCATTGTTGCACGCTTGTTTTCTACGCCAGCCCGCAATTCAGGGCGTGCAAAGTACACAATTTGAAAGCCAGTGGTGTGTGAAACATGTGTTTCAAGTTTTTCACGTTTTAAAAATCGAACAGTGTTATTTTGTTATGTATTTGAATTCAAAACATTCGAATATTACTTTGGTTTATTAAATCGTACTAAAAATATTAAAAAGCACAAGATTTTGCGATCTTCTGAATTTCGTTTGATTTATGATATGTATTTAAAAATGAAACGGTGTTATTTGGTTTCGTGTTTGATTTCAAAAAATTCGAATGTTTCTTTATTTGATTACAGCGAATTAAAACAAAACTCGCAGCGTATGATTTTGCGATCCTCTGAATTTCGTTTGCCTTACGATATATATCGATTTTTCATGTTTTACAATGCAAAAACCGAACAGTGTTATTTTGTTTTGTTTGATTTTATCGTACTAAAAAATAAAAAGCCTATAATTTTGCGATCGTCTGAATTTCGTTTGATTTTTCATGTTTAATGATATTTAAAAAATCGACCGGTGTTATTTGATTTCAAATGTTTCTCAATTTGATTACAGCGTAAAACTCAGAGCAAATGATTTTGCGTTCGTCCGAATTTATTTATTTAACACTTTAAACGCTTTTTTATTTTGTTTTGAATTCAAATACATAATTTTTCTACGTCTTTGTAGTATCTGAACGTCAAATTTCGCGATTGCTGAATTCCGATGTGTGCAATAATATTATTTTTCGTTTTCTGTGAGTTTCCGCAATAATCATGTGTGTTTAAAAAGCGGAAGTGCCGGCGGTCGACCAGTGCTAGTGCAATATGGACTGTGTCTTAAAAATAATATTTCTTCGTAATTAATGATAATTCATGTGGAATTTCTGTGGTGGGTGATGCGTGTTACCACCAGTTGCAAAACCCCTTTATATAGGACGATACTATGCATTCATTAGCTAATGGACTTTTTAATATTGGAATAGTTTTGGTTGAATGAATGCCTTATGAATTAAATTGGCCAACCCTGTTTTATGTATTTATATGCGTTTATTTATTTTTTGTATCCGTTTCTTTTTTCATTTTATGAGCAATAGTTTGTTTTTGTGTTATTTTACAAATCAAATTTTCTTTTCATTTGGCGGTACCTTTAACATTGATAACTGTTATTTTTTGACAATACTTACATAATTTCCGTTTTCTTATTTGGTTCTGCGTATAACTCTTGCAGACTTAACTAACTTTTATATGTTTTGTTCTGTAATTTATATTTGTCTCTGCATTCTGATGGAGATTTTGTTAAATTTATTTTTTAAATTTATTTATTTCACGAATAAATAAGGTAGGTACATTTTTTAGTTTTATTTCACCCGCCAAGCTAGGGATGTCCCTGTGTTATGGCGTGTGAAGTTAACAGATTGGAATTATACATAATATGCTTGACAGAAATAATAGGTAATTCGATTATATAATTCAGATGAAGTAAATATATTTTCCATAGTATTTAAATTAGGAAAATTAGATAGGGATTGTGGGAAGATGTGAAGCTAAATTAGATGGATGGAGTGTAAAATATATGGGTATTATGATTGCAATGTATGTAGTGCAGATGTAAGATTCCATAGCGTTATTTCATGTTTTTGAAAGTAAGGTACAATTAGATTTTATTTTTATTTCATAAAATTTTATTGGTTACAGATTTTTTGGTTTTTTTTGGCTACCACACCAGGCTAATGCTTGTGTTAAATAGGAATTGATAAATACTATTTTATCGAAACAGATAATTAAACATACTAAATAAAAATTTTAAAAATACATAAAAAGTAAGTGAAAAATGAAGGGAAAAATATAATATTTTAAAGAAAAATAGAAATAAAATTTAAAAAATTCAAATTTTTAAATACATAAACTAATTATAATGATTAAGTGTTAAGAACTTTTGCGTTCTGTACAAATATATAAATTAAAACATAAATAAAATTAAGAGAAAAAAAAAGATTTTAAAGAAAAATAGAAATAAAAATGGAAATAAAAATTTTGAAATGCAAAATTAATGATTAAAATGTGGTGTTAAGAACTCGTGTATTCTTTGTAGTACGCTCGTCCCTTTTCGAAAATCCAATGTTGTACACGTGCTATATAAAGAGATTTAGAATTACTTGACTTTATGTCAGTACTCAGAGCATTATATGTATATTTTAGGATCGATGAACCAGAATTGTCGTTGAGCGAATGCGGTATTAGTTTTCGATTACAAGTATTTAAAATTTATGAAGACAATTTACTTAGAATTTAAGGTATCTCGGCTTGTTTTTAAATCGGAACATTTTGGTTATACTTGCACCGTGTTGGAGGGTTTGATAGTGGTGACTGACCCGATATATTGGGAAGGTTCGCAATCATTACAGCCCTATTCATACATAATGCATAAGTGTATTCCCCTCTTATTATCAGAATTTCCCACGGTTTTGTCTGCGAATGTGTGAATCTTTAATATTTTAAACTATTTCGGAAAAATGTTTTTTTGAGTGTTCTAAAGATTCGTAGTTGTTAAATTAAAATACATTACCCAAAATTCAACCTCAAAATCAGAAATCGGTAAATAGATTATGAGAAATCGTCTTTACAAACTTTGATATCTCATTTCAAAACAAGGTAAATTGAAGTTATTACGCTGTCCAACAAGAGTGAAGAAATGTCTTAAATATATTCTTCCAGCCTACACTCCACTTTATAAACAGTATTCATTTAGCCTTCTGCAGAACAAAGCCACTAATAATTTTATTATTAATATGTTTGCTCAACCTGTATTGTTGGCTGTAGAGCTAGTCAGAGAAGAACAGGAGTGAGCAGTGAGCAGAACACCATGCTCTCGTCACGTAATGCGATTTGCATTATTACGATGGGTTATATCACTTTTATTGCGTATCTTTTCAAGCAACTGGCTGTCATTTCAGGGGTCTACAAACATAGTCGAAAATGCTTTTAGTTTATCAAAATTTTTGAAATTTAGTCCAATTTTCAATTAGTTAATTATATATATACTATCTTCACAATCGAAATATCTCTTAGGTATTATAATAATTGAATGTTATGTCAAATTATTAGTTCATGTGCGAAATGTGATGTAGGTATTTGGTGACTTTTTGGATTATTTCGAAATTGGTTAGTAAATTAATTAAAAGTTTTGCTTTTTGAGTAGAACATTATTTTTTTATAACTTTTGAAGGTTATTCCGTTATTCGTCAATGATATGTTATTTTTTTTGTGTTTAATTCCTCAAAATCCTTTTAATTTTTAAAAAAATATTTAAATCAATTTTATTAAATTCTGCAAGTATTTAAGTTTTTTTTATTACTTATTCGCTGTTTCGGCTTACACATCTGTAACAACAATAAAAAAAATTAAAATACTTGCAGAACTTAATAATAACTTTAATGAATTTGTTTAAAATTTAAAAAAAAATAAATAGGTTACTTAGTGTTAGTTTCTTTAATTAGTGACAAAAATGACGTAAAATAATTAAATCAATGGCCGAGTTGGTTGAGGTCTTGTCCCGGTAAGACAGAAATCCTGGGTTTGGTTCCCAGTTGCGAGCGTTTACTTTTTTTTTCTTCCATGTTTCGTTGAGATTTATTAGCCTGATCTTTTTCTTCAATTTTATTTCAAAGTGTTAAGAATTATTGTTTCGAACGTCATATGGTGAAATCATTTACACGATAGATGCTTTACCTTGGAACAGTTGAAACACAGTACTTAATAAATTATTCTCCTAATGCCTAATAACTGCTTACCTGTTAGTTAGTTAATTGATTTTAGACCTTTTATCATAATGCCCCGTAATCAAATGTAATGCAGTCATAACCGCTCATTATAGCGTACTTACATAGTGAATCGATAATATCAAGTACGCCTGCCATAGTTGCCGACTACTCCAGATACTAATATCTACAGCCTGTACGCCGGACGAACATCTACAGCTCATATGTTGGACTAATATCTACGAACTTCAGAGTGTTGACTAATACCTACAGAGCTAAGGTCGGACGAATATCTATGACGGTCCCAGTGTTGACTAATATCTACAGAGCGTAGGTTGAACTGATATCTACAGAGCGTACGTTGGACTAATATCTACAGAGGGCAGCTGAGCAAGAGGTTGTACGGAAAAGCATAAATTACTTCAATTACGTAATTACTAATTACGTAAAGGCTTAAACGTTTAAAGTACGTACATGAAGTTTTTGCATAATATTACGTATTTTGCTGTTTACGAGGACAATAATTTATTGAACAAACATGGGGGTCATAATACAAAGATATTTATTTATTTCGAAATACACGGCACAACAATCTAACCTAACCTAACCTAACTGACATAGAAATGGTCATGGTAACAGACTAAATAATTTAGAAGCACTCGAAATAAAGAAAGCCGTTAAATATTAATTAATTAATATTTTGCTAAATGTGTATAATAGTCAGATATTAGGGATTTTTACATACATACTTACATAAATTAAGTTTTTTAAACTGCATACGCAATATTACGTTATTCCAATATGCTATACATAATTGCAATGCATAATTGCATAACCTCTGCCAGTGCTGTAGATATTCGTCAACACTTTGGTTCTTATCGATATTAGTCAGCAGTTTGAGCTACTTAGATATTCGTACGCACTTTAGTTCTCATAGAAATTAGTCAGCAGTTTGAGCTGTAGATATTCGTACGCACTTTGGTTCTCATACATATTAGTTTTTGGAATTCCTGTAGATATTAGAAGACGCCTCCGTTGCCGACCGCTGCTGTTAATCGCCTATTTGCCAATTTCGTACTATCTGTGCCGAGTGCGCACTGTGAGCAGATGTTACTTTTATATTTTTCTGTTCACGCTTGTAATTTTTTGTGCTATTTGGAGCGTAGTCAACTTCTTCTACCTCTAGCGTTCGCTCAACTCTCTTTTTCCGTGAGGACAAAGGAGTGTTGATAACAGTATTTTCATAATCAATTACTTAATTAATAACACCAACGGCCGTTGTTTCTAACTTTTCGATAGATCAATCTGGGTGTTCGATCAGCTAAGATATTTGTTTAGTAACGCTCAATTCACCTGTTGGTCCAGAGTGTTGCGTTGGGAAGAGCGTATTTGTGCATTTGAGGAGTGTTGAACCAAAATTTCGGCCCCACAGTTTATCATTGGAGGACCCACCACTTACCCGCCCTGGTATTGGTAATAATTGATGGTTACCCCTTCAAGGCTCTCGCAAGGACTCTTATTTTTTGCATAAAACGACTCTACATTTAATAAACGATACTAGACCTTCATTAGTCCCCGCATACGTTGTTAGGTAGCAGTATGCAAGTGCGACTATGTACAATTGTTAGTAAGTATAAAGAAAATCTTACCTGAACCTCTTTTAGGTAAGGGAATAAAATAACAATAAAGAAAACAAAATTTAGGCAGTATACCTACCCTAACATATTTATGTACGTAAAGAACTAAGCAAAATTCAATCATGAGGATAACAATCAAGGTAGACAGAAAATCCACAGACGGATCGCCTGTGTCGCATTTGGGGATGCTGTGTATAGGATCTTTTTTGGAAAGGAACTTCTCGAAAGGAAAAATGTTTGAGAGGTGGATATCAATCTGGGTATCAGTATATCTAGGAGTGATGGACGTATGAAATTATCCCTCCCACAGCTGTGAAAGGCGATGTTCCGAGTGAGTTCTGCTGGAGAGGTCGAAAGCAGTCTCTCTCGATAAGGCCTGCCACGCAGTAGCTGGGCAAACCCATCCGCCGCCAAACCTACCCCAATGAATCCGGGCACCCCTGCTTCCCTCAACCACTCTCTTCCTATCCGGCCTCCTATACAGCTGGTGGGCAGACGCATCCACCGCAAAGACTTGGACAAACCTCACCATAAACCTTGGCACCCCTGCTAAGTCACCAAACGTAGCAAACCACTTGTGGTGACCTATGGCAGATGTGTTGGTTATCCAATAAACGTTTCCCGAGGCGGCGGTACAAAATACGCCTCCCAAATTGCTTAATTGCTAGCTTACCGCTAGAGAAGTATTACCGCTTGAAAGATGTTACGTAACAGAATCGGCTCCCGAGCGGAAGGTTAAGCGAATCGTCCCCACTACACGTGCCTACCGTTTCCTCTCCCCGCACCGCGCGACCACCCCGCGTCAGGCGCCAAGCGCCGGGCGGCCCGCCGGCCGCCACTCCTTCGCTAGCTCTCGGCCAAGCAACTGTGCTACGCGCGATTTGCGCTGTTTGTGCTCCACGATATTAACCCCGCGATGTATTGTTTTGAAATTGTGTTGTGAACGGAATCCAGAAAAGATGGCAGACCACGCATCTAGCTATGTGAGTACCAACTCGCTTCCTCCCCCCCACCGTGTGCTTTGAACCGTTTGTAACTTCATTTAAACGCATAGAGAGAGGGAGAAATCCTCGTTAGGTCAGTAGGGTAGTTTAACTTGTGTTTTGTGCCGACACTGGCCGTATGTGTATCACCCTGTTCTGTTTATTGAATAAACCCTTTAAATGCAAATACTGTGTACTGATTGAAGAGGGAGTCCCGGGGATTTTGAGGAGAGGAGGGGAAGGAAGAATTGACCAAGCGAACCACTGGCACTCGCCCTGTTTTTTAGGAGGAATCATGTTCGAGCCGGTTTGAGCTAACCGACGGCTGTTATTGTGTGTGTTTTACAGGAATAGGGCATAGGGCTTGGGGTAGGCCACCCTCTATAAAGGACCAACCACCAATTACAATTCCACTCTCCAGTACCTCAATGATGTCATACTGGCCCACCCTCAGGACCCGGAAGCAGCTACCTTTTTGACCTCTGTGACAGGTAGAACCCTCTCCACCACCAAGAAGCCTCATCCTGCGTTCTCTTCTTCGTGTTTTCTTTAAGGCCCTAGTGTTCCTTGAGTGTAATCTCAAACGGGCCAGGTTACTGTGACAAAGTAACCGTGTAACTTCAGTGCAACGTCCCAACACCCCAAACATCCTACGCAAACCACGCTACGCAAACATAGCTCACAGACCAATGATACAATTAGAGTCATTTTTTTTCTATCACTGCATAACCCTTGTACCTCTCTCCAACAGGTCCTTGTTTATATTTATGTATGTCACTGCTCTTTCTTGTTCATTCATGTATAATTCCTTGTTCACCATGCTTTTTTCTCTTTTGTTTTTGTTTCTACTATTTTGTAGCTAGCAACCTTTTTCTCTCTCTCTCTCCTTTTTTCTCTTAAATTTTTTTTTTTGTTTTGTTTTGGCACAAGTGCTAGAAGGGTAAGAGGATTTCTTAGCCCTACTGCTCCATTACCACGTCGCTTTTTTTGCGGCGAGGGGGGAAGTGTTACGTAACAGAATCGGCTCCCGAGCGGAAGGTTAAGCGAATCGTCCCCACTACACGTGCCTACCGTTTCCTCTCCCCGCACCGCGCGACCACCCCGCGTCAGGCGCCAAGCGCCGGGCGGCCCGCCGGCCGCCACTCCTTCGCTAGCTCTCGGCCAAGCAACTGTGCTACGCGCGATTTGCGCTGTTTGTGCTCCACGATATTAACCCCGCGATGTATTGTTTGAAATTGTGTTGTGAACGGAATCCAGAAAAGATGGCAGACCACGCATCTAGCTATGTGAGTACCAACTCGCTTCCTCCCCCCCACCGTGTGCTTTGAACCGTTTGTAACTTCATTTAAACGCATAGAGAGAGGGAGAAATCCTCGTTAGGTCAGTAGGGTAGTTTAACTTGTGTTTTGTGCCGACACTGGCCGTATGTGTATCACCCTGTTCTGTTTATTGAATAAACCCTTTAAATGCAAATACTGTGTACTGATTGAAGAGGGAGTCCCGGGGATTTTGAGGAGAGGAGGGGAAGGAAGAATTGACCAAGCGAACCACTGGCACTCGCCCTGTTTTTTAGGAGGAATCATGTTCGAGCCGGTTTGAGCTAACCGACGGCTGTTATTGTGTGTGTTTTACAGGAATAGGGCTTGGGGTAGGCCACAGCAGCAGCGCCCCCAGCAAAGAACACAGATGTTACTCTTCTGAGCTAAGATACTAAAATATCTGATATATAAAAATCTCGTGTTTGTCACGGTGTTTGTGGTCGCACTCCTCCTAAACGGTTTGACCGATTTTTATGTATATTTGTTAGGGATGAGAAAAGGTTTTAAAGTATATTTCATACCGTTAGGTGATTAGGGAATCAATTTTTTTGACAATTTTTTTTTTGTATTTTTTTTTATTTGGCATAAAAAATACCTATAACCCCAAATTTTAACCCTCCTACCCCCACCCTCAAATTTTTTAAACGCGATTTTATCATTTTTGTATGAAAATATTTATAAATTCGTTCCGTCTGAAATACGAATTTCAAACAGAACGAAATTATTTATGTTGTTGAATGACAGATGGCGCTACGTCATGCGCAAGACATTCACGAGAAGCGTCGCGTCATTTTGATATTTCATTCGGCCTCATGTTCTCGCGTGGGCAAACCATCGAGCTTATTTGTGTTGGCTAAATACGGATTGACAAAAAAATCTTACACTCAATTTCTCTTCAAAATTCATATTGATTTTCTTTATTTCATTTTCCTACTTTAGTTGGTGTTTTTTTGTTTTTTATCGGCGGTCATCGTCTATAGCGCTCCGTTCCTCTTTCTGTTATAGATCCCATCCCCACACACTTAAAATACATTCGTAATTTTTTTATTTAACAACCAAAATATTCACTAGATATAATTTATATGACAGAACAACGTTTGTCGGGTTAGCTATAATAGTAATTTTATAATATTTATTTACATCATTTCCTTGGCGATATTTCTTTTTATTTGAACTAATGGCTTAACTATTTAACTCAATTTGCTTTCGAAGAATTATTCTTCCCAGTCCTTTCGTTTCTTCTTCTGAAGTCTATCTTCACCTTTCCACCTGATCGCAGGTGGTCCCAGGTGTGAAAGGAAGCAGCGATTAGATCGGGCTGGTCCTTAAATAGTCACTAGAAATTGATTGAAAAGCCGGCCAGCTCGGTACTCGGCACTTACTCGCCGAGTAAAATCTCATTATCTATCGGTAAATGATTGTGGGCACCTTTTATATGTTATGTAACAGGTTATCGATCTAGCGCAGTCATTCTCAAACTAGGAAACCCAGCTAATTTAGATGCTACGCCTTTTAAAACCTTCAGAAACAACGATGTTATTTTGTTTCGCGCTCAATTGAATTTTCGAATGCATTATTCGAGTTATTGGAAATTCCTTATGCGAGAGAGTATTTTGAGTATTTCCTATAATTATTAAACAAACATGTTTAGGTTTATTAACATCTTTCAACGGAAGTTTTAATACACTCTGTGTTAGCATATCAAACATTTTACCGGATATTGACTTAATGTTAATACAGGCAATCATTCCGTACCTCATTTAGTTAAGTATAGGAGTATTCATGGAGATTTACAATATTTCCACGAACAAATAGATTCCGGAAAAATGAAAATCGTTATCATTATTTTGTATTGTAACGTTCTTCAATCCCAGTGATTGAGATTACTTGATGTATTAGGAATCTCCTGCAAAACTCAAGGTTTCGTCGAGATTACTTTCTTTATTTGCGTTATCGTGCGGTTTACAATGCATTTTTAACTGGACCAAACGCCCGTTCTAACGGATGCTCTGAGTAATTCTGAAACAGGTGCCCACCTGTCGGTCGTATATCATCGGCAATTTCCGTAGATGTTCAGGTACTAGACACGAATGGTGATAGTTCCCACTCTATTAAAGTACGTCATCTGTTGAGACATCTCAAAACTACTACTTATGCAAACTGACGGCCGGCGTAGTCCAGCGGCAAGGCTCTTGACTCGCACACCGAAGGTCGCGGGATCGAATCCCGGCGTGGCAAATAAATTTTATTTGATTAATTTGTGTTATTTCACAATTTATTCATTTAAAATAATATGTAGTATATTTGCGGCACGTTCCAGAGTGGAAAATACTCTCAGTATCGCCCTGGTGTAAGAATTGAAACGTAGCTTGAAGTGGCATTAACCGTGTTTGGTGACCGGATCTGAATAGCCAGGTACTTCCCCACCTACCTCTTCCCTATCTCCTTCCCCTCCCCACTACTTTCAGCCTCACAACATACCCCAATCGGGGATGCCATAGACTCCACTGGCTTCAGACGGTAGCAGTTGGGACTCTTGTGCGGTATTCATATAAAAAAACATAAAAAAATAACGTCTGTGAAGGACATTGAAACTTCACCACATGTTTTAAAAATATGTTAAATCCTTTGAAGTTTTTATGTAAAACTCGCCTCTCTACGAAAAAAAATTAAATATACTAATTTCGGTTGTGACTCTCTGCAACTCCGGTTCAATGAACTCAAGAACTTTTGCTCTGAATTCAATTGTCATCTCTTTCAAAATAGGTTTATGCGTTTGTTTGGAGAATTCGGAATACCAATGTACCTACCTATAATATAATATTTTTAACAGAGATTAATTTTAATTGTGAGCTTTTATAATTCCCGCGGCAACGGCACGGCGACGACAACGACTTGCGGCATCTCATTTCTTTAATACGAATGAGGAAGATGCAAGAAAATAATTACTCTTTTCCTTTGGAGTAAGCAGACATACGTACATCGTTTGTGACCGTGAGAATCATAAATTGGCGCATTGCTATTTTTAAATTTGGAACTGATTTTTCGAAATTTAGACTATCCGTAATTTTTCTTGAGTTTGCGGTGTAATTTATTTTTTCAGTACAATATTGAATATTATTCCTCTGTTACTAAAATAGTTGGTGACGTGAAGGTTAGTTTAAATTTTTATTAATTTACATCTGCGCTAGTATATGCTAAAGCTTAGTTATGTAATATGTTGTACATCTATTGATTATGTATTGTCTCTAACTAGGTGAGCGAATTCATTGTTGGAAAAAGTTAGTTTGCTTTTTTTTTTTTACATGAATACCGCACAAGAGTCCCAACTGCTCCCGTCTGGAGCCAGTGGGACTATGGCATCCCCAATTGTGGTATGTTGTGAGGCTGAAGGCAGTGAGGAGGGGAAGGAGATAGGGAAGAGGAAAGTGGGGAAGTACCTGGCTATTCAGATCTGATCACCAAACACGGCAGATTTTTCAAGCAACGTTTAATTCTGAATGGTGGTCTTACACCAGTACGATACTGAGAGTATCTTCCACTCTGGAACGTGCCGCAAATATACTATATATTGTTTTTAATGAATAAATTGTGAAATACACAAATTAATCAAATAAAATTTATTTGCCACGCCGGGATTCGATCCCGCGACCTTCGGAATGCGAGTCAAGCATCTTACCGTTGCACTACGCCGGAGACAATATAAGCGAAACTCAATCGAAAATCTGGAAACAGACAAATCAGAAAAACATATTGACATCTCTGGGACTCGAACCCAGGACCTCTTGCTTTCCGTTTTGCCGTTTCTGTTTCCAGTTTTTCGATTGAGTTTCGCTTATATTGTCTTCATTTATTTAAATATTACAATTTGAGATTTTACTCATAAAGTTAAAATAAAAAATAAAATAAAAATATTGAGTGCATTAATTTTTTAAACAATTTTCAGGGACTGGTTTATGAAACAGTTTGAGAAGCACTAGAAAGCCGCAATAAATAATCTACAATGCAGGGAGGTTAGCGTTTCCAGGTTGTCTAATACAATATCGTCTTTCATTTTCCAGGCTCGTGTTCATTGTTTTAATAATTTTCCGTTCAATTTGTAACAACTTTATTTATTACTTCCGATTTCGATGTGTTTACCCGATAAGAAAACATCGATCGATTTAAATAATTAATGAAACATTTTTATGCTTTGTTTATTAATACGTAAATAATAAAATACGTTCGGTTAATTTGAAGTACATTTCCGAGGTCACTCCAATGTAAATTGATTCGTTATTTTGATCATATTATGATTCACGAATTGATTCCTTTGTATTTTCAATCCGGATCTTATATGTGGAGTGAATTTTCTGTATATCGTATCATTATACCGGTGACCAGACAACTCAGAATGAAACCAACTCAGAAAGCACCCCGGAAAGGTCAGGAGTAATGATAAAAAAATGGTTAAATTGGTTTAGTTAGGTTAGGGTTACCGGCTATTTTTAAATTATTTCTTCATAGCTTTTATTGACCTTTCTGAGGTGTTTCTGAGTTGGTTACATTCTGAGTTGGCATGGAACCCATTGTAAAAATCTAAAAGATTTTATAAGAATTTTCAATTTGGGAGGCGGCTATGGATACTGCCGCCCTGGGAACCATTTATTGGATAATCAACACCTCTGCCATACGTCACCCCAAGTGGTTCGCTACTTTTGGTGTCTTAGCAGGGGTGCCCGGTTCCATGGGGTGAGGTTTGTCCGGGTCTTGGCAGTGGATGCATCCGCCCACCAGATGCGTGGCAGGCCGGTTCGGGAGAGACTGTTTGAGGGAAACCTTTTAACCAAAGTGGAAGATACTCTCAGTATTGCCCTGGTGTAAGACCACCATTCAGAATTGAAACGTCGCTTGAAATGGCATTAGCCGTGTTTGGTGACCAGATCTGAATAGCCAGGTACTTCCCCACCTTCCTCTTCCCTATCTCCTTACCCTCCCTCCTACCGTCAGCCTCACAACATGGGGATGCCATAGTCTCACTGACTTCAGACGGGAGCAGTTGGGACTCTTGTGCGGTATTCATATAAAAATCTCTCCGGCAGGACTCTCTCGGAACATCGCCTTGCATCGCAGTGGGAGGGATGGATTCGTACGTCCTTGACTCTTGAACACATTCCTTTTCCGAGTTCTTGCTCTCATTTCTTTTCCTAAGAATACCCTCAACACAGCATCCTCAAAAAATGAAATAAAAAAGGAAAACAAAACAACCCTCAAAAAGCCCCCTGTGTGGAGCTAATTTTAAATAGTTCCAAAGGTTTCGAACTACTGTCGGTGTGCACAAATGTAATCTATTTTCAGAGTGAATTCTCATATAACAAACATCTGAAGCTTCTTAATTCAGATTTCTACTTTACATAAATTAAAACCGTATATTTTTTTTCTTTTTTTTAAAAAAGAAAGACAAACATTCCCGGGTTACGAATAACCCAACAATGTTTGAAAATCTCCTACTACCACCACAGAAAGCCGAAAATGTTGCTTGTGCTGTGAAGGAGGACTTAGCCAGCCGAGGAATCGAACACGCGACGCTCAGGTGGGACCCAAGCGCTATGCCCACTCAACCACTGACCGGTCAAAATAGATAGATAATAGTCAAAATAATAGATCACATAATATATTATCATCATTATACCAATAATAAATCTTCTTAGGCGTTGAATACTTCATTCAAGTTGAATGTATATATATTTTTTATAATGGTTTCAATTCGCATTTCACGCCATGTGTTATTGTGTATTGATGAGATTTTCCCCGGTACAAATTATTATAGAGTGATTATTTTCAATGTACGTATAAAGAGAATTTTATTGACACTGGATCGTATACCTTTTGCCTTTGCAGGGATCATACCTATAATCGGACGTTTTCCCTCAGTAATTAAGCATTCTTATGATTTCGAATTCTTCTTTACAATGAGTCACCTCGTGGGATCTTATATCGCACCTTTTTTGGATGTGATCTATTCATTTCAAAGATGGTCTGGGCGCCAATGGTAACCTCATATCCACCTGCAAGCAACAGATTTGTTAGATTTTACGTTGTTGTTTGGTACTCTCTAAGGCTGATTTTAGTCTTACGCCGACCGCACGCGCACCGTCGGCGCTGATAGTCGAGATATATGAACTTCTAGGAAGCGTTTTTGAATGACGCGTAGCTATCAGCGCGCAAGGTGGTCAGCGCTGATGGTTACGCGGCCGTACTCGTCGCGCGTCGGCGCCGCGTAGCTGTCGGCGCTGACGATCGCACGAGCGCCTCTGCTTTCATTGAGCGTTCTAGTGTCGAGCGGAGCGGACGTCGTCAGCGTGTACATTCATGGCGAATTTATTTTTTATTTTTTTAGGATAGGCAGTACAAATCGGCAATAACTAATACACTCCGCATTTTCGTCTTCGTCTGTACAGTAAGGCGGTCAGTACAATACTGAAACGAGCCACGCTGAACCTCAGCGCTGACGAACTACGCGCTGATCTATGAGCGTGTGAGCGTGAGACTAAAATCAGCCTAAGTCTACATAAACGGTAAAATGTTACGATGGTTGACTAGTTCTTCAATGTCTTTTTTCTCTTTTTGCTAACGAACTTTATTTTTAAATATTTCTGTTTGAATTTGAAGCGGAATCTTGGATGTGCAAATTAACCCACTTCCCGACATCCGATCGAGCTGAAACTCGGCAGATAGACTCGTCGTTGGTGACAATGCATTTTATCAATTTTGGTAGCAATCAAACATTTTTCTAAAATGAAAGCACTTAATATATGAAATAAATGTGGGCCTTATCTACTCTGGATTTAATCTGGTTTGTGGCGCGGTTGATTCGGATGACAGGGTAGGAAGTTTTTTTTTTACATGAGCTCCACGCAGTAGGCCCTGAGGAAAATAATTTCCCTCGGGGCCTATGTCATCTTTGGGGATGCTGTGTGGAGGGTTTTTTTAAGGAAAGGAAGGAGATGAGAGTTCTGGGAAGGAAAGGGGTTTAAGGAGTGGGTAGGAATCTGGGGTTCAGTGTGTCTTGGTCATCCGCCTCCAAGACCTAGACAAACCTCACCCCATGAACCCGGGCACCCCTGCTAAATCACCAAACGTAGCGAGCCACTTGGGGTGACCTACGGCAGAGGTGTTGGTTATCCAATAAAGGTTCCCGGGGCCGCGGTACCCATTCCCGCCTCCCAAATTAAACAAAGTTTCTTTAGGTTGAACAAAAAAAAAACGTTTTAAAAGACATTTGAAAATAGTTGTATTATAGTAAATTAACTTACGTAACGAGTTTCAGAAACACGCAAATATCAGAAAATTGTAAAAAAAAATTGTTGATTCTATGCCAAACCGTTTACAAGAAGTTATAAAAGTTAAAATAGGACACACTTCGTATTAAAAAAAAATTATTGTAATTGTTTCTGTATTTTTTTCTTCAATAAAGAATATGTATTATTTTTTCTAATTCTATACACTTGTGTTCACATTAATTCGCACAGTACTGTAGGTAAGTGTAGCTATGTAATGTGTAAAGATTTTCAATTATTCAGGTTATTCGTAACCTGGGAATGTTTGTATTTCTTTTTTAAATAGAGGTCTTTTTATTTCTGGTTTTGCCCTTTACTATCATTTTATGAAATATTAATTTACCAATGTTATATTGTTTTCCCTTGCGATTTCGTAGGTTAATAAATAATCCGAAAACTACGATCAAAGATATATGTATTTTTGATTGGCTGAAGAAGCATGTACCTTCCTCAATACATCATACAATAATCACCACACAAGCTAGGTATATCTTGAAAGCCCGTCGGCATTATCTAGTTCATGTCAAGTATTGTTAGTTACCTGCTGGCAAATATTTTTCAATACACGCTTTCGAAGGTGATGGTAGCGTACCCGCAATGATGAAAGACTTTTTGAAATGAATACGGTAGTGTTACATTTCTCACTGGTTCTGTTAATTTAGAACCTGTTTTAGTGTGTTTTTATAATGCGTGGGTATTGTTTGATGATAAGTAATAAATATTCAATCTCTTATTTATGGGCCGTACATTGCTAATAATAAATTAACTAACTAACTATCTAACTATCACACCGTTTCCCCGCAGGGGTAGGCAGAGAGGACGGACCGCCAAACAACTCGGTCTTGGCACACACTTTTTGCCTCACTCACATTCATACATCGTCTCATACATTCTCTTCTATTATTCTGACTTTTGACATGGCCCGACTCAAGTATTTGATTCAATTGATCGTGCCACGTCTTCCTCGGGCGTCCCCGACTTCTTCTACCATTCACATTCGCGTCGTATATTCTTCTTACACTAATTTCTTCGTTCATTCGCTCTACACGCCCAAACCATCTGAGGGTCCCTTTCTTAATCTTACTAATTATGCTTACATCAGCCTTACATTCTTTGCGGATATCCACATTTCTCACATGATCATACATTGTTTTACCACACATACGTCTCAGGGATCTCATTTCAACAGCATTCAGCTTTCTTTCATCCTTCCTCTGCCAGTTCCATGCCTCACTGCCATACATCAGGGTAGGTACCAGGACTCCATTGTGGACTGCTAGCTTCGCTTCTTTTGACAGTTTTTTATTAGCGCCAACGGCATTCAATCCACCATTAATGGAGTTACCGGCATTCACCCTTCTTTCAATATCTCTATCAGCCTTCCCATCTCTCGTAAACACACAACCCAGATACACAAACTCATCCACCTGCTCCAAGTATTCATCATTCACAACTATGTTGCATACTGTTTTCGTACTCTCTCTTTCAAACACCATGACATTATTTTAGACTTACTTACATTCATCATTAAATCATTCTTCATACATACTTCATTCATCCTAGATACGAGAGACTGTAGATCTTCCATAGTATTAGAAATCAGCACCGCATCATCAGCATACAACAGGCAACATACTTTCAGATTACCCAATTTCGCGCCCAATCCCACCTCTTTCAATTCTTGCATACACTTATCCATGTATAGATTGAATAACCATGGTGACATTAGGCAGCCTTGCTTGACACCTTTTGTGATGTCAAACCACCCCGTAAAACCACCGTTCACCCTAACACACGCAACGCTTCCCTCGTACAGAGACGCAATTGCCTGTACGAGATTTGTATTCACTCCATACTTGGACAACACCTTCCATAAATTTTTCCTGTCGATTAAAATTAATATTATAAAATTTCCCATTTTCCCTTGATCATCTCTTCGGTTGACATTTTGCCTCTTTAGACAATATCGAAATCCATTATGGACACATTACCGGTCTCTTTCTCTCTGTGTTACTATGTTATATTTTCATTTTATGTTTTCTCATTATTCCTTTATTATATTTAATATTTTTTTCTCACTGTAGATGTAGAGTACATTTTCTCACTACATATAAGTAGGTACACAAAATATTTTTTTTATTAGTTTATGTAACCGGCCAAAACTAAAGTATCGAATTTCTTGGTTATTTATTTATTTATTAGAAATTTTATATCAAAAATAACATAGTAATAAGATTGCTAAATAACTACAGACATTAAAATGTGTACAAGTGTTATTATGTCTTGTGGGTCGATATTAGTTCCTAGCTAGGCAGATTGTCCAACAAAAACAAAAAAAAAATATTGTTTTATTTCATCAACGTGTCAACCAGTTTGATGACTAGATCTGAATAGACAGGTACTTCCCCACCTTCCTCTTCCCCATCTCCTTCCCCCAATTATTATAGAACGATATATCGTTCTATATATTATGATTTAATTACGATAATATGACATGAAAATAATTTCCCTCAGGGCTTCCTATGTGGAGCTCATGTAAAAAAAAACTTTTTTTCCGTAAACCATTTTTGTATTTTGTAAAACTTAATCAATATCAGTGATCTTCATCTTTTACATGTTTTAAGTCCAACTTACCTAGTACCAAACAGTTATACTTTTAGTTTTTGCAAGCCATTACGTTGCATAACCCTATTAGAAATTATATAATTACGACATACCGATGTCTACATGTGTAATTTATGAACGTATATTGTAAGTCCATTTATGTACGTATAATGTACCTGCTTGACCGTTTTCGGTTTTGTACTTGAAATTTCGCGGTGCAAAACACTATTATAATCTTGCTAACATATTTATTGCCTTAAGCGCTTTTTTCATTCCCTACGTGTTTAGCTTATTTAATGTATTGGGATTTTTTTATTTATTTTATTTATGAAAAATGTTTTGTATACAATCCTTTTATAGAATAACGTGTTACGTAATAGATAGATTGATGGCATTCTTACCACCACATATGGCGCATTTGAGAATGAGCGATTAAGGAACTGTGATTTTGATCAAATTAAAAAAAAAAAACAAACAAAAAACAAATTTAAAGACTCCGGCTCGTCTCGGCTCTTACGTCATCCGATACTGCCCGGCACGCCATTGCCGACAACTAAATGACGTCATTTTATGCAAAATTCTATTAAATGTTATATTTGTCTCTGGATAGTAAAGTGATTGTGTGGATATGTTACTGTAAAAGCCCGAACTACGGTAAATCCTAAGATTTACCAACTCTTAATGGTAAAAGTCCGAACCGTTCTATAATGATCGTTCACCAATCTAACCTAACCTAACATGTACTAAATTCTAATGGTAAAAGCCCGAAAAAATCGTTTCTTATTTAAATATTATAAACGATTTTTTCGGGCTTTTACCATTAGAATTAAGTACATGTTAGGTTAGGTTAGGTTAGGTTAGGTTGGTGAACGATGATTATAGAACGGTTCGGACTTTTACCATTAAGAGTTGGTAAATCTTAGGATTTACCGGAAAAACTTAGGATTTACCGTAGTTCGGGCTTTTACAGTAACATATCTATGCCCCACAAAAATCGTATTTAAGTTAGGTCACTCTATCTCCGCGAGTTTCTCTATTCGACGGGACCGCTTGTTTTATTAATCATCATCACCTGTAAATTTTAGCTTTTTGACTGATGATCCTTTTCTACGGGATGAACAAATTATATCGTTATTTTTATTTATCTTTCAAATTGCAGTAGGTATATTTATTATCAACTGTTAGATACTAATTTAAGTATTTTTTCAGTTTGTGGGTACTTTTATTACGTAATAATGTATCTAAAAAGACTAATAGCTTGTATTATATTTCAAGTGTAAAGGCTTTTCAACACTTCGTTAAACCTCTTATTGGATTATATTATAAGACCCATATTATTTCTCTTCAAGTAAACTCTAAAATAATAACATTTCAGAATTACCGCTAACATAAGCCACTTGTTTCAAATTACAGCATAATATTACATTACATAGTCCGTACTGGGTTCTTGTAGGTGTCGTTAGTTAACTAGACCAGAGACTAAGGAACGATATTCACATTAATCAAAGAATTGCCACAGTTGTAGTTATAATTATGAAATTATATTATTCAGTAGTAGTTAAAAAAAATACGACCCGCGGGTTTTTGTTGCTGAGCTCTGCGGGCGGCTCTCGGTTCGGCTTGCCCGTGTTGGTGACCATTTACAGTTTCGCCCAGTTCGCCCATGTGTCGACTTGTGATACTAAAATCTGAAAGAGTCTGTCATCTGCTTTCAAAGACAGTATTTTATTATTTAAATATTTTTTTTTTTTTTTAATGTTCTTTATTCAGTAAAGTTTATACATTACAGTAAATGGATAATTTTTTGGCCATCACACTAGGCACATGCCCGTGTTGTAGTGGCCAATTTTATTTTAAGTAAAATAATACAAATTAAAAATAAGTTGAATGAAAAACAAAATAATATAAAAATATAAAATAAAAATTTATACATCTAAAACAAGTATGATGTATAAAGGAATTAAAAATAATGCAAAATATCTACATAAGTTTAAGATATATGAATATAAAAAATAAGTATGGAAAAACAGAAAAATTAAAAATAATATGAAAAGTATATGAAAGAAAATACGTATTATTGAATTAAAAATAATACAAGGAGCATGTATCAAAAAAATAAAAAAAATACAAGTACATTTGTGTAATTAAAATACTATTAAAATGTAATGAAAATACAAGTACATTAAGTGCAAGTGTGTTTGTAAAAAATACAGATACAATATAAAATCAAAGAAAGTACTATTTGGTAAGAGAGTAGGGATAAGTTATATCTTGATGAGCGATTTGCATGTGCGTGTTATGGTAACATAGGTATATAGATATATATCAGAAGTTTTTGTGTAAATCCACGTTTGAACTAAGGCTAAAAATATGTAGGTACTCAAATATGGAATTATTTTCACAATATTTTTCGTAATAAATACTTGCGTATAAGAAACATCTCAGTAGTGTTAAACATTTTTTAATGATGAGTATGAAAGAGAAATATATTGTTCTGCAATATACAAGTTATTTAAATTATTTACTGGTGGTATAGGTTCATATGTTCCTTAAAGAAATTTCTCCCCTTTTCAGATATCCATTTATGCACACCGGTTGCAAAGTGAGTAAGTGTTTTTGATGTTTTGATGTCGTTATTTAACGTGTTGAATATTTTAGGTGCGATGTATGAGTATTGCCTTTGTGAAAAAGTGGTTTTTGTTACAGGAATTATGCATTTTCCATGCTTTGAGTAGCGTGTATGTATGTCCGTTTGCGTAGAGTTTATCAATCCATTTTTCCAGATATGGATAAGAGCTATCTTGATATATAGTTGGCGAATGTCAAGGACTGTGAGTTTCTTGAAAAGTGGCTCTGATGGATGAGAGGGGGAACATTTGAAGATGACCCTTAGCATAAGTTTTTGTACGGTCACTAGAGGGTAGAGGATGGATGCTGCACAACCTCCCCATCCTATAATGCCATACGTTGCTATCGATTGAAATAGAGCAAAATATACAGTTCTTAGAGTGTTTATATCAAGGATTGATCGTAGAGAATAAAAAATATGGCATAACTTACGGAGCCTCTTAGTTATGGAGTTAATATGGGCCTCCCAGCGTAATTGGTTATCTATTATGACACCTAGGTATTTTGTTTCATTTGATGGTTTAAGATTTGGGCATGAGCAGCTATTATTGGGTGTTTGTGGAGATGTGTCTAGATTTTGTGAGCAAGTGTGAATGATTAATTTAGGAAGGTTTTCTGGGAGTGTGAATTTACGGATTGAAAAGTGTATGTATTGTGTTTTTTGTACATTTAGGGTGAGGAGGTTGGAGTCTAGCCATTTTTTAATTTTGTTAAGACCATAATTTGCTTTTTCTATTGATGTCTTCCATGTTTTGCTAGTGAATATGATAACCGTGTCATCGGCGAAAGATATTATATTACCATCAATGTCCAGTTTCAATAGGGAGTTCATATATATGAGAAATAGGAGCGGACCTAGAACACTTCCCTGGGGCACACCGTAGGAGATAGATAGACATTTACTTCTATATGCTCGATTTGCGTGAAGGACAGTTGTTTGCGATCTTTGTGTAAGATAGCTTTTAAACCATTTTAGGGCAGTACCTTCTATCCCAATCTGTTGCAGTTTTTTTAGGAGAATGTGATGTGAAATAGTATCAAAGGCTTTAGATAAGTCTAGAAAGACAGCAAGAGGTTTATTACCGTTATCAAGGTTATCGGATATCAGTTTGGTGAAGGTTGCAATTGCATCATCAGTACTACGGTTTTTGCGAAAGCCATACTGGTTATTTGAAAGGATTTTATTTTTCTCAAGGAACTTAACCAGTTTTAGTTTTACTACATTTTCAATGATTTTGGAGATTGTGCTCAGTAGAGATATTGGCCTGTAACTATTTACGGAAGATCTGTCACCTGATTTGTAAATAGGGATGATTGAGGCATGTTTAAGGGAGTTTGGGAATATACCGGATTGGAGGCTAAGGTTTATAATATGCTCTAGAGGCTTGGCTATAAATATTTTTAAATGTTTTGTAAGTTTAGTAGAGATTTCATCTATTCCTGTTGAGTGAGTATTTTTTAAAGTTGATATGATTTCTATAATTTCTAATTCTGTAGTGGGGGTGAAAAGGAAAGGACTATATCTCAGGTGAGTCAGGGATATTTCGTTTGCGAGTTCATGCTCCGAAACACTATTTCTTGTCAGAATATGATTGGAAAGGTTAGAACCAATTGTGGTGAAAAACTCATTGAGATGATCTGCGATTTTTTCAGATTCATTACCTGTGTTTGTTAGTAAATGACCATCAACGTTAATCTTGTTTATGGGTGTTGTCGTTACTTTAGTGTAAGATATATCTTTAATGATATTCCATATTTTTTTCTTGTCATTCTCTGCGTTATTTATTTGTTTTTTGTAGTAATCTTCTCTGGCCTTTAAAGTAATTTTTTTGCACACATTTCTGTATTTCTTGTAAAACAGGTGAGAATCATGGTCGTTGGGATTTTTTTTACAGAGTGCGTGTAGTTTATCGCGCTTACGAATAGAGTGTAGGATACCAACAGTTATCCAAGGCTTAAGTTTAGAATCATGGTGTTTAGGTTTATGAGTTGTATCTGATGTTGCGTTGGTTTCACCTTACTTTAAGGAACTATTGTGGAAAACCAAACAAACTGCCAAAGAAACTCTTTTCCAATTCGTGTGGTTCAAAGCGAGTAGACTGCTTGTACGTAAAGGACCCGGGGAAAAAACCATCCAGATTAGACACGAAAATGATCTTAAAAAAATGGGGACTCATCCATAAATCACTAACCCATCAAATTTACATTTTCTAATTTACTGAATATTAACATGGCTGACCTACTGAAAATGAATCTTAATAACTTGCACCACCATTACACTACTGCGGATCAGACATTATGTGATACAATCCTCACTAGCCCACCTTCACTAACTATACTAAATCAAAACATACGTTCTCTCAACAAAAATTACGATGAACTCGACATCCTAACCAACACCTTTACTACAGATTTTAATATCATTATTCTTACAGAATGTTGGATTACAAACGCCTTCACCCAGAAACACAAACAAAATTACACCCAGTACCACACATTAAATAATAAAAAACAAAACGACGGTGTTGTGGTCTATCTTCATAACAACCTTAGTAGTTTAGTTTCTGAAATTTTCATTGATAACTCAAACTGTTTACAAATAATCGTCAACCAAGAAACTTGTATACTTGCACTATACAGATCACCATCCACCTATGATATCGCACCATTCATATCTTCCCTTAATAGTCATCTTAATAAATTAAATTCCTTTAAAAATATCATAATAGCCGGTGACCTTAATATTAATCTACTGCCTAATGGTCACCCACAAAACCACGATTACCTTTTGATGCTGATGCAACATGGTATCTTCAGTACTATTAATACCCCCACTAGAGTAACCAATAACACTGAGTCTTGTATAGACCACATTATGGTAAAATCAAAACATTATATAAAAAGCATAGTCTACGAATCCTCCATTACGGACCACTACACAACTTTACTAGGCCTGACTACACCAACTCCAAATTTGCTTACTCAACGCCATTTCACAATTAAGAATATTGCCTATGACAACATAAAATCATGTTTAGATGAACAATCATGGGAGCATTTAAGGAGTATAACGTCAACAGATAAGGCTTGGCACTACTTTATTACATACCTACAAACCATCATCACGCAAAATACTAAAACATCAACAAAAATTATTCCCCACCGCCAAAAAAAACTAAAAACTTGGATAACTCAAAGCATCTTAAACTGTATTAAAAAAAGAGATAAGTTACACAAACAAGTCAAACTCAACCCTTCTGATACTACTCTCTACTCATTCTACAAAAGATATAGAAATCTATGCACCCTAATTATACGAAAAGCTAAAGAGCTACACTTCAAAAATAAACTGATACAATCCAATTACGATCCCAAAAGTGTATGGTCAATACTAAAGGAAAGTACTTGCACTCATAAATTCGATGATGATAATATCAAAAATATTGTCATTAACAATGAAGAAATCCTCTTCCACGACAATCCCACATTAGTTTTAAATTACATTAACAATCATTACACAAATATTGGAGGCATTCTGGCAGAAAACATTACAAGTACTGTGGCAGAGAATCTACATTCATCTATCCAACAAGATACTCCTAACTCCAATAATGATATACAATTTAAACTCCAAACCATCTCATGTGAAAATACATCTAAAATAATACAATCCTTAAAGAATAGCTCAGCTGTAGGTACTGACTACATAGACGCTAAAACCATTAAAACTCTAAGTGACCAACTCCTCAATCCACTTACATACCTGATAAATCGTAGCCTAAAAGAAGGTATTTTCCCTAGCTGCTTAAAAAATGGACTGGTAATTCCTATCTATAAGTCAGGACCTAAAAATGACATCAACAACTACAGACCCATCACTCTTCTAAATACTATGTCCAAAATTCTGGAAAAAGCCATCAAAGAACAGCTCTACCACTACCTAGAAACAAACCATCTACTCTCGAAGAACCAGCATGGCTTTAGAAAGAACAGTAATACACAACACGCTTTAACCTCAGTAACAGACTTTATTAACTCTAACCTTGACTCAAAGAAAAAAGTAATCTCAATATACCTAGACTTATGTAAAGCCTTCGATACAATATCTCACAATATACTTTTTAAGAAACTTATTAAACTTGGCATAACTGGAAATGAACTTAACTTACTGAAAAGTTTTATGTCAGAGAGAACTCAACAAGTCATTATTAACAAAGTGAAAAGTGAACCCCTTCCGATCAGTTACGGAGTGCCCCAGGGTAGTGTTCTAGGTCCCTTAATGTTTCTTATCTACATCAATGATATCTGTGAACTAATTACAGAAGGCAACATTGTGACATTCGCTGATGACACCGTAATACTTTGTCAAGCTGACTCATGGATCAAGGCATTCCTTAAAGCTGAGAAAAGTCTTGCTGTCATCAAACAATGGCTCAATGAAAACAAACTTACTCTAAATACAAAAAAAACTAAATTCATAACACACAGTATAACTCAAAGAGGTCAACCTCCTCCAACCTTCGCTCTGAAAATACACGACTGCTCCCAACCCTCCTCAATATGCAAATGCGAAATCATAGAAAATGTCAAACAAATAAAATATCTAGGCGTCATAATTGACGAAAACCTACGCTGGAATGACCACATCAACTTAATTACATCCAAGCTTAAAAAAATCATGTATCTCTTAAATAATATAAAAAACATCTTCCCACGCACTATACTAAGATCTATTTACTTTGCTCTTTCCCAATCTATAATCATGTATGGTCTTCTGTCTTGGGGAAGTGCAAGTAATATTTCTCTAGATCCACTAGAAAAAGCACAAAAGGCAACAATCAAACTAATTCTTCAAGTAGCGTATGATACAAACTCTGAAAAAATTTACAAGATGCTCGACGTTTTGTCAATCAGACAACTCTACGCTAAATCGTCTATTCTTCACCTCTTCAAATTCAAACTGCATATCCCTTTACTTTCACAGTCCTCAATAACAAGCCGGTCTTCAATAAATCTAACACTTAACATCCCGCTAAAGCACACGACCCACGGACAAAGATCCTTTAACTACTATTCCATCAAACTATATAACAGCATGCCACCTTCTTTAAAACAACTTGCTGATTATTCACCAACATATAAACTAAAAAAACAAATCACAGACTGGATAAAAACTAAAGGAACACTATTTTTCCAAAACCTATTTACTCCAAACCAAACATAAAAATTAACTTGGTATTTAAATTATACCACTAGATCTAGATCTACAAAATAGATTAATATTGCATAACTATTTTTAAAATATTGGCACTAATATCATCTACTTTTGTTTGTTTCTTTTATTCTCTTTTCGTCACAACTGCTCTCAAGTTCACTCTTCTTGTATATTCTTTATTTTTTTCTTTTTACTATAATGTATTATCCATTGCGACTTTAGTATATTATGATGCTCAACTTACCTCAACTTACTACATTGTGTCTGCATAATATTATGATGACTATCTCAACACAGCTACCTACACCTACTATATGTACAATACTGCCACCATGGGTGGTACCACGGAGTCCTCCTTGAGAGTCTCAAGGGGGATACTGTGCTATCACTTATGATGGCATGATAATACATGCGTACACCTCAGCACGGGTTCTCCCAGTGAGGTGTTCACAATCCATAACCACATTCGTTTTAACTAATTACATACAGTTGCCGATCACATTTCATTCTACTACCTACTATGTTTCATATTAAGAATATTTTTGTTTTACTTCCACCTAATGTCATTGTCATTGCACTTATTAACTGTATATCATTGTATTTATTAACTGTATGTAAAAGCATAGAAATAAATAAATAAAATAAATAAAAAATTAGATGGATATGTAGTGTGTCAACAAGAGATTTGCAGGCCAGACTGGGATCAATCTGTTTGTAAACATTTAACCAATTTTCTTGAGAGACCAAGTCAAAAAGTGTATTGTAAGATATTTTCTTTTGCGTGATTACGTGTTGCGGTGGTTTGTGTATTTTATGAGACAGAGCTGTTATGGTAGCGTAGTGGTCTGTGACAGTGCATTGGTATACAAGAGATCTGGTTTTTAATTTACATTTTGAAAATACATGATCAATGCAACTCACAGACGAGCCAGATATCCTGGTGGGTGCTGTAATGGCTGGGACGAAACCTTGTAGTGTTAGTAGGTTTATATATTCATTGACTTGAGGATGTGTGGAATTAATTATATTTATATTGAGATCACCGATAATAAGGATATTATCACAATTTTTCACACATGATAGAGATTGATTAAGTGAATTTAGAAATGGGGTTATGTTAGATGTGCTTGGTGATCGATATATAGAAAATATGGTTACATGGTTTTCTATTTGAATTTTGAGACAATTTGAGTCGTTGATTATGATTTCGTTCACTGAGTGAGATATATGATTTTTGATGAATACGATAACCCCTTCGTTCTGTGTTAGATTATTCTGTGTGTTGTAGTGGGTGTAGTTTGTTATGTTTTTTGGAATGTAGTTTTCATTGATCCAGCATTCAGTTAAAATGATTATGTCAAAGTCTGAATTCAGATCTGTGAGAACTAACAATAGTTCGTTGAAATTACGGTTTATACTTCTGACATTTATTGAGAAAATTTTTAGGGCAGGTTGAGTTAATATTTTTTGAACTTCGAGAGGACTGTTTGTCTCTGTACATGGAATTATGGACAAATTGTCCAATTGATCAGTTATATCTACCATTTTTAATGTTTGTATAAAGCATAGTAGGTTGTAATGGTTTTGATGTAATCACAATAACACATTTTTTGCATAATAAGAAAACTAGATTACTGGAAAGAGGTGATTGTATTAAGTTATTTGATCGATTAAAAACAATGATGGGGTATATGCTTTTGTTAAATATCTTTGGGCTAGAAAAATTCATTAATACGTTTTTTGTAACAGAGAGTATCAAGTAATATATAAATGAATATACAACAATATACAAGAGAATCAAGTAAAATAAAAGTATACCAAAGGACGAAAATTGATTATAAGTTATTTGGTGAGGGAGATAAAATGTTTTTTGTTTTTTCATTGATAAGTATAACGGGTGTCCCAACGTCCTTGCGTACATATATTTGTCCCCCTCGGATCCAGGCAAACTTAAAAATATTGTCTCGTGCAGCCTTACGTGCAAGAAACCAATGATGTTTAGCTCGAAATGTCAAGTGTTCACTGATATAAATCTGGGAGCTCTTTCCTGCCATTCCTATGATAGTTGTGTTTAGTTTATCCTCCCGATTTGCAGATCGCTTGTTAAATGTTTTTATGTCATTCAAGAAGATGTCACGGTCATCGTTTGTTTTGAATCTGAGGATTATCGGCCGTTGTAAATCTTTGTTGGTTTTTTGTCCAGTACGGTAGGCTGCTTCAATGTTTTTCAGTTCTGTTCCGGCATTTGTAATTTTTTGGATATTGAAAACAACATTTTTTAAGTCTTCTCCGCTTACTTCCGGGATTCCGCGTATTTCCGCGTTTTTCGACCTGTTTTCCCTGTCTAAATTTTCAAATTGTCCTTCTATTTGCTCTAGGCGCGCTTCAAGATCACAGTTTTTTTTTTCAAGTTTTTTGTTTATATTCTTAAGTTCGTGGACTCGAAGTAGGATATCCTCGTATTGTTTACTCATTGTTGTAATTGTGGCGAGAATTTGGGTGTTTTGGTCGAATATTGCGTTTTGTTTTAGTAGTAGTTCGTTGTCCAAAGTTGAGGCACCGCTGGCAGTGACGTTGAAAGCCGGAGTGTCAGATAGGCATTTCTTGCATTTAATTTGGGCGCGTCGCTCCTTAGTGAGTCGACGGTATGAGCTCTCTGCCACTCCGCCGCAGTGCAGATGGAATATTCCCTTGCACACGGCGCAGGTAAATACGGACTCTTCGGAGAGAGTGGGTTCTGAACAGGCTTTGCAATTATTCATGTTGTGGAATAGTATTATGTTAGTTAGGTAGTAAAGTTGTCCTTGCGCCTGTTGGTAGGCAAGATTCGTAACACGAGTGCTAAATTTTGTTTCTGATGTCTTTGTCAGGCGATCTGTTTCAGAATAATTGACGAACCTACGACGGTTCACCAATTCAACTGGTTTTATTGATCCGCTATGAGATGGCGCTATTGTTATTTCTTAACACCTTAGTGGTTTGTAAAGAAAAAAATAAAAATCTTTGGCGGCAATAGGGATCGTACCCGCGTCCTCCAGATATCGGTGCGAGCAGACTAGGCTAGCTTGCTCGGCGTTCTTACCACTACACCACGAACGAGTTATGGGCACTCGTCAAATAACAGTGATATTAAAGGACCCACAGCTCTTGTATATTAATTACTCGGTGTGTGATGATTCTTTCTTTTGGTAACAACACTCTGACACAAAACACTTTTTTAATCCACTTGAAATAAGAATAAATCTGATTGTTTACAGTTCACTAAGTAGAAAATTCACTTTCCTGATTTTCAGGAACACGTTTACCGATGGATTGCTTGGTTATTGTGTACTGTAAGCCACTGTAAGTAACAAATTTAGGTGATTTCTGAGGAGCGATATTTTGGCGTGCGGTCTGATTGAGAGGTACTTGTTAGATATTGACTTAATTTGTTCATAAACAGCTAATTTATCTCGAATCGAATGTAATACGAAAATATATTTCACACGTATTTTAGTCACAAACTTCGCATACACAGACGAATTCCATACTGCGCGGCGTCTAAGATGTAATCGAAGTTGGGATCTTAAATTTCAAGCGTACAGACGCTAGGGTATTAATACTATTAGATTCAACATTTTCCGGAGAGAACTGCGAAAATTCTTCTTGGAAAATCTATTAGCTGAATTCGTTAAATAATGGGTTTAAGCTTTAATTTGGAAGGTAATTTTTTGGTACGGGTTGCATTTATTGGACATCTGACACGGCTGCTATAGGTCACCCCAAGTGGTTCAGGGGGTGAAAAGCTTGTGAAAAATTAAAACGTGCTTCAATTCGAGTGGACCCGAGTCTACCGTACCGAAGCGCGAAGCGACGAAGAAAGCAGTTTGTATGGGAAAATGATATTGTTGTTTTTACTATCTTCCCGCAGTTTTTCTATATTTTTTGAACGTTTAAACCTTCCCTGGACTACGACAAACATTTCAAAACCAAAATCAGCTAAATCGGCCCAGCCGTTCTCGAGTTTTAGCGAGACAAACGAACAGCAATAAATTTTTATATATATATAGAGAATGGGAATGCGTTTTCCCACCTACTGCATTTGAGGCCGGATCGAGAGAGATTCGTTGAGGGAGACTTAACCTAGACCTCTCCAGCAGGACTGTCTCGACCCATCGTCTTGCACCGCAGTAGGAGGGTGGATTTATACGTCTGCCACTCCTGGACACATTGAATCTGAACATCCCCAAAGATGACAAAGGTCCTGAGAAATTTTTTCCCCTCAGGGAGTCCTTGTGGAGCTAATAATGAAAAAAAAATCAGGTTTTTATTAGTTCTATAGTGTGAACAAAATTTCAAATAAAGTAATCTTATGTTTCCAATGAATAATCTTGATTTTTCTCGACTGATAATAATTGTTATTTGTATTGTTAGCGAAAATTGCTTCTGCAGTTTTAATCCTATTGCAAAATTAAATTATTTTTTAAAATACCTACTTATTTTTTATTTCCATAAAAATGAGCGTTTTGTATTTGAACTTTCTGTCAATATTTTTTTAATTATATTTAACCCAACCACCGCCACCACCACAGATATAATAATGTAAAATAAATAATAAAAAAGTTTTAATTTAATTACATAATATTTCTAGGTGTTATATAAGTATATCCGTCTTCAGGTGTTTAAGTGTACATACCTAACATTACAAGGTTAAAAATTGTGTTAAAAATGTCAAATTAAGTGTAACTTTGTGTCATATTCGAAATTGCCATTTGTTAAGATGTCTCACCATTTTGCCGGGGAATAAACATCTCCATGGATGGATCACCTAAACCACAGGTATGTTTCTACCTATTTACTATTTATTTATTTATTCTGTAACAGAAAGGTTTGTTCTAATAATCTAATGCAATATTTTTGTGCCACATAGTATACAATTTTATAATGGGATATTTTCACAAACTATGAATATCGTTAAAAATGTTTGGAAGATTTAAAGTTTATTTTTCTGATTCTGATCTTTGTGCTAAAATGTGTAATTTTAATATTTTCATTCATTATTATTGATTGGGAAAACCCCAAATTTCGAAACGGTTCCAACTGTCAACGACGTCATTATGAGGTAGAAACCGCCACAGAATGGTAAGACGACTGTCAAAAACGTTGCCCGGTGTGACGTCAACGCCGCCGAAAAATGGCGGAAAACCAGAAATGGCATATATTACATCGTTCCCCTGGGACACCAATGTCCCCTATCAAATAAAAAAAAAACTTCTTATATGCGATTTTGACCCTTATGTATACAGAAACTGTATGAAAACAAGGTCAAAATCGCTTGCACCAATATCCCTACAGGTAGGGTAAAAAAATTCATTCATGTGGCAACTCCAGAATTTTTGTAATTAATTTATCTGTGACTTTAGACCGCTGTCATAACCGAAAAGTCATGAGTTTTAGCATTATTGTTCTTTTTTCAAATGCATGTAAAGGTATTTATTTATTATCGATCACCTTTGAAATGTGCTTTTTCACGTAGGATGTCTATTCAGGTTTATGTAAAAATAACAATATCAGTTCATTTTCGTATTTATACGGATATTTAAGAAAAATTCGGGAAGCCAAATTTTCGCGCCTTTGTTCTTGGCTTCCTATGGTAAGAACGTATTATACTCCTCATCATAAAAAAATGTGCCTTCATTACCGTAATTTTTTTTTTGAGAATATAAAAAGCGGAGAAAATCCTATTCTTACAACAACTGTGAATACGTATTGTTTTGTCACTGCTCTTATCACTTAAATAATCGTAAGAAATCCGAAAAAAAATAAAAATGTCGTCCGTTAAAGGTTTTTTTTACCTACTCTATGTAAATTAGTCAATATATTTAATATATTTTCTAGTGATGAAATATATTCTGTATATTTGACGTAATAAATAATTCAATATCTTACGTTACAAAAAATATAATTCAATATTTTTGGTATGATGTATAATTATTCAATATATTTTATTTTACGTAATATATAATTCAATATATTTAACATAATATATTTGATCTTCATTTCAATGTGTAAGATACAGAATTCAAATTTGAAATTTTTTGTTCACAAGTATGTTCACAGGCATTATAAATTAAACACGGGTGTTTACGTGTTTACTAAGTTATTGTTTTATTTTAAATAATTTATTATTATTGTATCTGTTTCGTATGAACAAAAATATAGTGTATATATATTCGATTTTTCATTCAATATAGGTTCCTTCCCAACGACTCCACACAGTGAGAAACTTATTTAATTTTCACATATTCCTCAATAGTAATAAATGAGTAATGACCCGATCCATTATGTTACCTTTTGAAAAATCTTCCTATAATGAGTTTTTTCGCTATTAAAATTGATGAGTGCAAATTGGCTAATAATTGGTATAGATCCTATCTAAGCGTTATGATAACGACCTAAAGAATGGCAAACCCATTACGGTGTACCTTCTTTCTCTCGTATTACCTAAGCTTCGACAACCTCAAGGAAATCCATAATATAAACTCGTTACTTAAGTGGTCTGCTTCTCGCATTCTTATCTGTACACTTGCCCTAGAATCTAAACATCTAAGTCTAAGTAATCGCGTCGATAGCTGGCGATTTTGCAGTTACTCCCACTTGGTGTGTGCTCCTAGTGCAATTCCAATCATTAGGAAAACTAAATGGTAATAAAATATCTGTAATTATGCGGTTATTCGTGTAAGCTACGTGCTTATGATATGAACTCATTTATTGAAATTACCGCGTCAACATTTTGTGTTAAATTGATTGGACACGTGGAATTTGGACATATCCAAGAAGGTTCCATTCCAACTCAGAATGAAACCAACTCAGAAGCACCTCAGAAAGGTCATTAAAAGCTACGAAAAAATACTTTTAAAACAGCCGGTAACCCTAACCTAACTTAACTATTTAACCAATTTTGAATATTTTTTATTAACACTCTTAATGACCTTTCTGGGATGCTTCTGAGTTGGCCGGTCACCGTCTCAGAAAGACAGGGCTTGATCTGGTTTAAACAAAAATTAACTGGATCTAGCCATGTTGCCATAGTTTTAAAGTCAAAGACTTGAGTCGGGTTATGCCAATCTTCTTAATACTAGATGAGTAATTAAATTGACATTCCGTCCAGTGTTTGTAGATAGGTATAGCGTGATGTTTTGTGGGTGACTTACTTGCGATTCAGCAATTACTCCTACTTCTCATGTGCCTCTGATATTTATCCACTAATTAGCAAAACTTTGTGGTAACTGGGTGATTTTAAAAGAATTTTATTAATTTAAGTACATAATAGGAGAATCCCCATTTTCCACAGTGTACAAAATATATTCACAGCGCTTCTATTATTGCATAGTTTTCGAGGCCAAATGTAAATCTCGAAGTTTTGAATAGAATTTGATGCAATCATGTGAATCTTTAAAATTCCCACATCGCAGTGCGCAGAGGTTAGATCTAACTATAAACTTCAAGGTCGTAAATTATTTGAACCATAAGTGGTGGAAAGCTCTGCCTTACAATAATATACAACATGGCTTTTCGTTTTAATTTTCAACCTTTGCCTTTGACTCTTAGCTGTAGTTTGACCCGGTTCAAATGTCTTTTGCATAATATCTCTGAGATCGGCAATCTCGATAGTTTTCTCCGCAGACTGGTCCATTATCTTCCGCATTATCCCGCTGGAACAGCTTCTTGCCTCACGATCTCCCAAGTGCCATTAGAGCCGATAGCTATTACGCCTGTCTTTGACTTCTTTCAGCTAACCTTTGTTCAATGGAGTCGAACCCTATTACGTATAATTTGATAATGGACCTTTACGACAGATTGTGTAACGCAGGTCGCCGCTCGGAACACCCGGAGTCTGTTTTCTGTTTTCCCGTTACGTCTTGGTCGGTGTTCTCGGTGTTCTCACGCTGCAGTCCACGACTTCGCTATTTTTAATTATTGAACCATTAATTTATTAGTCAGCGTTTTAATCATTTGTTATTATTTTATTATAAATATTTTGCCGTTCCAGTGGCGTTACGCCACTGGAACTAGAGGTGGGTAAGTTCTGCATTTTTCCGGAAGCCTCCGAGACTTGCTTCCTTTTAAAAGTACACGAGTTCTAGGAGCAGGTCCCGGGTCCGAGTTCTTAGGTGCGGACTGGGCACTGGGTATTGTTGCGGCGCACCGAAACGGGACGCACGGGTTCAAAGAACTCGGAACCAGGACCTACTCGTAGAACCCACACGAGAACTCAGAACCCCGGAGTCGGACAAGACCCGTACGAGAACAAGGACCCGTCACCCGTGCAATGTAGGTACATTCAATGTATCTACACTGCACGGTCTTTTATTGAGAATTTAAATAAGTAAATTAATAAGCTGTAATGCTTTACTATAAACTATTATTTTATAATGCACGTCACCCGTTGATTAACGATACCAGATAAGACGCTCTAATTAAAAACTATTCCGTGTCTAGCCGAAGCGGTCACGCACGTGTGTGTCGATCAACGAACAGCGATCGAATGAACGCCCAGCGCCCAGCAGTGTCATAGTTGGCCGGCTGCGGGTAGCGGGGAGTGTCGGGAACTCACCGAGACCCGCGACTCATGAGTGGAATGGTGAGTGACGCCGGACCGTGGATCGCGGAGCAAGCCGGCGGCCACGGGGTGAGTCAGGAATGTATGTTCGCGGCGTTCGCGCGAGTCCGGGAGTGGGCGGAATGAATGGATTGTGTCGCGATTCACGTAGCTTGGAACAAGGCGCTTGGGTTTAAAGGAACCCGGGACTTGTATTCGAGTGCGGTTTTCGCGCTTCGGCGTTGAGTTGCTCGGACCGCCGGATTACCGCCGGATTTATTTGGATGCGGAGAGTACTGGGACTGGGCCGGGTTCTCTGGGAGTAGTCGATTTGAAAAAGGAGTGGGAGTAGGAACCGCTTCCCGCAAAGGAGCGGATCACATGAGCCCATTCCAGCTGAACTGACACATCGCTAGTGGCGTTGCGACATGAGAATGATATGTTCTACGTACGGGTCCCCATCCTTTGTAAACGTTATTTCGTTCACGTGAATTCTTTTTAGGTGACACATAAACACAAATAATAAAAATATATGTTCGAGTTGAAAACCACGGGCGATAATTTAATGTTTTTGTTAGATGTACGAAAAATATTCTGCTTGGTAGTTGTAGTTAATTTGTTGTTCAATAAATAACAAAAATTTATCGAGGAAGGATTTTCGGTGCAATCGGAAACTCTTTTTTCCATGATTAAAGCGTATCGATCACCAGCGACCACAATCGACCACCACAACACGGGCATGTGCTTAGCTAGCATGGTGGTCAAAAAATCCTCAAATTACAAATACAAAGCAATGAATAAAGAAAATTTAAAAAAATTAACTCCTTGGTCGAGAGGAAGGCTCTCGACTAGCGATCAAACCTGGCGTGCCTAGATACATTTTATTTGATTAATTTGTGTTTACACAATTTAACCATTTAAAATAATAAAAGGTGTATATGCGGCACATTGCTCAATATCGCTCTGTTGTAACTCCACCATTCAGAATTGAAATGTTGCTTGAAATGGCTTTAGCCGTGTTTGGTGACTAGATCTGAATAGCCAGGTGCTTCCCCACCTTTCTCTACTCCATATCCTTTCCCCACCCCACTTTTCTTCAGTCTCACAACATTACCTAATAGGGGATGCCATAGTCTCAATGGCTCTGAACGGGAGCAGTTGGGACTCTAGTGAGGTATTCACACACAAAAAAAAAATTTAAATCCCTTAAAAATAATGAATCTATTATCAACAAACAAAAAATATTGTCTTACAGCCCAATCATGGATATGTTCCCCTACCCACCCACTCTTCATTAATACCCAGCAACGGCTCCACCCCTACCATAATATTAGATTGTTCCCATCCACTATTTTGTAACTGTCAAATCAGTGTACGTTCGTTCGAAGAAGGAACCTGAAGAAGGAACGGTCGTTCCGAAACCGGTCGGCTTTACTCAAATATATAAGTGGTTCAAACAAAGTAACATTCTTTCATTTATTTATTATGGATAACCACAAAGTTATAGCTACATTCAAAAGTACAATTTTTTTAGTTTCCTTCACGCTTTATATCCATTCGATATAGCCCAGACTGCGCAGACGTTCGTCACGCCTCTGCATCATTCTTTTATTTGCAAATATAATTGCCAAAACATTATGACATTAATTAAATTCTTGCAAGTATGAGTGTTCTCATATCTGTGCAACTATCCACAAATTCATTTTTGTTTTTGTGGTTTCCGGCCATATAATTTTGGCGTGTTTGTTTTTCTTATCTTATAAAATCCTTTTGTTTGCGTATTTCGTACAGAAATAACTGTTTCACCTTACTTATTATCTAAAAGAATTTGCAACCTATCTTTATGGTCTGTGTTCCCTCCTCAAACAGCATTTTTATGATTCAAGTCTTCGTCTTGCCGTTCCAATTTGTTCGTTGCCTTGTCGTTTCCTTTTACTGTTTAAACTTTCATATCTGCGAGTTGATTGCTGAATCTGAAATTTTCCAAATCCAAAACACGAATCGATTCTGAAAGTCACTGATTAATTGTGTCATTATACATCTCGCTGTACGATTGTTTGCGAATCTTGTATTATCTGTTGAACTTTCCATGTAATTATTGACCTCCCCTTCCGTCGATCCTTCATTTGTTCGTCTGAAAGCCACGACGATCCACGAAGCACCGCTTTCGAGGTATCCACAAATTCATTTGAGGGTACAATTAAAATTTTCACCTTTGCAGCGTACTTAATTTGCGCGTTGACTGGTACACGAACGGAATCATGAACCATTTGTATTGTTGTTTGGTTTTTGCGTTCTGGTCTGAAACCTACAAAGTTAAATGAGAATTGATTTGCCAGAATCGAGATACTTGAGTAATTTGATAGCTCGTGTTAACCTCGCTCAAATGATTAGGAATAAGGAGATCCAAAAAGTATGCAAGGCCATTGAATGAAATAATGAATCAGATTTACGAATCGATGTTTGTCTGGTTTGGGCATGTGTGGCAAATGTACGGAGAAATTAGTGTATCGGACGTGTGTCGTAGCTGAGGAAGATTTTCCGGGACGCCACAATAAGACAAGGCACGATTTGTACTGAATATTTGGTTCGTTTGCGTATTATTGTCAAGAGTCAAAATAACAAATAATTATTCATGAAACGATACACGAATGCGAAATTTTTTTAATCTAGCTTAGTGTTTGTGTGCAGTTCGTTTTCAGGCTCTCGTATAAAACTTTTTTTATGGTATTACGCGGAATAGTTTCTTGTTTTATTAAGGTAGGCAGTTCACCAATCATTGTTGCTGTTATTTATAGCCAACTTTAATCATGAACCATCACGCCCTTTCTCCCAGGGGTAAGCATTGTGTAATGGAACGACACGTAACTCTGGCTAGTGATGGGTGAATTCCCGGAAATGTATTTCGGAGAATATTCCCGAAATGGGGAAGATTGCGGGAATTACTTTAAAATGGAAAATTCACCATGAGGTTGTCTCAAGCCGAGAAATTTCATGTTACTTACAAATGTGTTATATCAATTTGGGTACGCTTTGGAAGCAAGTTTTAGATTTTTGAGAAAATACCGAATAAGATATAAGTTGTCAAAATGTTGAAATTTGCGGCCGGCTGACGAGTGAGTGATGTTATGGTACATAGAATGACAGGCGCTGCAGTATTGCCCTTAGAATTTTAAATTGTTCTGAATTGTGTCTTGTGACATCAATAGTGTACATTTTACCAATGTTCACTTTGAAAGCTCGTAACTTCGTCATTTTTGGAGATAACCAAAAACTAATTTTACTGTCGTTATTAAATCTCTTTTATCAATCGATAGTCCTGACACATCATCACACTCATCTTTTGAAATGGTCTACCTCAAGTATTCCGCACACCTGTTAAAGTTATTTCTTTCTTGGTCGTCCTCGATATCTCTTCTATCTCCTGACGCTCCGATTGTCCTCCGTCAGCAATACGTGTTTATAGTCATCATCATGCGTGATAATACCATATGTTTCTTGTGTTTTGATTTATTATATCATATTCACTTAACTTGTATATTTGTGGTACACAATTCCTGTTTCGGCGGCGTGACATTGAGCGTTCATTATTTCGTTAATGAAATGCGTTGACTCGGAACTCTTTACCATATCTGCAATGTAGGTTAGTGCGACCTTACTGGAATAAAATATGGTTATCATTCTGTCATAGCCAGGTGCATTGACGATGCACGAATTCAGGTTAAGAGGCACAATACAAATCATTTGAAATTGATTAGTAGTATTTTAATACTTTAATACCAGCGGTGTGCAAAGAGTTTTTAATAAAGATAAGCAATAGGAAAAACCCGCGAATTAGCTAATGTTAAATATTTTATATTTATTTCAATTCGTTTTTTATTGTATTTTTGTTTTAGATTTGGTTATGATTTTGATTTTAATATTGACTTTGATTTTGATGTTGATTTTGATTCTGATTCTGATGCTGGTACTTATTCTGATTCTGTTTCTGAATCTGATTCTGATTTTGATTTTGTTTTTTTTTCCATTTTGTTATGCACATTTAGATTTAGATTTTCTTTGTTAAACAATGGATGTATAAGTCCAGCCAAGCGTGAAATTCAAAATAAATATTACAAGCCAATTACTGGAGAGGTTTACAAAAACCTCAAAGAAAGCCAATCTAACCTGCTTTTTATTTTCTTAATTTCTACCAATTAAAAAGGGTACCAATAAATGCTCTTTCGATATTGAACACAATCAACATTTGAATATGATATGTGTGTATTTGGAATACTTAGTTTCTGCTTTTGTCACATTATAGTTGTGCGGTCGGCAGGAAGCTACCATTGTCTTTTTTCTGTTTTCTGGGTCTTGTTCTCTTTCATATTTTCGTTTAAATTATTATTGTTATCTTCTTCTTCAATGAATTGAGTGTTATTTACATTCTTGAAAAATTTGTCGCAATTTTACATGTTTTTTTATATTAGTATTTTTCTTTGTTGAGTATTTTTTTATATTTATAAAAGTTTTACGATATTGATTTCTCATACCAGAGTTGTATAAACTATCAAACTAAACAGGTTGCCGGTCGCAGATTACAGCTCTATTATTATTATCGTTATATTTTAATTAGTTTCCTTTATGATTTATATAAATCCCACGCCTACACGACACGGGGAGGTTCCCATTATAAGTAATTGTCAATATAACCAATAAGTCAATATAACCGGCTGAGCATCAGTTAATTTGCAAGTTTCCGGAAAGAGTATTATTGGAAACAGAAAATAGGTAATACTTATTATAATTATCCAGCACTCGCAATCAGTTTGCTAAGTTTTCATGAGTTCTAATAGAAGCAGGATGTTGAAGTAGAAATCATTTGGAAATTCTCACTTAAAGTATAAACTAACTTCGTATTGTGAATTAATAATATAATATTCATTCAGTCATGTTACATCCGAAACTACTTTGTTTTAAACTCAAATGTAGTGGCCAATTTAAAGATTATTCTTGTTCAAAGCAAAATTTGTAAGCATCACTCATCATCGTATTAAAATTCTGTAACAAACAATCTGAAGTCTTTGTTCTTTTGTTATTAAACTGTTTCATAAACTCTCTTCGTATATCATCATAATTATCAATAACCTTTTGTATTAGCGGCATTAAAACATAACGAAACCACGTATCAAATTTTAACTGTTACTTTCATGCCTAATAATGTAAGCTAGTCGAGCTAGTCTCTTTTCCGCGCCTGATGTCGATCTGAATCAGAAAATTTACTTTCAATGGATTTGAGTATTGTAATTGTTATATGTTTATGTTGTTTTAAACATTGTTTTTGTGAACGCTGCTATAGCAGGTGGTACATGGACAAGAGTAGCTAATGATAGAGAGAAATGGCGACAGTTGAAGGAGGCCTTTGTCAACTAGTGACATACAGAAAGGGAGTCGATGCATGATAAGTGTTATAAATGTTATAAATAATGTAATGTAATTTACTGTCCAAAAAAGGCTATTATTATTATTATTGTGAACGCTGACTTCTTAACGTTGCGCTGTATACCAAATATGCTTAGGTGTCTATGATTTAGTTCCTACATTACTCTAGTTGTCTATGGGCTCTTCGGGTCACATCGTCTCGTTGCCGAATCGTGCTGAAGGTGACCGAAGGTAATTGTGCTGAGTCATTATAGTTCAGGAGCTCCGCAGATAAAACCTGGCTTTCAGGTATTATTACAAACTAGCAGACCCGGCCACACGTTGATGTGGCTAACGAAACCTTTATAATCAACGCCATCTGTTAAATCAAATCCACACCACACTGCCCGCTTGGGCAGATATATTATGAATTTCAATCAATTTACACAAAACCTTGAAAATTACATACCTAAAAACCTTACTCATGAATCACTCTATCTATTGGTGAAAACCGCATGAAAATCCGTTGGGTAGTTTAAAGGATCTAAGCGCACATACAGCGTAAGCGACTTCATTTTATACTTAGTAAAGAGTAAAGATTACGATACGTCAAGGAACAGTCATTGTGTTTTTAAGAATCTAAGTCTTTCAATAAGCACCTCCGTAGTCCAGTAGTTCGTTCCAGTAGTAGTTCGTAGTTCGACCTCCGTAGTCCAGTGGGTAAGACTCTTGACTCACAATCCGGAGGTCGCGGGTTCGAACCCGGCATGCGCAAATAAATTTTATTTGATTAATTTGTGTTTTCACAATTAATTCATTTAAAATAATATATAGTATATTTGCGGCATGTTACAGAGTGGAAGATACTATTAGTATCGCCTGGTGTAAGACTACCATTCAGAATTGAAACGTTGCTTGAATAATGGCTTTAGCCGTGTTTAGTGACCAGATCTGAATAGCCATGTACTTCCCAACCTTCCTCTTCCCCACCTCCTTCCCCTCCCCACTACCTTCAGCCTCACAACATACCCCAATTGGGGATGCCGTAGTCTCACTGGCTCCAGACGGGAGCAGTTGAGATTCTTGTGCGGTATTCACTGTAAAAAAAAAAATCTATATCCATAGGATAGTACTGGTCCCATTTACCTACAAATAACGAATGTCTCTGGAGGAAAAATTGAAGATATTACAGTATATAATATGGTTCTGTACACATTAGCTGCCGTAATCATCTCTGAATTTTAATTGCTACCTTTCTGTCGAGAAAACCTGTTTTCATCAGGGAAACTCTGTAATAGTTGTAACCACTCGGACCCATTAGTTTGTTTCCACGATAATATAACATTACCCGACATGTGTATGACGTATGAGGTGTACCTGACTTATTAAAGATATTAACTACGACAGACTTCAGTCTCTCCATCGGCATGCTGGTCCATTTATTGCAGTCGCCCACTTCTCACGCAGTCTTCCTGGTGACCTTCTTGCAAAATTCTTCCCACCATTGGTCAACCTGGGAAACTGACAAAATGAAGCATCTTTCTATCTCATGAGGTTGTCTCCTAAAACGAAATTTCGTGTTATTTAAAAATGCATCATATTAATTAGAGGGTGTTGAGAACACACCTTTTTGAATTTTTGGAAAATATCAACAAAATATCGAATAATTCACGAGATATTTTTTATAAGCCGTGTAAATGTTGATATTTTAGGAGTAATCCGGCCAGCCGATGAAAGTAAGACCTCACGGAAAAAATGTCTGGCGCTGCAGTATGCAGTACTGGGAGCAGACATGTTTTTCGAGTTCAATTTTTCGAAATCAATTCTTTGAAATCAATTGTTCGAATTTCAGTTTTTCGAAAGACTAATTTTTCGAACACCAATTGGCCGAAAGACATTTTTCGAATTTGTTAATCAACTTTTAAAATATATATTCACTTGCTTATGACTAACGAGATACTGTTAGGTTGGGTTAGGTTAGTTAATATTGTCGATATTGTCCATCCTATAATAAAATACTCTTCAATTATTTATTTAATGATTAATTAATGTTTCGGTCAATTGATGTTCGAAAAATTGAAGTTCGAAAAATTGCAATTTACCTACACCCCTGTCAATCGAATTGTGAATTGTAAAGTTCGCTGTGAAAGCCCATAAATTCGTCATTTTTTGAGACATCTAAAACTATTAGACAGTCTTAACTATGTTTTTAAATTTAATAAATTTTTCGAATAAAATAAAAATTAGCAGACAATCTTATTGTACCAATGATGAATTATTTCTTACAAAAAAAAAAGAATTTAAATACATTGTGACTTACCATAATTATAATATAAACATGTAAATTTGATTGGAACTACTTTATTTTAATAAATTGGTTTAGGGGTCGTCCATTAATCACGTGAGGCTCGAAAGGGGGGTGGGGGGTTCGGGAAAAATCACGAAATATCACGACGGGGGGGGGGGGGGGGGGGTAAAATGAGAAATCACGTGTATTTATTTTAGTGATAATATTCTCAAAATTTCAAAATACTTTGTACTAAAAAAATACACGTGATTTTGGTGGGGGGGGGGGTTAGTCTAAAACCTCACCACATATCACCAGGGGGGGGGGGGTTAAAAAGTTGCTAAAAAACATCACGTAATTAATGGACGACCCCTTACCGGTTTCGGAATTGCCCTTCCTTCCTTATGAGAATATTCAAAATAAAAGCTTGTATGACAAGGCCGAGGAATGCAGGCCCTGGAGCGTGACGGATTTTGAAGTGTAATGTGATCAAGTTAGTAAGTGCCATCGAGCAACGACAGTGTGCAAATGGCGGCGATTGTTGTTGATACTCGTTGTTACTGCTTTTGTGTGATGTTTTACCGCAAGTATATTAAATCAACAGAGTGATAAGACTATTTAAAAGAGTGAAGTTTAGCACTGACAATAGTACTGACTTGTATGATGAATGATATGTGACGATTTATGAATACCTATAATACAGAGTGTTTCAGGACGATTTTTAATATTCTCCAGAATACCTAAATAAAAGGCACTTCCGAACCCGGTTGAGCAACGTATTAAAATAAAGTGATTTCAAATAAGATATGATTTTAGATTTTCACGGCCAAAAGTATTTTTGTTATTTGTTTTTGGGGTGTTATGCCGTGTTGCGCTACCTCCTCCTTTAGCCAACGTTTCGGACAAAAATGATTTCAAATAAATTTATATAATTATATTATAATGGAATATTTATCTGATTTACGATGCTTGTTGAGATAATGTTTATTACCGTAATGCTTATGTTAATTTTAATAACATAGCTTTGTATGGCTACCTACTCTGCATAACATTAGTTGGTTATCACAAGTTCATGATTTTACATTGTACCTACGCATATTGATTGTCAAAATTTATTAATAAAAAAAATTTAGATCCTTTCCCGTTCAAATTCGTTTTATTGACTAAAAACATTTTGCATGTTTGATTGAATTTACTTAAATGTACTTTGAATTCTGATGAGATATTTCCTGTATTGGTTATTTTCCGTACTGGCCGAATGGATTTAATCCCAATCTCATTTCCATTCTCTGAACAGGTGAAAACTTAATATACATTGCCTCCGGCTTTACGTTCCCACCGGGACATAAGTACTCACAGCTGGGGAGGTGTTATACTCTTATTATACGTGCTGACATATTAATATGATATATCCAACGTTGATTTAAATCTACATGTAGCAGCTCTTATTTCGACCAACCTACAACCAAAACGACTTTTGGACAAAGAAATATGAAACTCTTCTCTATAAAATTATTTAATTTACTCCCTCTTGCAATAAAAACCATTAAAAAAACAACCGAATTCAAAAGAAGCATAAAAATATGGTTTATGGACATGGGAAGGAAGAATATAGATACAATTTTGCAACCTAACAAAGATTAATGCTTGTTTTGTACTTTCTTTTAGATTTAACTTCACAATTTTCCTCGGTAATATTTTAACTAGGTATATACTTATATTTTAAACAAGAAAACTTGTACAATGTGTCCTTAGAATGGGATACCCCAGTAAGGACACATTTTCTCTAAAACAAACTGTAAAACAAAGAATACTAAATAAATAAAAAACGTAAAATAGAGATAATAAGTCGGTACATGTTTATAAAAAAAACAATTCTTTTAATATAATTTGAATAAAATAACTAAGTTTGGACATCACTTTATTGGGTCGGTATATAATCAAATATAAAAACCAACAGGTTTCGGTTCAGCCTTAACCTCCATCTGGGTTTTATAAAACCTACTAAAATTATTATACTTGCAGAATTAGGGTGCTTAATGAAATATAGAAGATGGAGGGCGATCGGCAACTTTTGGTGGAGAGGTAGATAAGAGAAAGGGAGGATTTGAACATTTCTAATTATTTTAATAGCTGTTAATAAACATTTGTACTCGGTTGACATTTATCATATGAGCACGGGAAGTTTCTAAGAATCGTTCTTGAGTTCAACAGCTCGACTACGGAACTATTTGCGGCCTTTGTGTCTCCTTCCTTCTTCAACATGGAAATCTTCAAGACTCTTGTTAACTCCTTCCTCTCCCCAAAAATACCCTGTACACAGCATCCTTAAATTTGACATAGGCCCTAAGGGATATCATTTTACTCACTTATAAAAAAAGTTACTTTTTATTCTTAATCATTTAGTTGCAAGTTAGGAACGGCTCACGTGCGTTGTATGGGCCCGTCTGGAAGAATATGTGCACATGTCTGAGGCTTTCGCGCGATAGTGTCAGCACTGATACTTACCCAATGAAATTCTATAAAGTGTTAACTAAAAAACACGGGGCAGAAGGTATTTGCACCGATAAAAAACCAAGTTTCGAATTTTAAGACAATTGCGTTTTAGAAAGTTTTAACACGGATATTATAGCCTTTTTGGCTTTATTATTCGTGATGATTAACATCCTCTCAAAACTCAAGTTAAAAAACCGTTTAATATTAACTTTCTATAGTGTTTCTAACCTTCTTAATAAACCACACCCCATCGAAAGTGCCATGCAAATAAACAAAGTTCAGAGGTACAAATCCAACAAACTGCATTTAACGACTATCAAAACAATGCCCCATTAGCTGCATAATAATTACACATTACTGATATGATTTAGTGCGGTTTGTTCCATACGATATCATCAATTGTTTCCTCACGATTTTGGGAGAAAGTGAAGGCCGGCATTATAATAGTACCGTGCCGCCGCTCTGTTCGCTCGTAAAATTGTAATTTTGTGATTACTGATGATCATTACTGATTAATAATAATAACAACTGCCCTTTAATTAAAGCTCTGGCCCTCGGGTCGTGAGGTGTTACACCATACGAGACGGTGAAATGACCGAGAAATTGAAAATGTTGAGGGAAAACATTGTTCAGTTTAAACTATTAGGTATCCAGATAACATCTGGTAATTGATTAGAAAACAAGGCAGCTTTACAGTGTTTTTTTAATGTTTTATTAAAAATATTGTTCCTCAATAGTTTCACGAGGGTTAACCCCTTTAGGCCTGAATTATAACAGACAGTGGTAGAACACATTTGACGCTTGATAACAGTTGATAGGTTTTTTTGAAAATTGGTGTTTTTTTTTTCAATAGTTTAAAAATTGACGGTCTCCGTGGTCAGGCTCTCGATTAGCAATCAGAAAGTCGCGGGTTCAAATCCAGGCGTTCGCAAATAATTTTTATTTTAAATTGAATTGTTTGTTATAGTATTTCATTATTAATCATTTGAAATGAGCAATCTATATAATTTAACCTATAATTGCGGCACGTTCCATAGTTAAAGATACTTTCAGTATCGCCCTGGTGTAAGACCACCATTTAGAATTGAAACGTTGCAGCTTTATCCGTATTTGGTGACCGTATCTGAATAGCCACGCACTTTTATTTTATTTTCTCGTCTCCTTCTCCTCCCCACCCCTCTACCTTCAGCCTGTTAACATATTCCAATTGGGGGTGCCGTAGTCTCACCACTGGCTCCAGGCGGTTGGGAGCAGTTGGGACTCTTGTGCGATATCCACAAAAAAAAACAGAAGTAATGGTAACCCCTTATGGAATCTCCCGGGCTGAGGATTATTAGGCGCAATGTAATTGATTATTTAATGAGATTATTGTATATAATATAATACAATTTTTTTATTCGTATTATGTACAGATTTTATCTGAATACTAACTACTAATAAGTCGGATTATTTTAATGTAACGAGATTTAAGAAGATACCATTTTGAATACAAAAAACATAATACAGTCAAATTATTGCGCTTGCATTTCTGCTTATAAATCATGTTTCATAACATTTTAAACTACTATTACCTTATCCCACGAAGAAGAAGAATGAAAATGTAATTAGTTGAGTAAAATTAAATATCTTAACTTACATGGAATGGGATAGTTGTGATTTTTTGTTACGTTGTAAATGACGGAGGTCCAAGTTTTCAACCTTGATGGACTCCCGAATCTTTGTCAAAAATGCAAAAAACCGCATTTTTTAATCTTTTTTTCCGATCCCAATGATCTAATTTATTTGCAAAGAATGTTCAATTCTTTTTTATAAGTGGACTAAATTTTAATTGACAAGATTTGAAAAATATAAGTAACTTTGAACAGCTGTACCTCAGATATTAAGTTCTTTTTGGTTCATGGTGGTGGTTGACACTATCGATTCGATTTATCAGACATATATTTTAATCTACTTTAAAAGAAGTTCAACGTTCGTAAACATTGGTAAAACTTGAATAAATTGGCAAAATAATGTAAATAAAAAAATTGGATTTTGACAAAGATCCGGATGTTGGTTGACATCGAAAAATTTATTTGTTTTTTTGCATGAATGCCATTCATCTAAATATCTTGGTATTCTAACTGAATTGGCCAGTAGTAAAGTAATAATAATACGTGTATAAAGGTTTTGTGGCTTTAATCTATTGTTTCCATGGACATATGAATATATCTGGACCTGCCCTAAGTGATAAAAGCGTATTATTGCCCCCTCCCCATACCGGTTCCATGGAGCCGGCTGGGCTTACGAGAGCCTCGCTTGAATCTAAAAAATGTGACGTCATCATTCTTAGCCTGACCAGCGCCGAGCTCACATCGTACATTTTACGAAATAACACTTCAAAAATGAGAGCTTGTGCTATACATGCTATACCCTAAAATATGTGGGCATAGCGAATATGGGCGGTTCTCCGTGAGCTTCTGGTTACAGGGGTAAGTAAATTATGAAACATTTGTAAAAGTTTCTTAACTAAATACGGCAACAAAATATTCCTCTGTGAAAAAGGGCGAACTTTCCTTTGCCGCATTTGGACTTCGCAAATATGTTAATAACGTGGCGAGCAATTCGAGCTCCCATGTAAAAAAATCTATTCATTCAAAAGCAGATTTTGCTTTTAAGAACTAAATGGTGATATTTTAATGCGAGATGCCTATATACTGTCAGATTCATTTTTTAACGAATCACAGTCATCTTTCCCCTCTTTGCCCCACATAGTTTGGTTTTACCCCTCATCTGTATCTTCTCGTCTATTCAATTTGGATGTCTATGCTTGTTTCCATAAATTCAACAGTTTAATAATTCATTCACAAAAACGGGTTTAATATCTTCCAATATCAAATCTCGATCCTTTCTAAGCTGTCATCGTTCCGTTAATCACATGATTTATGAAAGAATTTCTAAAATATTCGCAAGTGAAATATTCGTTTGATTTACTGCCATTATTTATCGTGCACCAATTTTGACTGATCGATTATCGTTTTATAGGCGAAACACTCCACTTTATTAAAAACTCTCCATTTTTCTTTATTGACCACTTCTCGTTCGAGTGGTTTATTGCTTCCTTCAACCTTACAACATTCCCCAAATAGCGAAGCTATAGTTCCACAGGCTCTCGGCAGTTGGAACTCTTGTGCGGTACCATCTAAGAAGGAGATATTGGGTCGATCCTTCAAAACCCAACCCATAACGTACAGTTCCACAATCATAGATAACAGAAACAAATGGACAGAAGGAAACAAGGAAAGAACACGAAACCACACGGACTATTAAAGCGGGGGAATCAGTGAAATAATGCGTTTGGTGTGTAGATAAAAGTAAAGGCGGGACGTCACTCTGAGTAAATGTCATAGAATAAAAAAATTACACAAGAAGTGCCTTGTGGGCGTACTTCGTAATCCAATTATAGGTCTAATTTAGGCCTATATTTCCATAGAAAACTGTGTTTCTCAATGATTAAGAAATTCAAATCGGTTGGTGATATACAATTTCAGGCTAGTGTGTGAGAGAGTCAGGTGACGTGCTAAATAGTCTGGAACCAAAAGGTACTAAGTCAGTGGCACATTTTTATGGAAGGCACTTCTAGAGATTTATTCTTTATTCTATGGTAGATGCGATTTATAGTGATATTGACGAGAAACTAACCAGACTTTGGTGTGCGCGGTTTTATTTTACTAGTAATGGTTCCGTCTCCCTTGTTCATATTATACATGGCTTCATTTTGTTCGATGGTATTATTAGCTATGGCAAATCGAATGTAAAACATAGTTTGGATTAATGATCTGTTCGCAATGTTATTGGCATAAATCAAATCTCGGTTAACTATCCGTTAGTTATTACGGATGTTTTGTTCCAGTGGTCTTCAATGATTTTAACCATAAAATTTAGAATGGGGAAAATACTTTTAATTGGTTCTGAATCACATCAACTTAAAAACAGACATTGATTTTTAAAGTAAACTAAAAAAAAAAAAAAAAAAACGAAATGAAAGCAAAATTCGATACATTTAGTGGAGTAGTAGAAGTAGAAATCCCAATAGTGTTAAAAAAATTGTAATAATTAGCAAAATATCCCTCGCTTTTACCTGTAGGAAGCTGTTTTTGTAGGTTATATTTGGTACCTATAATACCCATTACTTTTCATGGCATGCGTGATAAAATTGTATTCGGTATGTTTAGATTTTTTTTATTTATGAAATTTTAACATCTGCTTGCAGAGAAAGTGTTCAAAACGAGGGTGGTTTGCTTGGAATTAATGTAACTTATTGGTGATCAAACATTCTAATTTCGGTTGTTTATGCATGGTTGTTTGCCCCCGGTAAATCTTGTTTAATGATTTTAAATTTTAATAAACACAATAAAATAACTTTGTTTTAATTACACTTTATTATTTCTCAATCCAACCGGTTTCGGTTCATCCTGAACCTTCCTCTGATAAAATATATTGATTAATATTAATATTTTTTATTCATCACTGAGGAAGGTTCAGGAAGAATCGAAACTGGTTGGATTAATTTCCACCGAGAAATAATAAAGTGGAATTAAAACAAAATTATTTTATTGTGTTTATTATAATTATGTATTCCCACAAAATGTTTGCTACATGCGAAGATTTTAATTTTGTTTTAAGTGGCATTTTCAAAATAGGAACTGATTGTGTAAAGGATTCAGATTTTCAATAAAGTGGGCACCACGACCTATAAAATTTTAACAGAAAATGATTTTTATTGTCTCTTTCAAAATTTTAACTCTGCTAGTTCTATAATAAATTCGGTTGTTTTACAAAATATTTTAACACTTTACTCTAATGTAAATTTAATGTAATTGATGATCACTGTTCTTTTTAAATATGTTAACCCCTCAGGCCAATTTGTTTGCTTTTGGGAACAGCACAAATTTTAATTTTAAATCCGTATTTCCAAGTATCAGGAGCGCATGAATGTAAAACAGATGTCCAATTTACCAGACAAATGTAAACGAAGCTCTCATCAGAAATGTCTTTGGACTCGCTTTACCAGGCGATCATGACATGATGCCATATCTTGTCATATTACATACAGCAATAATCCGAGTGAAAGTCATCATTACTGATACAAATACAGGTCTGAGCCAATTAGCATCAAAGGGTAGTTTGCTCCAACGACATCTGCAATAAGAAATTCGTTGGCTTTCACCGTTACATCTGCTGGCCAGGTGAATATTTTTGTTATTTCTTCCATCTGTTTAATGAGCCCTAAATAAATTGAAAATATCATTTTCTATGAAATATTAACTTTACTTAGTTTCGCCTAATTTCTAAGATGCTTGACCATTATCTTTTTCTGTTTTTCTGTGTCTTGTTCGCTTTCATATTTTCGTTTAGATTATTATTATTATCTTCTTCTTCAATGATATATTATCATTTGTTCATGTGTTCCCTGTTCTATCTTGTTTCGATTCTTCCCCTTCCATTATTTTAACAATAAAGTACCCACTTATAGTTTTTTGTACTACGCTTATATTTAGATATTATTTCAAGCGTTCAGAACATTTTTTTTCTTTCAAAAGTTTATCTCTATTTTTAGTTGTCATTTTCTACATGCTTTGTCGAATGTATTGTTTTTTCGATTGTCGAAATCAATAGGACTGTAACTCGTGTGATGTGGTATGAGTTAATACAGATATATTTTAATTATTCGAATTCTTGAGCAAAGTGTACATATTTAGGACATAGTATTAAATCAAGGTTTCATTTACTGTGTTATACAAATTTACACAACACTTGGTGTTGGCTTTTCTTGAACACACAACACTGATTAAATCCCGAATAAATGGCCAACTGTTTTGAGTTTACGAACACCGAATTATTGTGAAACAAATACTATACGAGCGGGAAGTGGCAAATGTAAACACATGCAACTGGTTTCAGTATTGCACAATGCGTTTTTTCAAAGTTTATTTTTATTTCGATAGCAATTGTAACAATGGGATATTTTCACAAACTTTGAATACCGTTGAAATGTGTGGAAGATTTAAAGTTTATTTTTTTGATTCTGATCATTGTAATAAAAATGTGTCAATTTTATATTTTCATTCATAATTATCAATTGGAAAAACCGCACGTTCGTGCACAAGACGTGCTCTCTTCACCACAATCTTTGATTTGCTCATGGACACTGTAATGCTATCTGAAAAGTTGGCTAAAGAAGGTATTAGCGCTACATGGCGTAATAACCCAAAAATAAATCACGATAATTATTTCTTGACAGAGTTCAATATCTGGGTTTTGTGATTATTGCTGTATGTAAAGGTATCATATTTCTACGCGAGAAATGTAATTCTGACTGACGTAGTACGAAGCAGGATACGCAAAACGTAAACAGGTTTTTCTTCTTTGTTCGCAAACCGCACGCATTGTAATCACTTTTATTGCAAAGTGTTTTTATTATTCAACTAGCTGACCCGGCCACGCGTTGCTGTAGCTAACGAAACTGAACGCCATATACTGGATGCTTAACCAACCTTTTAATTCACACCGCCCTCTGCTAATTTGCATACAAATCAAATCGATCGGTCGCTCCAATTATATTATTATAGCGAGTTCCCGGTATGCGTTGCTATGCCACTTAATAAAGACTTTGTTTCTGCCTGCGTGACTTTTCTCATTCATCCCGCTCCCCTTCCGCCTACCCTTCCTCTCCCGCATCCCATTCCCCTCACGCGTTCCCACTTCGCCTTCCCTCTCCCCACCCCACTCCCCCGTCCCGCGAACCCTCCTCCCGAATATCCCTCCCCCCTCCTGCATTCCATACATTCAGTCCCGGTACATTCAGTTTTCAATCTGCTCGCGTACCACCTATTGCAATGTTTTTATACAAATTTCATAATGCCGGAGCTCACTATTATAATATATGGAAACCACGGGGATGCACACATAAATTCTCCAAAGTTTTTTCGCAATCGGATGAATGGTTAGCAACCAGGGTTGCCAGGTGTTCGGTATTCTACCGAACCGTTCGGTATTTTAGCACCGTGTTCGGTGTTCGGTATGACAAAAATACCGAAGTATGGGCGGTTCGGTATTTTTTTCGGTATCATTTTTCTCCCTAATAATCAATTCAACTGTCAGAATTGACGCAATCGGCAATCAGTGTTGCGTAGCATCCTTACTTAGTTTGTGCGGTGTTGCCGCTTCGTGCACGCGCACTGGTTTCGAGCCATTTCGCGGATTAGTGTTACATTTATTATTAGTGTTAAATGTGATTATTCGAGTAATTTGACTGCTTACATTGTTTCAAAGTCCGACAGCCTCACCACCCCCTCCCGACGCGGGTTTTGATTTGCAAAGGTACCACCGAAATCTTGGAAAATTCACTTCGAAAAATTTTTTTGCTGACTGTTCGGTATTATTTGGAAAAAACCTGGCAACCCTGTTAGCAACGCATAATTTCAAGATGCCAGAACTCTCTATTATTTATGTACATAGATATATAGAAACCATCCTACATCAAATCCCCAAAGTTTCATCGCAATCGGGTGAATGATTTAGCAACGCATAGACAAGACAGGGAAGAGTGGAAGAAACGAATATATGAAATTGCTGCAAACCAATCCCACGATTGAAACAAGAGAGAGAGAGAGACAACACAGTCATCCCCAAGAGAACATATTTTTTATTTTTATATATTCATATAGATGTGTTTCATCGTATAAAACATTACCTACATTCTTAATGACATATAGGTTACGACACCGACCAAATTCTGGGATATTATTGATTTAAGATCCATATCTGTTGCCTTGTCGTCATAGGCGACCAGCTGTTATCAGTTGTACATACGAGAGTTATTGCAATGCGCAATTTCAGGAATTTCCTTTTACTTTTAATCTCAAAGTCATCAAAGCATTACCAAACGTTTATTCCTTTCGAACCATATTTTGCCCAGTGCTTTTGGAGATATATTTGCTGATATTGTTATGAGGTGTGTAGATGCAAAGGCAGCAATCTCCAAAATATCGAAAAAAAAGTTATGAATGCAATTCCATAGAGATTCAAATTGTGCACCTAATAAATGCATTGCTTATTTACAAACTCAACTTATTCCCATCAAAATCCGAGTTTGAAAATACGTACTAAAAGCAAAGGCAGCAATCTCCATGTTCTTTTCAAAGCAAACGTAGCATTCTCCATTTCGGCCAATCAAATTCATAGGAAGTGTCACGTGACAAGATGGCCGCTCCATACTAAAGTAGCATTTGGTGCTGATTTTTCTATGTGAGTTTTTGATGTTTTGAAGTATGTAAAAGTATGTTTGGAATAAATATTTTCGATAATTATTGAAGATGGATTGTCACCCGACCCCAACATTATCAAAAGACGCCCGCAAACCTATTATTAAGTCAGAAAATTAGAAACGAAATGTTACAAAAATATCATGGAATGTAGCTGTCAGATTTTATTTTGGCTTGGAGGAAAGCATTATAACTCTCAAAAAATTATCTATTAATGATAATCTATTTATTTTTCACTTTTGAACTTTTTATTTTTAAAATACCTAGTATCAGTTAGATAATAATGAGAAGTAAGTATTTCCGTTTCTGAAAATGGAAAATAATATATTTTAGTAACCATTACATTAAAAATCAGACCATTTGACACATTTTCTTCACGCCATGTTTGATTTTTTGACAGCCTCCGTGGTCCCGAGGTAACACACAATCCGAAGGTCGCGGGTTCGAACCCGGCGTGCACAAATAAATTTTATTTGATTAATTTGTGGTATTTCACAATTAATTCACTTTTTAATAATATCTTATATACATATAAAAATCTCGTGTCACGGTGTTTTAGGTCGCACTCCTCCGAAACGGCTTTACCGATTTTTATAATTTTTTTAATGTATGTTTATTAGATATGAGAATAGGTTTTAAAGTATATTTCAGACCGCTAGGTGATTAGGGTGTCCCTATCCAGATTTTTTTTATTTTTTTTATGTTTTTTTATTTTATTTGGCATCAACAAATACCTATAACCCCAAATTTTAACCCTCCTACCCCCACCCTCCTATTTTTCAAAAGCGATTTTAATATTTTTGTATGAACAAATTTAACCGTCTTTCATATTTCAAACAGAACGAAATTATTTACATTGTTGAATGAAAGATGGCGCTACGTCCGCCTCATCGAACTTACATCCACACATGCGCAAGACATTCACGAGAAGCATCGCGTCATTTTGATATTTCATTCGGCATCATGTTCTCGCGTGGGCAAACCATCGAGCTTATTTGTGATGGCTAAAGACGGACTGACAAAAAAATTGTATAATCAATTGCTCTTCGAAAGTCATATTGTTTTTCTTTATTTTATTTGCCTACTTTTGTGGTATTTTTAATTGTGTTTATCGGCAGTCATCAGCTACAGAGTTCCATTCCTCCTTCTGTCATAGATCCCATCCCCACACACTTACAATACATTCGTTATTTTTCGTTTAACAACCAAAATATTCATTAGAAATAATTTATATGGCAGAACAGTGTTTGTCGGGTCAGCTAGTGTAGTATATATTTTATAAACATTTTTTTCGGCCTATTTCATCTTTGGAGATGCTATGTGGAGGGTTTTTTTTAAGGAAAGGAAGGAAAGTACTTTCAGCCTCACAACATACCCCAATGATTGGGGATGCCATAGTCTCGCTGGCTCCAGACGGGAGCAGTTGGTGACTCTTGTGCGGTATTCATATAAAAAATAAATGTTTTGACATAATAATATTAAACAATTTATCAGGCTTCTTTTTTTTCTTCCTCATATTACACTCTTTTCTTTCTCAAATTTTTGGTTCACTGTCTGAATTATTAATTATTCAGAATATTATGTATCATCTTTTCTCATATTTTTTGCTCCACGCATAATAACACCTGTTTTCTGGAAAAAAATGTTCAATAATATCTTCAAAAAGTTTATTTTTTGCAATTACCCCTTATTGGGTTATAAAGTATTCCTTGAAGCCAATCAACACAAAACAAAGATGGCGGTTTTTTGGGAAGGTTTGCAGCAAACACAGCAATCTCCAATGTTGTATGTAGCAAAAGCAGCAATCTCCAACACTTGGTAGCAAAAGCAGCAATCTCCGAATTAAAAAGTTAATTATCTTTTTATAGGCTTGCATCAAAAAAAATCTGATGATGCAAATAATCCATGATATCAAACAGCTATTTAATGTAATTTTTTCAATGTTCTGTGAAATCCCATTTAATGTCTACAAGTTTTTTGCCTTTTTCTCAAAAACACATAAGTGGGAGATTGCTGCCTTTGCATCTACACACCTCGTTTATTGAATGTTGTGTTCGTGTTATTGATAACGATTTTTTATGTTGACATTTGAAGTCCTCGAAATAAAAATTGTGGGCCTTGTCATTGTTTTGTAATCAATTTTATTTAGATGCTCACCTTTGCTTTATATGAGGGCAAATATTGTGCAAGTCCTTCGTAGTAATTTAAGTAGGTATCTCATGCTTTCCTTATTTAATTTACTGATTGACTTAAGTCGGGTTAAGAGTAACTAATAAAAAGGGAACCATTATTACGTTTTTTAACTTTGAGTGTCATTTTCATCGATTCTTAGGTAGGTTTAATACTCGCCAAACTTTAAGACCGACCTGAACATAGTACGATTCATTCTCACACAGTTACTGACTTTACAATGACCGTAAGCGAAAAAGAAAGATGTATAAAAACATATGTGCGACAGAGAAAGGCGTGGGGGCATGCCACTTTTTTTACCTTACACTCGCCTATTGCGACGATTTTTGTTCAACGTCGGGCCGGTCTTAAGTTTAGCGTGTACTTTATTCCCTTTACTCTTGTCCTTTATAAATAAATTAAGTTTTTTTTTTGTATAACTTCTTAAAAATGTCTGTCTTTCTCTAGCAACATACACTTACAAACTCTGGCATTATTAAATTTGCACAGTTTTTTATTTGTCAAAAATTTCCGTGTCTGTGAACTATGGAGTTTTATATTATTTATTCAACTGTCCAAAAAATTAGACGAAATGCCATATTATTGATTTTGTTCTTTTTATTTGAATTTCGATTTTGTTTCTGCGACGGTCAGTGGCTGAGTGGGTGTCGCGTTTGGGTCCCATCCGGGCATCGTGTATTCGATTCATTGGCTGGCTAAATCCTCCATCACGACACGAGCAACATTTTCCGCTTAGTGTGGTGTTAGTAGAAGATTTTCAAACATTTTTGGTTTTTTTTTTCGTTATTTGTTTTTGGGGTGTTATGCCGTGTTGCGCTACCTCCTTCTTTAGCCAACGTTTCGGACGTCATTGCAGTGTCCATCATCAGGGCAGATCCGGTAGATGATGTTTTTGGGTTATTCGTAACCCGGGAATGTCTGGCTTTCTTTAAAAAAAAAGAAAATGAATGATTGCAAATCTTGGAACAGGAAATTAACTCACTTTTCGAACTATGATCGAGCTGAAACTCAGCAGATAGACTCGATGTGGATGTCCATGCGGTTGGAAATAGTTGGGACTCTTGTGCGATATTCACATAAAAAAGTGCATAAACCTAACGATCGATAAGTCGACTTAAAAAAATGAAATAAAATGTTTTTACTGTTACATATTCGGTTATTTATTATAATTATGTTATTCTTTAAAAGTTCTTCCTACATTTAAAGTTAACTTTATTACCTGCTTAAATCAACTAGAAACCAGCATTAATAACCTGCTAACATGCTGATTTCTAGCTTCAGAGCAAGCAGTCATAAGAAGTGCATTAGTACATTACTGCAGCTTAGAGTGCATTGCTAACTGTTATCCATTATAACTCTAACTGGTTCGTACTGGTGCTGATTAAGGCTATTGCCATCGTTATTGGTTATTATTACCTTATTTGTAGGGCGCCAGTGAAATCACCTGTTAGGCGTTGATTAATTTAGAATGTTATAGTGGTGTTTTCCTTAAATCTATATATCAAACTCGGACTTTCGTACGTGGTCTTCACTATGCAAATGACATCAAGTAAACGTCGTAGTTATAACCCTATCCAGTTTGTGGAAAGCGGTCACCAGCTGTGAAAAATTATTCACTGTCAGTTTATTGCAGTGTAAATTTGAATTGCTGTATTCTTGATTCCTGCTTTTAATTATTTAGTAATTGAAATAAGGGCAACATTTTTACAAAATTTTTCTGCTTTACATCCCTGCATTTTTAATATATTTCTGAAATATCTCCCAATAAGAATAGTTCCACACAGGAGGCTTAGAGTAAAATTGAATGTTCCTCAGGGTCTGTGCCATCTTTGGGTATGCTGTGTGGAGGGTATTTTTGTGGAAAGGTTTGACTGAATCTGGTTCTTGAAAAAACGACGGCCTCCGTAGTCGATGGGTAAAGCTCTCGACTCGCAATCAAATAAATATTATTTGATTAATTTATGTTATTTCACAATCAATTAATTAAAATTAATATTTAATGTATTTGCTGCACGTTCTAGAGTGAATTGAAACGCTGCTTGAAATGGCTTTAGCCGTGTTTGGTGATCAGATCTGAAAGGCCATGTACTTCCCAATATCCTCCTCCCATCTCCTTCCCCTCCCCACTACCCAGCCTCACAACATATCACAATTGGAGATGCCGTAGTCAAACATATGATGCCATAGTACAATTAGAACGCCGTACCCCATTAAGAACACATTCATTTCTAAAAACTTGTAAAATATAAAATTTTAAAAATCAACAAAAAAAACTGACTTCAGTCGAGAGCAGCTGGGACTCTTGTGAGGTAGGTATTCACATTAAAAAAACCATATTGTAAGGGGAAGTACAGATGCCTTCAAATCATTCCACAGTGTGTTATAAGTGACAAATGTCAAGTGTGTACAAATGTTTGGCGCGCCATGGCGTGCCGAAGGGCTCAATGTCATTAGTTCATGGGATGAGGTTTGTCTAGGTCTTGGAGGCGGATGACCAAGACACACTGAACCCCAGATTCCTACCCACCCCTTAAACCCTTTTCCTTCCCAGACCTCCCCTCTCCTTTCTTTCATTAAAAAAACCCTCCACACAGCATCCCCAAAGATGACATAGACCCTGAGGGAAATTATTTTCCTCAGGGCCTCCTGTTTGGAGCTCATGTAAAAAAAAGCTCCTCGGAGCATCTTCCATTTTAGTTGAGTCGATAGTTTTTTTTTCAAAGCTATCAACGGTGCTATTCAAAGTTAAAAATAGCTTTAAACTATATTTAAATTAAGTACCTACCTTTCATTTTCATTAAGATTATAGTGGCTTATCACCCACATATGGTACATACAATCAATATTTTATATTTACAGTTCATATTTGTGATAAGTTTTCTTGCAACAACGCAATTTATTTTGTATTTGTTCATGTGAATACCTCACAAGATCCCAACTGCTCCCGTCTGAAACCAGTGAGACTATAGCATCCCCAATTGGGTATGTTGTGAGGCTGAAGATAAGTGAGAAGTGGAAGGAGAAGGGAAAGAGGAAGGTGGGGAAGTACCTTGCTATTCAGATCTAGTCACCACACACAAACAGTCCCAGCAGTGTTTCAATTTTGAACGATGATCTTACACCAGGGCCATACTGAGAGTTTCTTCTACTCTGGAACGTGCCGCAAATATACTTAATATTATTTTAAATGATTAAATTTTGAAAACACAAATCCATCAAATAAGATTTATCTGCGCACGCCGGGATTTGGACTCGTGATATTCAGAACGCTTGCCCCTCGACCACGGAGTTCGAGATAGATTATTCGAATTTTATTTTTATTTTTGTTAAGTTAAAAAAAAATGGAAATATAATATTTCGCTTTCTTAACTTAAGTACAGAGTATAGTAGTATATACATAAGGGAACGTACCCATACTACGTGACCCGTTCAGAGGGGGGGGGGGTTTCAAAATACCAGGCTTGGTCACAATGAGCGGCGGGCAGCTTAGGTTTTTAGTCACCGGGGGGATGGAGGGGTTTAAAATTTTCAATAAGTGGGTCACGCAGTATGGGTACGTTCCCTAATGTAGTGTAAACTACAGTAGTAATATTTTTAATTATTAAAATAGTTTTTTTAAGGTATTTATATTTTTCTCCATTTTTAGGTTATGTAGAAGGAGATTATATTTGTGTACGTCCTCATGGCCAATGCTTCTCTTGCCACTTGAGACTTAGTCTTGACACAGTCTTGACAGTATTTGTGTACAATTTATTATGTTGTCTAGTATAATGTTCGTGTACTTGTGATGTTTTTATAAATGTTGTGTTTGTGTGTATAAGTCCATTTTGTATTTTGTAGATTAAAAGCTTCATTTCCTGGTGTAGTGTTTTTGTGGGGAATATGGGTTATAATTGAAGAGTTTTTTTAATAACTTTGTTCTGTATTATTTGTAAGTCGTTTAAGTACGTAAAGCATGTGTTACCCTATATTTCTATTAAATAATTTAGGTGGTACTGGATTAAGCTAAAGTATAAGCCCCTTTTTACCTCTGTTGGTAGAAGATGAGCAATTCTACTGAATACACCAATTAATGGGATGATTTTTGCTTTTAGTTTTTCTACGTGAAGTTTAAATGTCAAATGTTTATCAATATACAGGGTGTCCGGGGGTAAAGTGCATTAACTTTGAGAGGTGATTCTACATGATATTAGGAGTAAAAAAGATTAAAAACTTTTTCCAAAATTCCAACATTTTTTTTCCATACAAAAAGACGTACCTACTAAAAATCCTCAGTGTGTAGTACGATCTTACTTGCTTAGCGCCCGCCGGGCACGATTGTGGCAACATTGCATGGTTGTGACTGGCACGTATCGTAACAGCGGAAAATAATAAAGCTGGCGGCACACGCTCGTCTATTTTTATCTTTTTACCACAAAACAACCCCTAAAAGTTGGAATTTCGAAAAAAGTTATTTATTTTTTTTACTTATAATATGCCGAAGTTAATGCACTTTACCCCCGCACACCCTGTATAAGCCCACGTATTTGTCGCTATCTAAAATATGTAGGTCTCTTTCTTCTATTTGTAATGGTTTACGTTTACACAATCAAAAAATATATTTGTTTATTATTTTCAATTTTCGAAATAAACTTTCAAATTATAGTATATTTTTGGTGGTTTAATTGTGGAAAAATGCGGTACCAAACATGAAATTCGAAGCTAAATCAGGTTCGTGTAATAACAATGCTAATCTCACATTATTAATTCTTCATTGCTTAGCTATTTGCATTCGCATATTTAACTCGGTATACAGATTTCCAAGTCTTTTCCTTGTACCTCCTTCATAAATATCAGATTTGAATGACGATTAGTTTCACTTTTAATTATTGCAAATGGTTAGTTAACTCTTCTATTACTATTGTGTTCGTTTTAAAACAATGAATATTCGCGCGGTTTTTGCAATTGAAAATCATTTACTGCCTAAGGTTCATTAATTTTTAGTATTATTTGTGTTTCCGTAAAACCTTCCTAATTTATTATAGTACCTACACTCCGGAAAATGTTTTCGTACCGTTTTGTTTCCATGAACGTTTACGAATTTCTAATGGAATAGAATGGATTATTGCTTTACCGAGCTTTTTTTCATCTGAAGCTTTACATGCTCGTAGTGTATCATGTATTCATCTACGTAACTTGCTTAGAAATTTCATCACATTCCTTTGTGTAACTTGCATAAAAATTTCACCAAATTTATTTTTTAAGTTGTGTAGAAATTTCATCAAATTCATCTTCTTGACTTTCGTTGAAATTTTATCAAGTTCATCTGTGTAACTTGCGTAGAAATTTCGTCAAATTTATCTATATAACTTGCATATATATTACATGAAATTCATGTGCGTAACTTGCTTAGATATTTCATCAAATTCATCCGCATTACTTGCATAATACCTTCATAAAATTCATTTGCATACAAGTACCTAACTTGCATACAAATTTCATCAAATTTATTTGTGTAACCTGCATAGAAATTTTATCAAATTCACTTTTGTAACTTGTATAGAAATTTCACCAAATTCATCTGTGTAATTTGAAAGAAATTTCATCAATTTTTTCTGTGTAACTTGCATTTTAATTTCGTCCAATTTATCTGGTCAACTTGCATAGAAATTTCATCAAATTCATCTGTAACTTGCATTTTATCTGTACAATATTTATCTCGTGTTTCTGTAATATTATCAATAATTTTAATATGAATATCAACAATGCTTGGATCATTTCTATAGCGCCGTTTTCGTGAAAGAATCACATCATTAATAAATAATAAATATTATTATTAATAAATCTCAACATGTATACGGTGATAGAACAAAAAGGCATAAAATTCCGGAAATATTTAATGCATTACCTGAAAATATTAAAAACGAGACATCATATTCAAAAATCAAAACTAAAGTTAGATCATTCTACTTCAATAGAACATGAAAACTAAAATATTGTATAAAAATACCTAAATCTATGAAAAACGAATAATATTGTGAACGAATAGGTACCTAGATCTTTTAACCATTGTTCAAAATAAAATTAATGTTATAATAAGCATTATAATAATTAGTTATGTGTTTTAATTAAGTATTATATTATTAAATAATTACTAGAAATGTATTAAGCACCAAAATATCAAACGTTTTATATGTTGTAAGTAAATAAATAAGAAAAATGAGAGATTTTTTACAATCAAACTGATTGATCAGTTTTGTAAAATTTAAGTAAGAGAAATTATTGTACAATTAATAACTAAATAAACATATTTAAAAAAAAAATCAAGGGCGCTTAAGATATGTACATATCTAATATTAAATTAGGTTGCTTCTACATAGTATATTATGTAAACACTGTGATATCCTACAAAGAACTTGCCCATAGATGGCACATAGTTATTTTAGATATTTAGTTTATGGGGTTACCACGAAGTTGTCGATAATGCAGCGATTGAGACTTTAATAAATACTATTGCAACCTCAAGGTCGGGGTCCAGAATGCTTACTACCGCCTGCTAAATAAGCTATCAGGACCAGGGTTGCCAGGTTTTTTCCAAATATATACCGAAGAGTGAGCAAAAAAATTTTTCGAGGTGAATTTCCATAGATTTCGGTAGTGCCTTAGCAAATCAAAAAACGCGTCGGGAGGGTGGGGGGGGGGGGGGTGTCGGATTTTGAAACAATGTAGCAGTCAAATTATTCGAATAATCACATTTACGCAAGTACGTAGTCTCCTGACGTGTAATACTAATCCGCGAAATGGCTCGAAAACAGCAAAATAAGTAGGGATGCTACGCAACATCGATTGCCGATTGCGTCAAATCTGACAGTTGAATCATTTATTAGGGAGAAAAATTAATTAGAAAAAAAATACCGAACCGCCCATACTTCGGTATTTTTGTCATACCGAACACCGAATACGGTGCTAAAATACCGAACGGTTCGGTAGAACACCTGGCAACCCTGATCAGAACTCGTTGTTCTCTATCACAAATAAATTCCAAAGTGTTTTTGACCCCGGAGTTTTATTTAAAGATTAGCACACATCAATAATTAAATCACTACTGCAATTTATTTACATAGAAATTAATGTTTTAATTGCACGTAGAATAGCGCACTGGATGAGAAATCGCTAAATTATCCTATATAAAATATATCCCATTGTGATGTGTCTTGGCGCTATTTTTCCTACCCTGACAATAACAGACATCTGACTAACCTAGCTTGATGTTTTACATTATTAAATATTCTTTAATTTATGTATTGATTTATGCTGCATTCTAAATCAAATCAAGGTTAAACTATACCTTCATTTTTGCAAGTATTGATTATTGTTGGTGTAGCGTCTATTGTTTTCTATGCAGTATAAAACCGATCGATGCTTATAAAATCCACTGTGTCACTTATCGAACGCCCTCTTCATGTTTTCCTATTTTTAAATTCAACCTTCAACTTCGACCTATTCAAGGCATTGAACGTTCTACTTTACAATACCATTTCTTGACATACATTTCCACAAATAAAGAAACAAACCTGCGCCCATTAATCAAACCAAAGCCAATTATTTGGTACTTAATTGATCATTTTGTAAGTTATCTGTACGTTATAATTGTGCTTTATCGCAACCAATCGATTCATCACCTCCAAATTATTATTTGTTTGGAGCAATGTTATTAATTGCTTTGACTCGTGGCCCTTTAATATACTGACAGATAATATCCGTCGTTGCATAAGCGCAGATAAAACATAATATCAGCGTAATCATTTTTATTTGTCTTTGTATGATGAAAGGTGTGATGCTTGAATGGAAGATATTAATGAGTTTCTGTTGCCCACGTTTTTATTAGTTTCCCACGAAATTACTTCTTAGATCTTCCGTGAGATTTGAATCACGATTACCTATAATTTACAAACATGTGTGAAATGAACAATTGGAACAGTTGTAGGTCAAATAAGTCATTGATCACAAACTAAAAAGAGCGACACAATAGGCAGCACAGCAACTAAAAAACAATCTTACAGTAAGTATGCTGAAATTGTTGGTGCCATAATCAACGCAACGGTCCTAGTTGTGAGAAAGAGCCAAATCGATAGGTATCATTTTTTATTAGGTTCGACGACCAATTGCAGAAGATTCAAAGGTGCAAAATTATGCCAATCAAAGCCCTGGGGCTTGTCTGAAAAACTAAAGCAATCCGATAATGAGGAACGTATTGTTAAATTGTATCGGGGATTTTTATATTCAGGTCAAGCCCGAAAATATTAGCCTCTTTCAAATGGCTTGCCATTACAATGGTCATATTGTGCTATTATCCGTCGCCTTTTGTTGGCTTTAGAAATGAATTATTATCTTCAACACATTCCGAAAGAGATGACGAATGGCAGCTAGTGGTCAGTCGTCTTATTTTAACCCCTCAGGCTAATTTGTTCGCTTTTGGGAACAAAATATCGTTATACCTCCCTTACAGTCTCCCTAAGAAATATGTTTTAAACTGTGTTGGAAAGAGACAATACCACGCTTTATATTCAAATCTAAAAATTAAAATGTACTCCTCTATGAAACAAAGTTTCAGACCGCAATTTTTAGCCACCAATAATTTATGAAACTTTGTGAATTTTTTTATAAATTATTTTTACATGAAACTTAATTATTATTACCTAACAAAATGTGCAGGTATGTGTTTTCATTTTTCTGTAATTTTTGTAAGAAAAAACGTAAGGGAGCCATTTTTTATTTTTTTTTTCATTTGCGTTGAAAAATGTACATTTAAAAAATTATACGTTTATTTCTAATGATAAAATTTGAAAACATATTTCGGAGGCGTCTACTAATATCTACAGGAATTCCAAAAACTGAACAAATCGGACTAATATCTATGAGAACCAAAGTGAGGACGAATATCTACAGCTCAAACTGCTGACTAATATCTATGAGAACCACAGTGTGGACGAATATCTACAGCACTGGCAGAGGTTGGATTTGCAATCATGTATAGCATATTGAAATAACGTAATATTGCGTATGCAGTTTAAAAAACTTAATTTATGTAAAAATCCCTTATATCGGACTATTGGACACATTTAGCTGAATACTGAGGATTTGGGTTTTTCTTTTAACAGCTTCCTTTATTTCGAGTGCTTCTAAATTATTTAGTCTGTTACCATGACCATTTCTATGTCAGTTGGGTTAGGTTAGGTTGTGGTGCCGTGTATTTCGAAATAAATAAATATCTTTGTATTATGACCTCCATGTTTGTTCAATAAATTATTGTCCTCGTAAACAGAAAAATACGTAATATTATGCAAAAACTTCATGTACGTACCTACTTTAAACGTTTAAGCCTTTACGTAATTAGTAATTACGTAATTGAAGTAATTTATGCTTTTCCGCACAACCTCTTGCTCACCTGTCCTCTGTAGATATTAGTCCAACCTACGCTCCATAGATATTTATTAATCACCACTGGGACCGTCATAGATATTCGTCCGACCTTAGCTCTGTAGATATTAGTCCTCACTCTGAAGTTCATAGATGTTAGTCCAACATATGAGCTGTAGATATTCGTCCAACATACAGGCTGTAGATATTAGTATCTGGAGTCCATACTTCTCCACCTTTTCCGGTACGTTCACAAATATTCCATTTATTTGGACTTTATTGCACAGCGGAAATAATCTGAACATCTGACAGAATGTGGTCGAGGCCTGATGGGTTAAAGTTGTAATAGAGCGTAGATGTGAAAGCAATGATGATAATGCCGTTTGATAATATTATTGTTTCTTGACTCACAATCCGGAGGTCGCGGGTTCGAACCCGGCATGCGCAAATAAATTTTATTTGATTAATTTGTGTTATTTCACAATTAATTCTTTAAAAATAATATATAGTATATTTGCGGCATGTTCCAGAGTGGAAGATACTATCAGTATCGCCCTGGTGTAAGACCACCATTCAGAATTGAAACGTTGCTTGAAAATGGCTTTAGCCGTGTTTGGTGACCAGATCTGAATAGCCAGGTACTTCCCAACCTTCCTCTTCCCCACCTCCTTCCCCTCCCCACTACCTTCAGCCTTACAACATACCCCAACTGGGGATGCCAGCTATAGTCTCACTGGCTCCAGACGGGAGCAGTTGAGATTCTTGTGCGGTATTCACTGTAAAAAAAAAAAAAAAAATTGTAGCAGAAGTAGAACGGTAGGTATATCGTTTCTGCTTCCCATTATTTACATACCAGATTTTATTGTAATGTATCTCCGTACGAGTTGTGTGTAATATCTCTATCCATGTCAAATTTTCACCCAAGGCGTTGGCGTTACCTTCCATTCATTCCTCGATTATATAGCAATGTTATCCACACTTAGTTTCTAGTTCTACTTCTCGTGCAGTAGAATCGATATCGTCATATTCGACAATGGTCATAAATCCAGTTGGCAAACCAATTTATGTCAACAGAGAAACAAGCTTGTACCAGCTGCTATTAAATTCTACACATCGCGTGCAAGATCGAAAATTCTAACCCTAATGAAATAAGGTTTCCTTTTACCTGAGCGATTAGTTTCGATTGCGTCTGTGGTTCGAATCTGAATTGATATCGGTTGTTTCTTGAACGCAGCTTTTACGACTGATTTAATTAATGCGAATAAATATTGTCTTATTGACTTTTGATTTATTTTATACACTTAACTGCATGCGATTCCAATACTTTTTTATTTCTGAAATACACAAAATCGTAAGAATATGGTATCTCTCAGTGGTTATGTAAATTGATATTTTTGGGGTCCGCTTTAAGCAATAAAAACTAAAGAAATCTTTCATAAAACGTTCTTCTATTAACCACATTATATTCCACAGTATTATTTTATTGGCGAACATTATGCTTTATACCCTAGCAACAGTTTTCATTATCACCTACTATTATCTACAAAAATTAAATTGCTATGCAACGGAATACTGTGTCATTTTCTCTGCTGTTTTGTTGTTTTCTCTGACGAACAAGACTTCTCGGAAGATCTGGAGTTTCAAGTTACGAGTCAGTTTCAAGTCGGTTCGTCAGGTTAGGAGTCGTGTTTATTATCGTCGTATTTGCAATGAATATTTAACTGCATTTAACGTCCGTTCTAATAGATGCTGTGTTTATCTGCGGTAGAGGAACTAGTCGCTGACGGTGCCCACCTGTCTATCGGATATCATCGGCTATTTCCGTAACTGTTCGGGTATTAAAACCAAACTGGCAACAGTTGACTCTCTCAGATAGTACAGCTTTACTGACCTTTGTTGAGACATCTCAATACACATATAACTACCTACACCAATGACATCTGTTAAAAGACGTAGAAACTGCATACATATTCCTTGACATTATATTTTCCAAGGTTTTAATTTGTACATAAATACAATAAATATTTTATATAATAAATTTTCGCTCAGCAAACTACATAAATTAAGTCACCTATTTGCATAGTAGTGTATTAACTAGCAGTTAAAAACCCGCTCCGCAGGTTTTTGCTGCTAGGCCCTGCGGGCGGCTTTTAGTTCGGCTTCGTCCAGTTCGAGTGTAGGTTGTAGGTAACCATTTTATAAATCCGATAAAAACTGCCTCCAAAAATAGCCAGCCGAATCCACTGTGATCCAGTGACAGCTAGTCACCGAGTTAAAGTAACCGTGACAGACAGGCAATGACGTATTCTCTCCATATCCAGAAAGATACTTAAATTCCATGAATCCGTAATACTTATACCTAGGGAATAAACGTCCACATGCAAGCTGCTGACGGAAGTGACATCTTTTGGCATCTTTTGGCAGATTACTAGTACTTATACCTAGGGAATAAACGTCCACATGCGAGCTGCTGACGGAAGTGACATCTTTTGGCAGATTCTTGAATTAAAAACCGAATTACAACGGTAGCTTTGCTTAAAATGTCATGAACACCGATGTTATTTGTGGCGCGGCGCTTTCGGTGTGGCTTCAGACGTGCAGTGGAAGTCGGGTTCTGGAATTCAACCACACAGATGCAAGCGTATTAATACTGTTTGATCTGTCGAAAAAAATTGAATTAAAATTGAATGATAATAATCATTTACAAATCGTCTTCGCGAGCGTTCTCTCAATTTTTATTGCTGAAAACGGTCATTAGTGTTTGTAATTTAACAATAATGAATCGATTCGTATCTTTTTTTCGAGGCCATGTTTTGTTTACGTCAATGGTAAAAATGACGCCCGATACCCAATGTACAACATTATTTTATAAGAACTATTTTTAAGATCGCTTCTAAAAAGAATTCAACAAAAAAACGTTGAACCCAATTATTCTTACTTTCACACACGCTTGCCCGTAAAATAAACATGATTATCATACTCCTATATAGGACTTTTCACACTCTGTTGACTCAATGTTAGGTAATTTGACCGACCGTCACTCTTCCACGATTCCGTCTTTCTCTTTTTTATAATAATGTAATAATCATTCACGAAGTGTAATAATAATTCTAACCTAAAAGGGAAACTATTAAAGAATAAGTATCTTCGTATTGTTATGCAAACCTTTTCGTATTGACTCTCACTCTCTTTGTCGGCTAAATCTGCTGGACTTGCAGTAGAATAAAACAATATACATAACACATGCAATGCAGCAAAACTATTGTGAACCCTTTAACCGACTTTTATTGAGGTTTTACAATCAAATCGAATGTAATGTTAAAAACTGTACATAATTCAATATTCTAGTTAAGTAAGTGAAAATTTTATTTTCTTTTTTACTGGAATAAAAACATATGAAAAAAAAAAAAAATGTTCACGAAGTGTATTCTAATCCAAAGAGATCTAAACAACATATTTGTACTTTTAAGCAAACTACCACTGCTGGACCATTATAAGAACAAATTTCTGCAACATAATACTCTGAGTATCTCCTGGAAACCGTTGAAAATGTTATAAGACTCAGTGCAAAAACAAGCAGAAGTATAGAGTAGTTAGTTTTGTTAACAGTAGACTTCGCTTCCAAAAAAGAAAGTTTTTTACTCTCTCATACTAAATCAAATCCAAATTTTCCTCTGAAATCATACGATTTGTAAGTAGGTACTTCGTAATTATAAACCATACCATGATTTATGTAACTTTTTTTTTTAAATTTCAAATACGTAATTATTAAATTTTTCCATAAAACGTCTCCATGACAATTCTTTTTTCTAATAATCTTCAGGCAGAGAGGTACCATAATATCAAAAAAATGAAAATAATAAAGTCCAAATAAACACAACGTTTTTACATTATAAAAAATCTTTACTTAACCGTTAAAGCGGCTACCATCTTGGAACGGAAACGGAACATACAAACGATTTACAGATAGACGATATGCTAAACGGCCGAGTTAAAACAGGGCTTCGCTCCGCTCAGTCTACAATTTCTTCGTTTTGTTTCGCAAACGTTTTCATATTTCATACTCTCGTTCGCTTTGTCGGCTATATCGGCTGGATTTGCAATAGAACAACCACCTACTTCTGCAAACCCCTGAGAATCATTCAAAAGTTCAATTTATTTATAGTATGGTCCAGTCTCGTAATGAAACAAACTTCTATTCTGAACTGCTAGAACTTCAACCTTTGACTTTTATTAATATAGTTTCGCGTTTACATTCATATAAATACGAATTTCATGATAATTATTCGTTCCTTTGCACAACTATCGTGTTATCTCTGGCAGGCCCGTAATTTTTCAGTCTAGATGTTGCCTGTGGTCTGGTCTAGAATGTTAGAAATATCAGATCGTGCTCTTTCAGGTGTTTCGCCTTTCAAATTCCTCCTAGCTTGTTTATTATCAAAGGACTTGTTATCCCACAGCCGTTTTGACAGGTGGACCTTTATATTTCGACACGGTTTTGTCATGAGTCATGAGCAAGAGGCATCGTTAGCTAGTATTTAAATCTTGCTTGGGAGAATTTCGTGTATCTAGTAGATCATTAATTTTATTGTTACTTTGAATCCTGTTCACACGGGGATCTTCCTTTGTTATTACTACAGGAATTATTACATTACTACTCCTACATAATTTATGGATGGTATTAAAAAGAGTCTAAAGTATGATTTATTATAATTGTGTACCATTTTATTTACAGTCACTGCACTCTGTGGTGTAATCACAATTAAGAAAAATCCAGCATTTGGTGAACACATTAGATTTTATCGTAAGTTTTGGATCTTTTGACTTCACAAAGTAATTTTAATCGAATCTTACCATCTGAATCCTAAAGTTTTGGTTATAATACTCGTCACCGGAATGAGAATGTAGTAGATTTTTTACCCAAACTGGACTTTGACAAATCTTTGAATTTCACGAAATAATTTTTATTGAATGCTGTTGCTTTCACTCCGGAGAGTTTATTGTACTGTCCTTCTAGGTAAAAGAGTACACAAAATTTCTTAAAAAAGTTAATTTAAGAAAATTTGTTATTTTTTAATGTTTTCGTTTTTCGGAGAATATTTTTATCAGTAGTATGCATAGATTTATTAGAAAGTATGCGGAATAAATTTTTAAAACATTTACGTACTAAATACAATAAAGCTGCAAATAATATGTTAATTTTAGAAAAAGACGTACATTGTCAGATCTATTATTTCTACATAATCTGCTAAATAACAAATAGATATCGTGAATTGCTATCAATTGTTCAAATGTTCCAACGAGGCGTACCAAGCACACTAAGCTTCTACATATAGAAGCCAACAACACTAATGCAGCAAAAAACTTACCAATTGCTCTACGTCTCGAAAAATTACTACACCTTTTACACTTCATCATTTTCCTTGATTCCTTGCTAATTTATTAAATTTCTTAGCGTGATATAAATCATTTTGATACTACTTAATAATATTATTATTATTATTAATAATAATAGCCTTTTTTCAGACAGTAAGTTACATTACATTATTTATAACACTTATCATGCATCGACTCCCTGTCTGTATGTCACTAGTTGACAAAGGCCTCCTCCAATTGTCGCCATTTCTCTCTATCATTAGCTACTCTTGTCCATGTACCACCTGCTATGGCTTTGATGTCGTCAACCCACCGTCTAAATGGTCTACCTCGTTTTCTCTTCTTGTCACTTGTGAACCAATTCATGATAATTTTTGACCATTTTTCACTTCCTCTGATTGTATGGCCTGACCACTTCCACTTTAGCTTTTTTATTGTTTTTATACTACTTACTAACACTTAATTTTTAATTAAACTTATATTAACAGTCGATTACAATTCGTGAGCATACAATTCTTGATTTCACAATTTCTCTTTATCTGTCCACCCGCTTACTTCCTTTTTATCGTTATTACTCAAACATTCATTAGTTAAGTTTTAAGAACTGTTCTCATCTCAAGCGAAATTATTTACTGATATTCCATGGATTTGCATAAGAGGTACAATAATCATGTAATAATTAAAATTAATATACCTTATCGCTTGTAACATACTGTAACAGGGTGGCCACAGACCTGGAATACCTGGAAAACCTGGAATTATCAGGGAATTTTACCGAACCTGGAATTATCAGGGAAATGTCAGGGAATTTCGAAAAAATTTTATAATATCAGGGAATTCCAAAAATAAAACTATATTCGTTATTTTGCGATTTGTGAAATCCCAAAGTTGTGTTTTATTACTTTTACTTGCGACTTGTGTAACAAAAGATATGCCGACAAAGACAAACTAGATAGGTATTTTTTTATTATTATTTTTATTAATTCCCTTGCAACACAATCATGTCATCTAGTTGATGTGTATGTGTGTGTTTAGGTATTTTAACATTTAAATTAAGGTTTTTAGTATTTATAAAATTACATTGCATCACTATTTATACCATAGCTTCGTGTAAATACATAATAAACCTCTTTCTAAACTTTAGTCGAATGCTTATGGTTCAGATATGGTTTCTTCTTTTCTTTTCTTCTACCCAAAGGGTATATTATTTTAATTATTAATATTCTAAATCTAAACTGTTCCCTAGTATTGTTGCTCGTTTCGTGTGATTTTTTTTTGTCTCTCCTCTAATGTTAATGTTTTTTTTGTTTATTTTTCTATTTTCCTCTGGTCTTTTCATTTCTTCACAAATTGTCTTCAGGCGAAATATCATAAATTTGTAACAAGTGTATTTTGTGTTATATAGATTATTGTAATGCAAAGAAATAATTTATGCTATAGATGACGGAATTCCCTTTTTGCACTTTTTAAAAACACCCCCCCCCCCCCCCGGTGACCAAAAACCTAAGCCCCCCGCCGCTCATTTGTACCAAGCGTGGTATTTTGAAGACCCCCCCCCCCTCCTGAACAGGTCACGTAATATGGGTACGTTCCCTTATATCAAATTAAACTTATCATGGAAAAATGTAGAAACTGCCCTGGAAAACCTGGAATTATCAGGGAATTTTGAAATCAGTTTTTGTAAGTCTTATTAAACAAATAAATAATAAAAATAAGTCAAATCCTATTCACGTCCTGTATTTATTGTGAAACATAGCATCGGTAAGAATACAGGAAATTGATCTTTCTGCAAGGTAACAAACCAATTATGCTTTCTTTCTGAAATTATACCGGTTCAAAACAATAACATGTTTTAAAAAAAGATCGCATATTTTTATGAGTCATGGAATTCCTTTCCATACAAGAAATCTTATACGAGCTTCTCACTGGAGTAACAATTGAACATAGTTACGCAGAAACCAGCCAGTCAGCTATTTTGACAAAAATAAGATGTGGTTGTCATCCGTCGAAATAAGATCAATTCTATGCTCTACTAAAACAAGCCAGACTCCTTCCATACAAAACATCCTTCCGAAATATTTTTTGATCGCGAAAGAATCATTTAAAATGTGCGGAAAGCCCACACGGTACTCAAAACACTTTAACAGAAAATAGCCAAAGTCAACTGGTCGATTTTAGCAAAATATCTAGCATTCGAGCCATGACATTTACCCAATCAGCAGAAAACGTTCACGGCGCATAATTAAACACATTATAGTATTTTTGGTAGGTCCGAATATTTTCTGTTCATACATTTCGCGTAGTAAGGTCAGACAGGAGATTTGCCTTACATTCACTACAGATACAACCAAACTTGAAAAACCACCAATATCTCTAAAAATCTACATGTAAATCCACTTTAAAGTCATAAGGAATTGGAATCTATATATTTCTAGCTGGTTCCCGGCATGCGTTGCATTCCCATATTCAAATAAACACATTGTTTCTCCCCGAGTCACTTTTCCCGTGTGTCCCCGTTCCTCTCCCACGTCCCCTTCCAAGCTAGCTTTATAAATTACTGGCTGACCCGGCAACGCGTTGCTGTGGCTAACCAAACACAACGCCATCTACTGGATTTTTACTCAACCTTTATAACCACCGCCATCTGTTAATTTGCGTACAAATCAAATCCACATCGCCCGCTTGCCAAGACATTCTGCTTTATATATTACTAGCAGACCCGGCCACACGTTGCTGTGGCTAACGAAACCTTTGTAACCAACGCTATCTGTTAAATCAAATCCACACAGCCCGTTTGTCAGCCCGTTGCCCTCTACCCACTGCCCGCTCCGCTTGGCCAGATATATTATGTATTTCAACCTATTTACATAAAACATTGACAAATTATATACTTAAAAACCTACTTCATTAATCACTCTATCTATTGGCGAAAACCGCATGAAAATCCGTTGTTTAGTTTAAAAGATCTAAGTGCACATACAGCGTGAGCGACTTCATTTTGTTTCAACCAATTTACTCAAAACCTTGACAAATTATACCTCAATCATCCCCATGAATCACTCTATCTATTGGTAAAAACTGCACGAAAATCCGTTCAGTAGTTTTTGAGTTTATCGCGAACAGACAAACACGGCGGAGGACTTTAATTTATAATATGTAGATATAGCCTATATGTTTTTCTGATGTATGAGCTATATTAATGTAAAGTTTTATTAAAATCCATTCAGTAGTTTTTGAGTTTATCGCGAACAGACAAACACGGCGGAGGACTTTAATTTATAATATGTACATATAGCCTATATGTTATTCTGATGTATGAGCTATATTAATGTAAAGTTTTATTAAAATCCATTCAGTAGTTTTTGAGTTTATCGCGAACAGACAAACACGGCGGAGGACTTTAATTTATAATATGTAGATATAGCCTATATGTTATTCTGATGTATGAGCTATATTAATGTAAAGTTTTATTAAAATCCATTCAGTAGTTTTTGAGTTTATCGCGAACAGACAAACACGGCGGAGGACTTTAATTTATAATATGTAGATATAGCCTATATGTTATTCTGATGTATGAGCTATATTAATGTAAAGTTTTATTAAAATCCATTCAGTAGTTTTTGAGTTTATCGCGAACAGACAAACACGGCGGAGGACTTTAATTTATAACTAGGTTTTGCCCGTTGCAGAAGCAACTGACGGGTTTAAACACTATGCGATTTGACGTGTGAACGTGGATGAAGCGAGGAAGAGTGTGTGTTAAATTAAATATATGAAGAAACCTGAGGTTACAGTGACCTTGCAACGCATGCCGGGTACCCGTTGTATATAATGTTATGTAGTGCAGCGCTTGCATTAAAATGTAATTTCCCAGGAATTGGAATGGAACCATTACAGTTAAGTTGACCCCGAGGTTACAGTGACCTTGCAACGCATGCCGAGTAACCGTTGTATATTATGTTATAAATTGCAGGCGCTTGCATTAAAATTTTATTTCCCGGGAATCGGGATGAAACCATTACAGTAAAGTTGACCCCTAGGTTACAGTGACCTTGCAACGCATACCGGGTACCCGCTGTATATAATGTTATATAGTGCAGGCGCTTGCTTTAAAATGTTATTTCCCGGGAATTGGGATGGAACCATTACAGTTAAGTTGACCCCGAGGTTACAGTGACCTTGCAACGCATGCCGTGTACCCGTTGTATATTATGTTATAAATTGCAGGCGCTTGCATTAAAATTTTATTTCCCGGGAATTGGGATGAAACCATTACAGTAAAGTTGACCCCTAGGTTACAGTGACCTTGCAACGCATGCCGGGTACCCGTTGTATATAATGTTATATAGTGCAGGCGCTTGCATTATAATGTAGTTTCCGGGGACTTGGGATGGAACCATTAGAGTTTAGTTGACCCTGAGGTTAAAGTGGCCTTGCAACGCATGCCGGGTACCCGTAGTATATAATGTTACATAGTGCAGGCGCTTGCATTAAATGTAGTTTCCCAGGACTTCGGATGGAAACATTACAGTTTTATTGACCCCGAGGTTAAAGCGGCCTTGCAACGCATGCCGGGTACCCGTTGTATATAATTTTATAAAGTGCATAATTTTATAATGTTGTTTCCCGGGACTTGGTAGGGAACCATTACGGTTTAGTTGACCCCGAAGTTAAAGTGGCCTCGCAACGCATGCCGGGTACCGCAGTTTAGCAGTGCAAAATTTCATTATGCCGGAGCTCACTATTGTAGTTGTATTGTATTTCATTTTGCAAGTGTAAGTACTAAGTAGGTACTTTGTTGTAATATTTCACCAAAACGACGCCATTATGCTGTTGAGCATAAAATAATTTTCACTACAAATAAATTCATTCAATATCATGTTTTGATTTTTAAATGAAAAAAGTCCCCGCAAGTAAGTACCTACCTAGAACACGCGTAATGTATAACGGGTTAAAAAATTATGCGATTTGCGTGTGAACGTGGATGAAGCGAGGAGGAGTGTGTGTTAAATTAAATATATGAAGAAACCTGAGGTTACAGTGACCTTGCAACGCATGCCGGGTACCCGTTGTATATAATGTTATGTAGTGCAGCGCTTGCATTAAAATGTAATTTCCCAGGAATTGGAATGGAACCATTACAGTTAAGTTGACCCCGAGGTTACAGTGACCTTGCAACGCATGCCGAGTAACCGTTGTATATTATGTTATAAATTGCAGGCGCTTGCATTAAAATTTTATTTCCCGGGAGTCGGGATGAAACCATTACAGTAAAGTTGACCCCTAGGTTACAGTGACCTTGCAACGCATACCGGGTACCCGTTGTATATAATGTTATATAGTGCAGGCGCTTGCTTTAAAATGTTATTTCCCGGGAATTGGGATGGAACCATTACAGTTAAGTTGACACCGAGGTTACAGTGACCTTGCAACGCATGCCGTGTAACCGTTGTATATTATGTTATAAATTGCAGGCGCTTGCATTAAAATTTTATTTCCCGGGAATCGGGATGAAACCATTACAGTAAAGTTGACCCCTAGGTTACAGTGACCTTGCAACGCATGCCGGGTACCCGTTGTATATAATGTTATATAGTGCAGGCGCTTGCATTATAATGTAGTTTCCGGGGACTTGGGATGGAACCATTAGAGTTTAGTTGACCCTGAGGTTAAAGTGGCCTTGCAACGCATGCCGGGTACCCGTAGTATATAATGTTACATATTGCAGGCGCTTGCATTATAATGTAGTTTCCCAGGACTTCGGATGGAAACATTACAGTTTTATTGACCCCGAGGTTAAAGCGGCCTTGCAACGAATGCCGGGTACCCGTTGTATATAATTTTATAAAGTGCATAATTTTATAATGTTGTTTCCCGGGACTTGGTAGGGAACCATTACGGTTTAGTTGACCCCGAAGTTAAAGTGGCCTCGCAACGCATGCCGGGTACCGCAGTTTAGCAGTGCAAAATTTCATTATGCCGGAGCTCACTATTGTAGTTGTATTGTATTTCATTTTGCAAGTGTAAGTACTAAGTAGGTACTTTGTTGTAATATTTCACCAAAACGACGCCATTATGCTGTTGAGCATAAAATAATTTTCACTACAAATAAATTCATTCAATATCATGTTTTGATTTTTAAATGAAAAAAGTCCCCGCAAGTAAGTACCTACCTAGAACACGCGTAATGTATATATATATACAATGTTCAAATAGAACACACTTAAAAATAAAAAAAATAATTAATAAAAAAAATTGACAATTCTTTAAATTTTTCTAGTAAATTTTCAGTTCTATAAAGTTCCGTTCGAGTTCTGTAATTATTTCAGTTTTGTGATGTAACTGGTCTGTAATGATAAAACAATAGAATTTGAGTAGAACCATCACAGAACGTGAAAATTAACTTTAAAAAAGTTCAATTATTCTGTATCATGGAAACAACTTTACCTTAGTATTTATTGCATTAAAACCTAATTCGTTGTGTAGGTACCCATTCAGGTAGGTACCTGCGCATTTCCTTAGATTCCGGCAATCTTAGCTTTTTTCATCATATTTGCAATACTACCGAAATAAGTAGGTACCTACCCCGAATGAAAAACGTGTTAATTTGACTGGCCAGCAAATATTTAAACTTCCGATGGAATCTGTGAGCGCGTTTTTTGATGATTTTTTTTCGGAAAATTTCGAGTTTTGTCAGCATCTCCTGACGTATTTTATATGAGAATCATATGTTTTATTGGTGTTAAAAGTTGCGGAATCTGTCCGGCTATCGTATTTTCAAAAAACATCTAGCCCGGAATCGGTTTTTCGGCGGTAATGTCGTTTTCCGAAAAACAACGACCGAAACCGCCGAGAGTTCCGTTTTGTTAGGCTAAAAATTTGACATCTGAGATCCTGACCTATGTCAATTATAGCATTTTCCTTTGTGAAATTAGCGGGATTTTTCCTAAATTTTTTTTTTCAAACGCCGTCTGTCGGCGGGAAATATAATCGAGTGATTCGAGTAGAGCTTCTAGTTTTCGCCGCCGATTCGTATCGGAGAATAAATCCCTGTATATATTTCATTTTGTCGAAAAAAAATTTCTCCCAGCTTCCTTATTACGATTTGCTTCAACCGAAAGTGACCCGTGAGGTTTCACCCACCCGAGGGGCAAAGTGGTAGCTTTTCCCCTCAAATCGAAAGTGAGTTTTTTCGACCAATGGCGTGAGCGGAAAAAGTGAGTTTTTTCGACCAATGGCGTGAGCGGAAAAAGTGAGCTTTCCCTGACCTATCCCAAAACCAAACAATACTATATATACTAGGTTTTGCCCGTTGCAGCGGCAACTAACGGGTTAAAACATTATGCGATTTGACGTGTGAACGTGGATGAAGCGAGGAGCGGGTGTGTGTTAAATTAAATATATGAAGAAACCTGAGGTTACAGTGACCTTGCAACGCATGCCGGGTACCCGTACCCGTTGTGTATAATGTTATGTAGTGCAGCGCTTGCATTAAAATGTAATTTCCCAGGAATTGGAATGGAACCATTACAGTTAAGTTGACCCCGAGGTTACAGTGACCTTGCAACGCATGCCATGTACCCGTTGTATATTATGTTATAAATTGCAGGCGCTTGCATTAAAATTTTATTTCCGGGGAATTGGGATGGAACCATTACAGTAAAGTTGACCCCGAGGTTACAGTGACCTTGCAACGCATGCCAGGTACCCGTTGTATATAAGATTCTCCCAGCCAGATTCTCCCAACCTTTCGCTTTGCACCGCAGTGTGAGGAATAGATTCATACGTCCGTTACTCCTGGCCACACTGACCCCCAGATTCCTACCCACCCCTCATACCCTTTTCCTTCCCATATTTTCTTCTCCTTCCTTTCCCTTAAAAAACCCTCCGCACAGCATCCTCAAAGATGACATAGGCCCTTAGGGAAATTGTTTTCCTCGGTTCCTCCTGCGTGGTTGTTAAAAAAAAAACTTCCATTTTTGTTAAGTTGACCCCGAGGTTACAGTGACCTTGCAACGCATGCCATGTACCCGTTGTATATTATGTTATAAATTGCAGGCGCTTGCATTAAAATTTTATTTCCGGGGAATTGGGATGGAACCATTACAGTAAAGTTGACCCCGAGGTTACAGTGACCTTGCAACGCATGCCGGGTACCCGTTGTGTATAATGTTATGTAGTGCAGCGCTTGCATTAAAATGTAATTTCCCAGGAATTGGAATGGAACCATTACAGTTAAGTTGACCCCGAGGTTACATTGACCTTGCAACGCATGCCGAGTAACCGTTGTATATCATGTTATATATTGCAGGCACTTGCTTTAAAATGTTATTTCCCGGGAATTGGGATGGAACCATTACAGTTAAGTTGACCCCGAGGTTACAGTGACCTTGCAACGCATGCCGTGTACCCGTTGTATATTATGTTATAAATTGCAGGCGCTTGCATTAAAATTTTATTTCCCGGGAATTGGGATGGAACCATTACAGTAAAGTTGACCCCGAGGTTACAGTGACCTTGCAACGCATGCCAGGTACCCGTTGTATATAAAATTCTCCCAGCCAGATTCTCGCAACCCTTCGCTTTGCACCGCAGTGTGAGGAATAGATTCATACGTCCGTTACTCCTGGCCACACTGACCCCCAGATTCCTACCCACCCCTCATACCCTTTTCCTTCCCATATTTTCTTCTCCTTCCTTTCCCTTAAAAAACCCTCCGCACAGCATCCTCAAAGATGACATAGGCCCTTAGGGAAATTGTTTTCCTCGGTGCCTCCTGTATGGAGCTAATGTAAAAAAAAAAGTTTAGCAATTCATAATTTCATGATGCCAGAGCTCAATATTGTATATAGAAACCAATTAATGGTTGCCGGGGTGGCGATTCCAATTCCACGTTGAATGATTATCAAATGCAAAATACAAAAAAAGGGCTATGTAAATTTCATATTTTTGGAAAAAATGATCCCATTCAACTTCTAGTAATTTCATCACATATTTACAAAAAAAAAAATACACAATATCATCAGAAGATTCTGAGTCGTTATGTGCAGTAGCCTACTCAGATTCTGAGTAGGTACCCACACATCTGTAAAAAAAAGTAATTAAAAATTTATAAAATTTAGTATATCCGAATGTAAATGAAGCAATCTACGCTTTTTTCCGATGCGTAAAACAAAAACTTTAGCATTTCATTTGGACAGAAAATAAGATAAAAGTTCTCTCATACCTAGTACCTACCTACTAACACACAATATATCCGTGTTCCTAGTTACCTACGTATTTTTACAAAGCAAATAATTGCACCAACCAATTACACATGTAATGTAATTTTAGTTAAATGTACAGAATAAATAGTTCCAATACACGTAGGTACTGAAGCATTTTTGAAAATGCCATCTTTGATTACTTCCTTTTATTTTATATCATAATTTTAAAGTAAATAAGTTCCTACTCATAGTGAATATTGTCATTTGAATTAATAAGCAATAACATCTCTATGCGGCCACTCTGATTGGACATCGGAATAGAATTCCAATCTCTCTCCTGATTGGCTGAAAGCTAAAAAAGATAGGGTCCGCCAATATTTCCTTACTCATTTTTAACAAACACAATTTGATGAACAAAAATTTTTTTTTTTTTAAATCGACCCTTTGATTTTATTTTTTGAAAATATCATCTATCAAGTGTCCACCTTTCAAATTTAGCCACGCCAATACTATTTTCGTAATAAATAGTTATTCAGAACGAAAAATGTATTGAAATTTAAAAAAAAACTACGTATCTCATTTTGAAAAAAAATTATACGCTGCGAAAATCTTTGTCGCAACGGCCCGACTCCATTTTCTAAAAACAAAAAAAAATAAGAAAACATTATTAATACTATTACAAATTTAATCAATATATTTCCAACGGTATTTTTTTTACCACCCTGCACTTACATTCGTAAACTGGCACGCAACGAAAATCGGCATTATTTTAGTGAGAACGCATTAAGTACCTACCAATCCTGTAATAAATAACATTCTATGGCGCCTTTATTTTCTTGATATTTTGACCATCTTGAGTGATTGAGTGATTTAAATGAAAGAACATTCTTCATAAGCCGGTAGGTACCTACCTCTAACATACCGGGAAAAATAATATTGGTGTAGGTAGGTACCTACGCTTATTCTCAATAAATACTTGGCGAATTTGCAATAATTCAATGGAACGGTAGGTACCTATCGCGTTATAAATTGTGTTTTTTTAAATTTTCATATGGCCAGCGATTTTTACACTCTCGAAGAATTTACGAACACGTTTTTGACATGAAAATGTGTAATATTTGGCAGCATCTCCTGACATATTTTATATGAGAATCATATTTATTATTGTTATTAAAAGTTGCGGAATCTTTCCGGCTATCGTATTTTTAAAAAACATCTAGCCCGGAATCGGTTTTTCGGCGGCAATGTCGTTTTCCGAAAAACAACGACCCAAACCGCCGAGAGTTCCGTTTTGTTAGGCTAAAACTTTGACATCTGAGATCCTGACCTATGTCAAGTCAATAGTCCTAGCATTTTCCTTTGTGAAATAAGCGGGTTTTTTCGTCATTTTTTTTTTTCAAACGCCATCTGTCGGCGGGAAATACAACCGAGCCGGATCGAGTGATTCGAGTAGAGCTTCTAGTTTTCGCCGCCGATTCGTATAGGAGAATAAATCCCTGTATATATTTCATTTTGTCGAAAAAAATATACTCCCAGCTTCTTGTCTGAATTTGCTTCAACCGAAAGTGAACCTTAAGGTGGGTGAAACGTAAAGGGCAGAGTGGTCGTTTTTCGCATCAAGGAAAAAGTGCGCGGTCGATAAACTGTGTATTAATATATATAGGTTTTGCCCGTTGCAGAAGCAACTGACGGGTTAAGACACTATGCGATTTGACGTGTGAACGTGGATGAAGCGAGGAGGAATGTGTGTTAAATTAAATATATGAAGAAACCTGAGTTCACAGTGGCCTTGCAACGCATGCCGGGTACCCGTTGTATATAATGTTATGTAGTGCAGCGCTTGCATTAAAATGTAATTTCCCAGGAATTGGAATGGAACCATTACAGTTAAGTTGATCCCGAGGTTACAGTGACCTTGCAACGCATGCCGAGTAACCGTTGTATATCATGTTATATATTGCAGGCACTTGCTTTAAAATATTATTTCCCGGGAATTGGGATGGAACCATTACAGTTAAGTTGACCCCGAGGTTACAGTGACCTTGCAACGCATGCCGTGTACCCGTTGTATATTATGTTATAAATTGCAGGCGCTTGCATTAAAATTTTATTTCCCGGGAATCGGGATGAAACCATTACAGTAAAGTTGACCCCTAGGTTAAAGTCGCCTTGCAACGCATACCGGGTACCCGTTGTATATAATTTTATATAGTGCAGGTGCTTGCATTATAATGTAGTTTCCCGGTACTTGGGATGGAACCATTATAATTAAGTTGACCCCGAGGTTACAGTGACCTTGCAACGCATGCCGGGTACCCGTTGTATATACTGTTATATAGTGCAGGCGCTTGCATTATAATGTAGTTTCCCAGGACTTCGGATGGAAACATTACAGTTTTATTGACCCCGAGGTTAAAGCGGCCTTGCAACGCATGCCGGGTACCCGTTGTATATAATTTTATAAAGTGCATAATTTTATAATGTTGTTTCCCGGGACTTGGTAGGGAACCATTACGGTTTAGTTGACCCCGAAGTTAAAGTGGCCTCGCAACGCATGCCGGGTACCCGCTGTATATAATTAATTTATTTACGCACAAATAGTCCATTAACAATAACAATCGGTTGCACGGTTTAGCAGTGCAAAATTTCATTATGCCGGAGCTCACTATTGTAGTTGTATTGTATTTCATTTTGCAAGTGTAAGTACTAAGTAGGTACTTTGTTGTAATATTTCACCAAAACGACGTCATTATGCTGTTGAGCATAAAATAATTTTCACTATAAATAAATTCATTCAATATCATGTTTTGATTTTTAAATGAAAAAAGTCCCTGGAAGTAAGTACCTGCCTAGAACACGCGTAATTATTTTTTTTATTTAACAATGTCCAAATAGAACACACTTAAAAATAAAATAAAATAATTAATAAAAAAAATTGACAATTCTTTAAATTTTTCTAGTAAATTTTCAGTTCTATAAAGTTCCGTTCGAGTTCTGTAATTATTTCAGTTTTGTGATGTAACTGGTCTGTAATGATAAAACAATAGAATTTGAGTAGAACCATCACAGAACGTGAAAATTAACTTAAAAAAAGTTCAATTATTCTGTATCATCGAAACAACCTTACCTTAGTATTTATTGCATTAAAACCTAATTCGTTGTGTAGGTACCCATTCAGGTAGGTACCTGCGCATTTCCTTAGATTCCGGCAATCTTAGCTTTTTTCATCATATTTGCAATACTACCGAAATAAGTAGGTACCTACCCCGAATGAAAAACGTATTAATTTGAACTGGCCAGGAATATTTAAACTTCCGATGGAATCTGTGAGCACGTATTTTGATGATTTTTTTTCGGAAAATTTCGAGTTTTGTCAGCATCTCCTGACGTATTTTATATGAGAATCATATGTTTTATTGGTGTTAAAAGTTGCGGAATCTATCCGGCTATCGTATTTTCAAAAAACATCTAGCCCAGAATCGGTTTTTCGGCGGTAATGTCGTTTTCCGAAAAACAACGACCGAAACCGCCGAGAGTTCCGTTTTGTTAGGCTAAAAATTTGACATCTAAGATTTTGACCATAGACCTAGCATTTTCCTTTGAGGAAAATGCTAAGTCTTTTTTTGTCATTTTTTTTTTGAAACGCTATCTGTCGGCGGGAAATACAACCGAGCCGAATCGAGTGATTCGAGTAGAGCTTCTAGTTTTCGCCGCCGATTCGTATCGGAGAATAAATCCCTGTATATATTTCATTTTGTCGAAAAAAAAGTGCTTACAGTTTTCATTCCCAATTTGCTTCAACCGAAAGTGAACCTTGAGGTGGGTGAAACGCAAAGGGCGTACTGGTCGTTTTTGCGTCAACAAAAAAGTGCGCGGAAAAAGACCTTTCCCAAAACCAAGCATTAATATATATACTAGGTTTTGCCCGTTGCAGAAGCAACTGACGGGTTTAAACACTATGCGATTTGACGTGTGAACGTGGATGAAGCGAGGAAGAGTGTGTGTTAAATTAAATATATGAAGAAACCTGAGGTTACAGTGACCTTGCAACGCATGCCGGGTACCCGTTGTATATAATGTTATGTAGTGCAGCGCTTGCATTAAAATGTAATTTCCCAGGAATTGGAATGGAACCATTACAGTTAAGTTGACCCCGAGGTTACAATGACCTTGCAACGCATGTCGAGTAACCGTTGTATATTATGTTAAAAATTGCAGGCGCTTGCATTAAAATTTTATTTCCCGGGAATCGGGATGAAACCATTACAGTAAAGTTGACCCCTAGGTTACAGTGACCTTGCAACGCATGCCGGGTACCCGTTGTATATAATGTTATATAGTGCAGGCGCTTGCATTATAATGTAGTTTCCGGGGACTTGGGATGGAACCATTAGAGTTTAGTTGACCCTGAGGTTAAAGTGGCCTTGCAACGCATGCCGGGTACCCGTAGTATATAATGTTACATAGTGCAGGCGCTTGCATTATAATGTAGTTTCCCAGGACTTCGGATGGAAACATTACAGTTTTATTGACCCCGAGGTTAAAGCGGCCTTGCAACGCATGCCGGGTACCCGTTGTATATAATTTTATAAAGTGCATAATTTTATAATGTTGTTTCCCGGGACTTGGTAGGGAACCATTACGGTTTAGTTGACCCCGAAGTTAAAGTGGCCTCGCAACGCATGCCGGGTACCCGATGTATATAATAATTTATTTACGCACAAATAGTCCATTAACAATAACAATCGGTTGCACGGTTTAGCAGTGCAAAATTTCATTATGCCGGAGCTCACTATTGTAGTTGTATTGTATTTCATTTTGCAAGTGTAAGTACTAAGTAGGTACTTTGTTGTAATATTTCACCAAAACGACGCCATTATGCTGTTGAGCATAAAATAATTTTCACTACAAATAAATTCATTCAATATCATGTTTTGATTTTTAAATGAAAAAAGTCCCCGCAAGTAAGTACCTACCTAGAACACGCGTAATGTATATATATATATATACAATGTTCAAATAGAACACACTTAAAAACAAAAAAAAATAATTAATAAAAAAAATTGACAATTCTTTAAATTTTTCTAGTAAATTTTCAGTTCTATAAAGTTCCGTTCGAGTTCTGTAATTATTTCAGTTTTGTGATGTAACTGGTCTGTAATGATAAAACAATAGAATTTGAGTAGAACCATCACAGAACGTGTAAAAAAAGTTCAATTATTCTGTATCATCGAAACAACCATACCTTAGTATTTATTGCATTAAAACCTAATTCGTTGTGTAGGTACCCATTCAGGTAGGTACCTGCGCATTTCCTTAGATTCCGGCAATCTTAGCTTTTTTCATCATATTTGCAATACTACCGAAATAAGTAGGTACCTACCCCGAATGAAAAACGTGTTAATTTGAACTGGCCAGCAAATATTTAAACTTCCGATGGAATCTGTGAGCGCGTATTTTGATGATTTTTTTTCGGAAAATTTCGAGTTTTGTCAGCATCTCCTGACGTATTTTATATGAGAATCATATGTTTTATTGGTGTTAAAAGTTGCGGAATCTATCCGGCTATCGTATTTTCAAAAAACATCTAGCCCGGAATCGGTTTTTCGGCGGTAATGTCGTTTTCCGAAAAACAACGACCGAAACCGCCGAGAGTTCCGTTTTGTTAGGCTAAAACTTTGACATTTGAGATCTGCGTCAACGGTCCTATCATTTTCCTTTGTGAAATTAAGGGGTTTTTTCGTCATTTTTTTTTTTACCAACGCCATCTGTCGGCGGGAAATATGACCGAGCCGAATCGAGTGATTCGAGCAGAGCTTCTAGTTTTCGCCGCCGATTCGTATCGGAGAATAAACCCCTGTATATATTTTATTTTGTCATTAAAAATTTGCTTACAGTTTTCATTCCCAATTTGCTTCAACCGAAACTGAACCTTAAGGTGGGTGAAACGCAAAGGGCGTACTGGTCGTTTTTGCGCCGACAAAAAAGTGAGTGAGTTTTCCCAAAACTAAACATTAATATATATACTAGCTGGGCCCGTTGCAGAAGCAACTAACGGGTTAAAACACTATGCGATATGACATGTGAATGCGGACAAAGCGAGCAGGAGTGTGTGTTAAATTACATATATGAAGAAAAAACGATGTCTGAATGCGGATGGAGCGAGGAGTGAGCACCTACAAAGGGAACAGGTAGTCGACGCCCCCTCCAAAGTTTCATCGCAATAGGATGAACCGTTTAGCAATGCATAATTTCATGATTCCAGAGCTCACTATTTTATACAGAATGAATTGACTGGATGCGCACATCAAACCCCAAAATTTTCATCGCAATCGGATGAACCGTTTAACAATGCATAATTTCTTGATGCCAAAGCTCACTATTTGGTGCAGAAATAATCGACTCGATGCGCACATCAAATCTCAAAAGTTTCATCGCAATCGGATGAACGGTTTAGCAATGCATATTTTCATGATGCTGGAGCTCAGTATTTTATACAGAAAGAATCGAATAGATGCCCAAATCAAATCCCAAAAGCTTCATCGCAATCGGATGAACGGTTTAGCAATGCATAATTTCATGATGCCAGAGCTCACTATTTTATACAAAATGAATCGACTGGATGCTCACATCAAATCCTAAAAGTTTCATCGCAATCGGATGAACGGTTTAGCAATGCATAATTTCATGATGCCAGAGCTCAATATTGTATACAAAAACCATCGCGGGCATGCATACATCAAATCCCCAAAGTTTCATCGCAATCGGATGAACGGTTTACCAATGCATAATTTCATGATGCCGGAGCTCACTATTTTATACAGAATGAATTGTCTGGATGCGCACATCAAACCCCAAAATTTTCATCGCAATCGGATGAACCGTTTAACAATGCATAATTTCTTGATGCCAAAGCTCACTATTTGGTGCAGAAATAATCGACTCGATGCGCACATCAAATCTCAAAAGTTTCATCGCAATCGGATGAACGGTTTAGCAATGCATATTTTCATGATGCTGGAGCTCACTATTTTATACAGAAAGAATCGAATAGATGCCCAAATCAAATCCCAAAAGTTTCATCGCAATCGGATGAACGGTTTAGCAATGCATAATTTCATGATGCCAGAGCTCACTATTTTATACAGAATGAATCGACTGGATGCTCACATCAAATCCTAAAAGTTTCATCGCAATCGGATGAACGGTTTAGCAATGCATAATTTCATGATGCCAGAGCTCAATATTGTATACAAAAACCATCGCGGGCATGCATACATCAAATCCCCAAAGTTTTATCGCAATCGGATGAACGGTTTACCAATGCATAATTTCATGATGCCGGAGCTCACTATTTTATACAGAATGAATCGAATGGATGCGCAAATCAAATCTCAAAAGTTTCATCGCAATCGGATGAACGGTTTAGCAATGCATAATTTCATGATGCCAGAGCTCACTATTTTATACAGAATGAATCGACTGGATGCTCACATCAAATCCTAAAAGTTTCATCGCAATCGGTTGAACGGTTTAGCAATGCATAATTGCATGATGCCAGAGCTCACTATTGTATACAAAAACCATCGCCGGCATGCATACATGAAATCCCCAAAGTTTCATCACAATCGGATAAACGGTTTAGCAATTCATAATTTCATGGTGCCAGAGCCCAACAGTACCTACTTTGATACAAACCCTGTCCTGATAATAACGAACAAAACAAAAAAAAAGAATTATCCAATTAGGTGCAGTCGTTCGGAAGTTCGTTGAAGTTCGTTTCGGAAGTTCGTTGCGCGTACATACATTTCAGAGATTCATTTTTAAACAAATTTCATAATGCCAGAGCTCACCAGTAATTTTATACAAACCTTATCCTAACAATAACGAACACAACAAAAAAAAAATTATCCAATTAGGTGCAGTCGTTCGGAAGCTATGCGCGTACTTACATTTCGGCGAATCATTTTTAAACAAATTTCATAATGCCAGTGCTCACCAGTTATTTTATAAAAACCTTGTCCTCACAATAACGAATACAACAAAAAAAGAATTATCCAATTATGGGCAGTCGTTCGGAAGCTATGCGCGCACATAAATTTCCGCTACTCATTTTTAAACAAATTTCATAATGCCAGAGCTCACCAGTAATTTTATACAAACCCTACCCTGGACACAACAAAAAATAATTATCCAATTTGGTACAGTCGTTCGGTTCAATTCACTTCGGTTGTTAAAAAAAATAATTTAAAAACCTTCAATTTTTCAAGTTAATTTTAACGTTCTCTGAAAGTTCTGTTCAAATTCTATTCAAGTTCTGTAATTATTTCTGTTTTGAAATAATAAGTATAAATAAATAATAATAAATATATTGAAGATAATTGAATAAATACAACTCGCACATTACGTGAAAATGAACTAATTTAAAAATAACGTTCCCACCAACAGTGGGTGTCCAGAAGCAACCTCCGTGTACCTACATAATTCAAAAAGTGACAATCTTGGGTGATTTTTTTCATTTCATATCATTAATTTTCGATTTAACATTTAAAGGAAAGAAGTTCATAAGTCGCTACCAATAATATTAGTGTAGGTACCTATGCGTTTTCTCAATAAATACTTGACAATCTTGAGTGATTTCTTTTAATATTTAAATGCTTCATAAGCCGGTACCTACCTAGTATATACCAAGAAAAATAATATTGGGGTAGGTACCTACGCGTTTTTTCTTACGTACTTTATTACTTTTCTTTAACGAATTTGCAATAACTCCATGGAACGGTAGGTACCTACCGCGTTATAAATTGTGTTATTTTCAGATGGCCAGCAATTTTCACACTATCGAAGAATTTAGGAACACGTTTTTGACATGAATTTTTCAGAAAATTATTGATTTTCGTCGGGTTCTCCTGACATATTTCATATGAGAATCGTATATAATTTTGATATTAAAAGTTGCGGAATTCTCTACTGTAACGTATTTTTTAAAAACATCTAAGCGGGGATCGGTTTCCGGGTCGCAATGCCGCGTACCGTAAAACCACTACCGAAAACTCTGAAAAGTCTGTATTATTTAGGCTAAATTTTTGACACTCGGAATCCTGACCTATCTCAAGATTATCTGACTCGCCGCCAAGCCAAAATGGACCTTGGCACGTTCCAAACTCGAGGAAGCGACCGTTTATTATCGCCTGCGGGGCCGAGGCCTGGGCTGGAAAGTAAGAGGGCTTAAGCGTCTTTGCATTTTCAAGCGAAAATACGCCGTACGGTGGTACGCGATGCGGGGGAGAAGAGTCCGTTATCGCATCACCAAAACTGGAACCGTCGTTTGTATGGACTTTTTGACACGTTTCCTTCCGAAATGGATTTTCGTCTTTCGACTGGCGAACCTGTCGGCGGAAAACATAACCCCGGCCGAATTTCTTCGTCGGATAGTGAGAGATTACAGTTTCCGTCGCCAGGGTCGCACTTCAATTCTGTATCAGTCGTTTTGTATGAAACCGGTGTCAGAAAAGGCTGAAAAAAAAGGTGAGTTTTCCAAACTGAGCATTAATATATATATAGGTTTTGCCCGTTGCAGAAGCAACTGACGGGTTTAAACACTATGCGATTTGACGTGTGAACGTGGATGAAGCGAGGAAGAGTGTGTGTTAAATTAAATATATGAAGAAACCTGAGGTTACAGTGACCTTGCAACGCATGCCGGGTACCCGTTGTATATAATGTTATGTAGTGCAGCGCTTGCATTAAAATGTAATTTCCCAGGAATTGGAATGGAACCATTACAGTTAAGTTGACCCCAAGGTTACAGTGACCTTGCAACGCATGCCGAGTAACCGTTGTATATTATGTTATAAATTGCAGGCGCTTGCATTAAAATTTTATTTCCCGGGAATCGGGATGAAACCATTACAGTAAAGTTGACCCCTAGGTTACAGTGACCTTGCAACGCATACCGGGTACCCGTTGTATATAATGTTATATAGTGCAGGCGCTTGCTTTAAAATGTTATTTCCCGGGAATTGGGATGGAACCATTACAGTTAAGTTGACCCCGAGGTTACAGTGACCTTGCAACGCATGCCGTGTACCCGTTGTATATTATGTTATAAATTGCAGGCGCTTGCATTAAAATTTTATTTCCCGGGAATCGGGATGAAACCATTACAGTAAAGTTGACCCCTAGGTTACAGTGACCTTGCAACGCATGCCGGGTACCCGTTGTATATAATGTTATATAGTGCAGGCGCTTGCATTATAATGTAGTTTCCGGGGACTTGGGATGGAACCATAAGAGTTTAGTTGACCCTGAGGTTAAAGTGGCCTTGCAACGCATGCCGGGTACCCGGAGTATATAATGTTACATAGTGCAGGCGCTTGCATTATAATGTAGTTTCCCAGGACTTCGGATGGAAACATTACAGTTTTATTGACCCCGAGGTTAAAGCGGCCTTGCAACGCATGCCGGGTACCCGTTGTATATAATTTTATAAAGAGCATAATTTTAAAATGTTGTTTCCCGGGACTTGGTAGGGAACCATTACGGTTTAGTTGACCCCGAAGTTAAAGTGGCCTCGCAACGCATGCCGGGTACCCGCTGTATATAATTAATTTATTTACGCACAAATAGTCCATTAACGATAACAATCGGTTGCACGGTTTAGCAGTGCAAAATTTCATTATGCCGGAGCTCACTATTGTAGTTGTATTGTATTTCATTTTGCAAGTGTAAGTACTAAGTAGGTACTTTGTTGTAATATTTCACCAAAACGACGCCATTATGCTGTTGAGCATAAAATAATTTTCACTATAAATAAATTCATTCAATATCATGTTTTGATTTTTAAATGAAAAAAGTCCCTGGAAGTAAGTACCTACCTAGAACACGCGTAATTATTTTTTTTATTTAACAATGTCCAAATAGAACACACTTATAAAAAAAAATATAATTAATAAAAAAAAATTGTCAATTCTTAAAATTTTTCTAGTAAATTTTCAGTTCTAGAAAGTTCCGTTCGAGTTCTGTAATTATTTCAGTTTTGTGATGTAACTGGCCTATATTGAGAAAAAACAGAATTTCAGTAGAAGCAACTCAGAACGTGAAAATTAACTTAAAAAAAGTTGAATTATTCAGTATCATCGAAACAACCTTACCTTAGTATTTATTGCATTAAAACCTAATTCGTTGTGTAGGTACCCATTCAGGTAGGTACCTGCGCGTTTCCTCAGATTCCGGCAATATTTGCTTTTTTCATCATATTTGCAATACTACCGAAATAAGTAGGTACCTACCCCGAATGAATAGCGTGTTAATTTGAACTGGCCACCAATATTTAAACTTCCTATGGAATCTTTGAGCGCGTATTTTGATGATTATTTTTCGGAAAATTTCGAGTTTTGTCAGCATCTCCTGACGTATTTTATATGAGAATCATATGTTTTATTGGTGTTAAAAGTTGCGGAATCTATCCGGCTATCGTATTTTCAAAAAACATCTAGCCCGGAATCGGTTTTTCGGCGGTAATGTCGTTTTCCGAAAAACAACGACCGAAACCGCCGAGAGTTCCGTTTTGTTAGGCTAAAAATTTGACATCTGAGATCCTGACCTATGTCAATAGTCCTATGTAGCATTTTCCTTTGTGAAATTAGCGGGTTTTTTCGTCACTTTTTTTTTTCAAACGCCGTCTGTCGGCGGGAAATACAACCGAGCCGAATCGAGTGATTCGAGTAGAGCTTCTAGTTTTCGCCGCCGATTCGTATCGGAGAATAAATCCCTGTATATATTTTTTTTGTCGTAAAAAAAAGGATCCCAGCTTCTTGTCTGAATTTGCTTCGACCGAAAGTGAACCTTGAGGTGGGTGAAACGCAAAGGGCGTACTGGTCGTTTTTGCGTCAAAAAAATAGTGAGTGAGTTTTTAAAAAGTGAGCTTTTCCCTGACCTACCCCAAAACCAAGCATTAATATATATACTAGGTTTTGCCCGTTGCAGAAGCAACTGACGGGTTAAAGCACTATACGATTTGATGTGTGAACGTGGATGAAGATTTAAAATTTATCGGATTTTAAAATTTTTTCGATTTTTAAATTTTTTCGATTTTTTAATTTTTTGGATTTTAATTTTTTTTTCGATTTTTAAATTTTTTGGATTTTAAAATTTTGTGATCTTTAAAATTTTTTGGATTTTTTAATTTTTTTAGATTTTGGAATTTTTTGGATTTTAAAATTTTTTCGATTTTAAAATTTTTTGGATTTTGAAATTTTTTTGATTTTAAAATTTTTTCGATTTTAAAATTTTTTGGATTTTAAAATTTTTTGGAATTTAAATTTTTTCGATTTTTAAATTTTTTTCGATTTTGAAATTTTTTGGATTTTAAAATTTTTTCGATTTTAAAATTTTTTGGATTTTGAAATTTTTTTGATTTTAAAATTTTTTCGTTTTTAAAATTTTTTGGATTTTAAAATTTTTTGGATTTAAAAATTTGTTGAAATTTAAATTCTTTTTTGATTTTTAAATTTTGTTGTATTTTGAAATTAAAATTATTTTGAAATTGGTTATCAAAATAACGCAATATAATTTAGGGCCCTCTAGGTCAAGAGGTAAGACTCTCGACTCGCAATCCGAAGATTGCGGGTTCGAACTTAATCCCTTAAACCCTTTTCCTTCCCAGAACTCTTCTCTCCTTCGTTTCCCTAAAAGACGAAGCGAGCAGGAGTGTGTGTTAAATTAAATATATATGAAGAAAAAACGATGTCTGAATGCGGATGAAGCGAGGAATGAGCGCCTACAAAGGGAACAGGTAGTTGACCGCACCCCCAAAATTTCATCGCAATCGGATAAACGGTTTAGCAATGCACAATTTCATGATACCAGAGCTCACTATTTGTAGTTGTATTGTAAGTACTAAGTAGGTACTTTGTTGTAATATTTCACCAAAACGACGCCATTATGTTGTTGAGCATAAAATAATTTTATAAAAACTTCTTTCCAGCACAAATAATTTTATTCAATATCATGTTTTATTTTTAAAGGAAAAAAGTCCCTGCAAGAAAGTACCTACCTAGAACAGCGTAATATATATTTTTTTTTGTTACTTCACAATTTCCAAATAGATAATCTGCACATTTAAAAATAACATAACATAAAAATAATAAGGCTGGGTTGTTTAAAAAAAATAATTGACAATTTTACAAATTTTTCTTGTCAATTTTCAGTTCTAGAAAGTTCCGTAATTATTTCAGTTTTGTGATGTAACTGGCCTTTATTGAGAAAAAACAGAATTTGAGTAGAACCAACACAGAACGTGAAAATTAACTTTAAAAAAAAAAATTGAATTATTTAGTATCATCGAAACAACCTTACCTTAGTATTTATTGCATTAAAACCTAATTCGTTGTGTAGGTACCCATTCAGGTAGGTACCTGCGCATTTCCTTAGATTCCGGCAATCTTTGCTTTTTTCATCATATTTGCAATACTACCGAAGTAAGTAGGTACCTACCCCGAATGAAAAACGTGTTAATTTGAACTGGCCAGCAATAATTAAACTTCCGATGGAATCTGTGAGCACGTGTTTTGATGATTTTTTTTCGGAAAATTTCGAGTTTTGTCAGCATCTCCTGACATATTTTATATGAGAATCGTATGTTTTATTGTTATTAAAAGTTGCGGAATATCTCAGGCTATCGTATTTTTAAAAAACATCTAGCCCGGAATCGGTTTTTCGGCGGCAATGTGGTTTTCCGAAAAACAACGACCCAAACCGCCGAGAGTTCCGTTTTGTTAGGCTAAAACTTTGACATTTGAGATCTGCGTCAACGGTCCTAGCATTTTCCTTTGTGAAATTAAGGGGTTTTTTCGTCATTTTTTTTTTACCAACGCCATCTGTCGGCGGGAAATATGACCGAGCCGAATCGAGTGATTCGAGCAGAGCTTCTAGTTTTCGCCGCCGATTCGTATCGGAGAATAAACCCCTGTATATATTTTATTTTGTCATTAAAAATTTGCTTACAGTTTTCATTCCCAATTTGCTTCAACCGAAACTGAACCTTAAGGTGGGTGAAACGCAAAGGGCGTACTGGTCGTTTTTGCGCCGACAAAAAAGTGAGTGAGTTTTCCCAAAACTAAACATTAATATATACTAGGTTTTGCCTGTTGCAGAATCAACTGACGGGTTAAAACACTTTGCGATTTGCGTGTGAATGTGGATGAAGCGAGGAGGAGTGTGTGTTAAATTAATTATATGAAGAAACCTGAGGTTACAGTGACTTTGCAACGCATGCCGGGTACCCGTTGTATATAATGTTATAATATAGTGCAGGCATTTGCAAGGCGCTTGCATAATAATGTAGTTTCCCTGAACTTGGAATGGAATACAGTTAAGTTGATCCCGAGGTTACAGTGATGTTGCAACGCATGCCGGGAACCCTTTGTATATAATGTTATAATATAAAACAGGCGTTTGCAAGGCGCTTGTATTATAATGTAGTTTCTCGGAACTTAGAATGGAACCATTACAGTTAAGTTGACCCCGAGGTTACAGCGATCTTGCAACGCATGCCGGGTACCCTTTGTATATAATGTTATAATATAAAGCAGGCGTTTGCAAGGCGCTTGCATTATAATGTAGTTTCCCGGAACTTGGAATGGAACCATTACAGTTAAGTTGACCCCGAGATTACAGTGATGTTGCAACGCATGCCGGGTACCCGTTGTATATAATGTTATAATACATTGCATGCGTTTGCAAGGCGCTTGAATTATAATGTAGTTTCCCGGAACTTGGAATGGAACCATTACAGTTAAGTTGACCCCGAGGTTACAGCGATGTTGCAACGCATGCCGGGTACCCTTTGTATATAATGTTATAATATAAAGCAGGCGTTTGCAAGGCGCTTGTATTATAATGTAGTTTCCAGGAACTTGGAATGGAACCATTACAGTTAAGTTGACCCCGAGGTTACAGTGATCTTGCAACGCATGCCGGGTACCCTTTGTATATAATGTTATAATATAAAGCAGGCGTTTGTAAGGCGCTTGCATTATAATGTAGTTTTCCGGAACTTGGAATGGAACCATTACAGTTAAGTTGACCCCGAGATTACAGTAATGTTGCAACGCATGCCGGGTACCCGTTGTATATAATGTTATAATACAGTGCATGCGTTTGCAAGGCGCTTGAATTATAATGTAGTTTCCCGGAACTTGGAATGGAACCATTACAGTTAAGTTGACCCCGAGGTTACAGTGTTGTTGCAACGCATGCCAGGTACCCGTTGTATATAATGTAATGTAGAAATACAAATCCCCAAAGTTGTCCTTTATTGGATAACCAACTTCTCTGCCATAGGTCACCTCAAGTGGTTCGCTACGTTTGGTGATTTAGTAGGGGTGTCCGGGTTCATGGGGTGAGGTCTGTCTAGGTCTTGGAGGCGGATGTCCAGGACACACTGAACCCCAGATTCCTACCCACCCCTTAAACCCTTTTCCTTCCCAGAACTCTCATCTCCTTTCTTTCCTTAAAAAAAATCCTCCACACAGCATCCCCAAAGATGACATAGGATCTGAGGGAAATTATTTTCCCCACGGCCTCCTGTGCGGAGCTCATGTAAAAAAAAAAAATTAAATGCATATAAATTCACCTTTCCCAAAAAGCCAGAAATAATTGAAAAAAACATGTTCTTAATATATTTTCCCTTGCTTAGTTCTGCACTCCTGGTATTTATCCTTTTAAAATTTTGTTTTATTCGAGTAAAAAAAAGAACAGAAAAAATATTCTTTCATAGCGTACTCTACCCCCCCCCCCCTTCCTCCATCCCGCAAAACCCCTCCCGGGTTCCCCTCCCCCTTCCCAGATTACCCTCCCCCCTCCGTGGTTTTTTCCCCCCCTCCCGCGCTCATTATTTCATTGCCGTTACATTTGGTTTTCAAACAGCTCGCGTGCCACCTATTGAAATATTTTTATGCAAATTTCGTAATGCCAGAGCTCACCAGCCAATAAACAAACATAACAAAAAAAAATTCAATTTTTTGCAGTCTTTCGGAAGTTATACGCGTACATACATTTCGACGATTGATTTTTATGCAAATTTCATAATGCCAGAGCTTACCAGTAGTTTTATAGAAACCTTGTCCTATCAGTAACGAAAACAATAAAAAAAGAATGTTCAGATTCGGTGTATTCGTTCGAAAGTTATACGCATATATACATTTCGGCAATTCATTTTTATACAAATTTCATTATGGCAGATCTCACCGGTATTTTTATGCAAAACCTTGTCCTAACAGTAACGAACCCACCAAAAAAACAATTATTCAATTCGATGCATCCGTTCGAAAGTTATGCGCGTGCAAACATTTCGGCAACCATTTTATACAAATTTCATAATGCCAGTGCTCACCAGAAGATCAATAAAAACCTTATCCTAACAATTACAAACACAAAACAAAAATAATTATCCAATTCGGTGCATGCATTCGAAAGTTATGGGCGTACTTGCATATCGGCGATTCATTTATAATATATCAGTTTCTCAGGTACCTAACGATTTTATAGTTTTTCATACAGTTAAATATACCTCAGTCAATTTCTGCGCTCCTGGTAGGTACCCTGTAACGTTTATACAGAATGTGCAATGCAATTTTTCACAAAAATGGCGCTTTAATTTTATTTTTATAATTTTATAATATATCAGTTTCTCAGGTACCTACCGATTTTACAGTTTTTCATATAGTTAAACATACGTATGTATAAAGCCGCCGACAGGGCCTAGCAGCAGAAATCTGCCAAACAGAAGTATGTAGACACAATCGGAGACATGCCATCATCAAATTCTCAAAGATTCGTCGCAATGGGATGAACGGTTAACCGTGTATAATTTAATGAAGCTAAAACAACATATTATTATCTCGGTCAATTTCTGCGCTCCTGATACTTTGGATCCATTATTTTACAAAACCTAGGGTTTTTTTTCACAAAAATGGCGCTATAATTTTTTTTTATTATTTAGGAAAACAAATTTGGTCATCGGGATAAGCACCTCATTTTATTTGATTTTATTAAATTTTGTATTAAGTACCTACTTAGTATTTAAATGGTTAATAATATTTCATTTATATGGCAACACAACCGTTAAACTTTGTCTCAACCACCTCAAGCACAGCCTGAAAATCGAACACCTGCGCCCGTTTTAGAACATTTTACATACAAATTACGTCAGGTAACGCTGTCAGGGCCTCGCTGAAAACTTGCGGTGGTTTTGAATAATGTTCCATGCTTAGTGTTGCAAGATTCGAGAAAATTTAATAAAGATTATTAATCACCCTCGTACGAATACAATCAATTTGAAACATGTTCCATAAGTCGTTGAACAACAGCATTTTTTTCGCGCTAGGATCTGCGAACGTTCCAATTTAGATTTCGACACATTTTTGAATTTCTCCAAGGAAAAGCTGCAGTTTTAGATTCTGTCGACAGGCGTCTCCGTGAAAATTGTACCTATTTTTAAACATTAGTTTCAAAATATGACTTTTCCGTGGGTTTTTCGCAAATGTCAGTTTTCCAACAAATATTACGACGATGTTTTTGTGAAAAGTGATAATTACGACGGTCAATTAACCTTTGAAAAACTCTCGTTGACGTAATTTTAATAAATTTTGGCTTCCAAGCGTGATATTTTCGACGAAATCGCATATGCAAGTCGGCCGGTGGGCAAACGAAAAATGAAGAATGACATTTAAAATTTATGTACCTAGCCAAATCAATTTTGTATGGGAGATTTTCGCTATATCTTTCTCAACTTTTCCATGCATTTAAAAAGAGATACACTCCCTTAATCGGCCTTGAGGGAAAGTGAATCTACAGATGTGCCAATCTCGATGAGCCGAGAAGTCAATTTGGCTTGCCAAATTTTAAAAACGGTCGCAAGCCAAAGTGACCCGTGAGGTTTCACCCACCCGAGGGGCAAAGTGGTCGCTTTTCCCCTCAAATCGAAAGTGAGTTTTGACCCATCACGAACGGCCGCAAGCTAAAGTGACCCTTGTTGTTTCACCCACCCGAGGGGCAGGTGGTCGTTATTCCCCTCAAATCAAAAGTGACCTTTTCCTGACCAATGGCGTGAGCGGAAAAAGTGAGTTTTCCCTGACCTATCCCAAAACCAAACAATACTATATACTAGCGGGGCCCGTTGCAAAAATGCAACTAACGGGTTAAAAAATTATGCGATTTGCGTGTGAACGTGGATGAAGCGAGGAGGAGTGTGTGTTAAATTAAATATATGAAGAAACCTGAAGTTACAGTGACCTTGCAACGCATGCCGTGTACCCGTTGTATATAATGTTATGTAGTGCAGCGCTTGCATTAAAATGTAATTTCCCAGGAATTTGAATAGAACCATTACAGTTAAGTTGACCATGAGGTTACAGTGACCTTGCAACGCATGCCGAGCAACCGTTGTATATCATTTTATATATTGCAGGCACTTGCTTTAAAATGTTATTTCCCGGGAATGGGGATGGAACCATTACAGTTAAGTTGACCCCGAGGTTACAGTGAACTTGCAACGCATGCCGGGAACCCGTTGTATATAATGTTATAATATAGTGCAGACGTTTGCAAGACGCTTGCATTATAATGTAGTTTCCCGGAACTTGGAATGGAACCGTTACAGTTAAGTTGACTCCGAGGTTACAGTGATCTTGCAACGCATGCCGGGTAACCGTTGTATATAATGTTATGTAGAAATAAAAATCCCCAAAGATGACCTTTATTGGATAACCAACACTCATGCCGTAGGTCACCCTAAGTGGTTCGCTACGTTTGGTGATTTAGTAGGGGTGCCCGGATTTATGGGGTGAGGTTTGTCTAGGTCTTGGAGGCGGATGACCAGGACACACTGAACCCCAGATTCCTACCCACCCCTTAAACCCTTTTCCTTCTCAGAACTCTCATCTCCTTCTTTGCCTTAAAAAACCCTCCATCCAGCATCTCCAAAGATGACATGACCGTGAGGGAAATTATTTTCCTCAGGGTCTCCTGTGTGGAGCTTTTTCCTCCCCCCCTCTCGCGCCTCTTTAATTCATTCCCGGTACATTTAGTTTTCAAAAAGCGAGAAATGTGCACCTACTTCGGTCGCCCGGTTCATTATTGTATCCCGATTGATCATTATTGTATTCAGAAACCATCGCGGGAATGCACACATCAAATTCCAAAAGTCTCATCGCAATCGGATGAACCAACACCGCTGTCAAAGGTCACCTAAGTGGTTCGCTACGTTTGATGACTTAGCAGGGGTGCCCGGGTTCATGGGATGAGGTTTTTCTAGGTCTTGGTGGCGGATACGTTTGACCTACCACTGCATGGCGGGCTGGATTGGAGGAGACTGATTGAGGGAGGCTTTTTATCTCTCCAGCCAGATTCTCCCAACCCTTCGCCTCGCACCGCAGTGTGAGGAATAGATTCATACGTCCGTTACTCCTGGCCACACTGACCCCCAGATTCCTACCCACCCCTCATACCCTTTTCCTTCTTATATCTTCTTCTCCTTTCTTTCCCTCAAAAAACCCTCCACACAGCATCCTCAAAGATGACATAGGCCCCTAGGGAAATTGTTTTCCTCGGTGCCTCCTGTGTGGAGCTAATGTAAAAAAAAAGTTTAGCAATGCATAATTTCATGATGCCAGAGCTCACTATTGTATATAGAAACCAATGAATGGTTCCCGGGGCGGCGATACCAATTCCACGTTGAATGATTATCATTAAAATACAAAATACAAAAAAAGCGGTATGTAAATTTAATATTTTTGAAAAAAATTATACCATTCCACTTCAAGCAATTTTATTATACATTTACAAAAAAATCATAAGCAATATCATCAGATTTTGAGTTGTTATGTGCGTGTAGGTACCTGCATAGATTCTATGTAGAGGTACCTGCACATACGTAAAAAAAACATATGAAATATATTTAGGCTGGGTTTTTCAAAAAAATTATTTAAAAATCTTCAATTTTTCAAGTTAATTTTAACGTTCTGTGAAAGTTCTGTTCAAATTCTATTCAAGTTCCGTAATTATTTCTGTTTTGAAATAATAGTTTAAATAAATAATAATAAATATTATAAGTTTTGAAGATAATTGAATAAATAAAAACCGCACATTACGTGAAAATGAACTTTACTAATTTACAAATAACATTCATACCAACAGTGGTTATCCAGAAGCAACCTCCGTGTTCCTACATATTTCAAAAATTACCATCTTGGATGATTTTTTTCATTTCATATCATTAATTTTCGATTTAACATTTAAAGGAAAAAATCTCGTAAGATGGTACCTACCTAGTACATACCGAGAAAAATAATGTTGGTGTAGGTACCTACTTACGCGTTTTCTCAATAAATACTTAGCGAATTAGCAATAATTCAATAGAACGGTAGGTACCTACCGCGATTTTCTGCATTTAAATCATTCACATTTTAACGCCAGTACCTACCTCGAGTTTATATTAACTGGCTGGAAAATTATGCATTGTTGATGATAGATCGATTTCAGAAAATGTCAGAAAAATTTCAATATTTGATGCAATATAGTGTAACATTTTAAATGGGAAGCTACACATGTTTTTTATTTTAAAAGTTTCTTAAACTTGTATACCTTCTATTTAATCAAAAACATTTCGTGCAAAATGTTTGTTTTCGCCGCAATCTAAGTTCCCGCAAAGGGCCTTTAAAATGTCAATTTTTCTCGGCTATTTTCGAAAACGCCGTTAAAAAAATTCGAATAAATCCCTAGAAAAATCAGTTTTGTATGGGAAATCTCTTTACTAAACGATTCGACGTTTTTTAACGGGTGAACCTGTCGGCAAGAAATATAACTGAGGTCGAATTTCTTCGTCGGTGAGAGATCTAATTGTAGTTTTCGCCGTTTGGGAGCGCTGTTGACCCTGCGTCATCTTTTTTATATGAAATCTGGTCTGACCCGCAGAGAACGCCGTCCGTGCCCCCTTTCGGGCCAAATTGATCTCTGCGGTCGGTGAAACTCGAGGAGCTGAGGTCGATTATCGCCTGCGGGTCGAGGCGGGCGACGGAAATCGAAAGGGCGTAAGCGTCTTTTTCGTTTTTAAGCGACAATACGCCGTGAGGTCTTGCGGATCGAGGGGGAAAAGAGTCGATTATCGGATCACCAAAACGCGTTTTTTTGGAACGGCCGTTTGTATGAAATCCCGGTCCACAAGCCTTGCTCGGCCAAATCGACCTCTGCGGTCGGTGAAACTCGACAGGCAGAGTGGTCGATTTTCGCCTGTACCCAGAGGGCTAAAAAAAAAAGTGAGTTTTCCTGACCTACCCCAAAACCAAACATTAATATATACTAGGTTTTGCCCGTTGCAGAAGCAACTGACGGGTTTAAACACTATGCGATTTGACGTGTGAACGTGGATGAAGCGAGGAGGAGTGTGTGTTAAATTAAATATATGAAGAAACCTGAGGTTACAGTGACCTTGCAACGCATGCCGGGTACCCGTTGTATATAATGTTATGTAGTGCAGCGCTTGCATTAAAATGTAATTTCCCAGGAATTGGAATGGAACCATTACAGTTAAGTTGACCCCGAGGTTACAGTGACCTTGCAACGCATGCCGAGTAACCGTTGTATATTATGTTATAAATTGCAGGCGCTTGCATTAAAATTTTATTTCCCGGGAATCGGGATGAAACCATTACAGTAAAGTTGACCCCTAGGTTACAGTGACCTTGCAACGCATACCGGGTACCCGTTGTATATAATGTTATATAGTGCAGGCGCTTGCTTTAAAATGTTATTTCCCGGGAATTGGGATGGAACCATTACAGTTAAGTTGACCCCGAGGTTACAGTGACCTTGCAACGCATGCCGTGTACCCGTTGTATATTATGTTATAAATTGCAGGCGCTTGCATTAAAATTTTATTTCCCGGGAATCGGGATGAAACCATTACAGTAAAGTTGACCCCTAGGTTACAGTGACCTTGCAACGCATGCCGGGTACCCGTTGTATATAATGTTATATAGTGCAGGCGCTTCCATTATAATGTAGTTTCCGGGGACTTGGGATGGAACCATTAGAGTTTAGTTGACCCTGAGGTTAAAGTGGCCTTGCAACGCATGCCGGGTACCCGTAGTATATAATGTTTCATTGTGCAGGCGCTTGCATTATAATGTAGTTTCCCAGGACTTCGGATGGAAACATTACAGTTTTATTGACCCCGAGGTTAAAGCGGCCTTGCAACGCATGCCGGGTACCCGTTGTATATAATTTTATAAAGTGCATAATTTTATAATGTTGTTTCCCGGGACTTGGTAGGGAACCATTACGGTTTAGTTGACCCCGAAGTTAAAGTGGCCTCGCAACGCATGCCGGGTACCCGCTGTATATAATTAATTTATTTACGCACAAATAGTCCATTAACAATAACAATCGGTTGCACGCTTTAGCAGTGCAAAATTTCATTATGCCGGAGCTCACTATTGTAGTTGTATTGTATTTCATTTTGCAAGTGTAAGTACTAAGTAGGTACTTTGTTGTAATATTTCACCAAAACGACGCCATTATGCTGTTGAGCATAAAATAATTTTCACTACAAATAAATTCATTCAATATCATGTTTTGATTTTTAAATGAAAAAAGTCCCCGCAAGTAAGTACCTACCTAGAACACGCGTAATGTATATATATATATACAATGTTCAAATAGAACACACTTAAAAATAAATAAAAAATTGACAATTCTTTAAATTTTTCTAGTAAATTTTCAGTTCTATAAAGTTCCGTTCGAGTTCTGTAATTATTTCAGTTTTGTGATGTAACTGGTCTGTAATGATAAAACAATAGAATTTGAGTAGAACCATCAAAGAACGTGAAAATTAACTTTAAAAATGTTCAATTATTCTGTATCATCGAAACAACCTTACCTTAGTATTTATTGCATTAAAACCTAATTCGTTGTGTAGGTACCCATTCAGGTAGGTGCCTGCGCATTTCCTTAGATTCCGGCAATCTTAGCTTTTTTCATCATATTTGCAATACTACCGAAATAAGTAGGTACCTACCCCGAATGAAAAACGTGTTAATTTGACTGGCCAGCAAATATTTAAACTTCCGATGGAATCTGTGAGCGCGTATTTTGATGATTTTTTTTCGGAAAATTTCGAGTTTTGTCAGCATCTCCTGACGTATTTTATATGAGAATCATATGTTTTATTGGTGTTAAAAGTTGCGGAATCTATCCGGCTATCGTATTTTCAAAAAACATCTAGCCCGGAATCGGTTTTTCGGCGGTAATGTCGTTTTCCGAAAAACAACGACCGAAACCGCCGAGAGTTCCGTTTTGTTAGGCTAAAAATTTGACATCTGAGATCCTGACCTATGTCAATAGTCCTATATAGCATTTTCCTTTGTGAAATTAGCGGGTTTTTTCCTAAATTTTTTTTTTCAAACGCCGTCTGTCGGCGGGAAATATAATCGAGTGATTCGAGTAGAGCTTCTAGTTTTCGCCGCCGATTCGTATCGGAGAATAAATCCCTGTATATATTTCATTTTGTCGGAAAAAAATTACCCCCAGTTTCCATTCGGAATTTGCTTCAACCGAAAGTGAACCTTGAGGTGGGTGAAACGCAAAGGGCGTACTGGTCGTTTTTGCGTCGACGAAAAAGTGACCTTTTCCCGACCTACCCCAAAACCAAACAATACTATATATACTAGGTTTTGCCCGTTGCAGAAGCAACTAACGGGTTTAAACACTATGCGATTTGACGTGTGAATGTGGATGAAGCGAGGAAGAGTGTGTGTTAAATTAAATATATGAAGAAACCTGAGGTTACAGTGACCTTGCAACGCATGCCGGGTACCCGTTGTATATAATGTTATGTAGTGCAGCGCTTGCATTAAAATGTAATTTCCCAGGAATTGGAATGGAACCATTACAGTTAAGTTGACCCCGAGGTTACAGTGACCTTGCAACGCATGCCGAGTAACCGTTGTATATTATGTTATAAATTGCAGGCGCTTGCATTAAAATTTTATTTCCCGGGAATCGGGATGAAACCATTACAGTAAAGTTGACCCCTAGGTTACAGTGACCTTGCAACGCATACCGGGTACCCGTTGTATATAATGTTATATAGTGCAGGCACTTGCTTTAAAATGTTATTTCGCGGGAATTGGGATGGAACCATTACAGTTAAGTTGACCCCGAGGTTACAGTGACCTTGCAACGCATGCCGTGTACCCGTTGTATATTATGTTATAAATTGCAGGCGCTTGCATTAAAATTTTATTTCCCGGGAATCGGGATGAAACCATTACAGTAAAGTTGACCCCTAGGTTACAGTGACCTTGCAACGCATGCCGGGTACCCGTTGTATATAATGTTATATAGTGCAGGCGCTTGCATTATAATGTAGTTTCCGGGGACTTGGGATGGAACCATTAGAGTTTAGTTGACCCTGAGGTTAAAGTGGCCTTGCAACGCATGCCGGGTACCCGTAGTATATAATGTTACATAGTGCAGGCGCTTGCATTATAATGTAGTTTCCCAGGACTTCGGATGGAAACATTACAGTTTTATTGACCCCGAGGTTAAAGCGGCCTTGCAACGGATGCCGGGTACCCGTTGTATATAATTTTATAAAGTGCATAATTTTATAATGTTGTTTCCCGGGACTTGGTAGGGAACCATTACGGTTTAGTTGACCCCGAAGTTAAAGTGGCCTCGCAACGCATGCCGGGTACCCGCTGTTTATAATTAATTTATTTACGCACAAATAGTCCATTAACAATAACAATCGGTTGCACGGTTTAGCAGTGCAAAATTTCATTATGCCGGAGCTCACTATTGTAGTTGTATTGTATTTCATTTTGCAAGTGTAAGTACTAAGTAGGTACTTTGTTGTAATATTTCACCAAAACGACGCCATTATGCTGTTGAGCATAAAATAATTTTCACTACAAATAAATTCATTCAATATCATGTTTTGATTTTTAAATGAAAAAAGTCCCCGCAAGTAAGTACCTACCTAGAACACGCGTAATGTATATATATATATACAATGTTCAAATAGAACACACTTAAAAATAAAAAAAAATAATTAATAAAAAAAATTGACAATTCTTTAAATTTTTCTAGTAAATTTTCAGTTCTATAAAGTTCCGTTCGAGTTCTGTAATTATTTCAGTTTTGTGATGTAACTGGTCTGTAATGATAAAACAATAGAATTTGAGTAGAACCATCACAGAACGTGAAAATTAACTTAAAAAAAGTTCAATTATTTTGTATCATCGAAACAACCTTACCTTAGTATTTATTGCATTAAAACCTAATTCGTTGTGTAGGTACCCATTCAGGTAGGTACCTGCGCATTTCCTTAGATTCCGGCAATCTTAGCTTTTTTCATCATATTTGCAATACTACCGAAATAAGTAGGTACCTACCCCGAATGAAAAACGTGTTAATTTGAACTGGCCAGCAAATATTTAAACTTCCGATGGAATCTGTAAGCGCGTATTTTGATGATTTTTTTTCGGAAAATTTCGAGTTTTGTCAGCATCTCCTGACGTATTTTATATGAGAATCATATGTTTTATTGGTGTTAAAAGTTGCGGAATCTATCCGGCTATCGTATTTTCAAAAAACATCTAGCCCGGAATCGGTTTTTCGGCGGTAATGTCGTTTTCCGAAAAACAACGACCGAAACCGCCGAGAGTTCCGTTTTGTTAGGCTAAAAATTTGACATCTGAGATCCTGACCTATGTCAATAGTCCTATATAGCATTTTCCTTTGTGAAATTAGCGGGTTTTTTCCTAAATTTTTTTTTTCAAACGCCGTCTGTCGGCGGGAAATATAATCGAGTGATTCGAGTAGAGCTTCTAGTTTTCGCCGCCGATTCGTATCGGAGAATAAATCCCTGTATATATTTCATTTTGTCGGAAAAAAATTACCCCCAGTTTCCATTCGGAATTTGCTTCAACCGAAAGTGAACCTTGAGGTGGGTGAAACGCAAAGGGCGTACTGGTCGTTTTTGCGTCGACGAAAAAGTGAGCTTTTCCCGACCTACCCCAAAACTAAACAATACTATATACTAGGTTTTGCCCGTTGCAGAAGCAACTGACGGGTTAAAGCACTGTGCGATTTGATGTGTGAACGTGGATGAAGCGAGGAGTGTGTGTTCAATAAATATTTGAAGAAAAAAACGATGTTTGAATGTAGACGAAGCGAGGTGTGTGCGCCACATAGAGGGCACAGGCAGTAGACTGCTCAATTTGGTACACCTACTATAGGGCCACTTCGGTCAACTGGTTCAAGGAGTTCAGTATGGGAATAAAAGTTATTTTTTTAATCCATTTTTTTTGGAATTTTTATAATATTGAAATTTTATGGATCTTAAATTTTTTTCAGATTTTAAAATGTTTTGGATTTTTAAATTTTTTGGATTTTTAAATTTTTTTCGATTTTTAAATTTTTTTGATTTTAAATTTTTTTTGGATTTTTAAATTTTTTGAAATTTAAAATTTTTTTCGATATTAAAATTTTTTGATTTTAAAATTTTTTCGTTTTTAAAATTTTTTGGATTTTGAAATTTTTTGGATTTTAAAATTTTTTTCGATTTTAAAATTTTTTTGATTTTAAATTTTTTGGATTTTAAAATTTTGTGAACTTTAAAATTTTTTGGATATTGAAATTTTTTTCGATTTTGAAATTTTTTGGAATTTAAAATTTTTTCGATTTTAAAATTTTTTGGATTTTGAAATTTTTTGGATTTTAAAATTTTTTTCGATTTTAAAATTTTTTGGATTTTATTTTTTTTGAATTTTAAAATTTTTTGGATTTTAAAATTTTTTTGGATTTAAAATTTTATGAAATTTAAAATTTTTTGGATTTTTAAATTTTTTGTATTTTGAAATTAAAATTATTTTTAAATTGGTTATCAAAATAACGTAATATAATATTTTTATAATTAACGTAATATATTAATTATTTTTTGATTGATTAGTTTGTGTTATTTCTCATTAACACTAATTAACTTATAAAGTATAAGTTCTGGTGTAAAATCACCATTCAGAATTGAAACTTTGTTTGAAATGGCTTTGGCCGTGTTTACTTACCAGATCTGAGGTTCAATTTGGGAGGCGGGAATAGGAACCGTCGCCTCAGGAACCTTTATTGGATAACCAACACCTCTGCCATAGGTCACCCTAGATGATTCGCTACGTTTAGTGATTTAGCAGAGGTGCCCGGGTTCATGGGATGAGGTTTGTCTAGGTCTGATGATCAGGACACACTGATCCCCAGATTCCTATCCACCCTTTAATCCCTTTTCCTTCCCAGAACTCTCCTCTCCTTCGTTTCCCTAAAAGGCGAAGCGAGCAGGAGTGTGTTAAATTAAATATATGAAGAAAAAACAATATCTGAATGCGGATGAAGCGAGGAGTGAGCGCCTACAAAGGGAACAGGTAGTCGACCGCTCCCCCAAAGTTTCATCGCAATCGGATGAACGGTTTAGCAATGCATAATTTCATGATGCCAGAGCTCACTATTTTATACAAAAACCATCGCGGGCATTCATATATCAAATCCCCAAAGTTTCATCACAATCGGATGAACGGTTTAGCAATGCATAATTTCACGATGCCAGAGCTCACTATTCTATACAGAAAGAATCGACTGGATGCACACATCAAATCCCCAAGGTTTCATCGCAATCGAATATTTGACGGGTGTATGTGGATGAAGCGAGAAGCGCTTGTTGAATTAAATATACAAAGAAAAAACGATGTTTGAATGTGGATAAGGCGAGGAGTGTGTGCCTACAAAGGGCACAGGAAGTCGACCGCTCAATTCCATATACCTGCTCTCGGGCCGATTCGGTCGCCCGGTTCAAGGTGTTCAGTACGGGCCTTCTCTCGCAAATCAGTACGGGCCTTCTCTCGCAAAAGGGGGCCGCGGAGATGCCTGCTCAGTTTTTCACTGCGCCATTCCGGGTGCAGGTCGATACGCGTAATTTGATACCCGTATGTATAATTTCCTGCTGCAAAGAAGACTTACCAACTCTTTCACTCATTCACTCTATGTATGAATGTATGTTTACAGTTCAGGTAGCAATTGAAAAGCTGAAGTGATAGCGTTGCCAACTCTACGTCTTTTTAGATCTAAGTATTTTAGGCCTTCCCTGTACACCTACGAACTTCAGTCGCAGAATCTACGTATTTTCTTTGAAATTGTACAAATTGAAAAAATTACACATCTCATTAGGCTGAAGAAGTATATTTTCAGTTACTTTAGGGAACGTACCCATACTACATGACCAACTTTTTGCAATTTTTAACCCCCCCCCCCCGGTGACCAAAATCCTAAGCAATCCGCCGCTCATTTGTATGGAGCGTGACATTTTGAAGACCCCCCCCTCCCTAAACGTGTCACGTAGTATGGGTACGTTCCCTTATTTAAAGACAGAGGCGCCCCTGTCTGCGGGACAAATTATGTGGTGCGTTGTGGTGTGCTGTGGTTTCATACTGCTAGAGTCCGTGCCACATAAGAAGTCCTGCAGATGAAAGTGCTCGACTATTTTCAGGATTATTTCCAACAAATCTTACCAAGTTAGACCGTGAATGGAGAACTCCAAGAAACACAAATCTTCCATTTCAAGAAAATCAGCAAATCAAAGCTGATGAGTTTTGATGTCATATTTCAAAAATAAGAAAAGGTGAAGTCTCAAATGTTTCTCTTACTGGTCCAGTTTATATAAAGAAGTAGGTATGTCTCTTTTGCTACCAGCAGCTCCCCAATACCAGTACCAATTATACCTACTCTCTTCATTACCGAGTTCCACCCACCAGACACACAGCACTCACACGACAACATTACAGTACAAAAGTTATTAACTTGCCTCAAAGCAGTGCGAATGTCGAGCATCTGTTTTCTGCGATTAATTTGACAAAAACTAACGTCAGAAACAGACTTTCTAATGAAATGCTTACTTTTCATAAAAAGTGGCTAAAAAACAAACAGCGAGCCTTCATTAATATTTTAATAAATATAATTTGACTGAAAATTGAGTATTTTAGTCTTAAACCATAATTTACAATACCAGAGATGAAAAGGGGTTAATACGCTAATATTGCAAGTACGAAGAACGGTTCAAATGCTGCCTGAGTTCTATCTCTTTAACCCGTAAGCTGCGGATCGCATGTATAGTCGTTTTTAATGTTATTTCGTTTTTGTAAATAATTATGTGTAAAAACGAAATTACTAAAGCTTTTGGTATAGGTATTTGTAAACAATGACAATGTAATATCTTATGACATTCAGGAGTTTCCTTAGAAATGAGTAAGTAAAAACACGTTTTTTATTCAGGAAAATACACCAGCCAAAATAATACTGCAGAATAATTCAGCAGCTTATGGATTAAATAAATTGTAAAACAAAATACAATATGTTTTATTCAGTTTCACGTACCCTAACTTCTTCATTTCACGAAAAAAAAAATATGTGGATCTATGAACTTTTCATATACAAATTTTACTAATACTACATAATTTTCTAATCTGGCCTACACCTTTTTCAAAATCCGAGTTGGCAACACTACAGGAATGATGTGTGAATCCATCCTTCCCGCTGCGATGAAAGGCAAAGGGTTGAGTCCTGGAGAGAACAAAGGTCTCCATCAACCAGTCTCCCAATTTCATAATCACTTTTGTTCTATTGTACTATTCATAAATATAACCAGTAAATATTTACATAATAGGGACACGCTTAACACTTACTTTTTATTTCAAAATACTCGGTATCATTTAGATCAGTGTTCGGCAAACTTATTAGCCAAATCTTTGCATTATAACGATTCAAAAAAAATTTGAGAGCAAATCTGTTTGATTTAGTCAAAGGATATTCAAATACAGAAGAGATATGCTATGGTGTCCGCGCAACTGTCGCCGGACTACGCGCTAATTAGCGTAGTTTTCATACAAAAAGAATTTGTTCATTTCGTTGATTTTTTGAAAATGTGCATTAATATTGGTTAAGAATTCGTTCGTTTAGTTTAACGTTCGTTTGGTTTATTTGTTAATTATTTGTTCTTTTAGTTTATTTGTTAATTGATAAACAATATCGGTGACACCCGGAAGCGCAGACCCACATAGTAAAAACAGCAGATAGCACATCTACTTATATTTCAATATCTTTGGATTTAGTAAACATTTATCATAATTTTAGGACTCCAGATACTAATATCTACAGCCTGTATGTCGGACGAATATCTACAGCTCATATGTTGAACTAACATCTACGAACTTCAGAGTGTTGACTAATATCTACAGAGAGTAGGTTGGATTAATCAGCTAAATGTGTCCAATAGTCCGATATTAGGGATTTTTACATACATACTTACATAAATTAAGTTTTTTAAACTGCATACGCTATATTACGTTATTCCAATATGCTATATATAATTGCAAATCCAACCTCTGCCAGTGCTGTAGATATGCGTCAACACTTTGGTTCTCATAGATATTCTTCAACAGTTTGAGCTGTAGATATTCGTCAACACTTTCCTTCTCATTGATATTAGTTAGATTTTTTCAGTTTTTGGAATTCCTGTAGATATTAGTAGACGCCCCCTAATTTTAGTACTTCATTAAATTATGGGTACGCTGAATAAAACTTGATAATAAAATTTTATTCATTGATAACAAAATATTATGTTATTAAGGAATACATAAATTGTATTCCTTAATTACAAAAGCGTCATGCGGCTCCGGAGCCTCACTTTGCCGATCTCTGAATTTGATAATAATGTAAAAGTATTTAAATTTCCAGAAATGGAAAATAATGCATTTTAGTATTTATTTCATTTAAAAAACAGACTACTTATAAGTACTATAAATACATGAAGAAAAAAAAAACCTTTTAATAAGTTTTATTGTTTTAATTGTATTATTCAGCATAACGTAAAATAAAAAAAATTACACATTTTGAAGCAAACAAAAAGTCAGAAATCAAGATTTGTAAAATATTTATAATGCAAGAAAATTGATGAACATATTACTTATTTAATTTTATTTGAGGGAAATTAAATTACATTCAGACTTCTACAGCCGTACTCTCACGGAACATCGCCTTGCACCACAGTGGGAGGGATGGATTCATCCGTCTGACACTCCTGGACACACTGAACCTCATATTCTTACCCACCCTTCATACCCTTTACTTTTCAGAACTTCCTCTCTTTCCTGTCATGAAAAAACTCTCCACACAACGTCCCCCAAGATGATATAGGCCCTGAAGGGAGTTATTTTCCTCAGGGCCTCCTGCGTGGAGCTAATGTAAAAAAAAAGATAATATTTCTTATCTTTATTTACAAAAAATAAATTATATTCTTCAATTTTTCAAAATCAGGATTTGCTACAATATAATACAAATCTTTGTATAAAAAAAAAAACATTTAAAGTTATTAAAAAACATATTTCAAGATGGAAAACCCGCTGAATTTGAATGAAAATCCTGCAAATTTTTCTATTTTTATCTTAGAATTAAGTTTGTAGAGGAAATCATAGTATCAATTTCTGTGAATTAAATTTCAATAGCCTATTTCCTATATCGTCCGAACAATGAGTTTCCCAATTGTTCAGTATAGTGTCGAAACGTAGTACAAAGTCATGGAAAGAAAATGAATAGACGCCATAGAAATGTGGTGTTGGAGAAAAATGTTCAGGATTCCATGGTCTGCCAGACGCACAAATGTGTCCATTCTGGAAGAGCTAGACATCCACAAAAGGCTTTCAATTATTATTTATTTACGCCCGAGTGGGCTTTTACAATAAATAATATACAATCGTTAACGTTTCTAGATTGCTTATATAATTTGTGCATTTGTTTTTTATTGAAAATTAATTCTTTTGAAAACCATATGGGATAATGAGAAGCCTTAAAAATTAATTATAGGAACATAAGTTAAATAAAAACAATAAGTTCCTTGGAAGTGTTTAAGAATGAATAAAATTTTTGTGCTTGATCAGTTATATTGTTACCAGCCTAGCGATACCGTATTTTTTGTGAGATCGTTATTGGATAACGGACGTAATCTCCTGTCAGATTTGTATGATTTTTAAATCATATATTTTAGTTTAGATCGATTTACACATGAATTCCTGCAAGTAAGCATGATTATTTTCTCATTTAATGTACGTTGTACATAGAAAACGCAAATAACAGCCATAAAAATCACATTATTACGTGATTACGTCCGTTATCCAATAACGATCTCATAAAAAATAAGGAATCGCTAGGCAGTCTCTTAAAATGACCAATCTAAATGGTCAAAATAATCAACAATATTTGATTTTTCTATTTTTTTTTTTAATTTATCTGCCTATAACGCATCTTTAAAATACTTTGGACACGTTGATCGCCAAACTGAGGACTCCAACTTGGAGAAACTCATAGTCACTGACAAAGTAGAAGGCAGAGGAAGGTCACCACAGCGCTGAAGTGACCAAGTATCACTGGCGTCTCTGGTACGTCGATGTCCTTCGCTCTCCACATAGCGCAGGACTGCGGGGACCGGAAGAAAGAGCCTTATCCACCATGGAAATTGGAGTAGAGCACACGATCCTCAGCAATGAAGAATCTCCACGGGATATAATCAATATTGCGTCGGTACAGCCAGTCGATATCAGTGCAGCTTCGTATCGTAGTATCTTGAAACATAAATATTATTTAAATTCAGTAATTACACAACGAAGTTTGATTTTCAAATAAAATTCTTTATAACAAAATCAGATGTATAATGACTTCGCTTATAGTGATTGACATGATTCCTTACACAGTTGATTTTAAAGATGGGTCCACACATGTTCTTTTGTCCGTTCCGTTCCTCCGTTCCGTATCAGCGTCGCGATCAAGAACGCTAGTTTGGACGCCCGTTCGGAACGGTACGGTGTTACGGAGGTACGATACGGGTAGAGGTACGCCCCGATCCATCGGGAGTCGGTTTATTCGGCCCGTTCAAAGGCGATACGATACGGATATGCGCCAGTCTGGACGCGATCGCGGCATGCGCAGGTCGTTCTCTCTGTTGAATGGAATGAACACGCGATGCCGATGATCGCAGTGACGTTACGGAGGTACGGGCTATTTTTACTTGCGTCCAGAGTTTTTGATACGGAACGGAGGTACGGAACGGAACGGACAAAAGAACATGTGTGGACCCAGCTTAAGCATATAACACTTGCTTTCCTTGCGTCCAATACAACATCAGTCTTACAGCCAATGGATCAAGGAATAAACGGTCACTCAAAACTAATTTTAGAAAGAATCTTGTGCTTAAAATGTCACAAAGTACCATTTACAATTGTTTCAAACATGCAGGATTCAAGCATGACGGTTTAACTGTTCAAACAGCAGAACATAACTGATGAAAATTTTAACAGATGTATTTGAAAATTATAGACGGTAATGTTTCTGGAAGTAACCAGTAGGTACATGGAGCGGGTCTGTACGGAAGATGTCAGCGTATTTACTTTAGAATTTTAGTATTATTTTAGAATAGATCACTCTATTATCAAAATGCTTTGTACATAACCCACGACTATTTTATGTTTTAATTGGTTACTTCATTTTTATTTTATTCTTTCTCTTCTCTTCTTTTTTCTTTTGCTATGCTAAACAAATAACAGTTAGGTACTATGTTTTAAACTTTTTTTTAATTATTTTATTTTATATTCTTTCTCTTCTTTTTATTTCCTCTTTTTATCCACATGTTCATACCCATAATTATTTGACTGTCCTAAAACGGGACAATACTCCTAGTTGGGCAGTCAAAATTTAATAAATTATGTATGTAAATGTATATTACTGTGCTAAATAAACAAATAAAATAAATAAATAAATATGACGTCTGCTTAGTATGATGCGTTTGTCATTTCCCTTCATTTTGTCATTATGAAAATGTTTGTACCCACAAAGTTCAGAAAGTTATTGTAGGGATGTCAGCGTATTTACTTTAGAAAAATACCAAACCAAAATAAGGTTGTTTATTTTCTACAAAATGCTTTGTATGACGTCCGATCATTTGTCATTTTCCTTCGAAGTCATTATCTTCTGGATTGCCGTTTGTCACCCCGTCACCCGGTGGGCGCGAGGTGACCGCGGCACTTTTGATGGGAAACAATAGGAAATAAATCTTGTAAATACAATAATTATCTTGTAGATTGCTCTATTTTTTTAATGAAAATAATAAATAAATACCTTTTTAAAATGAATTCCTTTGATCAAGAGTCTTTTTTTTGTAAGCTTGCTTCGTTAAATATCTACGCACTTTGCGTTTTCGTGTCACTTTCACTTTCAGTATAAATATCATACCAACATCATGGAATAAATATATATCCAATATCTCTGGGGGCATTTTCAAAATCTTTCCTGTAAGTAAATAAATTACGATTTAGATCATTTTCAAAATCTTTCCCGTAAGAAATGATGATTTAGGTTATATCATACGTCTGACGTGTTAGCTAATTTTCGAGCTAATCTGTCTTTAATGGAATATTATTTCATATATTATATCATTATATCTTACCTATTTGCAGTCACCAGTCAATAATTTAGTGCATAATCAGTTTCTACCCGAATCAATCAAATAATAAATATACCAATTCAAAGCGAAGCCGCGACGCCATATTTAATATTTATGTGTCAGTAAATAAGTTGCCACCTTGAATACGGAGTTTAGTGTTGCCGTTTCTAAAAAAAACCTATTTCAGAGGTAAAATAATCTTATGTTTAGTAAGAAGTTTGTCGTAAACTTTTAATTAAGAATATAAGAAAGCAACGAAACATAAATATATTAACTTTGATTCTTTATTATTCGTAACATTTTACAATATACCCGCAAATAGAATGAAAAAAACATGTTTTTGAAAAATTAACAACAAACACACCCGAAAAATATTTTTTTTTTTTACACATTTTTTTTGCTGTTTTCAAACTTGATATGCAGAACTCCATTTAAAATATATTTCCAAATAATAATATGATAGTATAAATGAGTTGAAAAAAAAAGAACAAACAATTTCACATGAGGTAGAAGAAATTCTACCACAACTTCAATAATTTATTTTTTCTAGTTAGTGTAGGTATATTTAAAGCAGTTAATTTAGGTATCCAATTAAATTTATATGAAATGTATTTTATATTTTAACGTATCCATATTATTTATTGTCAAAATTAACAATTTTAGTAAGAGACATTGTGAACCCGTATTAAAATCAATGAGACTACATTCCAAAATCAGCCATTCCAAAATCAAGCACCTGGCAACATTATATTAAGAAAGTCGCTGTATTGAGTCATGTTGAGTGCCCTTTTTTCGTGAATTGGAAATTTTTGTGTAAAATCAGACGACCCCGCCATTCGAACGGATAAAAATAGAACTACAACCGTATGCGATAGACATTTGATTTTTTCTAATGTGAACAATCCACACTCGTATTCCGCACCGCTAGATGTCTCCCGTAAAGTTTTGGCAAACGTATAAATTAAAATTAAAAATGTTTCCCGATCCAGAAAAAAAAACAAAAGCTCGTGCCGAAGACTTCGAAGGAGATTGAACCGTGAAGCCTTCCGAAATGCTGAACGCCAAGGTCCACTTTGGCTTGAGGATCGATGGCTGAAAATTCTCATACGATTTTAGTTACGCTGCCCGTTGACCGAAACTGACCTCTCAAAGTGTACGAATCTCGAGGAGCCGAAAGGTCGTTTTGGCGTGACGGGTTTGGCTTAATTTTTTCATACAAAAAAGAGTGAGTTTTCCTGACCTGCCCCAAAACTAAACAATACTATATATACTAGGTTTTGCCCGTTGCAGAAGCAACTAACGGGTTAAAACACTGTGCGATTTGATGTGTGAACGTGGATGATGCGAGGAGTGTGTGTTCAGTAAGTATTTGAAGAAAAAAAAAACGATGTTTGAATGTAGACGAAGAGAGGTGTGTGCGCCACATAGAGGGCACAGGCAGTAGACTGCTCAATTTGGTACACCTACTATAGGGCCACTTCGGCCAACTGGTTCAAAGAGTTCAGTATGGGCCTAAAAGTAATTTTTTTTGGAATTTTTATAATATTGAAATTTTATGGATCTTAAATTTTTTTCGGATTTTAAAATGTTTTGGATTTTGAAATTTTTTGGAAATTAAAATATTTATCGATTTTGAAATCTTTTGGATTTTAAAATTTTTTGGATTTTAAAATTTTTTTCGATTTTGAAATTTTTTGGATTTTAAAATTTTTTTATTTTAAAATTTTTGGGATTTTGAAATTTTTTGGATTTTTAAATTTTTTCGATTTTTAAATTTTATTGATTTCAAATTTTTTGGATTTTAGAATTTTTTGGATTTAAAAATTTTTTGGATTTTAAACTTTTTTCCGATTTTTAAATTTTTTGGATTTAAATTTTTTTGGATTTTAAAATTTTTTGGATTTTTAAATTTTTTGGATTTTAAATTTTTGAACTTCAAAAAATTTTTTGGATTTAAAATTTTTTTTGATTTTGAAATTTTTTAGATTTTAAAATTTTTTCGATTTTAAAATTTTTTGGATTTAAAAATTTTATGAAATTTAAAATTTTTTGGATTTTAAAATTATTGAACTTTAAAATTTTTTGGATTTTAAAATTTTTTGGATTTAAAATTTTTTTTGATTTTGAAATTTTTTAGATTTTAAAATTTTTTCGATTTTAAAATTTTTTGGATTTAAAAATTTTATGAAATTTAAAATTTTTTGAATTTTAAAATTTTATGAAATTTAAAATTTTTTGGATTTTAAAATTTTTTGTATTTTGAAATTGGTTATCAAAATAACGTAATATAATTTAGGGCCCCCTAGGTCGAGAGGTAAGACTCTCGACTCGCAATCCGAAGATTGCAGGTTCAAACTCGATGTGTGCAAATAATTTTTGATCGATTAGTTTGTGTTATATCTCATTAACGCTAATTAACTTATAAAGTATAAGTTCTAGTGTAAAACCACCATTCAGAATCGAAACTTTGTTTGAAATGGCTTTGGCCGTGTTTACTTACCAGATCTGAGGTTTAATTTGGGAGGCGGGAATGGGAACCGCCGCCCCAGGAACCTTTATTGGATAACCAACACCTCTGCCATAGGTCACCATTTTATACATAAAGAATCGAAGGTCCCCAAAGTTTCATCGCAATCGAAGAACTAACACAGAACGTGAAAATTAACTTTTAAAAAAGTGTGCTTTAGACCACATGACTGAAGAAAAACTTCACTAACTTTTGTTGGATACCAGCTGTATATAATGTTATATAGTGCAGGCGCTGGCATTATAATGTATTTTCCCGGAACTTGGGATGAAACCATTACAGTTTAATTGACCCCGAGGTTAAAGTGGCATTGCAACGCAAGCCGGGTACCCGCTGTATATAATGTTATAATACTCAAGAACTCTTTGAAAAGTCATTAAATGCTATTAAAAATATAATTTTAAAATAGCCGTTAACCCTAACCTATTTTTTATATTTTATTTATTATCACTCTTTATGACCTTTCTGAGGTGGTTCTGAGTTGGTTTCATTCTGAGTTGGCTGGTCACCCTCTGTATTATGTACCATATACCATTAGATTATACCATAGTCCATAGTGCATACAGTGTCACAGTCAGCCATGGTGCTTTCAGCGAACTGTTGAAGAAAAATTAATAGTAATAATTATATTTGCACATCTAATTTGCAGTTGAAGTTTCTTCCGAGGAAAATATTACAATAATTTCACAATGCCAGAGCTCACTATTCTATACAGAAAGAACTGGATGCACACATCAAATCGCCAAGGTTTCATAGCAATCGGATATTTGACAGGTGAATGTGGATGAAGCGAGGAGCGCTTGTTGAATTAAATATACAAAGAAAAAACGATGTTTGAATGTGGATAAGGCGAGGAGTGTACGCCTACAAAGGGCACAGGAAGTCGACCGCTCAATTCCATATACCTGCTCTCGGGCCGATTCGGTCGCCCGGTTCAAGGCGTTCAGTACGGGCCTTCTCTCGCAAAAGGGGGCCGCGGAGATGCCAGCTCAGTTTTTCACTGCGCCATTCCGGTTGTGCAGGTCGATACGCGTAATTTGATACCTGTATGCATAATTTCCTGCTGCAAAGAAGACTTACCAACTCTCTCACTCTACGTATGAATGTATGTTTACAGTTCAGGTAGCAATTGAAAAGCTGAAGTGATAGCGTTGCCAACTCTATGACTTTTTAGATCTACGTATTTTAGGCCTTTCCTGTACACCTACGAACTTCAGTCGCAGAATCTACATATTTACTTTGAAATTGTACAAATTGAAAAAATTACTTAACTCATTAGGCTGAATAAGTATATTTTCAGTTACTTTATTTAAAGACAGAGGCGCCCCTGTCTGCGAGACAAATTATGTGGCGCGGACTCCAACAAACGTTCTGTTTCATACTGCTAGAGTCCGTGCCACATAAGAAGTCCTGCAGATGGAAGTGCTTGACTATTTTCAGGATTATTTCCAACAAATCTTACCAAGTTGGACCGTGAATGGAGAACTCCAAGAAACACAAATCTTCCATTTCAAGAAGTTTCAGTTTCCCTTACTGGTCCAGTTTATATAAAGAAGTATGTCATTTTGCTACCAGCAGCTCCCCAATACCAGTACCGATTATACCTACTCTCTTCATTACCGAGTTCCACCCATCAGACACACAGCACTTATACGACAACATTACACTACAAAAGTTATTAACTTGCCTCAAAGCAGTGCGAATGTCGAGCATCTGTTTTCTGCGATCAATTTGACAAAAACTAAAGTCAGAAACAGACTTTCTAATGACACGCTTACTTTTCATAAAAAGTGGCTAAAAAACAAACAGCGAGCCTTCATTAATATTTTAATAAATATAATTTGACTGAAAATTGAGTATTATATTCTTAAACCATAATTTACAATACCAGAGATGAAAAGGGGTTAATACGCTAATATTGCAAGTATGAAGAACGGTTCAAATGCTGTCAGTACAGCATCCTACATACAGTTTCCTCTGGGAGTTCTATCTCTCTAACCCGTAAGCTGCGGATTGCATGTATAGTCGTTTTTAATGTTATTTCGTTTTTGTAAATAATTATGTGTAAAAACGAAATTACTAAAGCTTTTGGTATAGGTATTTGTAAACATTGACAATGTAATATCTTATGACATTCAGGAGTTTCCTCAGAAAAGAGTAAGTAAAAACACATTTTTTATTCAGGAAAATACACCAGCCAAAATAATACTGCAGAATAATTCAGCAGCTTATGGATTAATTAAATTGTAAAACAAAATACATGTTTTATTCAGTTTCACCTACACTAACTTCTTCATTTCAAGAAGAAAAAAAAAGTATGTGGATCTATGAACTTTTCATATACAAATTTTACTAATACTACATAATTTTCTAATCTGGCCTACGCCTTTTTCAAAATCCGAGTTGGCAACACTACAGGAATGATGTGTGATTCCATCCTTCCCGCTGCGATGAAAGGCAAGGGGTTGAGTCCTGGAGAGAACAAAGGTCTCCCTCAACCAGTCTCCCAATTTCATAATCACTTTTGTTCTATTGTACTATTCATAAATATAACCAGTAAATATTTACTTACTTTTTTTTCAAAATACTCCGTATCATTTAGTGGTCGGCAAACTTATTAGCCAAATCTGTGCATTATAACGATTCAAAAAAAATTTGAGAGCAAATCTGTTTGATTTAGTAAACATTTATCATAATTTTAGTACTTCATTAAATTATGGGTACGCTGAATAAAATTTGATAATAAAATTTTATTCATTGATAACAAAATATTATGTTATTAAGGGATACATAAATTGTATTCCTTAATTACAAAAGCGTCATGCGGCTCGAATTTGATAAGAATGTAAAAGTTTTTTAATTTCCAGAAATGGTAAATAATGCATTTTAATTTTCATTTAAAAAACAGACTACTTATAAGTACTATAAATACATGAAGAAAAAATAACCTTTTTATAAGTTTTCTTGCTTCAATTGTATTATTCAGCATAACGTAAAATAAAAAAAATTACACATTTTGAAGCAAACAAAAAGTCAGAAATCAAGATTTGTATAATATTTATAATGCAAAAAAATTGATGAACATATTATTTATTTAATTTTATTTGAGGGAAATTAAATTACATTCACAGACTTCTACAGTCGTACTCTCACGGAACATCGCCTTGCACCACAGTGGGAGGGATGGATTCATCCGTCTGACAGTTAGTAAAATTTGTACAATCGTTAAAGTTTCTAGATTGCTTATATAATTAATGCATTTGTTTTTTATTGAAAATGAATTCTTTTGAAAACCATATGGGATAATGAGAAGCCTTAAAAATTAATTATAGGAACATAAGTTAAAGAAAAACAATAAGTTCCTTCGAAGTGTTTAAGAATGAATAAAATTTTTGTGCTTGATCAGTTATATTGTTACCAGCCTAGCGATACCGTATTTTTTGTGAGATCGTTATTGGATAACGGACGTAATCTCCTGTCAGATTTGTGTGATTTTTAAGTCATATATTTTAGTTTAGATCGATTTAAACATAAATTCCTGCAAGTAAGCATGATTATTTTCTCATTTAATGTACGTTGTACATAGAAAACGCAAATAACAGCCATAAAAATCACACAAATTTGACAGGAGATTACGTCTGTTATCCAATAACGATCTCACAAAAAATAAGGAATCGCTAGGCAGTCTCTTAAATGACAAATCTAAATGGTCAAAATAATCAACAATATATGATTTTTCTATTTTTTTTTAAATTTATCTGCCTATAACGTATCTTTAAAATACTTTGGACACGTTGATCGCCAAACTGAGGACTCCAACTTGGAGAAACTCATAGTCACTGACAAAGTAGAAGGCAGAGGAAGGTCACCGCAGCGCTGAAGTGACCAAGTATCACTGGCGTCTCTGGTACGTCGATGTCCTTCGCTCTCCACATAGCGCAGGACTGCGGGGACCGGAAGAAAGAGCCTTATCCACCATGGAAATTGGAGTAGAGCACACGATCCTCAGCAAATGAAGAATCTCCACGGGATATAATCAATATTGCGTCGGTACAGCCAGTCGATATCAGTGCATCTTCATATCGTAGTATCTTGAAACATAAATATTATTTAAATTCAGTAATTACACAACGAAGTTTGATTTTCAAATAAAATTCTTTATAACAAAATCAGATATATAATGACTTTGATTGACATGATTCCTTACACAGTTGATTTTAAAGCTGGGTCCACACATGTTCTTTTGTCCGTTCCGTTCCTCCGTTCCGTATCAGCGTCGCGATCAAGAACGCTAGTTTGGACGCCCGTTCGGAACGGTACGGTGTTACGGAGGTACGATACGGGTAGAGGTACGCCCCGATCCATCGGGAGTCGGTTTATTCGGCCCGTTCAAAGGCGATACGATACGGGTATGCGCCAGTCTGGACGCGATCGCGGCATGCGCAGGTCGTTCTCTCTGTCGAATGGAATGAACACGCGATGCCGATGATCGCAGCGACGTTACGGAGGTACGGGCTATTTTTACTTGCGTCCAGAGTTTTTGATACGGAACGGAGGTACGGAACGGAACGGACAAAAGAACATGTGTGGACCCAGCTTAAGCATATAACACTTGCTTTCCTTGCGTCCAATACAACATCAGTCTTACAGCCAATGGATCAAGGAATAAACGGTCACTCAAAACTAATTTTAGAAAGAATCTTGTGCTTAAAATGTCACAAAGTACCATTTACAATTGTTTCAAACATGCAGGATTCAACCATGACGGTTTAACTGTTCAAACAGCAGAACATAACAGATGAAAATTTTAAGGTTGTTTATTTTCTACAAAATGCTTTGTATGACGTCCGATCATTTGTCATTTTCCTTCGAAGTCATTATCTTCTGGATTGCCGTTTGTCACCCGGTGGCCGCGAGGTGACCGCGGCACTTTTGAAGGTTAAAACAATAGGAAATACATAATTATCTGGTAGATTGCTCTATTTTTTAAAGAAAATAATAAATAAATACCTTTTTAAAATGAATTCCTTTGATCAAGAGTCTTTTTTTTTGTAAGCTTGCTTCGTTAAATATCTACGCACTTTGCGTTTTCGTGTCACTTTCACTTGCAGTATAAATATCATACCAACATCTTAATTTATCCAATATCTCTGGGGGCATTTTCAAAATCTTTCCTGTAAGTAAATAAATTACGATTTAGATCATTTTCAAAATCTTTCCCGTAAGAAATGACGATTTAGGTTATATCATACGTCTGACGTGTTAGCTCATTTTCGAGCTAATCTGTCTATAAGTTGCATAAAATTATTAATGGAGTATTATTTCATATCATATATTGTATTCCTACCTATTTACAGTCAGCAATTTAGTTCCGTCACGTCAATAAATGAACAAAGCCATGAGCGACAGCCCGCCATATTGTTTACGAAAATAAATAGTTGTCATTTTGAACTTTGTTGAACACCAGGTTCAGTGTTGCCGTTTCTAAAAAAAACCTATTTCAGAGGTAAAATAATCTTATGTTTCGTAAGAAGTTTTTCGTAAACTTTTAATTGAGAGTATAAGAAAGCAACGAAACATAAATATATTAACTTTGATGCTTTATTATTCATAACATTTTACAATATACCTGCGAATAGAACGAAAAAAACATGTTTTTGAAAAAATAACAACAAAAACACCCTAAAAATATTTTTTTTAAACATTTTTTTTGCTGTTTTCAAACTTCATATGCACAATTCCATTTAAAATATATTTCCAAATAATAATATGATAGTATAAATGAGTTGAAAAAAAAGAACAAACAATTTCACATGAGGTAAAAGAAATTCTACCACAACTTCAATAATTTATTTTTTAAAGTGAGTGTTGGTATGTTTAGAGCAGTTATTTTAGGTATCCAATTAAATTTATATGAAATGTATTTTATATTTAAACGTCTCCATATTATTTATTGTCAAAATTAACAATTTTAGTAAGAGACATTGTGAACCCGTATTAAAATCAATGAGACTACATTCCAAAATCAGCCATTCCAAAATCAAGCACCTGGCAACATTATATTAAGAAAGTCGCTGTATTGAGTCATGTTGAGTGCCCTTTTTTCGTGAATTGAAAATTTTTGTGTAAAATCAGACGACCCCGCCATTCGAACGGATAAAAATAGAACTACAACCGTATGCGATAGACATTTGATTTTTTCTAATGTGAACAATCCACACTCGTATTCCGCACCGCTAGATGTCTCCCGTAAAGTTTTGGCAAACGTATAAATTAAAATTAAAAATGTTTCCCGATCCAGAAAAAAAAACAAAAGCTCGTGCCGAAGACTTCGAAGGAGATTGAACCGTGAAGCCTTCCGAAATGCTGAACGCCAAGGTCCACTTTGGCTTGAGGATCGATGGCTGAAAATTCTCATACGATTTTAGTTACGCTGCCCGTTGACCGAAACTGACCTCTCAAAGTGTACGAATCTCGAGGAGCCGAAAGGTCGTTTTGGCGTGACGGGTTTGGCTTAATTTTTTCATACAAAAAAGAGTGAGTTTTCCTGACCTGCCCCAAAACCAAACAATACTATATACTAGGTTTTGCCCGTTGCAGAAGCAACTGACGGGTTAAAGCACTGTGCGATTTGATGTGTGAACGTGGATGAAGCGAGGAGTGTGTGTTCAATAAATATTTGAAGAAAAAAACGATGTTTGAATGTAGACGAAGCGAGGTGTGTGCGCCACATAGAGGGCACAGGCAGTAGACTGCTCAATTTGGTACACCTACTATAGGGCCACTTCGGTCAACTGGTTCAAGGAGTTCAGTATGGGAATAAAAGTTATTTTTTTTAATCCATTTTTTTTTGAATTTTTATAATATTGAAATTTTATGGATCTTAAATTTTTTTCAGATTTTAAAATGTTTTGGATTTTTAAATTTTTTGGATTTTTAAATTTTTTTCGATTTTTAAATTTTTTTGATTTTAAATTTTTTTGGATTTTTAAATTTTTTGAAATTTGAAATTTTTTTCGATTTTAAAATTTTTTGAATTTTAAAATTTTTTCGTTTTTAAAATTTTTTGGATTTTGAAATTTTTTGGATTTTAAAATTTTTTTCGATTTTAAAATTTTTTTGATTTTAAATTTTTTGGATTTTAAAATTTTGTGAACTTTAAAATTTTTTGGATATTGAAATTTTTTTCGATTTTGAAATTTTTTGGAATTAAAATTTTTTCGATTTTAAAATTTTTTGGATTTTGAAATTTTTTGGATTTTAAAATTTTTTTCGATTTTAAAATTTTTTGGATTTTATTTTTTTTGAATTTTAAAATTTTTTGGATTTTAAAATTTTTTTGGATTTAAAATTCTATGAAATTTAAAATTTTTTGGATTTTTAAATTTTTTGTATTTTGAAATTAAAATTATTTTTAAATTGGTTATCAAAATAACGTAATATAATATTTTTATAATTAATGTAATATATTAATTATTTTTTGATTGATTAGTTTGTGTTATTTCTCATTAACACTAATTAACTTATAAAGTATAAGTTCTGGTGTAAAATCACCATTCAGAATTGAAACTTTGTTTGAAATGGCTTTGGCCGTGTTTACTTACCAGATCTGAGGTTCAATTTGGGAGGCGGGAATAGGAACCGTCGCCTCAGGAACCTTTATTGGATAACCAACACCTCTGCCATAGGTCACCCTAGATGATTCGCTACGTTTAGTGATTTAGCAGAGGTGCCCGGGTTCATGGGATGAGGTTTGTCTAGGTCTGATGATCAGGACACACTGATCCCCAGATTCCTATCCACCCTTTAATCCCTTTTCCTTCCCAGAACTCTCCTCTCCTTCGTTTCCCTAAAAGGCGAAGCGAGCAGGAGTGTGTTAAATTAAATATATGAAGAAAAAACAATATCTGAATGCGGATGAAGCGAGGAGTGAGCGCCTACAAAGGGAACAGGTAGTCGACCGCTCCCCCAAAGTTTCATCGCAATCGGATGAACGGTTTAGCAATGCATAATTTCATGATGCCAGAGCTCACTATTTTATACAAAAACCATCGCGGGCATTCATATATCAAATCCCCAAAGTTTCATCACAATCGGATGAACGGTTTAGCAATGCATAATTTCACGATGCCAGAGCTCACTATTCTATACAGAAAGAATCGACTGGATGCACACATCAAATCCCCAAGGTTTCATCGCAATCGAATATTTGACGGGCGTATGTGGATGAAGCGAGAAGCGCTTGTTGAATTAAATATACAAAGAAAAAACGATGTTTGAATGTGGATAAGGCGAGGAGTGTGTGCCTACAAAGGGCACAGGAAGTCGACCGCTCAATTCCATATACCTGCTCTCGGGCCGATTCGGTCGCCCGGTTCAAGGTGTTCAGTACGGGCCTTCTCTCGCAAATCAGTACGGGCCTTCTCTCGCAAAAGGGGGCCGCGGAGATGCCTGCTCAGTTTTTCACTGCGCCATTCCGGGTGCAGGTCGATACGCGTAATTTGATACCCGTACGTATAATTTCCTGCTGCAAAGAAGACTTACCAACTCTTTCACTCATTCACTCTATGTATGAATGTATGTTTACAGTTCAGGTAGCAATTGAAAAGCTGAAGTGATAGCGTTGCCAACTCTACGTCTTTTTAGATCTAAGTATTTTAGGCCTTCCCTGTACACCTACGAACTTCAGTCGCAGAATCTACGTATTTTCTTTGAAATTGTACAAATTGAAAAAATTACACATCTCATTAGGCTGAAGAAGTATATTTTCAGTTACTTTAGGGAACGTACCCATACTACATGACCAACTTTTTGCAATTTTTAACCCCCCCCCCCCCGGTGACCAAAATCCTAAGCAACCCGCCGCTCATTTGTATGGAGCGTGACATTTTGAAGACCCCCCCCTCCCTAAACGTGTCACGTAGTATGGGTACGTTCCCTTATTTAAAGACAGAGGCGCCCCTGTCTGCGGGACAAATTATGTGGTGCGTTGTGGTGTGGTGTGGTTTCATACTGCTAGAGTCCGTGCCACATAAGAAGTCCTGCAGATGAAAGTGCTCGACTATTTTCAGGATTATTTCCAACAAATCTTACCAAGTTAGACCGTGAATGGAGAACTCCAAGAAACACAAATCTTCCATTTCAAGAAAATCAGCAAATCAAAGCTGATGAGTTTTGATGTCATATTTCAAAAATAAGAAAAGGTGAAGTCTCAAATGTTTCTCTTACTGGTCCAGTTTATATAAAGAAGTAGGTATGTCTCTTTTGCTACCAGCAGCTCCCCAATACCAGTACCAATTATACCTACTCTCTTCATTACCGAGTTCCACCCACCAGACACACAGCACTCACACGACAACATTACAGTACAAAAGTTATTAACTTGCCTCAAAGCAGTGCGAATGTCGAGCATCTGTTTTCTGCGATTAATTTGACAAAAACTAACGTCAGAAACAGACTTTCTAATGAAATGCTTACTTTTCATAAAAAGTGGCTAAAAAACAAACAGCGAGCCTTCATTAATATTTTAATAAATATAATTTGACTGAAAATTGAGTATTTTAGTCTTAAACCATAATTTACAATACCAGAGATGAAAAGGGGTTAATACGCTAATATTGCAAGTACGAAGAACGGTTCAAATGCTGCCTGAGTTCTATCTCTTTAACCCGTAAGCTGCGGATCGCATGTATAGTCGTTTTTAATGTTATTTCGTTTTTGTAAATAATTATGTGTAAAAACGAAATTACTAAAGCTTTTGGTATAGGTATTTGTAAACAATGACAATGTAATATCTTATAACATTCAGGAGTTTCCTTAGAAATGAGTAAGTAAAAACACGTTTTTTATTCAGGAAAATACACCAGCCAAAATAATACTGCAGAATAATTCAGCAGCTTATGGATTAAATAAATTGTAAAACAAAATACAATATGTTTTATTCAGTTTCACGTACCCTAACTTCTTCATTTCACGAAAAAAAAAATATGTGGATCTATGAACTTTTCATATACAAATTTTACTAATACTACATAATTTTCTAATCTGGCCTACACCTTTTTCAAAATCCGAGTTGGCAACACTACAGGAATGATGTGTGAATCCATCCTTCCCGCTGCGATGAAAGGCAAAGGGTTGAGTCCTGGAGAGAACAAAGGTCTCCATCAACCAGTCTCCCAATTTCATAATCACTTTTGTTCTATTGTACTATTCATAAATATAACCAGTAAATATTTACATAATAGGGACACGCTTAACACTTACTTTTTATTTCAAAATACTCGGTATCATTTAGATCAGTGTTCGGCAAACTTATTAGCCAAATCTTTGCATTATAACGATTCAAAAAAAATTTGAGAGCAAATCTGTTTGATTTAGTCAAAGGATATTCAAATACAGAAGAGATATGCTATGGTGTCCGCGCAACTGTCGCCGGACTACGCGCTAATTAGCGTAGTTTTCATACAAAAAGAATTTGTTCATTTCGTTGATTTTTTGAAAATGTGCATTAATATTGGTTAACAATATATTTTGAATAAGGAAAGAATTCGTTCGTTTAGTTTAACGTTCGTTTGGTTTATTTGTTAATTATTTGTTCTTTTAGTTTATTTGTTAATTGATAAACAATATCGGCGACACCCGGAAGCGCAGACCCACATAGTAAAAACAGCAGATAGCACATCTACTTATATTTCAATATCTTTGGATTTAGTAAACATTTATCATAATTTTAGGACTCCAGATACTAATATCTACAGCCTGTATGTCGGACGAATATCTACAGCTCATATGTTGAACTAACATCTACGAACTTCAGAGTGTTGACTAATATCTACAGAGAGTAGGTTGGATTAATCAGCTAAATGTGTTCAATAGTCCGATATTAGGGATTTTTACATACATACTTACATAAATTAAGTTTTTTAAACTGCATACGCTATATTACGTTATTCCAATATGCTATATATAATTGCAAATCCAACCTCTGCCAGTGCTGTAGATATGCGTCAACACTTTGGTTCTCATAGATATTCTTCAACAGTTTGAGCTGTAGATATTCGTCAACACTTTCCTTCTCATTGATATTAGTTAGATTTTTTCAGTTTTTGGAATTCCTGTAGATATTAGTAGACGCCCCCTAATTTTAGTACTTCATTAAATTATGGGTACGCTGAATAAAACTTGATAATAAAATTTTCTTCATTGATAACAAAATATTATGTTATTAAGGAATACATAAATTGTATTCCTTAATTACAAAAGCGTCATGCGGCTCCGGAGCCTCACTTTGCCGATCTCTGAATTTGATAATAATGTAAAAGTATTTAAATTTCCAGAAATGGAAAATAATGCATTTTAGTATTTATTTCATTTAAAAAACAGACTACTTATAAGTACTATAAATACATGAAGAAAAAAAAAACCTTTTAATAAGTTTTATTGTTTTAATTGTATTATTCAGCATAACGTAAAATAAAAAAAATTACACATTTTGAAGCAAACAAAAAGTCAGAAATCAAGATTTGTAAAATATTTATAATGCAAGAAAATTGATGAACATATTACTTATTTAATTTTATTTGAGGGAAATTAAATTACATTCAGACTTCTACAGCCGTACTCTCACGGAACATCGCCTTGCACCACAGTGGGAGGGATGGATTCATCCATCTGACACTCCTGGACACACTGAACCTCATATTCTTACCCACCCTTCATACCCTTTACTTTTCAGAACTTCCTCTCTTTCCTGTCATGAAAAAACTCTCCACACAACGTCCCCCAAGATGATATAGGCCCTGAAGGGAGTTATTTTCCTCAGGGCCTCCTGCGTGGAGCTAATGTAAAAAAAAAGATAATATTTCTTATCTTTATTTACAAAAAATAAATTATATTCTTCAATTTTTCAAAATCAGGATTTGCTACAATATAATACAAATCTTTGTATAAAAAAAAAAACATTTAAAGTTATTAAAAAACATATTTCAAGATGGAAAACCCGCTGAATTTGAATGAAAATCCTGCAAATTTTTCTATTTTTATCTTAGAATTAAGTTTGTAGAGGAAATCATAGTATCAATTTCTGTGAATTAAATTTCAATAGCCTATTTCCTATATCGTCCGAACAATGAGTTTCCCAATTGTTCAGTATAGTGTCGAAACGTAGTACAAAGTCATGGAAAGAAAATGAATAGACGCCATAGAAATGTGGTGTTGGAGAAAAATGTTCAGGATTCCATGGTCTGCCAGACGCACAAATGTGTCCATTCTGGAAGAGCTAGACATCCACAAAAGGCTTTCAATTATTATTTATTTACGCCCGAGTGGGCTTTTACAATAAATAATATACAATCGTTAACGTTTCTAGATTGCTTATATAATTTGTGCATTTGTTTTTTATTGAAAATTAATTCTTTTGAAAACCATATGGGATAATGAGAAGCCTTAAAAATTAATTATAGGAACATAAGTTAAATAAAAACAATAAGTTTCTTGGAAGTGTTTAAGAATGAATAAAATTTTTGTGCTTGATCAGTTATATTGTTACCAGCCTAGCGATACCGTATTTTTTGTGAGATCGTTATTGGATAACGGACGTAATCTCCTGTCAGATTTGTATGATTTTTAAATCATATATTTTAGTTTAGATCGATTTACACATGAATTCCTGCAAGTAAGCATGATTATTTTCTCATTTAATGTACGTCGTACATAGAAAACGCAAATAACAGCCATAAAAATCACATTATTACGTGATTACGTCCGTTATCCAATAACGATCTCATAAAAAATAAGGAATCGCTAGGCAGTCTCTTAAAATGACCAATCTAAATGGTCAAAATAATCAACAATATTTGATTTTTCTATTTTTTTTTTAATTTATCTGCCTATAACGCATCTTTAAAATACTTTGGACACGTTGATCGCCAAACTGAGGACTCCAACTTGGAGAAACTCATAGTCACTGACAAAGTAGAAGGCAGAGGAAGGTCACCACAGCGCTGAAGTGACCAAGTATCACTGGCGTCTCTGGTACGTCGATGTCCTTCGCTCTCCACATAGCGCAGGACTGCGGGGACCGGAAGAAAGAGCCTTATCCACCATGGAAATTGGAGTAGAGCACACGATCCTCAGCAATGAAGAATCTCCACGGGATATAATCAATATTGCGTCGGTACAGCCAGTCGATATCAGTGCAGCTTCGTATCGTAGTATCTTGAAACATAAATATTATTTAAATTCAGTAATTACACAACGAAGTTTGATTTTCAAATAAAATTCTTTATAACAAAATCAGATGTATAATGACTTCGCTTATAGTGATTGACATGATTCCTTACACAGTTGATTTTGAAGATGGGTCCACACATGTTCTTTTGTCCGTTCCGTTCCTCCGTTCCGTATCAGCGTCGCGATCAAGAACGCTAGTTTGGACGCCCGTTCGGAACGGTACGGTGTTACGGAGGTACGATACGGGTAGAGGTACGCCCCGATCCATCGGGAGTCGGTTTATTCGGCCCGTTCAAAGGCGATACGATACGGATATGCGCCAGTCTGGACGCGATCGCGGCATGCGCAGGTCGTTCTCTCTGTCGAATGGAATGAACACGCGATGCCGATGATCGCAGTGACGTTACGGAGGTACGGGCTATTTTTACTTGCGTCCAGAGTTTTTGATACGGAACGGAGGTACGGAACGGAACGGACAAAAGAACATGTGTGGACCCAGCTTAAGCATATAACACTTGCTTTCCTTGCGTCCAATACAACATCAGTCTTACAGCCAATGGATCAAGGAATAAACGGTCACTCAAAACTAATTTTAGAAAGAATCTTGTGCTTAAAATGTCACAAAGTACCATTTACAATTGTTTCAAACATGCAGGATTCAAGCATGACGGTTTAACTGTTCAAACAGCAGAACATAACTGATGAAAATTTTAACAGATGTATTTGAAAATTATAGACGGTAATGTTTCTGGAAGTAACCAGTAGGTACATGGAGCGGGTCTGTACGGAAGATGTCAGCGTATTTACTTTAGAATTTTAGTATTATTTTAGAATAGATCACTCTATTATCAAAATGCTTTGTACATAACCCACGACTATTTTATGTTTTAATTGGTTACTTCATTTTTATTTTATTCTTTCTCTTCTCTTCTTTTTTCTTTTGCTATGCTAAACAAATAACAGTTAGGTACTATGTTTTAAACTTTTTTTTAATTATTTTATTTTATATTCTTTCTCTTCTTTTTATTTCCTCTTTTTATCCACGTGTTCATACCCATAATTATTTGACTGTCCTAAAACGGGACAATACTCCTAGTTGGGCAGTCAAAATTTAATAAATTATGTATGTAAATGTATATTACTGTGCTAAATAAACAAATAAAATAAATAAATAAATATGACGTCTGCTTAGTATGATGCGTTTGTCATTTCCCTTCATTTTGTCATTATGAAAATGTTTGTACCCACAAAGTTCAGAAAGTTATTGTAGGGATGTCAGCGTATTTACTTTAGAAAAATACCAAACCAAAATAAGGTTGTTTATTTTCTACAAAATGCTTTGTATGACGTCCGATCATTTGTCATTTTCCTTCGAAGTCATTATCTTCTGGATTGCCGTTTGTCACCCCGTCACCCGGTGGGCGCGAGGTGACCGCGGCACTTTTGATGGTTAAAACAATAGGAAATAAATCTTGTAAATACAATAATTATCTTGAAGATTGCTCTATTTTTTTAATGAAAATAATAAATAAATACCTTTTTAAAATGAATTCCTTTGATCAAGAGTCTTTTTTTTGTAAGCTTGCTTCGTTAAATATCTACGCACTTTGCGTTTTCGTGTCACTTTCACTTTCAGTATAAATATCATACCAACATCATGGAATAAATATATATCCAATATCTCTGGGGGCATTTTCAAAATCTTTCCTGTAAGTAAATAAATTACGATTTAGATCATTTTCAAAATCTTTCCCGTAAGAAATGATGATTTAGGTTATATCATACGTCTGACGTGTTAGCTAATTTTCGAGCTAATCTGTCTTTAATGGAGTATTATTTCATATATTATATCATTATATCTTACCTATTTGCAGTCACCAGTCAATAATTTAGTGCATAATCAGTTTCTACCCGAATCAATCAAATAATAAATATACCAATTCAAAGCGAAGCCGCGACGCCATATTTAATATTTATGTGTCAGTAAATAAGTTGCCACCTTGAATACGGAGTTTAGTGTTGCCGTTTCTAAAAAAAACCTATTTCAGAGGTAAAATAATCTTATGTTTAGTAAGAAGTTTTTCGTAAACTTTTAATTGAGAGTATAAGAAAGCAACGAAACATAAATATATTAACTTTGATGCTTTATTATTCATAACATTTTACAATATACCTGCGAATAGAATGAAAAAAACATGTTTTTGAAAAAATAACAACAAAAACACCCTAAAAATATTTTTTTAAAACATTTTTTTTGCTGTTTTCAAACTTCATATGCACAATTCCATTTAAAATATATTTCCAAATAATAATATGATAGTATAAATGAGTTGAAAAAAAAGAACAAACAATTTCACATGAGGTAAAAGAAATTCTACCACAACTTCAATAATTTATTTTTTCTAGTGAGTGTTGGTATGTTTAGAGCAGTTAATTTAGGTATCCAATTAAATTTATATGAAATGTATTTTATATTTAAACGTCTCCATATTATTTATTGACAAAATTAACAATTTTAGTAAGAGACATTGTGAACCCGTATTAAAATCAATGAGACTACATTCCAAAATCAGCCATTCCAAAATCAAGCACCTGGCAACATTATATTAAGAAAGTCGCTGTATTGAGTCATGTTGAGTGCCCTTTTTTCGTGAATTGGAAATTTTTGTGTAAAATCAGACGACCCCGCCATTCGAACGGATAAAAATAGAACTACGACCGTATGCGATAGACATTTGATTTTTTCTAATGTGAACAATCCACACTCGTATTCCGCACCGCTAGATGTCTCCCGTAAAGTTTTGGCAAACGTATAAATTAAAATTAAAAATGTTTCCCGATCCAGAAAAAAAAACAAAAGCTCGTGCCGAAGACTTCGAAGGAGATTGAACCGTGAAGCCTTCCGAAATGCTGAACGCCAAGGTCCACTTTGGCTTGAGGATCGATGGCTGAAAATTCTCATACGATTTTAGTTACGCTGCCCGTTGACCGAAACTGACCTCTCAAAGTGTACGAATCTCGAGGAGCCGAAAGGTCGTTTTGGCGTGACGGGTTTGGCTTAATTTTTTCATACAAAAAAGAGTGAGTTTTCCTGACCTGCCCCAAAACTAAACAATACTATATATATATATATATAATATATATGTAGATATAGCCTATATGTTATTCAGAGGGATGAGCTATATTATTGTAAAGTTTCATTAAAATCCATTCAGTAGTTTTTGCGTGAAAGAGTAACAAACACACATACATGCATATAAACTTTCGCGTTCATAATATTAGTAAGATTTATAATTTTTAAAATAAAAAAATTCTAGGTGTTGTATAGCTTTGATTATTCTATCTTTCGACAAAAGTGCTCTTATCTCAGCTTGAGTTTTTTTGTGGCTGGCTGCTTTCTGCATAACTACGTTCAATTAATAGTAAATAGTAAGCACGCATGGGAATCTTCTAGTAATTTGTCGCATTTATTTCAAGTGAACTCTCTCAGTGTATTTTGTAAGCAGTTTTACCCATGCTCCGTTGCAGTCCGGCGTAAATTCCGCTTGTTTTAATTATTTCCTTAACGAATTCCAGTCATACGCGTTCCACAACGGTTCTAATGAGGAAGATTACCGGTGTCTCTTTGCAAGTAATACTTTCATGGCGTACCATAAGATAGCTGATCTTCTGTGTTCCTCCTTTGTAAAAACCTGAAATTCTTGGGTGCACTATTTGATCGCAGAGCAATCCTTTGTATGTTATCCTGCCGACATCAAAGTAATTTAACGAAGAAGAAGACTACCTGGTTATCGAATTGATTACTTCCACTCATTAAGGCGATCCACTAGTTCACTACTGTGCCGTGGACAGTAGTTCTTCGGTGGACGCCATAGGGGTCACTTTGAATAACCGAATTCGTTCGACTAGTGGCCGTATTGTAAAATATCAACGCGAAAATGCATATTTTATTTTATTTTGGGAAGATTGGGTGTAAATATCAACTTTTTTTGCGATTATTATAAAATAAACTGAATTTGCCACATTACACAATAAAACCATATCCGAAAAGGGGTTTATGAATAGGAGAGTTTGGACTTGAAAGTGTGTTTTTTAGACCTTATACTTTATTTTTTTATAGGCTTATTAAAAAACTTATAAAAAAATGACCGATATTTTTAAGGGCCAAGGTATGTTCTATACGCAGTATTTAATTGAAGCATCTACAATACTTCTAAGCGATCAAATTTTCAAAACAAAAACATATGATTTTGCATTATTTACTATGACTTCATCTTAAGGGCCTTTAACCAGCCAGCGGCCGAGAATGCAAATTTCGTCGAAAGATGTTCTTACGATCGTACAGGACGGTTCCAATGAGAAAGATTGATTATACTCAATATCGATAATACTTCATTCAAATTTGCTTTAATTTATAGCTACATACATCCAAAAATAATCCAAAGATAATCTATTAAAATTATGTACTTTTTTAAATTATTTTTTGATCATAAGTAATTACATTTTTTCAACAATGTCTAAGTAAAATAAGAATGTAAAAAAATCTTTAATATATTAGTTTGTAAGACCATAAATAAATAGACAAACTGAACTATTTTCGTCACAAAACACGTGCGTGGATTTTTAATGATTTTATTTAAACTAAAATTAGAATTCTAATAGCTTTCGCAGAAATGTATTGATTTATTTTACTGCATGATTATATGCTTTGAAATGTGTGTTGTATAATACAAAATTTTGTTTGAAAATTTAACAAATCTACCAACGACCTATGGTACAACCTTATTATACTAAAAATAAACATTTTTTCTCAAAATTTAAAATATACCTTTACTAGATAAAAGAACAACTTTCGAAATTATGTATAATTTTTTGTGGAAAAGAGTCAATACGGCTAGAATTTGATTTAAAAATGGCATATTTCCGGTTTTCTGTGGTTATTGCCTCTTAACCATCCGCCTAAGTGCAGTTTTCCGTTTGTATTACGTGTTTCCGAACACCGTGTATAATTAATATCGATTTGTGCGTTGCGTTGTTTAGATTTATGTATCCACTTTATATCAAACTGAAATGTTGCGTTATTTTTTTTTTAATGAAACTCGTTGTTTTTCAGTAAAAGCGGCGGTATTTTGCAACATAGTGACGTTATGCTCCCATTTTTATGTTTTGGTGGCGTTTTTATTATTTTTGAACTCCTTAGAAGCCTCCGAAGGACATTACTACCCATGAACGTCATATTTCATCAGAGCCTCCAAAGAACAGATCTTGCCGGGTTGTCCGCATATTGTCTGTACATTATAAAAATACTAACAGACCCGGCAATACGTTGCTGTGACTAACGAAACACAACGCCACACCATTACCCAACCTTTATAACCAACGCCACCTGTTAAATAAAATCTTCAACGCTCGTTTGGCAGACCGCTGCCCGCTGCCGCTTGGCCAGATATATTGTATATTTCAACCAATTTACACAAAACCTTGACAAATTATATACCTAAAAACCTTCCTAGTGAATCACTCTATCTATTGGTGAAAACCGCATTAAAATCCGTTGTTTAGTTTAAAAGATCTAAGCGCGTAGACAGCGGGAGCCACTTCAGTTTATGGTATGTAAAGATTTTTATCTTTTTTTTTAAATGAGGAGATATGTGATTTTTGCGTTGTTTAAAAAGAGAAATAATCTTTCCTTTCAGTTTGTCCCAAATATTTATACTTGATTCCATAAATAAAATCCAAAAAAATTGTCAAAAGTGTGTGATTAAAAATTAGCCGGATTGTTTCGTTGAAAATTGAAAGATAAAACATTATTTATTATAAAAAAATATATAGTTTCAAGTAAACTCTGCTAAAGTAAAGCATTGCTTTTGAAACATGTTGGTTTTTTAAACAATAAAAATGGTCAAAACTTTTCAATTTCGAAGTACGTGTTTCATTAAATTTAACCGTGTCCTTGGGACTTGTAGATACAAATATTTTAGAGATTTTTTTTGTATGAATACCTCTCAAGAATCCCAACTGCTCCTTTTTGAAGCCATTGAGACTATGACATCCCCGTTTGGGGTATGTTGTGAGGCTGAATGTAGTGGGTACGTGAAGAGGATGGGAAAAATGAAGATGGGAAAGTACCTGGCTGTTCAGATCTTGTCAAAAAACATTTCAAGCAACGTTTCAATTCTGAATGGTGGTCTTACACCAGGGCGATGCTGGTGTCTTCCACTTATGCCTTCGTAATAGATTTCATAATCCCACGCCAATGTTATCGTTGTGGGAAAACGTATTGAACGAGCATTTGAAAATCTATATTAATTACCCGCAATTCCGGTTGTACTTGATTGAGTACTTGATTGATTAATTGTTGCGTGAAATCTTTAAAACCTGATGCACACCATGTATACTTTATACATCTGTGATATTAGAGCTTCTGTGAAAATACTTTTACCCTTTTTATCGAAATAGAAAATTGCTGGAAGACATTCGAAATGTGCGAATCTTCGTAATATTTTAGTAGTACGAGTGTGTTCTCACTGTTTTACTATCTGTTCTGCTGCCAGAATGTACTCTTCTTGCTCGTTGTTGAACGTGTTCGTCCTACACTTCGTACATCGTACCGGCTGCGCCAATTTTATACGAGTGTTTGAGAGTAGGATTTAGAATAATTCTTCGTTTTATAATGAGTTTATTAAATACGATAATGAGAGTATTGATTGGTTTATCGACATGACGTCCGAACTGGAAAAGATCTGGGTAAATAAATGAAAGAGTGGGTAAGCGCTACTGTATATGAAGCATAGTCTATTACCGTCTCACTCTAACACACAGTACTCAGTAAATTAACGATTTTAATATCCCACGTAGCTCGACACGCTTAACTTTGCAGACGATCTAAAGGAGAACTATCAAATAAATGTGCAATGGCGACTCCCCGGAGCGGATGTTACTGAAATTTAAGTGTGTCGATCTGTTGCTTGATACCTTCTTCATTATTCTCAAATTTATCCTTATTCAAGGAAAAAATACGGTTATTAGCTTTGCTACCCGGTTTCTCCCTGGAGTACTTTTCAGTGTTAGTGGATTTCAACACTCTTTTTTTCTTATTGACAAATGTTTAACAGACATTGCATATTACATTATTTTACATTACATTAAATTGATATTTCCAAGTTCCATAGCTCATGATAGAATTTATGTTGCCAGAAATAAAAAATATATATAAGTAAATAAAAATGTGTATATACATATATAATAAAATAAATAAAAATACATAAAAAAAAATAAAAAAAGATGACTTATTGATTCTTGCACAAAACACATACTTATTTCATGGCGCCAGAGTTTGTTATTGACAATATTTTTATATTTTTTTTTTCGACATGCCCATATTATAAAGCTGTTAAAAATTATGTTAAGTAAACACCGGTGTAGACTTAGCTGTATGTGTTGGAATTCATTGATGATTTGTGTTTGTTGGGCATCGATTAAGTCCTTGGAATGTTAATGCAAACAATTTCATAATTCAAGAATGTTTACAAAACACATTTACCGGCGTCGCTTCCTACAGCGAACAACAAACACAACGCAAACAATGTGTGTTCCATTTTAAATTCATGATTGGTGCTAACATGAACTACTTTTCCCTCGTTTACCTACTGTTGTGACTCTGGGTTTGTCCAACAAATTCTCTTAAAATGAGAATTTTGGTTTCAACAAAATACTTTGGACTTTATTCGTCTTGTTTAGCAGGCAGTAGTGATTATCTGGACCCCGACCTTGACGTTTCTACCGTATTTATTTTACCCTCCGTCCCTACATTATCGACAGCTATGTAACATTTGTGGGTAATCTAATAAATTACTATCTAGTGCCATCTATGTGTAAACTCTTGGATTCATATCTTGGATGTAACGCCTACTCTACGGGAATACCGCTGATAGATCCGTTGTAATTTCTTCTTTTATTTTCGACGCGTAACATAAAAAGAGCTGTGATTCCAACGGAGCTCTCAATGGCAGCGTAATACTTCTCGACAAGTCTTCTCATCAAGACATTCAGTGAAACATTTTTCGGGGCGAGGGAGCTCTATGGCTACCGTATCGCGCAGTGGTTGCTTGGATTTGCATTGGGGCTGCGTTCGACCATTGCCGACGTAGTTCGATCATGCTCATATCGTCCCGACGAAAGACCCATGTTTAGAATCGAAACGTTGCTTGATATGATTGTTTGTGACCAAATCTGATAATCCTGATACTTTCATATCCTTAATTTTTTCCATATCCTTCCCCTACGCACTTCCTTTAACCTCACAACGTACGCCAAGTGGATATGCCATCATCCCCTTGCTGCAGGCTATTTGGACTCGTGCATTACTTATAATAACAACAACCAACAATCACAGAACCTAGCCTCGATTGAGGTGACACGAGGAACTGTGAGGTGAAGCAGCAATCATAATTAAAGCTGCAACTGCGTGATGTGATACGGTAGCACTAGTTGGGAAATCCTCAATCCATGTCTCGATAAATCGTCTGGACTAAAATTAGTCAGGCGTTATCGCAATTATTCTCCATAATCCAACCAGCTTTATCGTTGTGGATTTTATTTCGTAACATTTCTAAGCCGCCTTTATTTTTCGTTTTGGATTTCGTTATGTAACATCTTTTAACGGTACAAGCAAATTCCCGATAGATGATAAATCAAACCTTCTTTGATCTGTCCCCAAAATAATCTCAAACGGACCGCCGAGCCGTGACCGGAGATCGCCATTCCGATTCGGGTATATCTTCTTTGTCAACATTTTGTAACAACGAGAATTACTTGCTTGGTAATACATCCAAATACGATTAAACCGGTTAACTTTTCATAATCTTCTCTTGAATAATTTTATTTCCAGTTCTGTGTCATTTATTATCAATTGTTGATTTTCTGCTTTGTTTTTCGTTAGCTCTATTTCTTGGTTGTATTTTTTTATGTGATGAACACAGTAGAATCACAACTTCCCAGAGCAGCTGGGACTCTTATCCAACCCATCAGGATACCATATACATAAAATACACCTTTTCGGGCACTTAGGTAAGGTAAGATGCGGCAGGAAGATTGAATCTTTTGAAATATGGATCAATTGGCCTGTTCAGATTTTAGAAGTTTATCTTCGAAAGGCCAAAATTTGCGAAATTGTTCTTCATTTTGAATTAATATTAATTTGTTCATATGAAGCGGATACGGATGTGACATTATTAATTTAAAACATGTGACATTATTAATTTTACACTAATAATAATATAGGCAAACTTTTAATGAACGGTAAGGATAAGGAAGACAGTCTATCTCACTCGGGAATTTATTCACTTCAATGCAGCGACTGCCCATTTTTTTATATTGGTAATACAGCGCGCAACATAAACACCCGTGTCAAAGAACATCTTAGATGTTTACACAGCTCTGGATTTTCAGAATTTGCAAACCACTTGATCGAAAACGATCATAAATTTGACAAAAACGCTGGCGCCAAACTTATTCATAAAAACGATTTAGGTATAAGGTTGGATAATTTAGAGGCACTTGAACTTAGGAAAGCCATAAACACTAATAGTAAGGTAGTTAATAATCAACTAAATTTAAATAAAAGTCCCATACTAAGATTGTTCCCTATTGATAAAGAACATGTCCGTTCCCTTACCAATTCTCCATCTATGCCTCCTTCCTCCTCCTCCACTTGACGAGTCCAGCCCATTTTTGGTAAATTATATATTATAACACACATGTAACCTAATGTTAGTAGAGTATTATACTGCCCTGATGAAGCTACGGTTGTAGCGAAACCCGGTCGGCATAAAGTATAAAAATAAAAGTGGTGTGTACAAAGTTATTGTTTTATTTTAAATTAATAATATTCATTTATTAATCAGAGATAATATGTTGCGTTAATAGTGGCCCTAGTTGGTTTAAAGACAAGAGAAAGAAAAATAAGTGAATAACTAATAGAAATATAAAAAGTAGATTTTAGACGAGTAGCAACAAAGCTTGCCATTCAAACTCTGCTTCATTGACGCTGAATATCTCAATATTTGAAGTAATTCTGTTTCACAATGAGATAGCTCTCCCACCGGCATGGTCATTAATAAGTTAGTCCTGCAGGTCGAGAGATAAAACAGTATGCTGTCGGTCACGGAGATAACCATCGGCAACACAGAAATTAATCCTCTAATCAGTCTGAAGAAATGTAATGCGATGTGCAATGCAATTCTTCTGACCGGTAGATGGTTCATTCCAAGCATATCCAAGATAAAGTCAGGATAGAACGACAGGCAATAGTCATGCACTCTCAGGTAGAGAGATCTCAGCAAATCAGGAATACACCAATATCTTGGTCACATTAGAAGGGTTTGTAAATAATAAAATCAAATTTTATAACCTTACTGAAGATTGACGGAATTCGTCGTGGAGTGGATGGAATTTGCTTCGAAAGTAACGGGACTGGTGCAAGTGCAGTTTTACTGAGTTGCTCACCGGGTTGCAGTCTACATGGTGAAGATTTCCCTGATGATAGCCAACCAGTGATAGGAGAAGTCACCAAAATAAGAAGAATGTCATCAAACGAAATAAATGGATAGGAGAAAGATAAAAGATGGAGAATGGGCCACTAAACTGAACTTAAAACAGTATTTATTGTATCAGCGCGATGCTAAAATACGTCTCCCTCTTTGTCTCTATTTCTTACTACTTCTTAAATGGCCATTTTATAAATGTTTTTCTATAGCCACAAATCATTGAACTATTCCAAAACCATTAATCTTGTCTTCTAGATTTAGCTTATCCACATTTTCACGACTTGAAAGAATTACGTCGATCATGTTTGCAATTTATCTTAATTCTCAAAACATTTGCTTGACGCAACATTGTTGAGCGTTTGAGCCTGTTATTATCAATGGTCCGTTTATCAATCAGACCACGCTTGCCCCCAAGAAAGGTTCATTTTTCGGTTGTACTCCATTAATCTATCAGTCGATATTTATTATTATCACCATCTGAATTAATGCTAGCAGATTCATTACTTCAAAATTTATAACATGGTGAATGAGTGTATGTACGATTATTTTAATAAGCCGTATTTTTTCAGCCTCTGAATTTATTTTTATTCTATTCGCTGAGTCATCGAAATCCGATGGGCAATTAGTATAAAAATTAACACGATGTAAACGAAGTTAATTTTAATTTTGAACTTATAATATTGTTGTTAAACAATTACTGGCAATTTTTTGTACCTTGTACGCTCTCATTTTTTGTCTGTTTAATAAAATGACGTTTGTAAAATATGGTACACTACCAATATATTGACAATACTTCAATATTTTCTTAGTTTGTGATTTATAACCGGTCATGCATTTTGCATCTTGCACAGTTTCGTGTGTGACCAAATTTCATGATTAATCTATGTATATTAAGAAGAATTTCTGTAGCGGGCGTTGATTCGATTGTAATATAAAACTACAGTTTTTTTACAGACAAGAGGAAGGTCACTGGCTTCGTGAGATGTCGAAAAACTACTCCCATCCCCTTTTACCACCCTTTAGAGCAGAATTTTGATACTTGATGAAATTTGCATAATTGACGTTCAAAATAAGAGCAAAATTACTGGCTACGTTTGGTTTCGAAAAACTCTGCGTAAAGCCCGGGCAACGCTCAGATCTTGAACTAGTATAAACTATCGAAGTCTTTGATATCTACCTAATTTCTATTGCTTATTTTAGTAATATTATTAGCATATCTGCAGGTAAGGTCGGGTAAACAACCGTACGAGAGTAATTTTCAGTAGAACCCCAAAGAGAGCATCTAAATCTGTAAATTTCGAGCTCAGCGCACTTGGCAAGAAATGTTCCTTAATCAAGTATATGAATGTAGTTTAATTATAAAATATTATAATCATTTTTTGAAGTGAAAACTACTTTATCACCGTTGTGATTTGAAATTCGATGAAACGAAAAGGCGAGACTAAAAGAGACAAACCCATCCATATATCTGCAAGAGAATGAGATAGAATAATCGAACTCCTCGTTGTGCGATGCTTCGTAGCCTCCCCACTCTTATCTACTTTAGTTTTCTAAAGGTTTCACTTCTATCCTGTGTGAACTGCACACTTGATTTTTTTCATAACCTAGCTAACATTCTGATAAAAGAAACCTGCCTTCCAATGATTCTGAGGCTTTTGTCAACAGAAACGAAAAAAGGTCGACGGTGATAACGTGTTAATTGATAACATACTGAAGTTGGTGGGTGCTGATTTCATTTAGTTTCTAACTTAGCACTATTCATACAAACACTGATTCAATCAAAGTATCGCTGACCTATTAAGTTAACCTGAAATCATAGAGCCTACTCATTCTTGTTATGTTCTTTACCTCACGTCGGAAGATGTACACAAAATGCTTATTGCAAATACAAATGTATGTGCATTGTGTGTTTCAGTTTGTAAATATTTTACAACCGAGCGGTACGTTGTTAGGGCCTTAATAATAAACCTGTTTTAAATTTTACACAACTGATAAATAATCACTAATGCATCACAATTGGTTGTTTGTCGGTGGTATAATGGGATACAATATGTTTTGGGGCCGTACAATATTATTATTGAAGGTTTTATTTAAAATCTACACAGAAGGATTTCCTGGAGTTTCCCGCAGGGCGTCCTTTGTATTCTCCTAACATAAAAAAAACGTTAAAAACCTTTTGTTTTATTAATTGCTTCGACCGTCGCCTTGCATGCATTTTCATATCCCTTACGATATTGTAGATAGTCTCTCTCTCTCTCTGGTTTCAATCCTGGGATTGTTTTGCAGCAATTACCTCTATTCTTCTCTTCCATTCTTCCCTGTCTTGTGCGGCTCTTTTGAAGTCTGCATATGATGAGCAGGGCACGTCCACCAGCAGGTCCTCCAGGTACTCTCGGCGTGGGCGTCCCCTAGAGTTTGTCCCATTGATCATACCCTCCATTATGGCATGCAAGAGGCCTTCTTGTCGTATTACATGGCCGATCCATCTTGCACGCCTTTCGGACAAGGTCCTGAGCAGGTGCCTTCCTTTTTCGATTCTTTGGAGAACCTCCTCATTTGTAATGTGGTCTCTCCAGGAAATTCCTAATAGTCTTCAATAGGACCACATCTCAAAAGCCTCTAGTCTCCGTTTATCTCTTTCGGATAGGCACCATGTTTCGCAGCCGTACATTAAGATACTCCATACATAGGTCTTGATGAGGAGTATTATAGATAGTATACGTCCGAAAATACTCAGCTTTTATGCGTTAGTATAAAGTTTCATCATTATGATTATTATTTTAGGTCTAATAAGACGTTGTGCACTTTCTCCTCCTTTAGTCAACGTCTTAGACAACCTTGCAGCGTTATCATCAAGGCATTATTGTTGGAAATTGTGATTTTTTGTGTAGAATCGATACCGTTTGCCATCGTTAAGTTTCTTGAATCTGATTTTCGGTGTTCACTCTTGGAATAAACATTCAAAACTAATTTCGCGAAGGCTTGAATATTCAAGTGAAACTTCTTTAGCCTCGTTGTGATTTGAAATTCGGATGAAACGGGAGTGCCTCACGAAAATCACTGACAAATCCTGACAAATCACTGACAAATCTCAGCGGCCAGAGAGAGACATCCAGCGAACGGAGATTCGAATCCTACCAATTCCAAAAAATAAGTAGATATTTTTATTTTTGAAAAATTAATATCCAATCTTCAAACCACTTTAAAATAAACGGGCAAAAGAAAAAAAGCGACATCTAGCGACTTTCGATTTTGAAAAAGAGTTACAAATTATTTATTTTCGTTATACAGACCTCACCAAGTATTATTAACCGTTCTGAGGTCTACGTATTATTACAATTATTACTTTACATCATTCCATGGTGATTTTAACCTCTTGTATAAAAATAAACAAAATGGCGATCTTAGGGTGTTGCTGCTCTTGTGTCGTTTTTTTGTATGTTTTGGTAGGTACTGTTTGGTATTCTTCAATTTCCAGTTTTTTTATGAAATAGTTTCCTGTTGAATTGTTTATTATTTGTTTTTGAAAGCTTGGTTTTTTTGTCGTTATTATTAAGTTATCATTCATTAACAAACTTCACCGATTAAAGCATCTCCAAAGAGAAGCAAATACATGTAAATTAGTTATTGTGAGAACACTAGAAAGGCGAGAAATGGAATCTGAGTCCAATAAACTAGAAGTTTATCTGCACCTCGTAGTGTCGCGAAACTACGACTCCACTGTATCTTTGGCGGTTAAGTGCTGCAGAGCAAAGCCCTATGCAACCCCCGAAGGACCAGTCCCGAAACTACGTTGCTCGCTAAGTCAATGGGACGATATGCATACACTCGCAAACCGGATGGATAGTGTCTGTCGATGGTTCAGATCTGGGCTTCTGGAAAATAAGATAAACCCAGATTGGATAAAGGCAAAAATTACTCACCCTTGCAGATGGGGCCTCACTGGTCTCCAAGTTGTGGTGTATACTTCACAAAATAAAATTAAAATTTTAAAATCGTAATATTTCTTATAGAAAGATATTATGATATATTTTGTTTTGTTTTTGTAACTTTATTTAGATGTAAGCAAATTTCATACATCTAGTATTAAAAAACATATAAAATACGTAATAAAATAAATAGAGTCATAAAATTATAACGGAAAGAATACAGCTTAAAAAAAGAAATACAGTTACTCCAGTTAGAAATACAAACAATAGGGTTTAAGACATACAGTTAATACAAATAAATACAATTCATAAATTTTTCTTAATGTATGTTGCACATGTTTTCCGAAAAGTGCCAAGACTTGAGGCTTCCTTTATGGAATTTGGTAGGTTATTATAAAGTTATATGTTATGTTATATTATAAAGTTTATTATATATTATATGCGCCCTGTCTGAGATGTTCACTGAGCTCCAATAAGCACACTGTCACCTCTCCAAAGCTGGGTACTTTTTCTTGCAACAATTGCCTTTTTTCATGGTGACATTTAGGATGGGACGATTAGGTACGTGGGATAATTTCAGGACTTTGACATTTACTACCCACCAAGTCTGCGAATGCATACCTAACCAATCCGAATTTAAAATGCGCAAACATAAATAGGTACCTCGTATTTTCAGAGAATCCCATTCGTGAAACATAATAAAATAATGCTTACTTGAAATCGATTACACTTTACTTTCAAATTATTTCCCACCATTCTACCAGACAATTGATGTAACAATTGAATATAATATTACATGTATTACGATTTAAACATAATACCATTTCAGGCATCTTTCGCCATTCATTAAACTTGCTGATTCGCCAAGTGATTCTGAGAATCTGACAACTGTTTTTTTAAGGCAGTAAACGGACAATCATTACAGCTTTGCGTATTATGATGCCGACGAATTGAGTTTTATTCTCATAGAAAAAAACTAGGGTCAGAGGGTCAGATAGCCTCAATAGGTCCCTAATAATAAAGCTATCAATACTTGTACCTACTTGCAGGTTATGTGAAACATTTCTAAGGTTGTGTCATTCACCTGCGTGTTGTAGTTCGTGCACCTTTACGTATTGCTATTTAAGAATATATTTCTCTTTGGAATAAATCCAGTATTGCAACAGATTTAAAACAAAGCAATAGATCAGATATTTAACACACGGTACAATTTTTTTTTATCTGACCCTGTCTGTACGGTATAAAGACAAGGGGGTTATGTCGCTACCCTGTTGGACAGCGTTGTGGTACGGGTTATGAGAGGGGCTTACAGGAAGGGATTTATTAATGCGGGTCCTGAATCCTGAAGCGGTCCCGATTATACGAAGGAGGAAAAACAGATGCCGGCAGTTCGCTCCACATACGAGCCAACTTACACAAAAACGAGTCGAAGAAACATGCCGTTCTCATGAAGTGAACGGATCTTCCGCTCGCTTCCATCGAGTTTCACGCACGTTCACTGGGGATCAACGCTGCTAGCTCGTTAGAGCTGGCTTCATTAAAATACTTGTAGAACAGACCCGGCATGCCCACATTGCGTCTTTCCATTAGAGATGGCAATTGATCTGTTAACAACGTATTGTCAAGTAGACGGATCGCCCTCGTTTGCACAGAATCCAGTAGGTTTGTCTAGTATTGTGGGGCTCTAGCCCAGAGGTGTCTCCCAAAATTCAATTGTTGGGCGTACTAGAGATTTGCATACGGTTTATACGTCCCACAAAACTTTTTGTGAGGGATTTCAAGACTAATGCAATTATTTTCAGCTTTCATCGTGTCTTCCATCATGATCTATCGAGCTTTGTCAATTATGTTATCTAAAAGACATCATAATGTTTGTTCCTTATTTTTTCAATCTTTCTACAAGAATTTTAACTCGAGTGTAGCCGGGTTGAAGAGTTTTGCAGTGTTTATGTGATCTAAAACGTGGATATTTGGGGTACGATTATTATATAGTATGATTCTTCGTCTGACACACGTTATCTATGGTAGATTCTTTATTTATTTCTTTCTTCATGTTCTTCATGACACGGCTATACATCATATTACGAAGAAGAGTTAAAATTTGAGGTACATGTCAGTATAAATATGCATGGTGGCAGTTCTACTATTTTGTGTCATCCGTCAAAAGATAGTAGTTAAACTGTCTGATGAAAATGTCGATGGTCAATGCAGAATCGTTAAGCTGTTCAGTCTCTGTTGATTGCCGCGTTCTCATGGCTAAGTCCTCGCTTTCGGAGAATAAAAAGTGTGCATGGGATCTCCCACTAGTGAACTTATTAGGCACTTTTATAAGTTAAACGCTTTCAAAATAGGTGGATTAAGAATAGTTCCAGAGATTAACTTGAGTGCACTTTAAACGATTATCATTATCTCGTGAATTGTAAAAGTGTTGAGATCAAGTATCAGGTACCAGGTATCAGGAACTCTTGGTTGGATTTCATAATTGACCTGGGAAGTAAAATGCCCGCGGAAGTTCCAGTATCCAATATCAAACAGCACTCGTGATGTTATTTCTCAACGGGTTTTGCAAGTCATCACTTTTCACATAACTTCCATTTGTAATAAGACAAAAGTTCCGTGCAGCTAGGGTTGCCGTATCTTAAATTTGGCAACCAGGACAAGACGCGTGAAAACCCCGGATTTTAGAGCCCAGAACCCGGACATGTCAACAGGTTTTTTTAAACATAGTGTAATGAAAAACAGTTGAAAATGTCATAAATCACCTTTTTATTTAGTTTCAAATTAAATTTAGTCATCTTTTATCATCTATCATCAAAACAGAATCTTATTAAAGTTTGTTACAAATTGTTTTAATAATCAGTTAGAATTTTTTTATTCTTAAAATAAAACACAAATTATTAATATAATCTGTTATGAAAACAAAACCTTATTAAAATATTAATTTTTAAAGAAAAATCTTAAAAGTACTGAGACCATTTTAGTATTCAGTCTTACAATTTTTGAGGTAACTCTTTAACTCGATAATAATTATATCTTAAAAATTTTATCAGCAGTCATTTAAACAACAAAATATCTCTTAACATAAAATGAACTAAATTCTGTCTTCTTAAATCTTAAGCAACAAAACTGAACCTTTTTAAAGTTTAGACTTACTGTAATGTAAGTTACATTATTAATTTTTTAAGCATAAAATAACCAAAAACTATACTAATTTATATCACCTTACGTAATTTCTTTTACGTAATAAAAACAATCATAACTTTAACTACAAAAATGAAAAGAAATTATTGCACTCAAAACTACATTATTTGATTATCTAGCTATTAAAGCTTTTTCCTCAGCCTCTCGCCTTTTTTACTTTTCAGTTTTTTTTTTGTATTTATCACTCTTTCCGATAGCTTTTAGAATATCTTCCCTTTTTAAAAGGAATATGTAAAAATCAATGCAGCTGTATTCTTGGAAATTGAATTTAATTTTAATCAAAGATAAATGAAACAATGTTACTTTGTTTGAACCACTTTTATATTTGTTTAAAGCCGACTGGTTTCAGAACGACCGTTCCTTCCTCAGGGCAAACGTTTACGTTGACTTTAAAATTTAAGACTTTAATTTTTTTTAACCCGGACATCAAATGAAACCCCGCCCGGACGCTCCCCGGACGCCCTCTAAACTAGGAAAAATCCGGGGAAACCCGGACGGATGGCAACCCTACGTGCAGCGAGCACCCGAGGTCATTCGTATCTCGTTGCGGCTTGCCATATATCCCATTGTGAAGCCAGTGCCTGAATGCTGTAAACACTGTACATTTGTACAAAGGTTTTGCGCATTAAAGTGTCTACAATATGTTCTATGTATGTAAAGAAATGGGGATACAATGTTTTATGTTATCGCTTACTTGTTCTGCGACCCTATTCTCGGAAAATATCTTGGCATCCTTTTAATTGGAATCAAATATCTGAAAACTGCATGAAAGATTTCTCCTGTCTTTCAAATTTCATATTTCTAGATTAAGGGCCTTTAACCAGCCAGCGGCCGAAAATCCACATTTCGTCGAAAGATGTTATTACGATGGTACTGGGTGGTTCCAATGAGAAAGATTAATTATTATCCGAACCAGCTTTTTAAAATTATAACTCATTGTCGATTTTATTTCATTCCAAATTTGCTTTAATTTATACCTACATCCAAAAATGCTGAAGGCGTGATGATAAAACTATTAAAATTTTGTACTTTTTGTAATTATTTTTTGATCAAAGTATTTGTTGAGTAAAGATAAATTCAAAGGTGCGTTTATAAATGCATTTTTTTATGTTCTGTTTCTTAGCCGTAAGTGGCGCTACTGTTCCTTCCGATTAACTGTCAAATAATGTGGAGTGTATTTTGGTTTAATCATTAATAAAAAGTAATCCTTTATTTTGAATCTGACTCGACTTTATTGAAATATTGCCCGATCCCAATAGGTTATGGGCCCAGCACGCTTCCGCTGCGCCACTCTGTTTGAAATATTGCCCGATCCCAATAGTATTTATAATTTTTCAATAATGTCTAAGCAAAACAAGAATGTAAAAAAATCTATAATAAAAATTTTCGTCATCAATAAGTATTCGGATATATTTTTTTATGTGTTTATTTGAGCTAAAATTAAAAATTTTAATCATGCGTTTACTAGATAACGTATTGATTTACAGTAATGTGTGATTACACTGATTACATGATATGAAATATGTCTTGTAAAATAAGATTTTTCGTTTGAAAATTTAACAAATCTGCCAACGACCTACGGTGTAACCTTATTATACTAAAAATAAACATTTTTTTTCTCAAAATTTAAAACATGCGTTTACTAGATAAAAGAACAATCTTTCTAAATCAATTTATAATTTTTTGTGGAAAAGAGTCAATACGTCTAAAATTTTATATAAAATGTCGTAATTCCGGTTTTCTCTGGTTATACCCTCTTAACGTTGATCGCCTGTTATCGGCCCGTTTCTGCTTTTTATCAAATTGTGATCAGCCATCAAGCATAACATCGCGATTGTTATGCTTGAAGTCTGATAAAAATTTGATGTGAAGTGGATGGAAAATCAGTTTTTCAAAATTTCAAAATGGCACTAATTTCAATTTGGAGGAGGGTATGATTACCGCAGCTCCGGGAACCATTCATTGGATTACCAAAACCTCTGCCATAGGTCACCTCAATTGGTTTGCTACGTCTGGAGACCTGCCCGGGTGAGGATTGTCCAAGTCTTGGCGGCGGATGCTTATGTCCAACTAATGTGTGGCGGGCCGTATTTGGAGAGACTGATTGAAGAAGACTTTTTACCTCTCCGCAGGATTCTCTTTACGCCTTGCACCGCAGTGGAGAGATGAAATCAAAAGTCCAGTCTCTCCAAAGATGGCATAGGTCTTGAAGGAAATTATTTTCCTCAGAGCCTCCAGTGTAAAAAAAAATCGTAAAATAATGTTAGGTACGTGAGTTGAAAAAAACAGCCTTATCATAACAGAGGCAGACTCAGAATGAAACCAACACAGAACCACCACAGAAAGGTCATTAAGAGTGATGATGAAAAAATGGTTAAATATGTTAAGTTAGATTAGGGTTACCGGCTAAAATTATTTTTTCATAGCTTTCATTCTGAGTTGGCATGGTACCCAATGGAACATCATTAGGCGAAATGGTTCTCATTGTAAAAAAATCGGCAATCTAAAAGTTAATTAAATTGTAAAAAATAATATTAGGTGCCCAAAAAACTTTATTAAATTAATTTTAAAAAACATTGATAATATTTTTCCGCGTTCTTGAGGAGTTTAGCGGTTCTTGGTTTATCAGCATGTATCCTGCTTCTGTCTATATCACAAATATGAAAATCGTGATGACATAAGACGCCATCTGCAAAAATAGTAGGTGATAGGTTGATGACCATCATCGGCCATCTTGTATAATGAAACTGTTTCAGAAGAGGTTAACGGAATAAATTAAAAATGGGACTATCAGATAAATTGATTTGGTTATTAATAATGTTTGATTTATTATTGAGAGTTCCCTCCCTCTCCCTCCCCCCGTTGCTTACCCAAACTGTAATTATTATTTTTGTCTCCCTCTTTTCTATTTGCACCAATAGGGTGTCGCCTATTCTAATGCTATCTCTTTCACTAATTCTCTTCATTTATTTTATATATGTGTCTGTATCTAATTTACTTTAGTTGATATAATAAGCCCTGATGAAGCATGAGCTAAGCGAAACCTGGTTGGCTGTTAAATATTAATTCTTATTAAAAGTGGTGTTTTACAAAGTGTGTTTTTCATTTAATATAAAGCTTTTCCTATCGTTTCGCTTGGATGGAATTAAGGTAAACTTTGGGGATCGTTGGAAATAGGGATTGCAATCCCGCAGCTAATTCAATCCCGCGGGATTGATATGCGGGATTGCCCAATCCCGAGCGGATCCCGCGGGATCCCGCATCTTTGAAATAATGTTATAAGTTTTAAAATCAAATTGAAACTACAGATTTTATAAGTTATAAGATAAAATTGAAACTACAGATTTTTGGGTAAAAATCAACTTTTATTTAACATTTCTTACATTAAGCAACAGAAATTAATTCGTTTGTATTAATTAAGTTTTCTATTATCTAAGTAGTTAGTAATCTGTTTTCTTAGATTCATCTTTAAATAATTGGCATAATTTAATAATTTTGTTTAATTTTACACTTACTCCTAACAGTTTTATATTTTTAATTCAGTTTTATTCATATAATGACTAATAATCAAATCACAACTTTCTCTTAGATGCTACTATTATTACTTCTTCTTCTTCTTCTTTCGTATGGTGGGGGGTCAGAGGGGGACATCTAGATCTGCGAGCCAGTCTAGGGCCTCAGGCATTGCCCTGTGGACCTCATAAATCCCGCCGGGGAATGAATGGAGCGGGCATTCGTTGACCACATGTTCGGTGGTCTGTACCGCACCGCATTCACACGTCGCCGACTCTTTAAGGCCCCATCTATGCATCATGTGAGCACAACGGCTATGGGAGCACCTTATTCTATTGATGGCAGTCCAGAGTTTGCGAGGCAATGAGAACCCAGGCTGTCTCTCAGTGGGGTCTTGCACGAGATCGGCGTTTTTGACGTTGGCTGATTGCCACTCAAGCTTCCACCTATCTTCTGGGGTGAGAGGTGTTCAAAGAAGTCTTTCTCCTTCCGTCCAGAAGGGTTTTCGAGACTTTAAGCGGCATGCCGGGTGAGAAACGACATCATCGTGCAAGGGTATTTCGCTTTTTTGCAGCGCCTTCTTGTATTCCCTCAGTGTTGCAATCTCTCGCCTGATATTTGGCGGGGTTATGTTTGCAAGTACGGGGAGCCAAGGAAGAGGAGTCGATTTTAAGGTTCCGCTGATGGTTCGCATTGTGGCATTAAGCTGAACGTCGACCATGGAAGTGTGGGCGCTTCTGGCCCATACATCTGGCACAGTATTCAGCTGCTGAGAAAACCAGGGCAATGAATGCCGTTCTGAGCGTGTTGGCGTCGCATCCCCAGCTAGTACCAGCCAGCTTATTGACTAAGTTTAGTCTTGTCCTGGTTTTTTTGCCCACTGTTTCCATCTGTTTCCGGTAATTCAGGCTCCTGTCCAAAGTTATTCCAAGATAGCGGGGATGGGGGTCATGGTAAATATTTTTTCCATCAAACTGAACACAGAGTTTTGCGTTTGCCTGTGAATTACTGAGATGGAAAGCTGTCACAACTGTTTTCGACCCATTTGGCTTTAGTCGCCAATTGAGGAAAAATTCTTCCATAGCCTTGAGGTCAGAATTAAGGATCTCTTCTACTGCTTTGAGGGTTTTGGCTTGGACTGTGATGGCGAAGTCATCTGCGTAAGCAAATTTTCTGCCTTCAGTGTGAGGAAGATCTCGAGTATAGATGTTGAAGAGTGATGGGGCCAGCACTGAGCCTTGGGCCAGGCCATTATTCAGGTGCATTTTTTTGCTTTTTAGCCCTCCTAGAAAAACCCTGAAAGTACGGCCAGTTAGTAGTTGCTCAATAAGTCGTACTGTGTTGCCATCCTCTATGGTGTCGTAGAGCTTGAAAAGGAGGCCTTTGTGCCACACCGTGTCGTAAGCCGCAGAGAGATCAATGAACGCTGCCGCAGTCTTAAGCCGTTTCTGGAATCCAGATTCGATGTTTGTATTACTATAATCTGTACTACTATCCTTTTCCAACATAAAGTTCACATTCCAAATGCAACCTCAATTAAAGTAAAACCAGGGTCTCCACACAAACAAAACATTAAACATACCGATAACTCATACCTCATACGTGCGCTTCGCAGTACTATTTATGAACAACTGGCAGGCGCCGACAGGATACAGGATACTAGGATAGCCCGCCTGCCGCCAACCGCTAGTGGCGTTAGTCTCCGGCCAATCCTCTGGTGGCTGGCGACTAGCGCCACTAGCGGTTGGCGGCAGGCGGGCTATCTTTTGCTAAACGGTAACATTGCGCTCGTGCTACTCTCGATTTACGCGAAAGTTTTTGCGCCAAATTTTTAACTTGCGGGATCCGCGGATCCGCGCTTTGAAGGTGCGGGATTGCGGGATTAATAAAAGCTGCGGGATCCCGCGGGATTGCGGGATCCCGCTTTGCGGGATTGCAATCCCTAGTTGGAAACGGTTAATACGCACTTTTTTTTGAAAATATCTTTTGATTCACCTTAATTACATCAAAAGACAACTATTTGCATTGGGGGAAGTGGAAAATATTTCATTCTAAATTTCGATTACGTAAAATTAAAATTAGCTTTCATTCTGTGAAACGAGACCGTCCATTTTCAAACATTATTTTCAAATGTCATTTTTTTGTGATGTTGGTATTCTTGTTACTGTACGAAAAGATGCTAGAGCAAATCGTAGCAGACTTCATGGGAATTCGGCTCGTAAAACCAACGGCTAGAGACAAAATCGCGCGGGAGTTTTTTAATGTTATAAAACTGAAATTCCGCCTAATTAGTAGGTACTTACCTAATACACATGTATTGCGTGCGTTGATTAAAATATGGTAATTATCGGTTCGGACTGGCCACGCTTATTACGAATAATTTTTAGAAAAAAACTTTAGATTCGCCTTAATTACTATAAAAGGAAACTTTTTGGCTTTGGGGCGGCGGAAAATAATGCATTTTAATTTTCAATTGCATTAAACCAAAATTCTCTTCGCGAACCGACGCAGCGAAGATCTGCGGCCGTAGCTGTCACTGTTATGGACTGCAGCCGACTTCGTGGGATACCTACATGAAATACCGCGAATCACAAACCATGTTACACAAACTTAGCGTAGCCGCTAAACCACTTGAAAACTGGGATGTTTTTCTTGCGTTGACGCGAGCAGGCGTTATTAAGGGGCACTTTCTTTTGTATCACAAACCATGTTACACAAACAAGCCCGCTAGACAAATTTCATAAATACGCGCATTATCTCACGAAGTCGGCTACAGTCGTATTAGCTCTTGATAATTTATCAAGAATACCAACATTAACAAAACATTATCAACAAAAGTGACAGTTACGGCCGCGGATTTTCGCTGGGTCGGTTCGCGAAGTGAATTTTGGTTTTATGCAATTGAAAATTAAAATGCATTATTTTCCGCCGCCCCAAAGCCAAAAAGTTTCCTTTTATAGTAATTAAGGCTGTCATACCAGCAAATCATAATTTCGATTCCGACTGCACCGCTCACACATCAGCCGTTGCAAGCGGACGTTTTTGGAACTAGATTTCGTTCTGCTAGAAGCCGGGTTTCACGTACCTATAGTTCACGCGAAGCTGGACCTACAGTATGGTTCAGATAAAGATGTTGAATTCTCGCTTCCAGAATTTTAATAAGTAGTAGTTATTTGTAATTTGTGTATTGAAGTGCGTAGACATAAATAGATACATAAACACAGTAGGTATAAAGTAGATACCTACACAAAAAAACAATTTGTTATATTTTTTTAATATTTTGGTTTTTGTTTTTTCATTTTATTTTACGGCCATTAGAGTGGAAGAATTGAAACGTTACTTGAAATGGCTTTAGCCGTGTTTAGTGACCAGATCTGAAAAGTCAGGTACTTCCCCACCTCCATCTTCCCTAACTCCTTCCCCTCCCCCACTACCTTCAGCCTCACAACATACCCCAATTGGGGGTGATAGTCCCACTGGCTCCAGACGGGAGCAGTTGGGACTCTTGTGCGGTATTCATGAAAAAAAGAGTACCTAATATTCAGTTGGATTGTAAAAAATATCTCATTTTGAAATATTTATTCGTGTGCATAATTTTTAATTTTATATTTATGTGAATACCGCACAAGAGACCCAAATGCTCCCGTCTGGAGCCAGTGAGACTATGACATGACTATGGGGTATAGTATGAGGCAGAAGGTGGTGGGGAAGGGCAGGAAATGGGGAAGAGGAAGCGAAGAATTACTTGGCTATTCAGATCTGGTCACCAAACACGGCCAAAGTAATTTTTAGCAACGTTTCAATTCTGAATGGTGGTCTTACACCAGGGCGATACTAAAGTATCTTCCACTCTGGAACGTGACGCAAATATATTATTTTTATATGAAATAACCCAAATTAGTCAAACAAAATTTATTTGCCCACGCCGGGATTCGATCCCACGACCTTCGGATTGCGAGTCAAGAGCCTTACCTCTTGACCACGCCGGCCGTCAATAAATAGTATCAGTAATTTGGAAGGCGGGTATGGGTACCGCCGTCCCGGGAACCATGTATTGGATTATCAACACCGTACGGGTAGCCCGGGTTCATGGGGCGAGGTTTGTCAGGATCTCGGCGGCGGTGGAATCTGCCCCACCAACTACGTAGAAGGCCGGATCGGGAGAGACCTTTTTTTACAATCGCTCGACACATTGCCTATCTCTTCTTTGGGGATGCTGTGTGAAGGTTCGTTTCAGGGAAAGGGAGGAGAGGATCTTCTGAGAAGGAAAGGGTATTACGGGTGGGTAGAAATGTGGGGGTCAGCGTGTCCAGGAGAGCGGATGTATGAATCCATCCCTCCCACTGCGGTGCAAAGCGATGTTCCGAGAGAGTAAGGCTGGAGAAGTCAAAGGGACTCCCTCAACCACTTTCTCTAGATCCAACCTGCCATGCAGCTGGTGCGCAGACGCATCCGCCGCCAAGACCTGAAAAAACCTCACCCCATGAACCCAGGCACCCCTGCTAGTCACCAAACGTTGCGAACCACTAAGGATGACCTACGGCAGACGTGTTGGTTATCAAAAAAATGGTTCCCGGGGCGGTGGTACCCATACCCGATTCTCATGTTTGTTATTTTTGTAATACGAAAAATGGATATAAAAAAGCCTACCCCCCATCCCTCTCAACCCCCTCCCCCTCTCACCCCACAACCTCTAACCACCCTCCACCCCCCCGCCTCTTTTACCCCCCCCCCCCCATTATATAAAAATCAATTGCTGTTTGTTAGTTTCACTAAAACTCGAGAACGGCTGGGCCGATTTAGCTGATTTTGGTTTTGAAATGTTTGTCGTAGTCCAGGAAAGGTTTAAACGTTGAGAAAATATGGAAAAGTTGCGAGGAAGATAGTAAAATCAACAATTTAATTCTCCCATATAAACTGTTCTACATACTTTCCTGTGAATTGCTAACCGTTCGATTGCGATGAAACTTTGGTGAGTTGTTGTGAGCACGCCCGCAAAGTAGTCCAGTCAATAAATGCTCCAAAAGGAGGTGTAGAGTGCGTGAGCAGGGACCTAAGCGATTCCTCCAGAAACTTGTTTAGGGTGCTTAGGGTGTGAACATACTAAAAGTCCTGACGTCTTGGTTGTGAGCTAGGGGGAAGGGGGGGAGGGGGAGGTCCCAATTTTCGGGTTTCCGCTTATATCTCAAAAACGGTGCGTCACACATGAAAATTTCCTAAGGATAAGTAAAAAAAGCTCATAAAATTATCTACAACTTTTATTCTTTACGTAATTTTCGAAATCACGTCCATTTTTGACTTACACGCTCCACAAATGTAGATATTTTTGAAAAAAATTATTTTACCTCACATTTTTCATCAAACATTCCTTCATATCGTCTAAAATATTCATCAAAGAAAGAAATTTATTTATAAGAAGTTGTAATAAATTTAATTCCCTTTTAGAATATATATACATATGCAAATAAGTCTCCAACCAGTAAATATTTACAGCAATTTTAAGGTTTTGCGTAAAATGTCGTCATTTTCAGAAAAAGCTGTTTTTATCTTATTACTGACACACCGACGTGCAACGACGATTATGCGACGCTCTTTTAGTAAGGCGTATGATCAGATATGACCATGGAAACCACATTGATGCTATCATTCAAAAGCCGAGAAGGCATAACAGGAGGCAGAGGTATTTTGCACAATGTACTAGAAGTGGTTAGTTGGTATGAGCGCAACTCATGAGATCTGCACTTCCCTTGAAGAGTATTGTGGAGTCTTCACGTCCAGTAATAACACAAGGACCTCGGACAAGCCCACCGAAGTAAAGATGCAGCAGACATTTTCAAACTCAGTCAGTGGTTTGATGCACATCCTCCCTTCCCACAAGCCAATGAAATAATGTCAATTCCCAATGTCTTCTGTCAGCTCGTCGATAAAAAATCACGATGAAAAGGTTGCAGTTGACCCAACATTTCTGTTTCACCGGATGTATAAGCAAACGATCAGATGAGGATTTGAAGAAATTCTTTGAGTATGAGTTGGCCCCATTTCCCTTGGCACTGTTCAATGAAGGTGGGATGTGGAAGACAACTAAATCTGTCCTGTACAGCTTATTCGAGCCTACCAAAAAACTGGTCTACTGTCTCAGGTGAACATAGTTGTGGACGGAAAATTTCTACTACACAGAGTAATTTGGCAAAAAGATGCCTTCCTTGTCACAATTTGTGATCGTTACATCAACTACGTCAACCACCACTATCCTGGATGACTCGCACTGTGGTATTTGATTGGTACCCAAACCCAGCCAACGGTACAAAATCACAATAACAGATGCGATGATACAGACTGAGAAGGTCAGCTGACATCAATTTGACTTGGAACACTTCAATACCCGTTAAAAAGGAAGATTTGTTATCCAATCCTACCAACAAAAGTAACTTCATCTCTTTACTACAGACGAAGCTTCGGGAGAATGGGATACAGACTCTTCAGGACATGATGCTGACTTCCTTGTTGTGAAGATTGCTGTGGAACATTCCTCTCACAGTTTTGTGAGAAGCTTTCACTTCCTTTTGATTGCTTCCACTCCTCCCACCCAAGATATTCTGCTGCTGACAACGGACGAGGGAAAACCAAAACAATGCCACTGTCCATCCAAAAGATGCAGCACCGTGCATTTGAACACATCCTGTTCTTACATTCATTTACCGGCTGCGACACAACATCTGCAACTTTCAGGAGAAGCAAGGTGGACTTCTCAAAATTGTACTTGGAGTCAGAATTCATCAAGCAAGCGGCAATGATCTTTATAACCCCTCCTCTACTCACGGCGAGGTTGAAGAGGCTGGAAATAAATGTTTCCTGAAATGGTATGCGGCGCCAAAAAGACAGACCTTCCTTAACCAGTACCGCTTTTAGTCGTTCACAGGGTTGGTGGCAAATATGAAGCCTGACATCAGCTCCCTCCCTCCAACAGAGAACGCAGTTAAACAGCATTCCCAGTGCACCGATTGAGCTGCCTCCTGAATAATGGGGGTGGAAACATGAAGGAGAGACCCTGATGCCAAATACAACAAAAGATCCACCAGCGCCGGAGGTCCTTCTAAATATGATATTTTGCCGCTGCACCAGGGATTGTGCAATTGGCAAATGTGGATGCCGAAAAGCAATGCTGACCTGTTCTGCAGCGTGTCTCCGAGTCTCCTGCCAAGGGAGATGCCTCAATAGCGTGCCTGTTGCCGACGGTGACGACGACATAGAGCCCATTCAGCAAGAACCATCCAATACTGAGGATGAAGATGCCATGGATGAACAACGCTTGCGAGGACGACCCCCACGTCCAAGGAGGATGAGAATGTAACATGATGTTATTGAGAACAGTGATAACAATGAGATCTATAATTTTATGTGCTTAATGTAACGAAATAGAATAAACATTATGATTATAAAATACAATTATGTATTTTTCAAGTAATATGATTTTTACCTATTTTATTTAATAACTGGTTTTAAAGTGTGGTCACACATATTATTAGGCGAACGAACAAGTGTTGTGTGTCAGTAATAAGATAAAAACAGCTCTTTCTGAAAATGACAACATTTTACGAAAAAACTTCAAATTGCTGTAAATGTTGAACGGTTGAAGATAAATTTACATATGTCTATATATTCTAAAAGAAAATTAAATTCTTTACAACTTCTTTCGAATAAATTTTTTTCTTTGATGAATATTTTAGACGATATGAAGGAATTTTTGATGAAAAATGTGAGGTAAAATGATTTTTTTCGAAAATATCTACATTTGTGGAGCGAATAACTCGAAAATGGCTGGGATTTCGAAAATTACGTATAGAATAAAAGTTGTAGATAATTTTATCAGCTTTTACTTATTATCAAAAAATTTTCCTCTGCGGCGCACCGTTTTTGAGATATAAGCGGAAACCCGAAAATTGGGACCTCCCCCTCCCCCTCCCCCCCCTAGCTCACCACCTAGACGTCAGGATTTTTAGTATGTTCACATCCTAAGCACCCTAAACAAGTTTCTGAAGGAATCGCTTAGGTCCCTGCTCACGCACTCTACACCCCCTTCCTTGACTGGACTAAAGGTTTCTGTATATACTGGTGAGCTCTGGCATTATGAAATTTGTATATAAAATTGCAATTGGTGCCACGCAAACTGTTTGAAAACTGAATGTACCGGGAGTGAATGAATGGAATGCGGGAGGAGGTGGCGGATGGGAGAGGGGTGAAGGATGAGGGAGGGAAGGGGAGGGGGACAAGGGAGGGGAACTCGGGAGAGGGGGCCCGCGGGATGGGTTGGGGAGGGGAACCCGGGAGGTGGGAGGGGAACTCGGGAGGGGGGAGAGGAAAACGGGTGGGGGTTTAAGGGATAGGGGAAGCGGGCGAGGGGAGTGAGGAGAGGGGAAGGGGACGTTGGAGAGGAAGGGGAGGCAGAAGGGGAACGGGACGAATGGGAAAGGACACGAGCTCTGGCATCATGAAATTTGTATAATAAAATTGCAATAAGTGGCACACGAGCTGTATGAGAACTGAATGTATCGGGAATGAATGTATGGAATGCAGGAGGGGGGAGGGGAACCCGGGAGGGTGGAGGGGAACTCGGGAGGGGAGAGGGGAATTCGAGAGGGGGATCCGCGGGAGGGAGGAGGTGATTATGGGAGGGGGGAGGGGAACTCGGGAGGGGGGATCGCGGGACGGAAAAGGGGGGGAGTAGAGTGAGGAGAAGGAAGGTGGAGGAGGAGTGGGAACGCGAAAGGGGAAGGGGACGCGGGAGAGGAAGGGGAGGTGGAAGGTGAACGGGACGAATGGGAAAGGACGCGCAGGGAGAAACAATTTCGTTATTAAATGGCAAAGGTTGGTACCCGGCATATATATAAATGCTAATAAATGAAAATGAATCGCCGAAATGTATGTACGCGCATAACTTCCGAACGACTACACCAAATTGGATAATTCTTTTTTTGTTGTGTTTGTTATTGCCAGGACAAGGTTTGTATATAACTACTGGTGAGCTCTGGCATTATAAAATGTGTATACTAAAAATTCAATGGGTGGCACGTGAGCTGTTTGAAAACTAAATGTACCAGAACTGAATGTATGGAATGCGGGAGGGGGGATAGGAACTTGGGTATTGGTGCCGCGGGTGGAAAGGGACGGGAACCAGGGAGGGGGAGGGGAACCTGGGAGGGGGGAAGGGAATTCGTGAGGGGAGTTGGCGGGACGGGGGAAGAGGAGTGGAGTGGGGAGTCGGAAGGTGGAGGAGGCGGAGTGGGAACGTTTGAGGGGAAGGGGACGCGGGAGAGGAAGGGGAAGCGGAAGGTGAACGGGACGAATGGGAAAGGACACGCAGGGAGAAACAATTTTTTGTTGAACGGCATAGCAACGCATGCCGGGCACCAGCTAGTATATAAATGAAAATGAATCGCCGAAATGTATGTACGCGCATAACTTCCGAACCCATGCATGCCGGGTACCCGCTGTATATAATTTATTTATTTATTTATTTACGGACAAATAGTCCATTAACAATATAACAATAACACGAATAACAAGCGAGCCTAAAGGCCCGACCCGCCTAGCAATTGATCACTGTTCGCATCGATTACCGTTCGCATGTCATTTTTTGTAACCAGCACCACTTTTCGTAACAATCACCACTTTTCGTAACGATTCACCAGTTAACCCCATGTGTCGAGCATGCGTAAAGAAGTTTTACTTTAAAAAAATGGGGCATTTGGGACTCTTGTTTTTTGTATCGTATAATAAGGGACAAATAAAAACATTTATTTTTAAATATAAAACTTTTTGCATAAAAATATTCAATGAAAATGAAATTCGGTCAACCCTGTAGATTTTACGAACGTGAAACAAGGAATTCGTATGTATTTACATTTCGTTTCCAAAATATTATTTCAAACTGTTGTAATTCAGAGCGACGCGGACACGTCCTCGTCTGGCCACGTTTCGGACCGTAATGAACTGCGAAATTTTGTGTTTCGGCGCTATGATAAAATCGTCAAATGCGAAGCTGTTAATTAATTAAAATTAAATGCTTCCCAAAATTATTTTTCGGTCAAACTTATTTATGATTTGTCAATAATGTCTTAGCACAATAAGTATGTAAAAAAATATGAAATATATTAGTTTATAAGTGCGCAAATAAATACACAAATGGACCAATTTTCGTCAAGAAACACATGTACGTACATATTTTTTAATGATTTTATTGAAACTAAAATTAAAATTCTAATACATAACTTTGCTAGATAATGTATTGATTTATTTCACTGCATGATTACATTATTTGAAATGGGTGTGGTATAATACAAAAACTTTTTTGAAAATTTAACAAATCTGCCAACGACCTATGGAATAACCTTATTATACTAAAAATTAAAAAAAATTCTAAAAATTTATTACATAACTATGCTAGATAAAAGAACAATCTTTCGAAATCCATTTATAATTTTTTGTGGAAAAGAGTCAATACGTCTAAAAACTTTTTTGAAAATGACATATTTCTGGGTTTCTCTACCTATGTCCTCTTAAGGCGAATCTTAAGTTTTTTTCTAAAAATTATTCGTAATAAGCGTGGCCAGTCCGAACCGATATTTACCTAAAATTTATTAGTTAAAATTTTTTTTTGACTTTAAAATTTTATTTTTATAAGTCAACTATTTCTGCGATGTTGAGCGGCTGCGTACGCTAATTTTATGTGATATGGTTTGTGATACAAAAGAAAGTGCCCCTTTATAACGCCCACTCGCGTCACGGCAAAAAAACATCCCAGTTTTCAAGTAGTTTAGCGGCTACGCTAGGTTTGTGTAACATGGTTTGTGATAGAAAAGAAAGTGCCCCCTTCGTAGCGCCTACTCGCGTCACGGCAAAAAAACATCCCAGTTTTAAAGTAGTTTAGCGGCTACGCTAGGTTTGTGTAACATGGTTTGTGATAGAAAAGAAAGTGCCCCCTTCGTAGCGCCTACTCGCGTCACGGCAAAAAAACATCCCAGTTTTCAAGTAGTTTAGCGGCTACGCTAGGTTTGTGTAGCATGGTTTGTGATAGAAAAGAAAGTGCCCCCTTCGTAGCGCCTACTCGCGTCACGGCAAAAAAACATCCCAGTTTTCAAGTAGTTTAGCGGCTACGCTAGGTTTGTGTAACGTGGTTTGTGATACAAAAGAAAGTGCCCCTTTATAACGCCTACTCGCGTCAAGGCAAGAAAAACATCCCAGTTTTCAAGTAGTTTAACGGCTACGCTAGGTTTGTGTAACACGGTTTTTGATACAAAAGTGAATGTATTATTTATAAAAAATAATTAGGTACCGAAATTAAAAACATGTTTTTTTCCGTCATTTTATTCCCAAAACTCCGATAATTTAGTACTTACCTTTCCAGATTTCGTGGTACCTTCAAAATCTTCTAGCCTTTCGTTATACATTCAAGTGTATCGGGAATACCAACATACCAAAGTGATAATAACCATAATGGCGTACAATCTCACAAGACGAAAGCTAATTTTAATTTTACGTAATCGAAATTTAAAATGAAATATTTTCCACTTCCCCCAATTCAAAAAGTTGTCTTTTAATGCAATTAAGGTGAATCAAAAGATATTTTTTAAAAAAAGTGCGTATTAACCGTTTCCAACGATCCCCAAAAATTAATGGAATTAATATAAAATTCTTCATTATTTTGTAAAAAAAATATTAGCGTGAGATACTAAAAAAAATCACCAGAAATGTGTGAACCCGTGTAAGTAATAACTTTAAAAAATATAATATTACTAGCTGACCCGACAAACGTTGTTCTGCCATATAATTTTTTTCTAGTGAATATTTTAGTTGTTAAATAAAAAATTACGAATATCTATGACAGGAAGAGAAATGGAGCGTTGTAGACGATGACCGGCGATAAGAAAATACTAACTAAAGTAAGAAAATGAAATAAAGAAAATCAAGATGAATTTCGAAGAGCAATTGAGTGTACGATATTTTTGTCGGTCCGTCTTTATCCAACACAAAAAAGCTCGATGGTTTGCCCACGCGAGAACATGATGCCGAATGAAGTATAAAAATGGCGTGACGCTTCTCGTAAATGTTTTGCGCATATGTGCATGAAGCGGACGTAGCGCCATCTGTCATTTTTGTCAACAACATAAATGATTTCGTTCTGATTGAAATGCGAAAAACGGTTAAATTTGTTCGAACAAAAATACTGAAATCGCGATTAAAAAATGGGAGGGTAGGGGTAGGAGAGTTAAAATTTGGGGTTACAAGTATTTTTAATGAAAAATATTTTTAAAAAACTGAAAAAAATTTGAATTTGTTTTTCTGGGTAGGTACACCCTAATCACCTGGCGGTATGAAATATACTTAAAAACCTATTCTCATACCTTCCAAATATACGGTCAAGCTATTTCGGAGGAGTGCGACCACAAACACCGTGACACGAGATTTTTATATATAAGATAACTTAGTTTATCTGCGATAGTTTCCCTTGATTAACTTTTTTCTTTCTTTTAAAACCGTTCCTAACCGTGGTGATATTACGTACGTTTGGCTAGTTGCTTCCTCTTAATTTCTGTAGCGCATTTTTTGTGACCTCAAGTGCGCTTCAAAAGCAATTCTCCAGTTGCAAGTCGCAAGGAGTGGCTGACGACAAACAAACAGCAAGAAACAAATTCAATGCTTTATTACTTTACACGTTGATAGTATTCTCTAACTCAGCGATACTAAAACATCTTTACACTATTTGCGATGGGGTTTTTTAATGACCTGGAGGAAGCATTATTTCTTTAACAACGCATTGTTAAAACTGCATTGTTGTTCTCTTTATTCCCCCACTAATTACACTACCCGGCTTCACCCGAGTTCAATACTCTTTTTTCGCGTTGAACTATTTAAAATAATAATAATCTTTAAAATGAATCGCCGAAATGTATGTATGCGCATAACTTCCGAATGACCGCACCAAATGGGATAATTATTTTTTTTATGTGTTCGTTATTGTCAGGACAAGGTTTGTATAAAACTACTGGTGAGCTCTGGCATTATGAAATTTGTATTAAAAAAATTGCAATAGGTGGCACGGCTGTTAAAAAACTGAATGTAACGGGACTGAATGTATGGATTGTGGGAGGGGGGAGGGGAACTCGGGTAGGGGGTTCGCGGAAGGGGGGGGGAACTGAGGAGGAGAAGGGGACGCGGGAAAGGAAGGGGAGGCGGAAGGGGAACGGGACGAATGGGAAAGGACACGCAGGGAGAAACAATTTCTTTATTAAATGGCATAGCAACGCATGCCGGGTACCAGCTAGTAATTAAATAATTTGTAGAGCGCCGTTGATGTGAAAAATCACCTAAAGGGCGCTGTACAATTTATTATGAATTTTTAGGCTCTATCTAAATTTATTATTTACAAATAGATGCAGAAAACATACTTACCTGGCAGATTTCTTCCGATAAACACACGATTAGAAAGTTTATGCTAAGATACGACTTTGCACGCGGAGGACACTATATTTACAACACTGGACATTGCATGATTTTACATTTTCTACCCTCATCTCTGTTCATGTTACATTTATAAGAAAATTACTGCAAAAAGTACAGTTAATATTTATTTTGAAATACTGGAAAATTTCGGACTCTTTAGAACTGGAGAATTTTTACGAAATGACCTTTACAAAAAAAGGGATAAGTTTTAAGATTTTCACGGCCAAAAGCATTTTCGTTATTTGTTTTTGGGGTGTTATGCCGTGTTGCGCTACCTCCTTCTTTAGCCAACGTTTCGGACATCGTTGCAGTGTCCATCATCAGGGCAGATCCGGTGTACAAATGTACAAAAATACAAAAAAAAGATGTACAAAAATACAAAAAAAGCTTAAAAATAAGAATTTGCTTACGAACTTACACAATTGGTTATTTACAATGTCGCAGTCTGTGAAAGTGAAAGGTTGTGTAAAAAAACTTAACTAGATTTTTCAAAGCTCCATAACTTTTGATGGAGATTGTTTCCAGCACAAAAATAGTGGCGTTGACTATCGGACAGGAAATTTGAACAAACGAAGCCAGAACATTTTATTTTGATTCCTAAAAATTGCATGCAAATTTTTAGTCCAGTTTTCAGATATTTTATTTTGTTTTAATTCTTCCGTTTTTCTAGCATGTCATTATCAATATTTTAGTTAGGCAGAGAGGATGGACCGCCAAACAATTCGTTCTTTGCACACACTCATTGCTTCATTCACACTTCTGTTATTTTGACTCCTTATTGGACGGAGACACGCGGGCGCGCGCGTATTGTGCGCATGCGCGAGAAAATAATTCGAAAAAAATTCGAACAAAAAATGTTTGTCTGCGATTTTGGCCCTTCTATGTACAGAATTTGTATGAAGAACAAGGTCAGAATCGCTTGCGCCAACATTACCCCATAAGTTGGGTAAACATTTCATTCACCTTGCAACCCCAGAATATTTTTAAACGATTTTATCTGTGGCATAGAAATGTCATTTTTGCCAATTTCGCAAATTTTTGCAAATTTTAGCTGTCAAAATTGATGCGTGTTCCTCGACTAAACCATCGTAAAACCTATTAATTTACGTAATTAACGCAAGTAATGTTGTTTTGGTACATAGTTTATTGTTCTAGGAACTTGTTTCAGTCAATAAAATATACGATAGCTCAAAATTAATCCACAAAACATTTAATTCAAAATTAAAAGTGGTGCTTTTTTAGTGAATTTTCGTGAAATGGCCTGGCCTTTCAGAGGTTTTAACCGACTTAAATCAAAACCTCGTGATCTATGAGGTTTTGCTCACATAGGGCAAACAAGCTAAACACGTTTTTCCTTTTTTTTTATTTAATTTTGGCCTTTTTTAATACAAATCTCTGCTCTACAAGTCTGCCACTCGGTTCGCCATGATTCTTCATAGGGATCCAACTCTTACCCTGCCAAGGCTGTCACTCCTTAAACATTACAATACCAGTATTAAACCGCATCCGGTGCAGTCATAGCCGCTGTACACAAATGGGGACTTAACGATCTTGCATTGTGTCAATGTGAATATAATATGCAAATTACAATATCGTGTAGTTTTCTAAGTGCTTAGTGGCTGTAAGACACGCTTTTATACTGTTCATAGTTTTTTTTTATTGTTTTTGATCAAGTATACTTTTTTGGATTATGTGAAAAATCTGAAGCAAATGAGTGTACTTTTTGGATTATTTATTTTACGACAGATTAAACATCCATTTACAGAACAAGATTTATTTTTTTAACATTCTCAACATTTGGAAAGATAGGTAGGTATCCAAAAGAAAATTCAGCCTTAGTAATTAGTATTAAAATTTCTTCAATAGCATCTGTTCTGCCATACGGTACCCTTGATCTAGTTGTGGTAATGTGACTTCAAAAGCATAAATGAGCCGAGAATCGTTAATGAGGAATATTTTAGACTGACGCTGCTCGTCGATTGATCGTCAATTTAGTATGACGGTGTGTAAAACGATCCGACGTAAGTCGAATTTTTATATTGTTAATTCGTGGTGAAATTAAGTTTAAAATACGTAGATTAAGTTCTTCTGGTCTGCAGCCAGGTTGTACATTGCCCTGATGATGGCCTATCTACTATTCGAGATACCAAAATCTAAGTAAAAAAAATTAGAAATTTCTTTAATCAATGACTCAACACTATATCTGAGAATGTCCAGTAGGGGAGACAAATTTAAATCTTTTCTAATCAATGACTCTAAGCTATGTATGAAAATGTCTAGTAGGGAGAAAAAATTAGAAATTTCTCCAATCAATGACTTAATAATGTATCTAAAAATGTAAAATTTAAATTTCAAAAAATTAAAATTTTATATTAAAATTCTTTAATCAATGACTCAATACTGCTCGTATATCTGAAAATGTCTGGTAGGGGAGAAAAAATTTGAAATTTCTCTGATCAATGACTCAATATAATTCTGAATCTGAAAATATCTAGTAGGGGAGAAAAATTTAGAAATTTCTGTAATCGATGACTCAATACTCGCTATACCTGTACGGTATCCGGAGCTATCTTCCATCAGTCATTGGTCATTATCGTTATGAATGATATTTAACTTCCAGCCAACAGACTGCTAATGTGTTTGCGTTGACAAGTCTTGAGCAATGACACATTATTTGAATGATTCATTTGACGCACAAATATTACGGCTGTGATTGATTAATATTTTAACATGCTGCGAATAATGATTTTCGGTGCTTGGTTTTTTTTTATCCTTATCATACAGAAAAGGTTGTTTAACAGTTGTGTAATGTTTAAGGCTCTGCAACCAGACCTGAAAAGAAGAACATGGAGAGATACGAAATTACGAATGTTAGAGGAAAGCGCTAACATTTACAGCAACAAAATCGATGCGAAAATGTTTAATAAAACACGACTCGTTTAAAATAGAGCAAAAATCTCCCGGGCATTATCTTAAACAGCAGAATTTTATATAATTTGCGTTTCGGCGCGGGCAAAGTCTAGATATTATCTTCAAGAAAAACATATATATTTTTTTAAGAGCTTTAAAACTTACCGTGTTTAAGGGAAATATGTAATAAATCTGTACAAATCCGGGTTGCGGGCCCTTAAATCACGAATATTAAGGGGGATGGTGTTTAGATATATTCTTATCAAAAATACTAATTTCGATTGTCGGTGTGTCTGGTTGAATGAACTCAAATATGTGTCAATTTCAAAATTGGAACTGATTGCGTGAAGAATTCAGACAAGCAATAAAGTACCTGCCTATAACATAATATTTTAACATATAATTTTTTTAATTGTTTTATTTTCTATATTGGAACTGAATCAAGAATCCATATTATCCCGTAATAAATCACGTGTCTGCTCTAGTGTTTCATTACTGTTATTGTAAATATCCCTTTTTGTAATTTTCTTATAACGCATAAGTATTTCTACTGCCATGAGCCAGCAGGACTACGGCACCCTCGATTGGGTACGTTGTCGTTGTAAGGTTCATGGGGGAGAGAAAAGTTGGAGATTACCTAGCTTTTCAGGTCTAGTCACTAAGCACGGTGAACTAAAAGTTATTTCAAGCTACTTTTCCATTCTGAATGATAGTCTATCGCGAGTGCGATGCCGAGAGTAATTAATTACCACTCTGGAAAGTCCTGCAAATATGGTACATTATATTATTTTATTTTATTTGTTAATTCACACTTATACTATTTTTTATTTGATTGAACAACAGTTTTTACTTGCGTAAAATAATAAAATTAAACCAAAAACTAAGCTAATAAAAGTTTTTCTCTTGAAATATAATTGAATATTATCAACAAAGCTATTCGCTGGGAAATAAAATAAAAAAAGTAGTTGAAGATAATATTGTTAACTAGCTTTTGCCCCCGGCTTCATCGAAAAACCCCCCCCCCCCTCCCCCCTCCTAATGGTGTAAGAAATTAATAAAAAAATATTTTTATATACGCACCGTCCGGGTTAAATCTTCCCCACAGGAAACTTTCACACACTTTTCCGCAAATGATCATCTAGTCAAATCACGCTATGCAATTGCACTATATAAGTATAATAAATACAAAATTATAAAACAACAACATGTCAACCTACGAGAGACCAAATGGGAAAATAATTCACCGACTCCAGATATTTTCATATCAGAGGGTTCGGCTCGGTGGAACTCCTAATTGAACCTATAAATCCTACTGGTCCCTCAATATAAATATTTAAAAAATCTTTTGTAATCCTACATGTATTTAAAATGACTGATTTTTGCATTTCTATATATATAAATTCTTTTGACAAATCTGAGGGAGCGGGCCGGATCGGTAGAGAGAGGACGAGAGAAATGAAAGGCGTCATGTCGAAGTGGTGAGTCAGTCGTTTATTGGCTACGTAGCAGATGGTCGGTGGTCGGTAACAAGATGTAATGCAGGGTGCCGTAGATGAGATTCTGCAGGCGTGCGGTGGTGATGGAGATGGTGTGGTGAAGGTCAGCGAGTTGCTCGACACCATGGCGGTGGAGATGACCTATCTTCCAGGCCGTTGCTCGACGCTTTAAATCGCGGAGATGAACGGTGAGTGGCTCGGTGAGCTGAGCCACCAGCAGGTAGTCCTGGCGAGGCGGAGCGTGTTTCCATGGTAGCGAAGCACGGTGGGGCTTCGGGGTGCCATGAAGTGGTGAGCTGATCCCTGGACTGAAGGTGCGTCAAACCTTATAAGTCGCGGGATGGAACTGATCTCAGGAGCTGAAAACACGATGGGCCTTGTAGCTGAGACGTGGTGATGGACCTCGAGGAAGCTGCCCTGGATGTGTGTAGATGCCTGCAGGAGCACGTTACATGCTGAGATATTGGCCGACTGTAAGTGTGAGACTGAACTGGACTGAACTGAACTGAACTGCAGCGGGCGAGCGATCGGCTGCTTATATAGCCGCGGTAGAGTAACTACCTCGCGGTAGGTAATACGAGCCACTTCGAGAATATTCGGCGCCGTACAGATATTGTACGGTGCTGTCTCGAGACCTTTCTAGGCGGGGCGATATTATTATCGTCGGGCTGGCACGGCAAGCGAGAAAGTACATCGCGATCGGCATATGTAGGTAGGTACCTAGTAGCAAGTAGATTTGCCGATGCACGCGGATATTAGGAGATGTTTCTCGATTCCTCTTTTGGTGGCGAAATTTATAATGATGTGTCGCCACACACCCCCTTCCCAGTGTACGGAGTACAGGGTTGAAAGATGATGCCAGGAGTCGCAGGAAAGCCGGGTTGATGCTGCTGGTCGGTGCGTTCATGCTGATGCGTCTCTACCGATTCCCTCGTTTTGCGGTGTTACCGGTGCGTCGTGGTAACACTCTTGTCAGGATGCTGTATGCTGCGTATCCATATCACGTCGGGGTCACCAATTGAGGGAGCGGGCCGGATCGGTAGAGAGAGGACGAGAGAAATGAAAGGCGTCATGTCGAAGTGGTGAGTCAGTCGTTTATTGGCTACGTAGCAGATGGTCGGTGGTCGGTAACAAGATGTAATGCAGGGTGCCGTAGATGAGATTCTGCAGGCGTGCGGTGGTGATGGAGATGGTGTGGTGAAGGTCAGCGAGTTGCTCGACACCATGGCGGTGGAGATGACCTATCTTCCAGGCCGTTGCTCGACGCTTTAAGTCGCGGAGGTAAACGGTGTGTGGCTCGGTGAGCTGAGCCACCAGCAGGTAGTCCTGGCGAGGCGGAGCGTGTTTCCATGGTAGCGAAGCACGGTGGGGCTTCGGGGTGCCATGAAGTGGTGAGCTGATCCCTGGACTGAAGGTGCGTCAAACCTTATAAGTCGCGGGATGGAACTGATCTCAGGAGCTGAAGACACGATGGGCCTTGTAGCTGAGACGTGGTGATGGACCTCGAGGAAGCTGCCCTGGATGTGTGTAGATGCCTGCAGGAGCACGTTACATGCTGAGATATTGGCCGACTGTAAGTGTGAGACTGAACTGGACTGAACTGAACTGAACTGCAGCGGGCGAGCGATCGGCTGCTTATATAGCCGCGGTAGAGTAACTACCTCGCGGTAGGTAATACGAGCCACTTCGAGAATATTCGGCGCCGTACAGATATTGTACGGTGCTGTCTCGAGACCTTTCTAGGCGGGGCGATATTATTATCGTCGGGCTGGCACGGCAAGCGAGAAAGTACATCGCGATCGGCATATGTAGGTAGGTACCTAGTAGCAAGTAGATTTGCCGATGCACGCGGATATTAGGAGATGTTTCTCGATTCCTCTTTTGGTGGCGAAATTTATAATGATGTGTCGCCACAAATCTAATATGCCTAACTTTTGAATGAGAGAGCTAGGTATAATGCCAGTAGCCGAAATAACAAATGGTAATATTTTTATAGTCTGAGAATGCCAAATTCTTTTAATCTCATTTCCTAAATCTGTATATTTTCTTATTTTTTTCTAAATATTACAGGAATTCGGTATAGCGACAGTTTTCTAAATATTAAAGGAATTCGGAATTTCAATGATAAAAGTTATTTTATTTTATTTTTTTCATGTAAACTTATTAATTTTATTCAGCGATTAAACATTACAATTTGGGGTTTAACTCATTTAGTGAAAATAAAAATAAATATTTAAATTACGCCTGGAAAAAGGATAGAAAATTTCGTGAGAGTGGGTAAACTCGTTTAAAAGTTTGAACTCATTTTTGAAAATCTCATGTAGGTACCTGCGTAACTATTTTCACCTAAATGTACTTAACCCATCTGCTTGGTTCATTATATTCGCACCTCATAATCCGGAAGCCTCGGTTTCGCGCGTAAATTCTGAAACCGTCACTTCGATCGAGATTGTAACATATCTATGGAAGATAGCTTTCATATTTCAAAGAATATAAGAAGCATTATTTCGTTCTCTTTCTGGTTAAAAGAAAAATACATGAGAGCAAGAGAGATATATACGTCGCTCTGGGACGTTTTTGGTGTTATGAAAGTATAACGCAATTACGTGTTTTGGGATGTATTTATTCCTAAACAAGCAGACGGGTTAAAAAAAGTTGCGGTTTCAAAAATGTTTCTCCTTAGTAGATACTTTTTATTCATAACATTAAAGAAAAACATTTTTAGCACACTGAATTCGCACACATAACACACACATCTACACCCTCGCACGCGCATTTACACACATATAAACACTATCACACACCCCTCTTCTTCAATAAGTTACTAACTTAATTTAGGTATAATGTATTATTTATCTCACAAAAATATAAGTATATAACAGCGACATGTCATTGGTACCAATTATTGTATAAATTCTATAACTTTGTAACTATTTTCCATTATGTAATAATGTACTGTTTGTTTCTGCAAAATAAAAAATAAAATAAAATAAATAACCAGCTGGTTCCCGGCATGCGTTGCTTTGCCATTTAATAAAATTGTTTCTCCCTGCGTGTCCTTTCCCATTCTTCCATACCCCTTCCGCCTCCCCTTCCTCTCTCGCGTTCCCACTCCGCCTCCTCCACCTTCCCTCTCCCCACTCACAACAATTAGTTTTCAAACAGCTCGCGTGCCGCCTATAGCAATTTTTTTAATAAAAATAAAATCGTAATGCCAGAGCTCACCAGTAGTTTTATATAAACCTTGTCCTGACAATAACGAACACAACAAAAAAATATCCAATTTGGTGCCGTCGTTCGGAAGTTATGCGCGTACATCTTCGTTGGTCGAAGGCGTACATACATTTCGGCGATTCATTTTTATTTATTTATAGAAGATAGATATAGATAGATAGGTGGATAGATATATTGTTATCCAATAATCCATCTTCCGATACAAGCAAGGACCACCGTGCTGGATAAATACAGGCACTCAGTTACCGATATAAATAAATAGTCCATGAGAGTATAATTCCTTGGTCGTTAACAAGATGCACCATAACATCATGCAGGCTATAAAGCTAAGGACAAAGATCAGAGGAACTATTCATTACGTTTAGGATTCTCCGGCCCGGCAATTTACCGGCAAATTGCAAAACCAACGAGTTTCATCGCGGTCACTGAACAAATTATCTGATAGAACGGCTGTGGGCATGGATTTATGTAATCTACCTACTAACTGACACTTACACGGCGTTGCTTAGAATTTAGAGTAAAATGTTGAGGTTTTGAATTCTGATTGTGCCTGAAGACTGGGTGCATTTTAAAGGTGGAAATTAATATTAATGTAAAAAATTAAAAGAATATAATTTTTAAAAGTATTTGTTTACTTGGTCGTGCCTTGTCCTTCTTTTACTTATTCTACCATTCATTTCCACGTCATACGTTCTCCTCACACCCTTTTTTTCGTTAATCACATTCGCCACATTTTACCACACATAAGTATTTGGTTCATTTGATCATGCTATGTCTTCCTCGGGAGTCCCCCACTTTTTCTACCATTCACTATTCTATAACATTTTGTTACCATTAAAAAACTACATTAAGTGGAGTTTTATTTGACTAGGTTTCTCATTCTAGTGCATAGAATAAGCGTTAATTTTTTCTTTTTGCTACCAATCATACCACTCTTTAAACTCTAAACACTCTCGCCACTAATAATGAATAATAACAATATTAGAAATTTTCAGTGAAATCGGTCCAGTAGTTTTTGAGTCTATGGGGCACATACATATGGACAGTGCATTTTATTTATGTAGTTTGTGGTATCGACGGTATCATGAAAAAACAGGACAGTTATATCTATACACACATTTTTTAAATTGTACTGTGCCTAAGAACAAACCAATAAGTATTGTTGATTCGTATCGTTCAGAAAGTCTCAGAATCCAAAGAAAAACTTGTGGGTATGTCCATATTTTTTCCCTTACTTCGGGTGAAAAATTACAACTTTTTCAAATAAAATCAAAATTCTTTCTTTGAACAGAAAACGGTCCATCTTTGGTCGGGGACTCGAAAGGTTTTTTCCTTCAAATTGGTATACCTGGATCACGCGTCCACGGATTTTCTTTCAATAACAGAAAAAAAAAACAAAAACAGATTGACGTGTGTTGTGGACTTTTCTTTGTGACAGAATTAAGCTCAATTTTCCCTTACTTCTGATGAAATTGATCGAATATCAAATGTATTTCCTGAAGAGCAAATTAATTTCATTCCTGTCCAGGGTATAGAAGTCGATAGTTCTTATGTAATCAATTCTTTCAAAATTGCACTTCTAGGAATTTTCTGCGCAGTGGCCGCAGCTATAATGCGGAAGGCCGATCATTCATGTCCCGTGTTGGACTTTCAGACTTCCGTCGTCTGAACGCGACTACACATTTTACACTCGTATGCGTGGGTGTGGTGGGATCGCTCACACAACGGACCGGGAATACGCTTAATTATGCAGATTATTCCCTGAACGCGCCCGAGTTGATTTGATCGTCAACGCCAATTTATAAATAATCTCTCAACTATAGTGATGCAATATTTCATAGGTATATGCATATTTCGATCATTGAAGAGATAAACTGAACTGAACTGATCTCAATTTTTTCCTTACTTTTGGTGAAATTGATCTAATATTTTTACATATCAATATCGTTCCTTGATGAGGCAATGCGAATTAATGCAAAATCATACAAAAAGTGTGTTTTTGTTTTGAAAATTTGATTGCTTAGAAATATTATAGATGCTTCAATTAATGCTGCGAGTACAACACATCTTGGGCTTGGAAATAATTGGGTATTTTTTTTAAATAAGCCCTTTTGTAATTCTGGAAAAAATAAAGTATTAGGCCTCTAAAAAATACTTTCAAATGCAAAATCTCCTACTAATGAATCCATTTTCGGATAAAGTTTTATTATATAATATGGAAAAATAAGTTCTTTAGAAAATAATCGAAAAATATTTTAATAATATTAAAAATATTTTAATACTGAATTTCACAAAATAAAACAAATCAATGCAATTTCGCGCTGTTTCAAAGACTGCATGTACATTTTGTATTAGTTAAGAGGGCATTATCAGAGAAAACCGGAAATACGTCATTTTCAAAAAAGATTTTAGACGTATTGACTCTTTTCCACAAAAAATTACAAATGGATTTCGAAAGATGTTCTTTTATCTATCATTCGTATGTAATAAATTTTGAGATTTTTTTTTAATTTTTAGTATAATAAGGTTATTCCATAGGTCGTTGGCAGATTTGTTAAATTTTCAAAAAAGTTTTTGTATTATACCACACCCATTTCAAATAATATAATCATGCAGTAAAATAAATCAATACGTTATCTAGCAAACGTATGTTTTAGAATTTTAATTTTAGTTTCAATAAAATCATTAAAAATATGTACGTACATGTGTTTCTTGACGAAAATTGGTCCATTTGTGTATTTATTTGCGCACTTACAAACTAATATATTTCAGATTTTTTTAACATTCTTATTAAATTTAGACATTATTGAAAAATGATAAATACTTATAATCAAAAAATAAATACAAAAAGTACACTATTTTAATAGTTTTATCATCACGCTTTTCAGCATTTTTGGATGAAGGTATAAATTAAAGCTAATTTGGATTGAAATAAATTCGATATTGAGTTATAATTTAAAAAAGCTGGTACGGAGAATAATTAATCTTTCTCATTGTAACCGCCCTGCACGATCGGAAGAACAACTTTCGACGAAATGTGGATTTTCGTCCGCTGGCTGGTTAAACGCTCTTAATTAACTATGTCCCTGGATTCTATATCGCTTTGTTCCGTGCAATTGTTTTTAAATTTTCTTTGTTATTATAATACGCAATGCGTGAAAATGGAGTTAATATTTTTACAGGCCTTTACGAAATCAACCTGAAAAAAAAACAACTCTCGAATACCTTCTCCAACCTTTCCAAAAAAGTCTTCTCAAGTATTTTTCAATCCTATTTACAAAATATTGTCTTACAGGCCAATCATGGATATGTTCCCCTACCCACCCACTCTTCATTAATACCTAGTAACGGCTCCACCCCTAACATAATAATACATTGTTCTCATCCACTATTTTGTAACTGTCAAATCAGTACACGTTTGCCCTGAAGAAGGAACGGTCGTTCCGGAACCGGTCGGCTTTCAACTACTTTAAAATATATAAGTAGTTCAAACAAAGTAACATTGTTTCATTTATTTTTAAATCCCTCCCAAATAGTGGTGGGGATTCCGATTTCAAATTTTTCAAGGACGAGTGGATCACTTTAACGTACGAGTATAATCAATTTCATTGGCCTGTTGAGGATCTGGTGATGGAAGAGCTTTTGCAAATTGGTTAAGTCACCTTTCAGGTCAGTATGGACCTCTGTGTAGTGTGTTTTGTAGATATTAGAGCAACTAATCGATCATTCGTCGATGAAATAACATTTTTCATCGATTGTATCGATGTTGCCGAGCTATTTTTTAATCATGTATTTAGGTAGGTGTGTTAGAGAAAAGAATTTCTATTTTATTTTCAATTGATTGTACCTATTTTAGAACTTTCCACTTACTTCAAGCTCGTGTTAAGTAGATACCTATATAACTCTCAGAATAAAAGTTAACAGTAAGCAGTAAAAAATATTACGAGAGACCCACTATCAATGTTTAATTTTACAAATTACAGTTATTATTAATAAACTAATGCAGCCGGCTCTACGCTTCAGCGCATTTCAAAAGACAATACACAGGAGAGAGTAACAATTATTGGATAACCAACACCCCTGCGTCGTATACCCCAAGAGATACACGACGTTTGATGATTTAGCAGTGGTGCCCGGGTTCATGCGGTGGAGTTAGCCAAGATCTTGGGCAAATGCGTTTACCACGTGGCGAGACTGGTTGAGGAAGACCTTTCCAGCCAAACTATCTCAACCCATCGCCTTCAGTGGTAGGGATGTATTCATACGTCTCTCACTCCTGGACATTTTGACCGCCAGATTCCTATCCACACCTCATACATATTTCTTTCCCAGAACTATCTCTCCTCCCTTTCCCTAAAAATTCCCTTCCCACAGCATCTCCAAAGATGACATAGGGGCCGTTCAAGTATTACGTAACGCACTTAGGGTGGGAGAGGTCGTGTGAAACGTTACAGTGCGTTACCAGGGGGGAGGGGAGGGTTCTAACAACGCGTTACGTAACATGTTTTTCTTTATTTAGATAAAAAATAATCTAGGGAATTAAAATCTGGCACCCATTTGGCAACCCTTTTCGTACTCGAAATCGCTTGTTTTATTTATTACCGCAAACGCGATTAAAACAAGAAAACAAGGAATTTAAGCGACCCTCCAGTACTTCGCGCAACTCAATTGTGACTTTCAGGTAAAAATGGTCACTTGGGCGTTACGTAACGGGGAAAGGGGAAAGGGGGGGGGAGTGGATTGGGTAGAGGGAAGGTGGAGGTGACGGAGTGGGAACGCGAGAGGGGAAGAGGACGCATATGCACAAATGGCATAGCAATGCATGCCGGTACCAGCTAGTATAAAATAAAAATGGATAAATTTATCCAAGACCAAATAGCATTTAGTTCTCGTTGAATCTTGCAATCATACATTAAGATAGCAGCCAATAAAAATATGCAATACGCTAAGAAAATGAAGATAATTTTAGTAGTTCTTAGTCGAAGACTGATACAGTTAAAAATTACCGAATCGGATAGGGACATATTAGCTCAGTTGATAGAGCACTGACCCGGCAAATCATAGGTCCTGGGTTCGAGTCCCAGATGTGACTGTATCTTTTTCCGATTTTTCTGTTTCAGACTTTCGACAGAGTTTCACTAATAAGTCTTCATTAATTGATAAAAAAAACGTTTCGCAAATATTGATAACCCTTGTCAATATCATATTGATATAGGGTTTTATCGATCGACCATGATATACCGCCAGATTGTTGAATATTCCGATTTAATGCAATTAGTTTATTACAATTGATGAGAAATAAACGGTACAGTTTTAATTAAATTATTAACTCATTAATTTTACGAACACAATATTTTGTATTGAAATCATGTTTATTTCTTTTAATTTCCGGTAGGCTGCGTTCTTCTTGGATTATCTTCGCTTTTTCTCACATTTGTCCGATAGTCAAGTCTTCATTTTTCCCACATTATTCATAATTTTGTTACAATGTATTATGCAGCGCTTTATTTCATAATTCTAGTTAACGGTAATCTCATTCGCTCCAGCTGTGTCAGGTTTTTCGTAAGATGAGAATACAGATTCTCGGTATTGAATTAAGCTATTTAAGTATTTCTATCGTCACATAACACAAAAACTTCCTTATAACAAATTATTATGTTTGTATAATAATTTCCAATTCAGAGAATGCCGACTATTACCAGAATTACTGGTCTCATCGATGTAGGAAATTAGTAGAACGTTAGATCGGCTTCATTGAACAATATGGTAATATTGTATAATCAATTATTGTTTGTTTTCTTTCATACATGTTTACCGTTTTGGTTGTTGGCTACCTGAACAAACATTCTACGATCAGGAGGGCTAGCAAGATCGCTTTAAAATTGTCAACATTTACACGTTAAATCTTTTATAGGAATAACTAGCAGACTCGGCCACACCTTGCTGTGGCTAACTAAACACAACGCCATTACCCAACCTTTATAAAATCCACACCATCCGCTTGCCAGCTGCCCTCTGCCCGCTGCCTGAATTGAATATTTGAATTTCTCGGCTTTTCTCTACTATAATAAGCATATATTATACATATAAACCTTCCCCTTGAATCACTCTATCTATTGGTGAAAACCGCATGAAAATCTGTTTCGTAGTTTAAAAGATCTATGCGCACATACATTTTGAGCGACTTCATTTTATACTATGTAATGCAATTCGAGCGATCGCCACTAATTATACAATGCTTGCAATGCAGCACTGGATATTTGAAAAGGGAAAATCAAATACCTACTTACTCTAGGACATCTATTTTCCAATTTCTTCCGTGGAACGAATTTCAAAAGTGGCTAGTACGGCCCGCCAGCCGTTTTAAATCGCACAAAAATATGTTTTCATTGAATTTATCGGCTTTTCTCTAATATAATTTACATGTATTATACATATAAACATTCCTCTTCAATCATTCTATCTATTGGTGAAAACCGCATGAAAATCCGTTGCGTAGTTTAAAAGATTAACGCTCACATACATTTTGAGCGACTTCATTTTACACTATGTAATGATTTACATGTATTATACATATAAACATTCCTCTTCAATCATTCTATCTATTGGTGAAAACCGCATTAAAATCCGTTGCGTAGTTTAAAAGATTAACGCGCACATACATTTTGAGCGACTTCATTTTATACTATGTAATGAAATGATTATTTAAGAATAACACAAGCAGTGCCTTGTGGGAGTGTTTCATGATCCAATTTTATAGTCCTAATTTCGGCCTATGTTTCCGTACAAAACCATGGGCGAAAACCATGATTGCGAAAATCAAATCGGTTGGCCATATACAATTTCAGGAAAGTGTAAAACAGTCAGACCCCGTGCTATATGGTCTGAAACCAAATGATAGATACTAAGTCCGTGGAACATTTGTTTCCATTCAAATTTGTACGGAAGCCACGTCTAATTTTTTATATTCTTTATTCTACCACCTGCGCTAACCAAGCCCGCAAATCTGCAATGGCGTTTAAGAGTTCTTTTTTAATTGTTACAGGTTAATAACATTACATGCATTAAAGAAAACAATAAATTATAATAATTAAGTTACAACCCAATAACAAATGTTCACATCATGCCCAAATAATAAATAAAAAGTCAATAATTATTAACTTGTTTTTTGCCTAATATTACAGAGATTTTTTTATTATTAAGTTAGTTAATACTACATGAATATAAACTAATAAGCACAATGTAACATTTCATTTGATAAATTTAAATATTTTTACAGTAAGCATAACATTTCTTTTTAAATACATTCATTCTTTCTTCATTCTTCATACTTTCAGGCATTTCATCGTACATCTTTAGTCCTCTGTACATTAGGCAGTTCTGTGATTTTGATTTCTTCATTTGTGGCAATCGAACTCTTTTTATATTTCTTGTTTCGTAATTATGAATGTCTCTATTAAAAACAATTTCATCCTTAAAGTATTTTGGCATTTGGTTATAGATAGGAACTAGATAAACAACCTAAACATAGTCTATATATAGTGTATAATACGGTATGACACATAAAAGATACAGATAAGATAAGATAAAAAACATTATAATAATAATGATGAAAACTAAAAAACTACAGATTTAGGATCGAGAAATAATATAATCATTAATAAAAAAAAACAGTAAAAGTAAGATAAAAGTAAAGTGATAGTTCTAAATGATAGTACAAAAAAATAGTAAAATATAGTGTGCTTATTTTATGGCTATTTAAAAAAATAAAAATAAAATATTTATAAAACAACAAAAAAAAAATTGAAAAAACACCAGACGTAAAGTGGAAAAATAATATATATATATACACACATGTACGGATATACACATATACGTATTACATTCTTTTAAATTTCGAATTCAAAAAAACACAAAAAGTAAGTTCTAATAGAATAATTGCTGTTTTTTATCGATCCTGTCCGTTCCCTTTCGATTCGATAAAAGTCGATAAAGGTCGTTTACAAAATTTCGCGCGATGATCAAATTTTTTCGGCTGCTTTCACACGATAGAAACATATTTCAACAAGTAAATGTCTAACTAATTTATCGTATCAGTTTTTCAAAACGTAACTCATTTGACGTATCACAACCGCTAACAGCTCCCAGCCATAGATAAAAATGTTTCAGTTTTGCCATCATGCGTGCTACGCCTATTGTTATATTAAATTCGATTCCTTTTCGAATAAATTTAGTTCGATGTATCGATTCTGCTTATTTGCCGGGATTGTTCTACCCGTTACTCGTTTTCATTCCTGAATTTTCTTTGGAATCCATTCTCAGTATTGTATTTCGTCCCACGCCGGGTGTGTTTCGACTTCATATTGCTAACGGTGCTACGTCCACGTGCCCAAGTTTCTCAAGCCCCCCACGTGTCAATGATGCATTTTAAATACGAAACTAAACGTTGGGCAATATTTCTAACAGTTAATGTGACACGTGATTCTGTTGATTGTCTGCTGGGGGCGTCATTAGCCTTAGAACGGTGGTTTTAAAAGAGCTTTTTCAAGGTTGTCATTTTACTTTCGCTACGCAGTCATAAATTTCAATTAAGTAGCTATACATTATGTATGTTAATTTCTTTATATTATGACTCTTCTCTTAAATGGTAGGCTTTAATCTTACGATTTTACTACGCCTTTTCTTTTTTTAAGATGTTTGGTTGTATTGTACCAACACCTACAGAAATCTCTTCGCTGATTGAAATTGATGGTTAGGCAAAATATTCGTGTCACGTTGACTCAAAGGTATGCGTGTTTCAAAAACTGACCTAAAATTAAACCTTTTACAGCTTAAATTGTAAATGTATATATTTCTAAACGTTTTGTGTGCAACGGTGTGACCCGTGACCCGTGATTAATGTATTGTTCACACTGTTAAGAGATTAATGGCATCCACGAAGCATGAGAAAATATTTTTTTCCAATACCCTCAATTACGAATATTTTTGTACTAAAGTTCTAAATTCGTTCGCCTACAATTCAAAACTAACTAAATCTTTTATATCGATACTAAGACCTATTGATAATTTACTTGGTCTAGCTTTGAACCAATTGTCTAGAGGTTGTGGGTTTGTTCCCGTTGTAAGAAAAATAATATCTGCAATGAAGACTGCAACTTTTGCTGCATATGGACCAACAGATATCAGCACAAATCTAATTAATAATCAGTATAATAATTTCGTAGCACTTCTTAGAAGATACATGAAATACAATAAAAAATGTTATTAATTGATGGCGAATGACTTTATGTTCATTTTCTGCAACTTCTTTTCATAAAATAGTTCTCCATAATAATGTTTCTACATTGTGTTTAATGAGCTTGTTTCTAGGGTTAAAAATATGTTCTGTGTTTCTCAGAAAGGGGGAATGCTTTTTATTATCATTTGAGAATAATATGCAGTTTATATTCAAGAGATGTGCAAGAATACATGGCATTAACAAATGAATCAAATACTGTCAAGATTTCAATGCTTTTGTGAACAACCTGCTGTTGACAGACCAACTTGCATTCGATATTATAGTATTCAATTCTTGTTTAAATAAAGCCTTCCCACGATCCCACACAATAGCCTCCAATGTACAAGCATTGACTCTTCGGCGTATTGTTTGTCGAAAATATTATTTATTCCATGACGTACTCTGCAACCATCATTAGAGGCTCATGTCCAATGCTAACAAGCGAATTCTGCTAAAAATCACGGCCATACATACATGTACGAGTATTACTCCATATGGCCATATTGTCTTCCGTAACATTGAAGCTTATGGTGTATTGCATAATTTGTATAATTTCTCACGTTCGATTAATGCAAATTTGTTATTCACGACACTCCTGTTTAGGGTAGGGGTGAATTGACATCTACAGGACGCTGAAGAATTTACAGCATTGTCTCGAAGGTTTCGTGTATTTATATAGATGAATAACGGAGGACTTTATGGCACAATAAAACACACAATATGTCGACCTTTATCTCGTAAAATATGTATTTAGAATTGATGATTATACAGTTATGAGAATGGTCTGATCTTTTAAATTAATTTAATTGTTATTGGATTAGTAATAAATCAATCGAGGTAAAGGTCACATGTTATTAGAATAAAATAAACATTTTCATTTTTGGTTTCGTTCTAACCTATATTATTTATTGGAAATTCAAAACAACTGGCCTGAGTTTGCAATATTTGATGGGTTTATTGTTGTTTCAATTTCATACGATAAAGGAAATCCATTAAAGTTTAATGAAATCAATTAAAATTCTAGGTCAAGCAAACTTGTTGTTTTCCATAACAGTGTTTCTTCATTTATTTTAATTTTCATCGGCAATATCCTTGATATTTTATATAAAGACATTTTGTGGTTTGGTGTTACAAGTTTTATGACTTGTTTTAATATTACAGCTGCTATCATACGATCTGTTTATTTTCGTGCATTATAACTCTACTTCGTTTTACCGTTTTGCAAAATTCTAGAGACTATCAATATTATTTAAAATACATACCTAACTACTTCATTGGTCTTTTTTGAATAGTTACTCTTTATATTTACAATATTTTCATATCTGGGATTTCCCATTCTGAGAGATTCATGTTATGATAGTCTAATTACCTAATTTCAAAAAGTTTGTTGATGAAATGTGTGACCTTGATTTAGTAATGAACTCCTGCATCACATTAAAGTTTTCTATATTTTGATTGAACATCATTAGAACCTACGCAGTCCCTGAAGTACCTCGTATTTTATAAGGTCGTACCCGCCAGTCAGGCCTAAAGAGCTCGCGGCTAATAAGTACGTGCATTTAATCCTATCTTTCTTGATCTTTCCGCCTGCGCTTGTGTAACCAATTCTAAATATCCACAAATGGTTTCTTCCATTTGCGCCTGATTACCCTCTTCGGCTCTTGGTTATAAAGAAGATATGAGAAAGTTTGATCCCATCGCCATTTCTCTACAAATACCATATGTTCATTTTATGCCTTCAATACGTCCGCACATCCCAGAGCATCGCAACATACGATCATCGGAACATTCGGTCACACGGTCCTCGACCACGCACTTGTCCATGCTTTCTCCTTAATATTCTCCCTTTTGTGATGAAATGTTGACATATCGACTGAGCCCGCTGAAGCGAGACATCAAACACCCACAACAAATGGAATCAAACACATTGTTGTTGCTGGGTAATCGAAATCGGCTTGGGAGAAATCACACCTAATATTCTCACAACTAAAGTTTGAATTAAGCTCAAAATGCCTACCTACGTTAAAGTTTAGTTTTGGTCGCATCGCACAGATTTCAAAAGAGGATTATAATTATCAAAGTCATCTGTCTTCAGCATAATCTGTCTCCTCGTCCACGCACCATCTGCAAAGGCCTGATGACCATTAAAGCTGTTGATAATATCTCGATGGTTATTTTTGTATAAATAATCGTTTAAAATTTCGGTATGCGCCCACTTTGTCTGCTTCATTAGTCTCAACTTATTTTAACGTCAATAATAACATGACTCATAATTTTCATCATTATGTTTTAGTACTTTTTCAATGTTCTCATCATTTTCAGGATATATTTAATATAATAACGTGGTATCTGTAAAAGCATGGTAAATGAAATGCCAAAATTAATGGTATCAAAAGCAAAAGTTGTTAAGGACATGTTATGGAAATATGTGTTATGCAAAACAGACGATCTTCGATTATGGTAATGTGAAACTTGATTCGTGCTAGCCGAACGTGCTTTTCCAGTCGTCATTAATTCATCATTTACTCCTTGGTTAAATAAATCTCCGTATTATGCTAATTCAAATACATATTAAATTTTATTTGTTTGTTCAGAAGCATTCTTTCGCCTTCACATTCTTTAATGATTAGATTGGTGAAGAATGTTACTACGGGAGTTTGGTTTTTATCTTCCGCAACAAAAATGCTGATGCTTTCAATTCTTATTTGACTTTGTCCAACTTCTCTAGGAATGCGCTAACGTCAGATAGTAAAATTTCTGATGGTTATTTCTGTATATTTGAAGCTGGTAACTTTTGGTTTGCTGCAATGCTCAATAAGAGTTTACGTCTTATTACCAGTGGTTTTTATTTTTTTACTTTTATTTTACGCATGCCCTGGCACGTTCATTCACAAAGTTGCAAAGTTGCATCCTCGCTTACCTGCTTCTCGTACGTTCTGCGGTCACTCTTACCTCTTCCTCTTACTATGTGACCGCAGTTCAAGTACTTTCACGAGTACAGTCAGCAGCGTCCAACAAAACACGCACGCAAAACCATCGCCATCCGGTAACTTTGATCTCTGGCGTATAAGTAAACGGGTAAACGTGTTTCACAGAATGTAAATAAAAGCTTCGAAGTGAACATTTTGAAATACCTACTGAGAAAGCGAAGTAATATGGTACTAATTTCCATGAAATTTTAAGAATGTTTTGAACCTTTTTTTTTTCAAGTAAAACAATATCTTAGTAAACAACGCTTTCATTTTTATATGCACAATGCCGACCTTAGCTTCTTCAGGACAGTTAAAATACTCTACTAAAATCTACAAGTTTAGTAATAAGTCTTCTAAACAGGCGCGTAGCTACCTAGGGGCTACGCGGGGCAGTGCCCCGGGGCCCTCAAGCTCAGGGGGCCCTCGAATCCTTACCAGAAATCTCGATCGAACTGAACTTTTGGAAATTTCTCCCATTTTTAAAATAAATATGACAGGTTGCAACCCCACTTTAATCATGACAACTCAGTTGAGAGAAATTCAAAAGTTATGCCTAGTGAATTCCCCTAAATTCTTTCTGTAGGTTGGCAGTGTTGTCAATTTGAGGAATAGTGATATGTGCGTCATTCCCCAACGACACTTGTAGCGTATCAGTGTGTTTCTCTTTCCTTTTATTTTACTTTTAACGTCGTCAGTGAACAGTGAGTACCTACCTACTCGAGCACAATCTAATATTGTATTGTTTAAATAAATTAGAAAACTAAAATTATGGATAAAAAGAAGAAACTCAGTGGTGCATTTAAACCCAAACAACGCCAAAAAAGAGAAGATAGTAAACAAAAATTGCCCAAAATTGACAAGTTTTCTAGTCAGACTTCTGCAAGTACATCTGGCCAAAATATTTCTTGAATCAAACCCTTGAATCTTCTCTATTTCGTTTTATTAGCCAAACCTACAATAGGCCACTTGCATCAAATTTTTTAAATTTTTTTTCCGGTTTAGGCAAATATTCTAAGACATTCTGTATTTTTTTTTTTTTTTTAATCGTATTTTTGAAACCCTGGGGATTTTTTGAAAATTTCAATCCGATAAATCAGACCATTTTTTTATAAACCGGAAAGACGGGACATAATTTTATAGGTTTTAAAAAACGATAATTACATAGCCGAAAATCATTTAAAAAAAAGAACATTTTCCACACGAATGGCACAGGAGAATAACGAGGCATACCAAAAATATTACATCTCATAAATATTTTTTTTCCTTGATCCATCTTATTGACCATAAATCATTATAATGAACAGCGTCTATATTACTAAATTCAATGTAATATACTTGTACTTGTAAATTATAATAATAATACGAATATTATAAAATTTAATTTTGTTAAAATCAGCACCATAATCATTATACCTCTAAAACACGTACCGACATCATCTGCACGTTCTGAAGAGAACCCCGTAGATCATTAAAAGTACGGGGTTCTCTTCAGAGCATCTGTCAAAAAGTGAAACCAAATGATAAGTTCGCAGAGAACAAACAATAAATCTAGTGAACGAATTCAAAAATTCGCCTGAAATCAAATTGATGCCATATAAAAAAATAAATCAGTGTGGAATTTTAAAAAAATAATAGGAACATTTTCGGAGACGGGACATTTTCATGTAGTGACGGCACAAGCCTAAATAATGGATTTATTTATTTAAAAATAACAAAAACTGTACATTTCTATACAATTTTACTAACATTTTCTTAATCTTAGTAAAAAGATCTATCCACATGATTTTTTCCAAGTCGTTATGAAATCCATGCAAGTGGCCTATTGTAATTTATGTTGTTACTGTTTAATATTTTTATTACCTGCCCTGCAGTCTGCAGTGCATAAAAAAGAGCTTAAGTGGCTTAGCATTTTTAAAGTATTTGTATATTTCATATTTTAATTTCATAAAACCTAATCAGTTTCGTAGCAGTGGGGCCCCATTTTTTAATTTGCCCCAGGGCCCTTGGTTACCTAGCTACGCCACTGCTTCTAAATAATATATTATGCTCTAACACTGGATTGAAAAAATGGGCTGAGCTCCAATGGAGGAGGAAGGAGTGGGGGTAGGTGATGGTTTGGGAATAGAGTGCTTTTTCTCAATTGGGAAAACTGATTTACATTTTAAAAATGGAATTTCACTAGAACTCTTAAGAACAGAACATTTCAATTAAAATTCCGACGTTTATTACGATGGTTAAAATTGTCACAAAACCGTTTTCTCAAAAAAAAAACACTCTTGGTGAAAGACGGGCGATGTTTCCTAGGGGGTACTAATCTATGCCGTTACCTACTATTAGACGAGGGGTAGAAATCTCAAAGTGGGAAGGCAAGAACAAGAAACGATCTCGATATCTAGTACTTTAGTACTAAACTGCTACAAGTCGATAAAGGTTGCGTATTACCAGCACTTACCAGTAAGTAAATTGCGTTTTAAAAAGTGTCAAAATGCCCTCCTTTGTGATGAGAAAATGTTTCAATTACACGGCAAATAATAGTAAAGGCGAATGAATAACATTTCATTTGTAAGTACACGCAAATTACTTAATATTATTGATTATTATAAATATTACAATTAATTTTCATGTTTCCCGCTCGCGGTTTTACATGTCATTAGAGAAAATTCAAGTCCTACTAAAGTAAGGGTCTGGACGCGCAATAGCCAAATTTCTGTTGCTAAGTAAACTTCACTGTTTTAAAGTAGACTAATCAACCTAAAAACTCTCTTTATTTGTTTGCTTGCGGTAAAACAACACATAAATCAGTAGTTTTAACAAGTATTGATGACAATCGCCACCATTTGAAAACTGTCGTTGCCTTATTGTATTTATTGTATAGCTCGACATATCAAACTCCGACAGGCAGTCGGACCTTTTATTCTAGTGGGCCTCAAGAAAAGAAGACAGCGAACGTTCCATCAAAAAGTGACAAGCAATACGCCGCCCGCTCCTATATTCATTGCATTCATACACACACATTATTTGATTGTCTATCTTTATCACACAGGGATAAACTTTTGAATTAAGAAATTATACTGAAAATCGCTGAAAACAAAAGAGTGTTCCTTACTTTCCACATTATATTGTGAGTATATGAGGCTATGGCGAGTCTATTTATTTATGTAACGTCATTGGTACTAATCCCATATTTCAGGCTGAAATATGGGATTAGTACCAATTAAATTTTCGTAATTTGAGTTCTCGCGAAATTCCAAGACAACGATATTGTGCGTTTTTTTAAGCAACATTTTAAATTTGACCTAAGCTATTTATTTATTTATTGTAAACTCCCTTGCAAGCTCTGCTGTTACGAGTATCTTTAAATCTTTTTTATAAAACACTAACAGAAAAATATGTTGCAACGGAACTTTCATTGGCAGGACCATTTATCATTTTAAATTTAATCATTGAAGAGTAAGATATTTTAATAAATCTAAACGAAACATAAAACAGAACAAGATAAATAAAATAAAAATGGTAACTGTCGCAAACTGGGGATTACTGGGACAAAACTCACTGAGCTGATGAGGCCTGATTATTTTATTATTTTTATTTTATAATAATAAGGTCCCAATAGCTCAGTGGTCCCGGTAAGATAGAAAGAAGTCCTGGATTCGATCCCCAGTAGCAACCGTTACCGATTTTATTTTATTTATATTGTTCTGTTTTATGTTTCCTTTAGATTTATTAATATTATATATTCTTATTTATTATTAAATATTAAATTGATGTTATCATCATTTATTTTTGGGTTATTATGCAGTATTGCTCTTCCTCCTTCTTAGTCAACATTTCGGACAGCATTACAGTCTCCATCATCAGGGCAGATGTGTAATGTGTATTGATTACACATCCGCCGTGACGGACCGCTCCCTCAAGGGTTACTGTATTGCTTTCCGGAACGTTGGCTAGCGTAGGAGGTAGCATAATAACCCAAAAATAATCATGATAATACTTTTGGTCGTGAAAATCTCAAATCATATTTTACATTGCAGATAAATTTATTTTATTATTATTTAACGTATCTGGAGATTCGCACAACGTTCGCAATCTCTTAAAAATCATATTGGGTTCATTGCTGTATTTTGAATAGCAATATTTCTACCGTGGGACAAACATATAAAAAGATAGTAACATACACTTTTCGGAGAGTTTAAAGATCTCACTTCCTTTATTGACCTTTTATCGACTCCAACTGTACTGCAAATCTTCATAACTTTAACTGCATTCACTCTCTTACTATTAAATTGTACAAGCTCTAGTCATTCTCTACCCAGACTATTGTAGGTACTATCTTACTTTATGACAGTCTATGGTTCCATTTTCAAATAACTAGTGTTTTGTTCAAGTTGCAAATATGAGATTTCTCATATACACGCCTAACAATCTGCGAGGTCTGTTACATTTCGCGAAATAAATTTATTTTATTATTATTTAACATATCTAGAAATTCACATAACGATCGCAACCTCTTAAAAATCATCTAGGGTTCTTCTAATAGCAACATTTCTACCGTGTGATAAACATTAATGATAGTTAACAGACAGAAAGTTCAACAGAAAGTTTAAAGATCTCACTTCCTTTATTGACCTTCTATCGACTCCAACTGTACTGTAAATCTTCGTAACTTTAACTACATTCACTCTCTTACTATTAAATATATAAACTTTAGTCAATCTCTACACAAACCATTGTACCATCTTATTTTATGACATCGTAAATATCTCAATGCGTTTAATTTTCCAAATGCGAACAATGAATTATTATTGTGATTTTCTCCGAAAGTGAAAACATGGTTCATTCTTGCAATGATATCTTTCTTTGCCTATGATGTCTTTATGCGTGCCTTTATGTAAAGGACATGACATCTGCATCATTATAGTAACCATGTGAGTTTTTCTGTAATTTCTTTATTATTCCTATAATTTCTTAATCGAATTATCTCTGCGATGCATCACTTGATTCTTTTGAAACAATTGAAAGTAATTAGTTTCTTTAATGTTATGTTTTAATGTGTTTATTGAGGCAATCCAAGCGTAGTTCAATGGCTATCATTTGTATGTTAGTCTGTAAATCAGACTGATTAGACACCACCATTATGTTTAGAAACCTGGCTTGAAATAAGTGTAGATATACTGAGAGTGTTTAGTGAGTAGATTTGAATAGCCAAATGCTTACCGTACGCCTTACAAGAAATGTTAATATTTTAAGCATTTTAGAATTTTTGTCAGTTAACCCGTCGGGATGATTGATACGCTTTTGCGAACAGCTCATATAAATTGTTGTCTTCCTTAATGTCATGGTGAAAATATGATTACACCGTGAGAACAAGAGAAAATACCACACTTCGTATTCAAATCGAAAAGTTAACCACAGCAAAATTAAAATGTGCACCTCTATGAAACCAAAGTTTTTGCGACCGCAATTTGAAAAAGATTTTTGAAAGTTTGAGATTTTTTTTAATATTTTTTTTTACAGGAAACGACGAAATTTCAGGTGACAATAAAGTTTAAAATACACAAGCAGACCCGACCACACGTTGCTGTGGCTGACGAAACCTTTATAACCAACGCCATCTGTTAAATCAAATCCACACCGCCAGTTTGTCAGCCAGCTCCCCGTTGCCCGCTGCCCGCTGCCGCTTGGCCAGATATTTTATGTATTTCAACCAATTTACACAAAACCTTGACAAATTATATACCTAAAAACCATCCGCATGAATCATTCTATCTATTGATGAAAACCGCACGAAAATCCGTTGCGTAGTTTAAAAGATCTAAAAGCACATACAGCCCGAGCGACTTCATTTTATACTACGTGAAGATTTGTCTAATAAAATATCTATGCTTTTTTATTTATTTATTTTAAAACATTTCTAAAGCCTTTTTTATGTTTGCAATTAAAATTATTGAATGTTAAAATTTTTTATATATTTCCAACGATGATACAATATGAAAGCCTATTTTATTGCAAAGCGGAAATAATCTGACCTACACAATTTTGACTTAATTTTAACGAAGTATCCGGTAGCTTTGACGACACCAACAGAATAGGCCACTTGCATGGATTTCATAACGACTTGGAAAAAATCATGTGGATAGATCTTTTTACTAAGATTAAGAAAATGTTAGTAAAATTGTTTAGAAATGTACAGATTTTTTTTATTTTTAAATAAATAAATCCATTATTTGGGCTCGTGACGTCACTACATGAAAATGTCCCGTCTCCGAAAATGTTCCTATTATTTTTTTTAAATTCCACACTGATTTATTTTTTTATATGGCATCACTTTGATTTCAGGCGAATTTTTGAATTCGTTCACTAGATTTATTGTTTGTTCTCTGCGAACTTATCATTTGGTTTCACTTTTTGACAGATGCTCTGAAGAGAACCCCGTACTTTTAATGATCTACGGGGTTCTCTTCAGAACGTGCAGATGATGTCGGTACGTGTTTTAGAGGTATAATGATTATGGTGCTGATTTTAACAAAATTAAATTTTATAATATTCTTATTATTATTATAATTTACAAGTACAAGTATATTACATTGAATGTAGTAATATAGACGCTGTACATTATAATGATTTATGATCAATAAGATGGATCAAGGAAAAAAAATATTTATGAGATGTAATATTTTTGGTATGCCTCGTTATTCTGCTGTGCCATTCGTGTGGAAAACGTTCTTTTTTTTTAAAATGATTTTCGGCTATGTAATTATCGTTTTTTCACACCTATAAAATTATGTCCCGTCTTTCCGGTTTATAAAAAATGGTCTGATTTATCGGATTGAAATTTTCAAAAAATCCCCAGGGTTTCAAAAATACGATTAAAAAAAAAAAAAAAATACAGAATGTCTTAGAATATTTGCCTAAACCGGAAAAAAATTTAAAAAAATTTGATGCAAGTGGCCTATTGTATTCAAAAATTGTTTTCTAACCTGATATTTGTAAAGATTTTGTATTATTCAAACATTTAGGTCACTTTTAACACCACATAAGAGTTAATAGAATGTTTAAACATATTAAAAGGCACTGTTCTATAAACTTAATAATATATAAGTAGGTAATTACTTAGAACCTACTTATCCGGCTAATTCGTCTTTCAACCCGTTTCGACCACAGCTCGAATTCAATTACCACTCTGAACATACTGGCTAATAACATCAAATCATATCCATCTATTTATATTGAATGGCGGACATTTTCAATTATCCCGCCTAGCAAATTGATTAATATATCCTGCGCCGTGGCTAGGAACGGTCAATAATACGCCCCCTTGTTTATGGGTCCCCGATACCAGCTCGGGCACTTGCAAATCTCGCAGCTTTAATGCTGATCGAGTCAGGCAATGAAAATCAAATAGGAAAACACTTTAGTGCAAATCAAAATAAACCTTACGTAGGTTCTACGGGTTTAGCTTGATAATAATGTTAGTAGCTTTTTGTGAAATTTCACTTCGAGGGCGCGCAATAAAGCTAAAAAACATCTCAAAGCTATAGGTACCCAAAATTAGGTGTTTATAATTACTTCTCAGATTTAAAGAAACCTTGCGAAGTTAATAATAATAATAATAACAAACTTTCGTCAAACAAATGGTTGAGTATTGGAGAGTTGAGCGCAGAAATAGAAAGATTTGTACTTGCCATTTAAGATAGAGTCATTAATACTAAAAATTATAGGAAGCATATAATCAAAGATATAAATCAAATTGATGATTTATGTAGAAAATGTTTGGCTTTTCCGGAAACTATAGAACATATTATATCGGGATTTTCTGTATTAGCGCCGTCCGAGTATACATTTAGGCACAATCAGGTTTTAAAAATAATTCACCAAAGTTTGATTTCTTAAGTTAGAAAATCTACAAACTAGACAAACAATTAAAAACAACTTATGGCTAAAAATTGCATCCACCGGTTCATCACACAGTTACAAAAATATATGTATAATGTTTTGACCAAATGAACGCGATGCTGCCTAAAAATGAATGAATACAGGACCATACTTACCTGGAAGGTCGCTTGAAATTAACACTGTTTATTGTCTATTTAAAGAAATTTAGATATAGTTCGCACGCAGAGGACATAATTGTGAACACATGTTATTTAATCCTGAAAAATATTTTAATATTAATCCTACTAATATTATAAAGGCGAAAGTTAAAGAGATTTAAAGTAGGTTTTTAGTTTGGACCTAAATTCTGTTGGGCTTGTTATGCATCTTAATTCCGGAGGGACTCTATTCCAAGCCTTAGGCCCAGATACTCCGAAAGCACGATCTCCAAACTTAGTATTTGACTTTCGTTTAGGTTCTATTAATCTGCTTATAGCCGACGATGCTGATCTCAGGATTAATTGCCTCGGGCCAGTATTTTCCGGGACGCATAATTCAGAGATATAGATATAGAAGTTATAGATAACTCTCCAAATTTCCCCGCGCTATCCGGGCTTCACAGACTTTTTTTTTAAATCAGTTGTACCGGGAATGGGTAGCGCCGCCCCGGGAACCTTAATTGGATAGCCAACACCTCTACCACAGGTCACCCCAAGTGGTTCGCTACGTTTGGTGATTTAGCAGGGGTGCCCCGGTTCATGGGGTGAAGTTTGTCTAGGTCTTGGAGGCGGATGACTAGGACACACTGAACCCCAGATTCCTACCCACCCCTTAAACCCTTTTCCTTCCCAGAAATCTCCTCCTTCCTTTCCTTAAAAAACCCTCCACACAGCATCCCCAAAGATGACATAGGCCCTGAGGGAAATTATTTTCCTCAGGGCCTCCTGTGTAGAGCTCATGTAAAAAAAAAAAGATGATCTTCTTCTTTCGTATAGTGGTGGGTCAGAGGGAGACATCTAGGTCTTGGGCCTCTGGATCCGCCCTGTGGACCTCATCAATCCTGCCAGGCAATGAATGGAGCGGGCGTTCGTTGACCACAAGTTCAATAGTCTGCACCGCACCGCATTCACCTATCGCCGACTCTTTAAGCCCCATCTGCACATCACGTGGGCCCAACGGCTAAGGAAGCACTTTATCGTATTGATGGCAGACCAGAGTTTGTGAGGCAATGAGAACTCACACTGTCTGTCAGTGCGGTCTTGGAGACAGTAATTTTCCCCATCAAGTGTACGTAATTTCATCAAAAAGTATAAACATCTGCGCAAAAGGGGGTTGGGGTGGTTTTTCGAAATCTCATGGAGATAGTGACTTTCCTCCTGTTTTGACGGTCAAGTGTGCAAAATTTCATCAATTTTGGAATAAACTGTAGATTTATATAAAAAAAACAAAGTCACATTAATTCATAGTGATAAATTACAATTAAAATCTAGGATTTCCGAACTAGTGCAAAAATATGATTGAATTTAATAAACCACTTGTGAAAACGATATTTTTTATCTTTGTTTTAACTTTTTTTTAAGAATTCTTTCGTAATGATACAACTCTCTGGTTTACCAATTCTTTAGTTTTCTAACTAACATTACAGCTCGATGCTCTTTATTTTTATTGCCTTATTATGAGTTTGTATAATTGACTGTTATTTAAGAAACGTGTGTGTGCATAAGTTTTTTTATCTCTATTATCCATTTATAGATATGACTTTCTACGGAGATGAAGTTTTAATTTTTCTTTGAATTCTGTCGACTCTTTTATCTTTTACCACTCTTAGTATGTATCTACTTATGTATAGTAATTGTATTTTTCACTCTTAGCTTATGTACGAAAAATTTTCGATTTCATGACAGTTGATTCCCCGGCATACTTGTTTACGATATGCAGTTCGGTTTAGGGAAAATACGGTATACCTACTTATTCAAAATATATCCAAGTGTCTCCAAAGAGATGTTGCAGAGAGGTTCTACCGCCGAATAACAAAAGTGTAACTAACTAACTAACCATCACGCCGTTTCCCCGCAGGGGTAGGCAGAGAGGACGGACCGCCAAACAACTCGGTCTTGGCACACACTCTTTGCCTCACTCACATTCATACATCGTCTCATACATTCTCTTCTATTATTCTGACTTTTGACATGACCCGACTCAAGTATCTGATTCACTTGATCGTGCCATGTCTTCCTCGGGCGTCCCCGACTTCTTCTACCATTCACATTCGCGTCGTACATTCTTCTTACACTACTTCCTTCGTTCATTCGCTCTACATGCCCAAACCATCTGAGGGTCCCTTTCTTAATCTTACTCATTATGCTTACATCAGCCTTACATTCTTTGCGGATATCCACATTTCTCACACGATCATACATTGTTTTACCACACATACGTCTCAGGGATCTCATTTCAACAGCATTCAGTTTACTTTCATCCTTCCTCTGCCAGTTCCATGCATCACTGCCATACATCAGGGTAGGTACCAGGACTCCATTGTGGACTGCTAGCTTCGCTTTTTTTGACAGTTTTTTTATTAGTGCCAACGGCATTCAGTCCACCATTAATGGAGTTACCGGCATTCACCCTTCTTTCAATATCTCTTTCAGCCTTCCTATCTCTTGTAAACATACTACCCAGATACACAAACTCATCCACCTGCTCCAAGTATTCATCGTTCACACTATGTTGCATACTGTTTTCGTACTCTCTCTTTCAAACACCATGACTTTAGACTTACTTACATTCATGTGTAAACAAAGATAGAACTACTTATCTATGTACTGTATATGTACCAGCGAATTCGTTTGTAATGCATATCTACCAACTTATTTTTAATATTTATTATGGTATTTTTAAAGTCGATTTTCGGTTTGAAATTGGTAAATAATGCACCAAAAATTATAATTTTTTTAATATTACGGATCTCCCAAATTTTCACATTTCTTATGCTGCGTATAAATTTGCTAACCGAACCACGAATTATGGAAAAGGAACGAAACACCCGCAACTGCGCGAACAGCACTAGGTGTTGCTTCGTTCCTTTCCCATAATTAGTGGTTCGACTCGCTTGTGTATATGTATTTTTATAATGCAAGCTTACAGCTAAGCTTGCTCTTCCAATGATTTTAGCTTTTATCATTGTAGAAAGGTTAAAATTTCATGCACATGCGAGCTTTTAGCTAGTTTTGTTGGCGAATAAAAGCTTCAGTCGTTTGAGTCGGTTCGTTTTCTTTGTGTACGATGGCGAAAACATGTTATTAACTAAGTTATCGATTAATAAACCCTTCACCTTTCTTGAAATACACAACTACGAGCTAATAACTGTACTTGACGTCCATAAACCTAAATAACATCCGTAATGTTTGGTATTATAATATTGAATATAATTAACATTTTCATATCTCGTACATTTTAATGACCCAGGTGTTTCTAACTTTGTATTGTATTTATTTTAAACATGCACATAAAAAACATTTTATCTCATACTTAACATCGCATGGAATACGTAATACCTACCTTTTATTGTTTAATAAATACAATATGCTAAAAATAGCCTCGGTATCAAAAAAATATTGATTTCTGGCGATAACGTTTCACACACCTTTCCATGTTCTGTGGTTGCCATAGTTTGTTCCCAATAAAACTTTTTTTACTTTGCGCTGCGTGACGCACACGCAAATAACTTTCGGTATTTTCGTGACACAGGTGTGACGATTACTTTTCTCATCGATTATTTGACCGCTATTTAGTATCTACATATCCATATATTTAGTACGTTCCACCAAATATTCTCACCGCGAAATTTAAATCCAACAACCTCGAACAGTGAGTGATCAACAAAAGCAACTACAACCTTTCATTTTACAATCTTCGACCTTCTCTGTGTGTCGCTAATTAGGTAGCTTGTTAATTATATCGTCTTTTTGCTATCTGTTCAGAGTGTTCAGATGCATGGCAATCTATGGAACTTTTGGATTCGGTTTTTGATCTTGAATAATTTAGGACTTTCTCTAAAAGTTTCGGTCTCCGAAACTTCTTCCGACAACAATTCTTGTGACTTATGATACCCATTTTGGGACAGGAAGAATTTAGAAAACTTAAGTGATAGGTAATGTAATTTTACGTATTTTAAAAATCAAAAATCAAAATCATTTATTGTACAAAATTTTCATTTAGTACAAAAGGTATAACTTATAGGTACCTGTATCCTATTTCTTCCAGTTAACCTAACATGTTATACAGATATGAACACAAATGAAATATAAATATAAAAGTGGTGTAATACAAAGTGAACTTGTTTTAATTTATTATATAAACATAAATATAAAAACAGTTGTACCTACGTATGTGAGGTATTCACATAATGTGTAATGAGACCTGTTCAGAAGGATTGTCTTTAGTGATGACTTAAATCTGAGTGTATCTTGTATTTGTTTAATATCATGTGGAAGGTTGTTGTATACTTTAATGGCCATGTAAAAGGGTCCTTTTTGGAAAATTGTTTTGTTTGCTTTTGGTATTAATAAATTTTCTGTAAACCTTGTAGCGTGTTTATGTGTAGAGTTTTTTTGTGGAAACTTTTCTGGAGATGATCGCACTAACATGCATAACTCCGTTATATATATGTCGGTGACTGCAAGAATTTTAAAATTTTTAAATATAGGTCTACATGAATCCCGATTAGCAGAGTTTGTCATTTTTCTTATACATCTTTTTTGGATGATAAAAACATCTTTGGCGTTTACTGAGTTTCCCCAAAAGATAATTCCGTATTTTATTTTTGAATATACATAACCATAGTATGCGGCCATTACCGATTCGATGTTTAATATATTTCTCAGTGTACCTAGAACAAAAGAAAAGCTACTGATTTTGGCTACTATTTTGGATACATGTTCTTTCCAAAAAAAAAAACACACACACATTAAAAGTATAAATTTCTCTAGCACAATGCAGTACACAAATAAACAACAGGAGTAATTAATATGAAGAAAAGATAGAAACTTAAGATGAAGTTATACGTGAAATCCTATTTAGATACTATTTAGATTGATCTTTACTACGAATCGGCTCACAGTATGAACATCAAAAAATATGCTACGGATAAATTGAAGCTTTTACTAGCTTCTCTATGTATTGGAATTACAATAAAATTATTATTTACATAACACAAAATATAAGTGCAAACCACAAAAAAATGACTAACAATTTTAAAAAATACCCCTTCATGGCTAAGGCTATTTTTGAGGTTTTCCATGTTCTAACTTTTTTTCGTTCTTATAAAATTATGCACAAAATAAATAAAAACCACTTTTTCGCTTACTTGCCTCGTACAAATAAGACGCTCGATTTTAAATTTTGCAGGCATGAGAATCGAAATATTTCTAGCGTTTATATTCCTCTTAAGTAGAAATAAACAACAACGAGAACAAAATAACCATAATCAAAGATAATAATTTACAAATAAGCACAAACTAAAAATAGAAATTGCCGAAAGAATATAGTAACAAGACTTCTTCTTACCTTCCCGAAAAGGTGAGATCAAGGAATTGATCAGCTTGCCAATGTTGGGACTAAAGTGTCCTGAGATAACAGGAAATAATTCATATTTGCAATCGATTTTTTTTTGGCAATCGAATCGACTTCAATACTACCAACTAACAATACCACCATCGACCATTACGACTATATCGATACCACCGACACTTCGATTACATCGACACTGTAGACACGATCACTATGACTATATCGATACCACCGACACTTCGATTACATCGACACTGTAGACACGATCACTATGACTATATCGATACCACCGACACTTCGATTACATCGACACTGTAGACACGATCACTATGACTATATCGACACGACCATTAGGACACTACCACTTTTTGGGCACACGATTAAAGATAATTATTAAACTGAAATACAGTAGAATCCGTTTATTTTGACTCCGTCTATGTTGACCAACCGCTTAATATGAAGTAATTACACAGCGAAATTTGGTTTTCCATATAAAATTCTTTATAACGAAGTCGGATATAATGACTTCGCTTATAGTGACATGTCGCTTATTATGACCAATTTTTAATTAATTATGTCCGGTTATAGTGACCGACATGATTCCTAACACCTTTCGACATAATTCCTTACATAAATATATACCTAACAAAAACAGGAAGTTGTTTCTTTTCTGCAAAATGCTTTGTATGACGTCCGCTTAGTATGACGTGTTTGTCATTTTCCTTCGATGTCATTATAAACGGATTCCACTGTACCTTTAATAATTCAAATTGCTGGTCACCGAATATGAAGACGTAACGTGATGATGATTATGTGTGTGTTCTCAACAGTAATTCTCAATCTTTCAATTAGTAGGTACTAAATGCAAGTATCTGCTACCGTCCAACGGGCGGTGCTTACTTGTCTATTATTTCACAAGACTTATCTCGTAGAGTCTCTTTCACTTGCACCTTTAATGAAGTTACCAAGAAACGGCTGCCGTGTTATTATTAGTTCTGTGACCCATCACCTCCCGCCCTTCGCTGTGGGCACTGGGCGGGCTTCTCCAGGAAGCTAGCTGTCCGCCCTTCCTCTGTGTTATACAATATGTCATAATATTTATACACGTCGTGTGTACAGTAGTGGATGAATAGTGGATTGGCCTCAGTAGTATGTAAGCTCATGTCTGAAACGTACCTGCAGAGAATGGGAAGCAATTATACGATAAATAATCATGGCTATCTTGTGCCTTAGATAACATGTCAGACTTGCTTGTATTTTGAGCAAGTTGATACGTGCTCAAAATTTAAGGTTATTTTTCTCTATCCTTGTGTGTTTGCTAACCGTGTAGTTTTTACTTCTTGTTCGTCATGCTGAATAATTTAATTTATCGACCTATAGCACGGGTCGTCTACCTTTATTATCAAGTAAGATTTTCTTTTACTGGTACATTTTTGCCGCATTTAAATAGTTTTAAAGGGAATTTGATATTGGTAAGGCAATGCTAAAACATGAATATCGCTCTTTGCAAAATATATTTTCTTAGATTGTATATATATAATATACACCATAAATTCTTATGTAAATGACACTTAAGGGCCCACAACCCGAATTTCTACCGATTTCTTACATATCTCAAACACGTTAAGTTTTAAAGCTCTTAAAAAATATATGTTATTCTTGAAGCCAATATCTAGACATTGCCCGTGCCGAAACGCAAATTATATAAAATTATAATGTAAAAGCCCATCAGGGCGTGTAATAAATAAATAAATAAAATTCCCTCGATAGAAAAAAATCGCAAAGTATGCTTCAAAAATTATTATAAAACGTTTGTTTCAGTTATTTTACAAGTTATATATATGAAAAAATTCACAGTGTTTCTTTAAATGCTGTTTAAGACAATGCCCGTGAGATTTTTGCTCTATTTTAAACGAGTAGCGTTTTATTAAACATTTTCGCAATTTTCGCATCGATTTTGTCACTCTAAATGTTAGCGCTCTCCTCTAACATTCGTAATTTCGTATCTCTCCATCTTCTTTTCGAGTCCGGTTGCGGAGCCTTAAGAAAAAGTCATTTTTGTTAGAGATCAAAAGTTCAAAACCCGGCGCTATTTACTTATTTATTTGCAATCTATTCCAGAATTAAACATATTCTCATTATCTTTATTGTGAGAGATAATAAGCTTTCAAATAGCTCAAGCTATGATTAATAATTAATTCTGAATGACTGGATACTTTAACTGTCCTTCTGAATTCCTTATCATCTTTCTCTCTTTCATTTCCTTCCACCTCAAAACCTATGCACCTGGTACGATAGTCCATCTGACTCCGAGCAGTGAGATTTTTGTGGCACATAACCTTAAACTAGAGTATAATACGTATACACAACAAAGAACAATATAAGCCAGTGATTAAAATAGGAATTTTAATGGTTATTTCTCTTTTCTTTGATACAATGATGAGTGACCCATTGATTGAATAAAAATCTTATGGCAAAAAAGTTCCAAGAGAGTTCTTTGATTCCCATAGAAGTCTGATTCCCATTGATGGCGTCTTCTATAGATCATTCAATTTCATTTCCGATGCATTCCTCCGGTCATCATTCACCACCTACCATCGATCTAAAAGCAAGAAAGTCCACAATGTGTGGAACTGGAAGATGAGAAACGTAGATACGTGAAGTATCTCACACGACAGTGGATTTCACTGTTGTGTGGTGATTGTTGTATGTGATTCTTGTATGCTGGAAGTTCCAACGAAATTCTTTCCAATAATCTTTTCTATGATTGTTAAATGTTTTCTTGGGATAACCTAATGCTTATTTTGGTATAATTGCAGTTTTGGTGAAATATTATCTCAATTGAGCTTAAAGCTCTCACTCATAACTTAATTCAGTATGAAATTAATTAATGTTTCGGGGCTCTTGGTGCAGTAAGTACCAAGATTATTAGTGTATAATAATAATTAAAAAACGTAGACTGACTGATCAAACAGTCAACAGTTTTGTCGTACTACGCCAATTATACGTTAAAACACTACTAAACTACATTTTTAACGAAATAACAAATTTACAACTAACACAAAATATCACTAACAGACCAGTTGGAAAACATAAAAACTCCGACGATAAACACAAGCTTTGGACAAAGACACCGTAAATACCAAGCTAATAAAAGCATTCAACATCTTTCACTGGAAACATAAATTGAGGAAAACAAAAATAAATATAGATACAAAATTGAAAAATGGATTTATGAACAAAAAACAATACCTACCAACTTTATACATTTTATCAGGTATACTAAACTTCATCTTTTTAAATTTTTGTATTATAAAATGGAGGCCAACATTATGTAAATTGTACTATAAAATGTTTAACTAGTTTATCAAAAAAAAAACGTGAGTATTATCGAAAGTTTAAACAGTTTAAAGCAAACTTATTTATGTCCAGATTTATTAGTTTTGAGAAAAAAAAATATTTAAACGTGCTTCAATGTGTCGGGTATATTGATATTAAGTTTTGAAATTTCAAAATGTATTAATCTAAGTGGGTTAGGATATACAGTGTAGGTGTAAAACAACATTATATAAAGTTAAGTAACTCAAATTTATCTAAAAGTGGACATACACTATTGCCACAAATTATTCTCGTTTTGTCTTATTCTTCTACATTCATACTTGAATTGTATAATTTTAAAAAATACTGATTTTTACTTCTATTTATCATTTTCTTAACATTATGTAAAAAAAAACCTAGCTAACAACCACTGTAAATTGCCATCTCAACACAGGCGTTTCACATCTAGTGAGATGGGCAATACGTCATTACTGTAATTAAATGTAATATTAAATCAATGAAATAAAAAAAAAATACTAGTGTTTAACCATCTACTTAGTGCAGTTAGCACAAATCTACTAAATACCTACCGACAAAAGTGAAACGCTACCCTGTGCATAATTAAATCAAGTACAAAGCTGAACAATGCATCGAGCACGAAACTATGTACGAATAAAAAGTTTCTCACTACCTATACGCACACAACGCAGTAAGGACAATACTATTTACTAATTGGTAGAGTAAGAACAAAGCTATCCACTACTTAACGCAAGCCCAGAGCTTCGTAATTATCGTAGTTAGTACAAAAGCGCAATGATTAGAATGCAGCAAGTACAAGGCTAGTTAGTACAAAACCCAGCAAGTTACTTAGTAGTACATAATGCAGTAACCGCCAACACATTACCGCGGCATCTGCTTGAGATTTATGTGTGGTGTTAAATGGGTCACGACCCCGATCCCGCGGCGGTTTAATTGGCCCGGCGTTTGCGGGTTAAAATGCATGTTTATTGTCTATGAACCCACGGACTAGGGATTACAGATTGCTTTGCGTTTGTGCAGCGGGCCGCTAGGAGGTGCCGCTAGTAGATTAGAACCTGTAAGGCGGGTTTACAATCGACGCAAGTTATGAATTGAATATCCAGAAACTTACTGCTTACGTCTTCTTTTCTTGTGTAATAAAGGTTTTTTTGTAAGCTTTATTTTATGAAGATGTTTATATGAAGTGGTAATGTGTTTTTTACGTCGGTCATAGCTACTAACTGGTACTGCTTAATGGATCGCTCGATTACCTCGATCCACACAAACTTTGTCCTTCTGTTTTTTTTTTTGTACCATCCTGATGATTTAATATTACCATCACCAATACCGTGATCCAATGGGATGCAATGCAAATATTGGCTAAAGCTGTACCTACTCTAAGAAAAACGAACCATAAAAATAAATTAAGCGATAGATATATTTAAAAAATCATTAAATTTCTGATCTAAATCCATTTTTCCATGAATTTTGTAAGAAACTTTTACGCTCGTTTTATTCTCTTTGCATGATACACTCTTTTAGTCCTGATGGGGTTGAATTTTTTATTTAGAGAGTTATAATTTATAAGTTTTAAGCAATTAATAAATAAATTAAAAATAAATTCAGTACGCTCGCATCCTTTTTCAATATACCAATGTTATTCAATATATTCGAACCCTTTTTCAATGTTATTTAATTAAACGCTCAAAGGTCTTCTACATACACTGCCGTATATTTTTTTAAAAAAAGTTTATGAAAAAAATAATCGTTAAATAGGTTAGGTTACGGGGTTTTTTTCATTTATTTAATAAATTTTAATGACTCTTCAAAGGGGTGTTGAAATTGCGTGATTCTGAGTTGTCATTGAACCTTTTTAATATACAATTTAATTTACCTTCTTCAATTTACTCGTACCCTTTTTCGATACGCCAACCTTATTCAATAAACTCGCACCCTTTTTCAAAATACCAACCTTATTCAATACACTTTCAAACTTTTTAACTATACCATTACAATATACTTGCACCCTTTTTCAATTGATCCCTTATTGAATAGATTAGCAACCTTTTTCAATATACCAACTTTATTTAATATACTCGCAACCTTTTTCAATATTTCAACCTTATTCAACATATCAATCTTATTTAATATATCAACCTTATTCAATATATCAACCTTATTTAATATATCAACCTTATTTAATATATCAACCTTATTCAATATGTCAACCTTATTTAATATATCAATCTTATTTAATATATCAACCTTATTCAATATGTCAACCTTATTTAATATATCAACCTTATTTAATATATCAACCTTATTCAATATATCAACCTTATTTAATATATCAACCTTATTCAATATGTATATCAACCTTATTTAATATATCAACCTTATTCAATATAATCGCAACTTTTTTTCAAAATACCAACCTTTTTCAGTATACTCTCAATCTTTTTCACTGTACCAACCTTATGTAATATATTCGCACCCTTTTTCTATATACTCACCCTACACTTATACCCTTTTCAACACACGTACTTAAAAAAAACTTTTCCTAAACAATTTTATCCCTTTTCTTTTATATAATGTGATTGCGTATATGTATAATATAAAAAATATTTCCCTTACATTAAGCTTTCCCTTCAACATTGGATTGTAAACCCACCATCACACCTCCATAACTCAATACGCCATCAGACTTGTAACATGTAAAGCGCATTAGATTGCCCGGCTTGTTTGACGATTCGAGTCTCTACGAGACGTCGTTAGTTCTCACCTCACCTTGGGGGCCGGACTAATTGATTATTTATTAAACACTTTATTCGTGACCGATAAAGGAGAGGACGCACTTCTTGTAGATCGAGTAATGACGTGAACGTAATTCTTTTTTCGTTATTTGATTCAAAGCTTTTGTTGGAATTAACATAATTAATGGTATGATTGTCCTTCGGGTAATGTCGTGGTACCTCAATACTGAATTAAACTAGAAAATTCCATTATTTGTCGTATTTTGACTTGACATTGCAGGGTTATTTTCTTCATTCCGCAAAATTGATATATTTACATAAAAATGAGGAGGCAAGGATGTGTTTTGTTTTATTAGACAGAAGGGGCATTTCTCCATCCTCTTGGTATACTGAATATTTTCGATTTGCGATTTATTTGTTTATCCGAGTGTAACCGACGTGTTGCTCTCCCTCATTTCTTAATTTTTAATCTTATATGTTTTGCTCATGTACAATGCCCCGGTGCAACCAAATAAAGCTTGTGTGCCAAGTTTGCACCGGGAGACATTCTAGAATCCTATAATTTTAACAATTAATACTTTATTTATGCTTATTTACGCCTCCAAAGGCAACCAGGCTGACTAGCCTCCTTTTTATTTTTAATTAAGACCCCTTTGAGGGCCTTAATTTCCAGCCTTAGGCTAAGGCCCTAAAAAGGGCCATTTGCCTTCCCTCCCTTGCCGCTCTGCTGTTATGGCTCTGCAGGAGGCGGCAGCTCCGCCAAGCGGGCTGCTCTCTATTTTAATTATGGCCCTTTGTAGGGCCTTTTTTCGTCCTGGCCACGAAGTTCAATAATACCGTGCCGCCAGCAACGATCTTTTTCAAAACACATTTTTTCAATTTTAAATGTCTTTTTCTTAATACACAGATGCCCTGGTGACACAAGTAAAAAACTTGGTTACCAAGTTGCCACCAGGAGACATCCTAAACTTATTATTTCATCGCCTTCAGGGCTATTTTTCCGGCTACAAAGCCAAAACACCAATTTGGGTGTCCCTATTAAGGGCCGTCATATTAGTCAAAAATACACCATATTTTAATATAACTTCGTTTAAACACCCCGTAGGACACTGAAACTAAGACATTTCAGTGCAGAGTCCTACGGGGCATCCATAGAGCCATAAATAAACATTGTAACTCTTAAACTGCCAACGCTATATGCTTTTGCGCACAAATTTTGTACTTAGAAAAATTCCGATCAAAAAACAGTCTTTTTCCATTTTAAAAATCCAGGAACCTCGTAAGACGACGAGACAAACCGGTTTCGGTAGCCAGTCTTACGAGGAACCTGGGGAAAATACTAACTTCTTCACATCACTTTGCAAACTTAAATTAAACTCAAATACCTACCAACAAATGGTAAACATTTCCAAAATTGTTCCTAAATTCATTAAACTAAAAATCTACGGGTAAAGAATACCCGTACATACATGTTAGAATTAAGAAATACTTTATAAAAACTATGTTATAACCTATAGAATTATTATTAAATAATGATTTTAATCGACCACTTTCTTGAGCGACACAAGCAAAATGAAGTGCGACAAGAAAGTCGGCGTATTTATACTTACGGGCGAGGTCCAACCCCCCACCCCATAAATGTACCATGTGATCACCTTTTTGCCCAGATTAGGGTATAAAAGGGCGCGTATTTCTCATAATAAATTAGTTCTTCTCTACAGTCAACTCGTGTTATTATTCCTACTGGGAAATTTATTATCACTCAGCTGCCTCCCCCGCCGACCTCTGCCTGTCTTCAGTCCTGGTGCCAACACTCCTCCAGAAGAGCCGGCCCTACTTTGGCAACCGCCAGGCGCCAGGATCAGGCAGAGGATTAAGCACATCCAGTGTCCTTCACGCATCAGGCACTGGGTGCACGGGAGGTCAGTATTATTATTTGTTCCATCACCACCATCCTGTTCGTGCACTAAAAACCCGGTACTTTTTTATAGTCTTGTGGCGACGCTGATACGTCCGTTACACCGAGTTTACTATTCGGTAATCCAACCTGTGAATATTGGCCAAGATATCGAATAAGTTAGCCGAGTTTTACCTAGTGCGAGTATTTATTTGTTTATTTTGTATATTTGAACAATCTTTGACATGCATAAACTTTTTTTAACGCGTTATAGGTACCCTTCTATTATTTATTATCAGGTTTTTTTACATTAGCTCCACACAGGAGACCCTGAGGAAAATAATTTCACTCAAGGCCTATATCATCTTAGGGTTGCTGTGTGGAGGGTCTTTTTAAGGAAAGGGAGGATATTACGTTCTGTGAAGGAAAAGGGTGTGAGGAGTGGGTAAAAATCTACAACCAGGTTCGACCAAAGCTAGTTTGACCAGGAGTGTTAGTTGAATTTATATTAATATTGTTTTGTTGTTTGTTTCAGGTATGTTTGCCGAGTTTTCTTCCCTTCAATAAAATCAATGAAACTGTGGAATTGACTCTTCAGGACTGAGGTAATTAATAAAAATTTAAATCAATGTGTTCCTTTACCAAAACCACAATGAACTTTCTATAACGACGTGTAGTCCTGTGGAAGCTCAATAGTTTTGGTATTGACCGCTTTCTTGTCTAGTGTTCTTCTTTTAATAACTCAGGTACGCCTGGTACGTCATACGTATGTCTTGGAATGTTACATTGTCGTGTAAAGAAGCTCATGGGTCTGAGTGGTTAATTAAATTCGTTACTCATCAACCTTCCTTCTTTTCTTTTTCGATAAATGAGTCACAACGATAAATGCAGTACTTGAAATTACAATATCGCTCTCACTGACAGACGTAGTGAACAGTACCACAGATTGTTGTTGAATGAGCAATGAGCATTCGCTCGCCTGATCTAAATATCCCTAGAGCATTTGCAAGAATTCTGGTTTTTGATGTTCTCGTTTTCGTTGGTTGGTATTATTTTGGCGTAAATGGTGAAAACAAATTACTGTTTATACTAGAGATCCAGAAAAAACGCCCTCTATACCTAAGAATCTTAACTCTATTTTTTGCTGTAATCTCAACATTATAAGTCTCGATATCGAACATTTAAGGCGATCCAATAGTCCAGGAAAAATCGAAATCGGAATTCACGCCCTTTTATGGGAGGAGTTTAAAAATACTTGAGAAAAGGCTTTTGGAAAGGTTGGAAAATGTATTTGAGAATTTTATTTTACAGGTTGATTTCGTAAAGGTCTGTAAAAAATATTAACTCCTTTTTTACGCATTGTTTATTGTAATAAAACAGAATTTTAAAATAGATTTCACGAAACAAAGCGACGCGGAGCCTAGCTTCCGTTTCCCGCTCCGTTCTCGGGCGAACTGATAAAAAACGGGCGTGACTAGTTATGTAGCCCTTCGGTGGACGGCATAGAGTTCACTTTGAAAATCCAAATTCGTCGACTGCCAGCCTACTGTAAAATAACAACGCGAAAATGCATATTTTATTTTATTTTGTGAACTTCGGGCGTAAATATCTTTTTCTTTGCGATGATTATAAAAGAAACTGAATTTGCTACATTAAACAATAAAACCATATCCGAAAAGGGGTTTATAAATAGGAGAGTTTGGACTTTAAAGTGTTTTTTACAGACTTTATATTTTATTTTTTTATAGGCTTATTAAAAGACTTATAAAGAAACTGACCGATATTTTTAAGGGCCAAGATATGTTTTACACGCAGTATTTAATAGAAGCTTCTATAATACTTCTTAGCGATCCAATTTTCAAAACAAAAACATACGATTTTGTATGATTTTGCATTATTTATTATGGCTTCATCTTAACTTCCGTCTGAATAAAGCTTTAGAAACTTGACTCAAAGCTGCAAATCTTATTATTATCTCCATCTCTGAGTAAATACAAATGTACATAGCGTGTCTATTTGCATATTTAGTACCTTAGCGAAATTCCTCGCCGTCTCCAGGAGTTGAATAAACCATGTTCAGTTTTTAATTCTCCGCCACTTTTCACACGCGACGAGACAAGCACCAAGCAACTAGGGTTGCCAACTTCTAAAATAAAAAAGCCTGACTCTGCGCTCTGTAAGGCCGGACATTTTGCCCTAAAAGTCGGAGGTACGTGCATAATTTTGGACATAACTTTTATACATAATAATAAAAAATCTGTTACAAGTTACAGTTGTTTATTAATCACGCATTAACCAATTTAATAACAACAATCATTAATCAGTCTTATCCTTGTCATCAGTTGACATTTGTATAGAATATATGTCAATAACAAAAATTGAGTCTTCTGTCTGTAGACATAGATACTCGTAACATACTAAACTTATAAAACAAACAAACAAAACATAACTTTTTTTCTGGTTAAACAGTTGACTAAAATTTTTCGTTAAATAGATATAAAATGAAACATATTTATCTTTGTGGACAAAAAACGAAAAACATAAATTTAAATGAAATCTCGACTTCTCCAAATTATTCAAAAATTACAAAAATCCACCATTTTGTATATTTGACGTTTTTACCTACTTTATCCAAAACGTCGTTTTCTTTGGAAAACATTTAATAAAATCCTTGACATGTCATTTTTAAATTTATACAATGTGTACATAATCTTAGCAATTGTTTGCAATTTATTGCGTTCCTTGGTCCACTAGGTGTTTAAAAGAGAAAACTCTTTGAAAATAATATTCCGCCAATTTCAGAAGTTCGGAAGACAAAACCCGCGTGAACCAAAAAAGCCTAACAAAAGCCGGACAGGCCGGAAATATAAATATTTAGCCGGACACGACCTAAAAAAGCCAAACATGTCCGGCTAAAGCCGGACAGATGGCAACCCTACAAGCAACGTCTCGTGTCGCCTCCTGCGGGGCTCGCGGGCGGGCAGATAAAATTAACATCGTACATCCTCCGAGGCCAAAAGGACGTGTAAATACAAATGGTTACTGCATCTGCAGTAAATATTGCCACGAGATGTTTACGATCCTGTAGTTACTGCTTTTCCTAATACGTCAGGATGTATTTATGTACATTATTAAATCTGTTAAGAGTTATGTAGTAATTTTATGCTTTTAGAAATTCTTATAATATGTAGAAATCTATCATTGGTGAATTGGTGTGTAGAATGTGCTTAGTTAGCTGCAGCCAGCTGGCTGCCGCCTAAACATCTCTAGGAGTACAAAATGACAACATGTCTGTTTCGCGATGAGAGAGTTCGGCGTAACATGGTCGCGACTTGTGTTGCATTAAAAATTTGATAAGGCTCTAATAATAAGTAACAGTTAAAATCTCGCTCCGCAGGTTTTTGCTGCTAGGCCCTGCGGGCGGCTTTTGCATCGGCTTCGCCCAGTTTGAGTGGGATGACCATTTTATAAATCCGATAGGAACTGGTTCCAAAAGTAGCCGGTTCCTCGGATCCACTGTGATCCAGTGACAGTAATCACCGGGACAAAGTAACAGCGATAGGCAATGGCGTCATGTATAATATCCGTTTATAGCCGCGTAATACTATTATTCACAACTCTAACTAATACCGTCAATCTTTCTATATCCGGAGAGACACTCATATTTACAAATTCGTAGTACGTATACCTGCCAGGGGCACGTCCTCATGCGATCTGCTAACGTAAGTGGTGCCATCCTTTGACGAATTCTTGAATTCGAAACCGAATTACAAAAGTAGCTTTTTTTGAAACTTCACGCACGTTCACATATGTTTATATGGCGCACTGTCGTCAGAGATGCACTCGAAGCCGAGATCTTAAATTTCAACCGTACAGACCAGTACAGACGTTACCCTATTAATAACGTCGATACTCTACCCTATTAATAAATAAATAAATAATACCTTACACAATGATTATAAATAGTTATTGCTATAAAGTGTGTTAAGGGTCGTACTTGACTTACTTTAAATAGTAATTCCTGACATTATTTTGACGAAAAATGTGAATTTTGGTCCCCGGTGGCGTATTTACAAAACCTATACCGATTCAGTCGCGGTAACGACAATTTACATTTTAAATATACCTCTATATTGGTTATTTTTTATCACATTGCAAAAAAAAATGTTCTAAAATCTAGATAAAATAATCTTTCTGATGTTTATATTAGAAATTAATAATTTTATTTCTAAATATTTAAATTTTAATATTATTCCCATATATTGTAAATACACCTCCATATTGATAATTTTTTATCACTTTGCAAAAACAAAAATAGTTCTAAAATCTAGATAAAATAATCTTTCCAATGTGTATATTAGAAATTAATAATTTTATTTCTAAATATTTAAATTTTAATATTATTTCCATATATTGTAAATACACCTCCATATTGATAATTTTTTATCACTTTGCAAAAACAAAAATAGTTCTAAAATCTAGATAAAATAATCTTTCCAATGTGTATTTTAGAAATTAATAATTTTATTTCTAAATATTTAAATTTTGATATTGAAAATTTAAAGCGACTGAAACGCGGTAGGGATTGTAAATACGCTCCCCGGTGACATTTTTTTTTCAATATTATTGTAATAAATCTGTAGTTTTTGGATAGGTAGTGTCGGAGTGAGAGGTTAGGCGGTTAGTCGACTCAGTGATCAGTCACTACATGTGGATGAAAATTATTTTTGATTTCTTTGAAGAACTAAAATATATGGCAATAAAAGTCACCTGCGACCAATATTCCATTTACATTTTTTTTATTCCAAATAATGTCAGGAATCGCTGGTCAAAGTCAGTCTAGTACGTCCCTTAACCCCCTATGTGTAGATATTACGAAAAGTGCATTTGGCATACTCGTTTACAGAATTCGTCTGTGAATGGTAGAAGAAGTCGAGGACGCCCAAGAAAGACATGGCACGACCAAGTGAATCAGATACTTGAGTCGGGTAATGTTAAGAGTCAGAATAATAGAAGAGAATGTATGAGACGTTGTATGAATGTAAACGAGGCAAGGAATGTGTGCCAAGACCGGGATGTTTGGCGGTCCGTCCTCTCTGCCTACCCCTGCGGGGAAACGGCGTGATGGTTAGTTAGTTAGTTAGTTAGTTTACAGATTTAATAATAAACTACGATGACTTGAATTTTATATTATATTTCCGGTAATTTAAGTGGTGTGCAAAGTTATTTGTTAAAAGTGTTTCACAAAAATGGTGCTGTATAAATGAACCTAGTAGATATTCTTATTATTTTTATTACAGGTTATGGCGGATTTTCACTTACCTATTGTCGATTGTTACAACAGGTTTAAAACCTGTTTTCTACGCAAAGTGTAGCAACGAAGCACAATACGAAACTGATGCTGGTGTGATTGAAAATCAGATTAAATTCTTTGTTTAAAAAAAAATCTTTGTATGTTGTTTCTGGCACAACCTTACTTTTTTCAGGGCAGGTTAACAACTAAATAAAAATATCTTATTAGAAATCAATTAACGAACGAATGACCCTTATATGACACTAATTAATAAAGTAAGGAAAATTGTTTATTCCCCACTTTTCAGTATGTTTACAAGGCCAATCAATATAACACATTTAAATAAGTCAATAGCAGACACATCATTACTATACAATTAAGAACAATTAATTTAATTATAATATTTGAATGACTTGTATAGCACCTTTTTTGTGAAAAATCACCTCAAGGGGTGGAAAATAGATTTCAAAATACCGGAAGTAAGTACTGGAAGTAAAGTAAGGGAAAATAGATTTCGAAGTAACCCAAAAAGTAGAGAATCTTTTGTCACAAATATTTTCTTAGTAAATTGATTTAGCTGGCAGTAAATCAATTTAGGCACCCTCAAAATTGTTATTTAGAATCATATAAATCACTCATCATCACTATTGGCTCTACAACCCCTGGTGGGTCTTGACCTCCTCAAGAGTCTTCCTCCACTCATCTAGGTTTTGTGCCAGCTCTCTCCAGTTTAGAAGTTCCAAGATGGATATGTCTTTGAGGACGTTATCGCTCCATCTTAGTCTTGGTCTTCCTAGGCTCCTTTGCCCTATTGGTCTTGAGTTCAGCATTGACTTTGGTGCTTGATGCTCGGTCATTCTCTCCCATGACCCAGCCACCGAAGTCTTCTCAGTTTTATAAATCATACAAATAAGTAGTCTCAAAGTGGTCTAGCCACTGGCATTGTAAGCCGAATCAGCTGCCACAATATTAAAAAAACCTAAAATACTTGTAGAACTTAATAATAACACTATTAAATGGTTTTTACGAATTAAACACAAAATATATAATATGTAAATAAAAATATAATAAAGGTGTCAGTACTCATTAATAATAATAATATGTAGTGATAGGGCAAGAGAGTGGGAATCATCATTACAAAAATTGGATTTAAATTTTGCTACGATGTTGTAGTTTTATTTTAACTTTTTTTTCTGTTTGCGGATAATTTCAATATTCTCCACAAAAGTAGCGTGTTTTATCAGCGCAAGCCAGAAAAACCTTGAACAGGCCAATTATTATTTAATGTGGCAAAAGCTCGGCTTATGCTGTTATTGTCGGTGTCTCAAACATTGGCCATTCAATTTGAGACACGCGATATATGGATACGAGAGCTTTCCCTGCCAATTGATTCTGTGACAAGTATCAGAAAGTTCTGCGCTGATATGATACCTGGAAGTACAAGACAGTGATTGAAATTCTATGAAACAAATAAATAGGTTCTTACGTTTGTACATAATTGACATTCGGTTTCTAATCACTCCGATCTGATGAAAAACGGGTGAAAGGGAATGGAAATTTGTAATATATATTATGGTTGATTAAATTTTAATGAAATTGATTATTTTTACGACCTTCACGTCCTCAATAATCTTGATTCTGACTTAATGCGTGATGCATGTATAAATTTATCAGTTGGTTATCGATTATCTTCCGATAAACGTGTGTGTTGTAATGTATTGTATGCATGCGCGAAATCTGTTCTAGTTGATAAGAAACAAGACAAAGATAGCTGACTTTTCTGTCACAATCACATCACAATGGTTGACAGATTTTATTAAATATAAGCATCATCTAATAATCCGAACTTCTCTCCCCTTATTCATCTTAACATACCTTTGCTTCATTCGTAGAATTGCCTCTGACTTTAAACATATAAGTACACTAAAAACTCTTTACTGCTTGTTGGTTTGCTCTTATCTCGAGTAATATAATATTCTAGTGTCATTTGGTCACCTTTCTATACTGTACACATTCATCATAATAATAATAATAATAAATTTGGACAACTTATATAGCGCTGTTTTTGCGAAAAATCGCCTCAAGAGCGCTGTACAAATTAACATGGATTTTACATTAGAATTTACTTAACTTAGGAGGCTAGATAACAACTCGTCTTGCAGCTATCAAGCGCATGGATTATTGAAATTCTAGCCCCCCGATAAATTAAATAAAATATCTTTTTATACGTACGTATTTCAATTTACTTAACTATGTAGGGGGCTAGATAACCACTCGTCTTGCAGCTATCAAGCGCATGGACTGTTGGAATTCTAGCCCCCCAATAAATTAAATAAAATATCTTTTTATACGTACGTATTCTAATTTACTTAACTATGTAGGAGGCTAGGTATCAACTCGTCTTGCAGCTATCAAGCGCATGGATTATTGGAATTCTTGCCCCCCCAATAATACATTTACCTTCTGTATTTAATAATCTACTTAACATCCTTAGTCTAACTTAATCTAACTTAATCTACTTAATCTAACTATCAAATCCGTACAAGATCGCTACTTGCGAGTGAGGTTAGAGCGTGGAAGAGGCGAGTATCTTCTCATAATGATGAAGTTGAACAAAATTCAAATCTTTCTTCTTTAGAAAAAAGTATGACAGATTATGATCAATTTTGTATATTCAAAATTATCATCAAAATTATTGACTCACCTTCTTTGTCATGATTGATCCAATTTTACAACCCTTTCCGTAGATTCAGAAATAATGAATCGCTATTCTACGATCAACATTAATGATTATGGATGCTGTTCTTCTCAGTCCGGAATGTCGAGACTTGTCAACTGAAGTAAAAGCATGGATTTTTTGGGTTTAAGGCTATGCACCACGTGGTGTAAAATTCGCGATTAGGCCGCTACCAATAACACTCATTATGGAGATGGCGGTAAGTTTTAATTTTCCTTTTAACACCAGCCGTTTTGATTTATTCAAGAAAAACACATCGCCAAAAGCGTGTTTTATTTTATTTTGAGACGTTCAAGCACAAATATTTCGATGTTTTTCGATCATTTTCTAAATACTTTAATTTTTCACATTATACAATAAAACGATAACCAAAAAGGTTTTCGGAAGTAGGAGATTTAAAGTAGTCTTTATAGGTCTGATAATTTTTTTCTGGGCTTATAAAAATACCAATAAAAATGTTCGATTATTTCGAAGGTAAGTGTGCGTTCTGCTCGCAGTATTTAATTAAAATATCTTAAATACATGTATTTCTAAGTCATCTAATTTTCAAACCAAAAATAGACAATTTTACATTACTTATCTGATCTGCGCTAGTGATAATTAAGTGTCCTTGTTTTTCTCATGACTCGTGTGACTTAGTGTTCTTGACCCCACCGTAATAACTACTTATTATAACAAGTCGCGTAACAATCGGTCAAGCATTCGTGGATATTCTTGTATAATTGTACTACAGGTACAGCGTGCAGATTGTGCTGAAGCGTGTCTCACTTAAAAGATTTAATTGTTCGGTGCGATTTTATCTTCCAAGAAAACGAAAACAACGAATGGGCGGCAGGTTTATGATCGGCATGGTCGTGTGAGCAACTCACAGCGTGAAATTTACGCGTAAACGAGAATGAATTTTTTTACTAAATAATATGTTAAATCTTGTTTATGATTTGTAGAAAAAAAAAGAAGTTGTAAAACGTAAGGAAGAAACTGAGATATTATTAATTTTAAGTATAATATCTAGTTAATTGAGTATTAATTTTTCGATGAAAACTTCTTCTGAAAGGTTTTCACTTTGTTATTTATTTTATTAAAAAGACAAGTAACTTAGTTTACATCACCAGTGGCGGCTCGAGCATTTCTGTAGTGGTGGAGATCGACATTTTTTACGTACTTTGTACCGTAACCTCACCACCCGTAGAATATAATATAAAATTTCTAAAAAAAAAATTTGATGGTCTAATCATGCTAATCGGATATCTAAACATAAAATGATATAAAATTTCAAACGATATATGCCAATTTACAATATAGTACAGTAAAAATAAAGCTTTATCTTGCAAGATTATTATCCAACTAATTTGAACGCGAGCGATTGCCGCCCGTAACTGCGCAAACAAATGGTTCAGTAGGGATCCAAGGAATTGTCCCCATGGCATTTGAATCCACATACGAGTGCGCATGCGCAGTTGCATACGATCGCGAAACAACGCAAGGAAAGTATGGGGATAGTTCGGATCGTCCCCCAAGTGCGCAGTAAATTCTGCGCACTGAGAAATAGACCCGCTGTTTTTTGCACCGTACATTGTTCGCTGTCCGCGTAGGGTCTTATTAAAATCATCCGGAATAATTGTTTGTATTGTATTTCTGCAAATGTTAATTATTTTTATATTTAAAGAATTCATTCATTTTGGTGAAGACAAAGCATCGACTGTTATTTCCTTTAGTAGGTTTCGATTGTAACTGGTGGGGACTGTCCCCATTGTCCCCCTGTGAAGAACCGCCACTGTACATCACTTTATTTATGTATACACCAAAGTTCTATTTTAAGCACTTAGTTTAACCATTTTTAGGGAGGAATGCAGATCCCGCCAATGTCTGGAAATTAAATAAAAAGGCACTTTCTAGATGAGAAAAGTGTGGAAAAGCTGAATAAAACGAAAATTAAGGCGCGCTCGGCAAAATTGAGGGAGATACAACCGTTCAAAGTATTTAAAATTTCACTTCGCGAGTTGATATTGACAGTCCGCCCGCCATTTTGACATAACCTAATACGCTAAACATGGTTTGTGATACAAAAAAAGTTCCCCTTTATAACGCCTACTCACGTCAAGGCAAGAAAAACATCCCAGTTTTCAAGTGGTTTAGCGGCTACGCTAGGTTTGAGTAACATGGTTTGTGATTCTGGCGTACTTTTAATTCTGTATTAGGTCTGGGATCCAACATAAGCAATGAAAAAATGGCGAACGGATTGTCAATACCAACTCTCGAAGTGAAATTTTAAATACTTTGAACGGTTGTATCTCCCTCAATTTTGCCGAGCGCGCCTTAATTTATTTTTTATTCATCTTCTCCACACTTTTCTCATCTAAAAAGTGCATTTTTATTAAATTCCCTGACATTGGCGGGATCTGCATTTCACCCCATTTTTATTGTTTAAAAAAACCCATTGTATTGTAATTGCTTACTTCTTCAGAGTTTCCTCTAAACTCAGTTTTAAGTAAACTGTGAAGAAGTAAACATAGCTTCCGAAACATGTGGATTTTTTTATACAATACAAAGTGGTTAAAACTAAGTGTGGATTGATTTTTAGTTAAAATGGTGCCACAAAATAAGTTTGCTGTGTTTGAAGAAATAAATAAATTTGTTGGAACCACTATTTTAATAATAAACTTGCAGAAGTCCCCGGCGATGCCCGGGCTTTACATCGAAATCAAATGCAGACAGTGACCTTCCTCTTGTTTTGAAGGTCACATGTGCAAAATTTTATCAACCTCGGTATAAAATAGTAGATTTGCTTATGAATCAAATCCACACCGCCCGCTTTCAGCCCGCTCGTCCACCACATACAGACATTCTCCTTTATATATTATATGTTTCAACCAATTTACACAAAACCTTGACAAATTATATACCTAAACCTTTCTCGTAAATCACTCTATTTATTGATGAACACCGCATGAAAATCCGTGCAGTAGTTTTTGAGTTTATCGCGAACAGACAGACAGACAGACGCGGCGGAGGACTTTAATTTATAATATGTAGAGATAGAGATATCGACATGTTTCAGAACCAATGCTTTTTTCATTAAATTTAATTTACCGTAGAGCAAAATTCCTTCCAAAATCTATGTATGTCTTTTTATGATCAAACTTTTCACACGTGTTTTGCTTTTTACACAATTTACAGTAAATAAAAACCGTTCTTTTCAAAAATAAATACGGTGTGAAGGTTTTTTTAATCATAAATTCCCATTAATAAGAGAATTATCAGCATTTCTCAAGGATAGTGAGAATTGAAGTGTCTTTTTAAAATAATTTTCATTAACATAATGTAAATAACTCAAACACTCGGCATTTAAATTTTTAGTACTTTCATTAAAAATAATCATGCGTATAACATTAAATGTTATGTTAAAATTTGTGTATGATTATTCCTTCTCTCTTTTACTCAGTGGATTTAGTATTAAAGAATTCCCTCAATCTGTCGCACATAATTCAAAACACCATGACACCTATTTAGATACAGCCCATAATCTTCTCAAACAAGTTTCCTTAGCGTAATGTTCCCTGGTAATTGCTTGGTCTCCAACACGCTTTGGTGGATAATATTTTAATTCTGACCTTAGGATTATGTATATGTATGTATTTTTGGATAGTTTTAGTTCTAATAAGTACCTAGACATTAATTCGTAAATTATATGTAATTCGGATACCAAAAAAATACCTACGAAAGGTATTTTTTTAATAACTGCGTCAACACCGCAAAAAACATGATGATATAATTCCGACATTAAATTATATAATGTTCTCTGCCAACCAAAGTTTGTATAGGTACGTTTGTTTCGGATTAGGATTTTTTTTTATCATTTTAATTTATTTACGCTTTCTGGGATGTAGTTTTAAAGTAGGTAATTGAACTATTTCGAATGATTTGAGTTCTCAATTGTAACATGCCAAAATAGTTCGTTGAATTTATGGACTATTCAAAATTCGGTTTTAGAACTTCTACTGCTGAATAAAGTCAATAAAGGCCTCCCCAAATATATTCCTTTAGCTTACTTAAGATGAATATATACGTGAAATCCTATTTAGATACTATTTTGATTAATCTTTACGACGAATCGGCTTACAGTATGAACATAAAAAATATGCTACGGATGAATCGAAGCTTTTACTAGCTTTTCTATGTATTGGAATTACAATAAAATTATTATTTACGTAACAAAAAATATAAGCGTAAACCACCAAAAAAAATTTTTTTTCATGACTTAACTATGAAGTAATACAAGAAACCATTTTTAAAAAATACCCCTTTATGGCTAAGACTATTTTTGAGGTTTTCCATGTTCTAACTTTTTTTCGTTCTTATAAAATTATGCACAAAATAAATGAAAACCACTTTTTCGCTTACTAGCCTCGTGCAAAAAGACGCTCGATTTTAAAATTTTGCAGGCATGAGATTCGAAATATTTCTAGCGTTTATGTTCCTCTTAAGCCTCAATTACATTGATCGAGCTTACAAGCTACTATCTACTTAGTTTAAAAGCGGGTGAATCGGCGAGTGAGATTGTCATGATGACACACAAAACTGTCCACTTGCTCAGTAGCGAACATTTTTGTAGGAAAATGAGCGTACTGCTGGCGCCAGTAGCTAGAATAACGACGCCTGCGTGAACTAATTCTGTCAGATGTTTGACAGTCGAAATCAGCTGTTTGTTGGCAGCCATTTTGAATGCATACATTGTAACAGTTTAACTTGTTACCCCATTTAATTTGAATGTTGGCTCGTATTTGAATCTTGACACATGTTCGTTAATTGCGCTGTTCACATTGGAGACGGTGGCGACATCTGGCGGGGGACGGAAGAGCGGGCACTCAACGGATTTTGCGAGAAGAAGAGGGTGATTTTCGGTTTCTCCTGCTGACATCGTGAGGCGACAGTTTTTTCTTTACCTGATACTGGTTTCTTTTAGATGTAAAGATTAGGATGTTCAAATAAAATGGTTATGTTCAGTAGATAGACCTGGCGCCCGACATTCCCGAGAATATTCTCATTTTCAAGGTGCTCGTGTTTTAAACTTTAATGTCACATTTCACAGATTATTTCTTACAAATGATTATTTCGTTAGCTTCATCATCCAAGAGATTCCTCTTCAAGGAACCTTGGACCACGACCTGAGTAATATTAGATTGATCATTATGATAAGAGTCTAATTTAAGAAACAGCATACATGTTATAGAATCCAATAAATTGATAACTTGATTGATGATTGATTGGTTTCATTTCTGCCTTAGATTTACAAATAGTAATTGCTAAAACCCTTAAGTTACAACATAAACCAATCACGAGTAAGCGAGTAGCAAGTAAAGTTGACCGTTCAACTTTTTTCGTCGATTGTCAACAATATGCTAGTTAGCAAGTAACACGATTACACTGAGCGAGTTTACTGACAGATGGTGAATTTCCCAGATAGTAGCTTGTACACTCGCCCAATGTCATTGACGCTTTAGGTACCATATGGCTGGTTCTATGCGTTCACCCCTTTATGACCTACTTGGGCGGCGCGGATTTATTAAAGTTATTCCCTAGTTGTCTATTTTCCATTCGATGTGTCCTGCCCATTGCAATTTACTTTCTTTCATGCATAATTTTAAATCACTCACTTTAATTTACCTATTTCATTTCAGGCGTTAGTTAATACCTAGATATTATTTTATCATTGAACCCAACGGATATTAGTGACTCTCAAATGAAAAAGTGAAACAGAAAAAATTCAGTCGCATCTAGTCGAATTGAACCAAATTTTTTTGTATTTTTTTGGCATCAAAAATACCTTTTTCACCCTCCAAACCCCACCCTCCCATTTAACCTTGACTCTGTTGTTGAATGACAGAGGGCGCTACGTCCCCCTCATCGATCTTTCACCCACACATGCGCAAGTCATTCACAAGAAGCGTCGCGTCATTTTGACATTTCATTCGGCAATTGTTTTAATAAATAATTTATATTGCAGAACAACGTTTTCCGGGTCAGCTTGTATCATATATTTTACTCATTAAGTTATTAAAAAAATATATTCATTGCTGTCAAGTTTAATTTGTAGAATACCATTTTAATTTTTATTTCTTTTATGTATTATTATAGTGTATTCAATAATACTATTAATCAATTTGTAAAAACAGTTTATTTATAAACAAGTTCTAGGATTTGTTAATAAATAAACTGTTTTTATAAATTGAATAATAGTATTATTAAATATACTATAAAAGAAATCAAAAATTAAATAAAAATATCCAAATCTTTGACTTGAAAAGTCAGTAGATGTAGCACATTAAAATAAAAATTGATGTATTTATCCAAAATACTATCTAGATTCGTGAAGAATCTTGCAATACATAAAGATAGCTAATAAAAATTTACCTAAAATAAAAGACATTATTTTTTTATTTATTATTTAATTAAATGAAGACAATATTAGCGAAACTCAATCGAAATCTGGAGACAGAAAAATCAGAAAAGATATTGGCTCCGCTGGGACTCGAACCCAGAACCCTTTTCTTACATGGAAACAGCTCTACCGATTAGGTTCCGTAACTTAATCGGTAGAGCTGTTTCCATTGAAGAAAAGGGTTCTGGGTTCGAGTCCCAGCGGAGCCAATATCTTTTCTGATTTTTCTGTCTCCAGATTTCGATTGAGTTTCGCTAATATTGTCTTCATTTAATTAAATATTATTATTTGAGATTTTACTCATAAAGTTTAAAAAATTAATAATAAATTTTTATTTATTATTTAAATCAAAATGGTGCCACAAAATAAGTTTGCTGTGTGCTGTGAAGAAGACATTATTTTGTTTTCCAGCACTTTTTTCCCTAGGAAATTTGGACTTATTCAAAAGAAACATTTAAAAAAAAACTTCATGTAGATATAAAAGAATATTACACTGAAATATTATACGTATCTACATCTCAAAACAAAACGTTTATTTGTTGGACGTATCTAGTAGGACAAAAAATTACCAAAAAGTCTCCCGGTGGATAAATTATTTCCTGTTTTTTTTACGGGTGGTATGTTATTAATAAAATGATTGCTCATAATAATACCTTTTCCGTAACACTTACCTATATAATTTTATTTTCGATTACGGAGATTAAATTCTTAAATGTTCGTAACGAATATTTATAATGCTTCCTATGATTGTTTAAAAAAGTACACTTGAATAGAATGCTTAAAATTATCGAATTTCTAGATTTCAGATTACCAAACCAGTTTTTAAAAAGGAACTATGGGAGTCCCTCCATCCGGAGATATGGCGTCCCCATTTCAGAATATTTTAAGTAAAAGAAGACGTTGAAAAAGTTGATTTTGTATGATATTGTATGACATGGTATCTAAATATAGCTACAACTAATTTAAAAATTTTTTTGATTTTACCGGTGTTCTCTATTACTATTTTAATTTTTTTCCTTAGGGCCTCCTGTTTGAAGCTATTGTAAAAGAAGAATCACGTTTTTGCACCGAGCGTTCTATAATTTTTTTTGGGAAATAAATTTCATATATTAACAGTATGAACATTATATGTACTAAAACTAAATGATCAAATATAGAAAGACAGGCGTGGGTAGAAACGGAAGTAGTGGGGGAGGACAGAGGTGGAAAGGGGAGGTGCTTAGAAGATCAACAAGGGGGAGGGGGGGGGGGAGGTGGAAAGGGGGGTGCTTAGAAGAAGAAAGACAAAAATTACAATGGAAATATGTTTAAGATAGGGTTATTCACAAAATTAATTTGATTGTTAATAATATTTAAATTTCTATTGACCTTTTTCCTATTTTCTAATATTTCTAAAGGATCTACATAAGTGAAAACCACTAACGTTAGTGTGTATATTTTTAAAACCAGTATTTATATCAAATGAATGGTTAAATTCAATTACATGGTTAGCAAATTCCGAATAATTATTGCTATTTAGACATCCCCCCCCCCCTTGTTGATCTTCTAAGCACCTCCCCTTTCCACCTCTCTCCTCCCCCACTTCTTCCATTTCTACCCACGCCTGTCTTTCTATATTTAATAATTTAGTTTTAGTACATATAATGTCATCGTTCTTGAAACATGTTGACTTTTTAAATAAAGATTATCGTAGTAAAAACAAAGTATTTTTAATTATTTCATTAAGAGCGTTTAACCAGCCAGCGGAAGAAAATCCACATTTCGTCGAAAGTTGTTCTTACGATCGTGCAGGGCGGTTACAATGAGAAAGATTAATTATTCTCCGTACCAGCTTTTTAAAATTATAACTCAATATCGAATTTATTTCAATCCAAATTAGCTTTAATTTATGTCAAGATTTAATTTATACCTTCATCCAAAAATGCTGAAAGGCGTGATGAAAAAACTATTAAAATAATGTACTTTTTGTAATTATTTTTTGATTATAAGTATTTATCATTTTTCAATAAAGTCTAAATTTAATAAGAATGTTAAAAAAACCTGAAATATATTAGTTTGTAAGTGCGCAAATAAATACACAAATGGACCAATTTTCGTCAAGAAACACATGTACGTACATATTTTTTAATGATTTTATTGAAACTAAAATTAAAATTCTACAACATGCGTTTGCTAGATAATGTATTGATTTATTTTACTGCATGATTATATTATTTGAAATGGGTGTGGTATAATACAAAATCTTTTTTGAAAATTTAACAAATCTGCCAACAACTTATGGAATAACCTTATTATACTAAAAATTAAAAAATTTCTCAAAATTTATTACATGCGAATGCTAGATAAAAGAACAATCTTTCGAAATCCATTTATAATTTTTTGTGGAAAAGAGTCAATACGTCTAAAATCCGATTTGAAAATGACATATTTCTGGTTTTCTCTGGTAATGCCCTCTAAATATGAATCTAATTTACTCGTAGTTACCCACTACGTGTAAATCAACGTTGAATATATAAAGAAACATTACTTTATTTTCTTATCGCCAATGTTTATAATTTGAACCGCTATTTAACTCTTATTTAACCTAGTTAATCAATTGCCTGAGATTAATCCATAAAAAGAGTTTACTGAACTTTAGGTTTACTACCGAGCGATTGTGTTAGTATTAGAGCTTTGTTGAAATTAAATTAATATAGTATAAAGTATTATTTTTAATTTCTTCTTCATTATTAGCAAATTCACCTTGTGGCTTCATTTTAATAAAATGAAAACAAACTTTGTATATGTTACTGTAACATCCCGTAAATTGGTAAATCTTAGGTGTTACTAGTAAATCTTAGGATTTTCTGGAACATCTTAAGATTTACCGTCGTACGGGCTTTTACAGTAACATATATACTACTTATTCAATCAAAATTATTAACCAATATTAATTTCTTCGTCAGGATAAAATTCTTCTTCCTCTTTTTTGTGTGCCGTATCAGGTCCCCCCGACGTTGGCGAACACTCTTGGAAATGTCTCTCTGTCTTTCGCTGCCCGGAATAGCTCCTCCACACTTCTAATGCCGGTCCACTCTCGTATATTACGCAGCCAAGACATTTGTCTCCTACCAGGCCCTCGGCGACCCTCTATATTGCCTTTCAATATTAAATGGAGAAAGTGATACTTCTCCCCTCAAAGTCCATGACCCAGATATGAAATTTTCCTGATTTTTATTAATGTAAGAAGTTCTCTATCTGCTCTATCCCGCCTGAAATTTCTGTATTGGTGATCATGTCGGTCCATGGGACCTTGAGCATTCCCCGGTGAAGTCACATTTCAAAAGCCTCTAACCTGTTCATGGTATTTACTTTCAAGGTCCATGTTTCACATCCATAGAGCAAGACCGACCACACATAACATTTTAGCATTCTCTGCCTTAGTTTTAAGCTGATATTGTCATTGCAGAAGAGAGATTTCATTTTAATGAACGCAGTTTTTGCTGCTTCAATTCTGCATCTAACCTCTACATCTGGGTCAAGAGTCTCCGTGAGAGTACTGATGAGGTATCTAAATCTTTCCACCTTTTCGACATTGCAACCATTTAACTGTGTCACTGATTCAGAGTGATCTAGGATAAAATTAAAATTAACAAAAAAGACAAATAAGAACCTATAGACAAAAATAAACATGACATGAGCGGTGATTACTTAGTTAAAGGCATCATAAAAACAATTATATGAAATAAAATCATTAAAAATTGTTGTATTTTTTTTTACATGAACTCCACACAGGAGTCCCTGAGGAAAACAATTTCCCTGAGAGCCTATGTCATCTTTGGGGATGCTGTGTGTAGGGTTTTTTTTAGGTGAATGAAGAAAAGGAGAGTTCTGGGAAGGAGTTAAGGGGTGGGTAGGAATCTGGGGTTCAGTGTGTCCTGGTCATCCACCTCCAAGACCTAGACAAACCTCATCCCATGAAAGAATGATTTATTTTTTTTATATGTGTTAGGCAAATTTGGAATAAAATATTTTTTAAGCACTTATTAAATTTTCTAGAAGTCTGCTCTATATAAAAATAGTTTGCAAAACCCCAGATTTGTTAAAAAAATCACCTTGTTCAAGTCCTGGTTATTTAATATATAATTTTTTAAATTTGTTATTAGTATAAAAAGCTGATTAAATATTATCGGGCTTGTTTTTAATTATTACTAAATTTGTGGTATTATTATTTTAAAATACAATTTTTCTCCATTTCTTTTTGTTGTCAACTATGTGTGGATCTAAGATCTAATAAACTTTTTCTTATATTTTTTGTTTAACATACATTATTATCTTTTAAAACCAAATAATTATTAATACTTTAATAAATTACTTTTGAATGTAGCTATAACTTTGTGATTATCCATTATAAATAAATGAAACAGTGTTACTTTGTTTTAACCACTTATATATTTGAGTAAAGCCGACCGGTTTCAGAACGACCGTTCCATCTTCAGGCCTTGCCTTACAGCCCAATCATGGATATGTTCCCCTACCCACCCACTCTTCATTAGTACCTAGCAACGGCTCCACCCCTACCATAATAATACATTGTTCCCATCCACTAATTTTTAACTATCAAATCAGTATACGTTTGCCCTGAAAATAGAACGGTCGTTCTGAAACCGGTCGGCTTTACTCAAATATATAAGTGGATCAAACAAAGTAACATTGTTTCATTTACTTTAATTAATTGCTTAATGCATAAAGTATATAAAAAATAAAACGGTGTTTACTAAATTATTGTTTTATTTTAAATTATAATGTCACATCAAAAAGTATCTGCTTTATATGAACAAATATATTATCTGATCATAATAATCTTGTGATAGAAAATTCCTCGCCATGTTTGTCACATAAATGACATGAATACCGTCACGTTTTTTGTTTCCTCGATATTGATGTTCCAATAAATTGAGATCGTGTTTTACAGGAACACAGGTATATCTGCCTTCCTGCGTTATGTCCCAGGTGTTGTCTGGAATTCTATGAATTTGATGTAAACTCGTGTTCTTTTTTGCTTCCACTCCGTTATCTGTGTGCAAATCGGCGTGTAATCAATTATTGATAACACTGTAGCGATTTCACGGTCGCTCCTATATTGAAATTGTTGCTTTTTTCTCGTTTTTTTTTATAGAATTATGAACGTGCTCATTTACTCTATATTTACTTGTAAACTGAAACTAGGCGTGAAATACATGAATACTTTTGCTTTTTTAAGTAGAGATCATTATTTCGCACCCGTTCTTGAAAACATGGTTGTTTTTCAACTTTACTTTAAAATTATGGAAAAATCTATCTGTTTTTTGCAAAACTTTTGCTGTACAAACAAAACTTGGAAAGAGGAGAATGTTTTCAGTTTCCAAATCTTTCAAAATTGCAAAGGGCCCATTCATTTTGCTTCGACCCCCCCCCCCCTTAATTAACCGCAAAATAATTACCTTATGAATCCAAAGAAAAATAAAATGAAACTTCGTGAATTTTTTATTAATTCTTTTTACGGAAACTTCAAAAAAGTGAAGAGCCGATAACGTTTATAATACATTTGCCTAATAAAATATGAGTGTGTTTTTATTATTTTTTATTATCAGTATTTTTGCTAGAAAAAAAAACACTTTAATTTTATATATATTGAGAATTATAAAATTTGAAAGCTTATTTCATCACTTTTTTTTTAAAACTTTATTTCTCCTAATTTTACAATTTATGGAAATAATAAAAATAATGAGACCCACTAAGGCGCAGCCTGTGCGTGGGTAATATAGTTAAATATATTTTATTTTAGTACCTATAAAAAACAAACAGTGGTATATAAAGCAAAAGCATGATTAAAATTTGTTTTAACAGTTTGTACAAAAAGTGTGTACAATAGTGTACAGGGTAGTAATAAGTGTAGTGTATAGTGTAATAATAGGTATAAAGTTTAAAGTAATAAGTGTAAAGTTTGTAAGAGACATAAACTGATATAAAATTAAATAAATAGAGTTTTTACATCAGTATGGTTCAGCCATATTTTTAACTCTTTTGTGTAATGCGGAAGTTTAGTTGTAACTTGAATATTTTTTGGTAATAGGTTAAAAGTGCGAGGTTCAATAAAACTACTGTGAGTTTGCATTTGTTTTGTGTTTGTTTGAGGGGTACAGAATACATTATTATTTTTATAGATATATTTCATAGTTTGCAGTATACATAGTTTACGGAGACTGAATGGTTTAGATTCTTTGTATAAAGCATCTGTCGAAAATGTTTTATTTCTATTGTACATAACTTTGATAATATAATTTTGAGTTGTTTGTAAAGGTTTCCAAACCTTGGTTTGTAAACCTTTCAAAAACAATTTTTAGTTTTCAGATAAATTCAGAAATATGCCTATTATTTGGATGATATTTTTATATTTTGATATTCAGAGGGGTTAAAAACATTAAAAATATTTTTCCATCACACGTCGCAACTTAGTGGTCACGAGAGTAGCGCATTTGTAGCCTATTGATAACCGTTTCGTCTCGTTCCAGCAGCACGTTAACGCACGAAAAAGCGCGCTTATCCCATGATGAAGACGTCTTTTTTTACTCCAAAAATGCTCAGAAATCGCTAGTTAAAATCCTTCGGGTACGTGCTATTATACCCTGATATACAAATAGTATTATATTCAGAATTGTACAAACTGAATTCTTTAATCTGTAGTAAGAAATCATCGAACAACCAAACATTAACAACATCCGACGGAACCACAAAAAACAACACCCAAATCACAACCCCAAAAAATCATTCTCATAACATTTTTTGTGTCAAATATTTGATATTGTGTCAAAACTGCAACAAAAAAACGAGATTGTTATTATGATAAATATTGCAAAAATAATCAACTATTCAATACAAACTATTTCGCTCTAATCTTCAAATGAATCTAATAATAATAATAATTTTAATCGAGTTCGACATTCTATATTCGAATATACTACGGTTCCATTCAGTTCAAATTCAAAACTAGAACAACTCTTCTCTATTTGGAATTAGGTAATTGCAAGTTAAGATAGAATTGCGTACAAATTACTTTACAACATCCATTTGAAAGTGTCCGACGGTCGATAAATTTTTTTATCGATGTGAATTTTTGCACTACACATTTTCTGAATTGATTTTCAATGGATTGTATTGGCGGTGCTTAATAATGGGTATTAAAAACCCCAATGAAATGTGATACGAAACTGGTTTCATTCATTTGTTAAAGTCGTGGTTTTGTTTCAGAAAATGCGGTCACTTACTTCTGTTGGTCGTAAATCAGTTAAACGAGATTGCGTATTGTGTACTATTAATTCAAAATAGGTACGCCAAATGAATATTACTCCAAGAACCCTTTGAAATGAGGATTTTCTTGAATAATGAAAACAATAAAACTGAGAATTTGTTATGTGAATACTGCACAAAAGTCCCAACTGCTCCCAACCGCCTGGAGCAGGTGAAACTATGGCATCCCCATTTGGGGTATGTTGTGATGCTGAAGGAAAGGGGCCATCCATAAATTACGTCACACGAATTTAATGATTTTTTTACCCTCCCCCCGTCACTGTCACACATCGTCACATTCATGAGACCCCCTCCCCCTTAGTGTGACGTCACATATTTTGCAATTTTACATCTAAAAAAGTTTTGCATTTTAATAATTTAGAATTTTACATGTGACGTCACAGAGCTGATGACCCCCCATATGTCACACTTGTCTACTCCGCTCCCCCCCCCTTAAGGTGTGATGTAATTTATGGACCGCCCCTAAGTGGGGAATGGAGGTGATGGGAAAGATGGGTTAGTACCTGGATATTCAGATCTAGTCACTAAACACGGCTAAAGCCCTTTCAAGCAACGTTTCAATTCTGAATGGTGATTACATCAGGGCGATACTCAGACTATCTTCCACTCTGAAACGTGGCAGAAATATACCTTACATAATTTTAAATGATTAAATTTTGAAAACACAAATCAATCAAATAAAATTTACTTGCGCACGATGGGATTTGAACGTGCCCTTCGACCACGGAGGTCGTTTATTTCAGTTGTACCTAAGTTTTCAAAAATATTGAACTCGAAAATCAAATTTTACCTAACCGCTTTTTCTTTCTGGAATGTCTATTTGCAGCTAGAATTGTGTTTCCATCATGAGCTATGCAGGGAGCTTTATTTGAAGAATCAATTTTATTTCAGAAATTTGAGTACCGAAATTCGGGAGTCTATAAATGTTTTGCCGATTTCTGTGTTTTCTCCTTCCTACAATATGGATCTCTCAAGTCCCAGGTACAATCCTTTCCTTTAAAAAAATGCCCTCCGCAGCATCCCTACCGATATGGCCGCCGGAGTCGTGTGGAGTTAATATATATTTTTGTCTGAATCTGTGTTAATTATTAGTTAAGTTCATTGAAATTATAATTGCATATTTCGTCACTCTTATATATAGGTATCAGATTACCCTTACAGGTACAATGCAAGTAGGTACCATGAGTATTGCCACGTTCCAGGAACCCATGAATATGGGGTTAAGGTGAACAGCTTTTAACGCAAGAAACACCTGTCGCAAATAAATTATCGAACGCATTCAAATTTAAAATTACTCTCATACAAATATTCAAATGAAGCACGCGTTCCAAAATGGCGGAACAATTTGTTTTGCATTAAGATGGCGACAAGCGTATCCGGCATAATTAATTCAAAGCACGGCATTTCCCGCGCTCCGCCGCGCCGGTTTGCGCGCGAACTCGTCTTTAAAAATTAAATATTTTTTATTTCATCTCCATACTACATCCTTCCCAGGCGATGCGGTCCTTGACTCGTTCATTTATAGCCTTTATTTCTTATGAATAATAATGTGAATATTAAAATTAATCTGTGCAGCATATCAAAGTTCGATTGCGAAACACAAATAAAAACTTATCAACATATTCAGTATGCCGCCTTTTGCGGTGCTGTGAACACACATGTCGGAGAGTTCGCCATTTATGTTTTGACATATCGATCGAATTATCAGTTAGAGTGTTTCTTTATCAGTTTGTGAATATTCTTGTTATTATCAGTCAAATACTGTACATGATATTTATCTATGATACCGGGTTTGGACGAGTTCTATCGATTTTAGTTACGTTTAGTTCCGTATACTCATTCAGAAATCTTCGTTGAGTGTTTTGTGAAAACCTGTTCTTGTGAGAGTGTTATTTGGTTGAAATGTGTCAAGGAATAACGCTTGTATAAAAAATTTGAAGTTCCAGTTTTGTTGATCTGTGTTTTATTAAAAAAGTGAAGTGAAATGCAATCAAACTTTGCAAATGTCAGTGCGTAATTTTTGCTCTAAGTGCGTTCACGATAACTAAGTTTTCATCGTAGAAAGGATTACGAAATCTTTGACACTTGGGTTGATGTCGTCTATTGTCTCAGGTGTGTTATATATTTTGATTCTTATTTATAAATATTGCAATGTGTCATTATATGGACTATACCCCGTTTTCGTTTACAGAATTTCTTCTATCATTCAGAAAGTTACTTATCCATTAATTGTACTAAGAAAGTGTTAAAAGTTGACAAAAATAAAGAAATAAAGGATTGAATAAGTGTAATTTTGATATTTGTAGTAATTCGATGTGCCATTTGAACAACTTGAGGTCGTAAAAATATAACCTATGGACTTTGAAAGGTTAAAACTGTATTTTTAATAAAATATTTGTAATTTGTAAAAAAACTATTAATCAAATTAGTGACGCCTTTTCGAGCTAACACCTAGATGACTTGTCTTAGTTAGAATATAATTAGCCGTGTTAGATTCCACTGTACTTTGTACTTAGGTTATTAATCGTATTCTATTGAAATCATAAGGTCAAGTTATCATTAATGATGTATGTCCAAGTCTACTCACGGATTCAATAGTTTAGTCTTTAGATTAGACAGATTAAATTCAACCGTTCGTTAATACCATGCTGTTGTAATACAGTTGACCTAAGTTTTAATGTTAACTGAAGTTATCTAACTGGGTTTGATTGGATTAAACTCAACCGTCGGTTTGTTCCATTCTATTGTGGTACACTTGACCAAGGTTTTAATGTGGACTAGTGTTAACTAAGTAGGTTTAATTTTTTTCTGAATCAATCTAAAGATTATGATGTAATGTTAATACGGAACGAAATTAAGTTAACTTGACGAAGTGGAACTAATTTTGGATGAGGAATAATTGTGAACAGACATCGTGTCTGGATATCTCAATTTACCTTAGTGTGGACGTAGGTTGGAATTAGAGTGGTTATTTTTTCTTTTTTATTTAATTGTGTTCAGTTCTATGTTTGAGGGTAATGTTACATACTATTTCATATCTCGGCTTTGGATTAACTAAAACTTAAACAAGTAACCATATTAGGTCATGGAGATTAACGATTTGACAACTATAAATGTATGGGTATTGGTACCGCCGCCCCAGGCACCATTTATTGGAGATCCAACGTCCTGCCTTAGATCACTCCATGTGGTTCGTTACGTTTGGTGACTTAGCAGGGGTGCCGGGTTCATGGGGTGAGGTTTGTACAGGTCCTGGCGGCGAATACGTTTGCCTACCGTACTGCGTGGCGGGCCGGATCAGGAGACAATGAGGGAGACCTAACCTAGACCTCTCCAGCCTCTCTTGACTCATCGCCTTGCAGCACGCTAGGAGGGAAGGATTCATACGTCTGTCAGTCCTGGATACGTGGACTGCTTGATACCTACCTCCCCTCATACCTTTTTCCTTCACGGGGCTTCCTCACCCTCCTTTCCCTAAAAATACCCTCCACACAGCATCCCCAAAGATGACATCCCAAAATAGGAATGTTTTTCCTAGTACCTCCTGTATGGAACTATTGTAAAAAAAAATTATTTTAGTCAGTCAACTGTTTCGGATACTTCAGCCCATTATTGAGGGCAGAAAATGTATATTTTTAATTTTTGTAGCTCTCTCAGCGTAAAATGTCCAAGAATTTATTATGAAAAATAAAACAAACACTTTGTATTTGACCACGAATTTATTATTTTATATATCGACCGGTTTCGCTTCGACCAAGCTTCCTCAAGATTATTATATCCTGATATATAAAATAATAAATTCGTGGTTAAATACAAAGTGTTTGTTTTATTTTTTATAATATAATGTCTAACCACAAAGTAATTGCTTCTCATGAAAAAACAAGAATTTATTGGTGCATTACTTAGCCTTATCGCAATCATGATCCTTCCATGTATTGTATACTTACTTCTTTCTTAAATATTTTATAATTACTTAGAGCACCTTCAAAAAATGTGTGCCGCACACCTTTATTAAAAGCTATCGATAACTATTTGCACATTGCATTATCGTCGTATGCAAACAATTTTTCGCTATCGCTGTTTGCTTAATATTTTGTTTTTAGTAAATATTGGAAATTGAAGCCACTCCCAGTAAATGAATAATCCGAATCGTATAAAATACATTTCCTAATCCAAGAAATAGTATAAACTTGCAAATTTCTATGGAAATCTTTATTGCCTGCATTTTTTACCTATGATGGAAAATGAGGTCACTTCAAATAAAATTTTGATAACATCAATTTTTCGCACTAGTTAAAATTACCATTTTTTACGTTCGCTCCACACAGGAATCCTTGAGGAAAAAAATCCCCAGGGCCTTGTCATCTTTGGGGATGCTAGGTGGAGGGTCTTTTTAGGAAAAGGAAGGAGAGGAAGTTCTGGGATGGAAAAATTTATGAGCCGGTCCTCAAACTGCGGTGAAAGGCGATGGGCCATGAGAGTCCAGCTGGAGAGATCTAGGTTAGGTTAGTTAGGAGGCCTTGAGGAAAAAATATCCCTAAGGGCCTTGTCGTCTTTGAGGATGCTGTGTGGAGGATATTTTTTAGGGAAAGGAAGGAGAGGACGTTCTGGGATGGAAAAATATATGATCTATCCCTCCCACTGCGTTGCAAGGCAAAGGGTCGATAGAGTCCGGCTGGAGAGGTCTAGGTTAAGTTTCCCTCAACACGTCAGATCCGGCCTGCCATGCAATAGGTAGGCAAACTCATTTGCCGCTAAGACCTAGACGAACCTCACCCATTAATCCGGGCATCCCTACTAAGTCACCAAACATAGCGAATCGTTTGGAGTGACATATGACAGTGGTGTTGGTTATCCAATAAATGGTCCAAAAGGTGGCGGTACCCAAATTTTCCGTATTCGTATAAAGCATTTATTTTATGGCTTGCCATTAATACGAAATAACACATACAATTGTTTGAAACCCACTCAACAAATTTACTTCTTTTTATTTTTAAAATATTTTCAATTCTAATGTGTCTGTCGTAAAAATTGATAACGCAAAACCTTGCTCATTTTCAAATGGTTCTTTTTTTTATTATTTTCTGTTTTTTTTTTTCATATTTTCTGCAAATCAATTTTTTATGTAATATGTGATACCATTGTGAGGTTTCTTATCATTTGAATTCGTGGAATTCTTCTTTGTAAATATAAATTTATCTACGTAGCCATTTCTATAACATCATTGCAATATTTGATAACGAGCGATTTGAAAGAAAAAACTTTTGTACAAAGTTAGTCCCAAATATAATTTAATATTCATGCATATATGTACAACTAGCAGTTAAAAACCCGCTCCGCGGGTTTTTGCTGCTAGGCCCTGCGGGCGGCTTTTACTTTCCCTCCCCGCTCTCGAGTTCCCCTCCTCTCCGCACCCTTCCGAATTTCCCTTTTCCCTCCCCCCCCCTCCCCCCCCCTCCTCCACCCTCCGCCCCTTCCCACCCCGTTTGTTGAGTTGTATTGTAAATAAGGAACTCCAGTAAAAAATATTATGACTTTAAAAAAATATGTTCATACAGACTAGTAAACGCTGATTCTGAATATATAAGTTTTTTTAATAATATTAAACGTAGTGTTCGTAAAAAACTATTAAAAAGTGCATTTTTTAACGTCTCGTTAAAATACACTGTAAAGTTGGTACGATTGAATGGTTAGTGCTGACGTCACGCGTCACCAGTCATTGTATCACCTTGTATTGAAATGAATTGACATGTAGGTATGGCACAAGCCATCAGTATTAACAACATTTCATGTTATTCTTTATTTCGTACTGTTTATAGAGATTTAGTTGTAGTGTTTATTGAAACAATATTTAAGCCTAAATAATTCAGTGTCAAAAATAGAGGTATCTCTATTATTTAAAATATTGAAAAACTACTGCACAAAAAAAATAATGAATAAAAAAGTAATGCTTCTTCTAGGGAGAATACTTCGAACAACGGAACAACGGATTTCAAAATGGCGGCAGTAGATCAGCTGATTGCCCAATCCCATACTAATTTTTCGGGAGTGATGACGTCACACGATTTACCATATTTCCGGGGGGTCTTGAAAAATTAAAACTTTGACAATTATTTTAACTATTAAAACTAACTCTAAAAATAAAAACAAAAACGCAGTTATTTAAGTTAGAAGGTCATTATTTTCATAAAAAAAAATAAAAAAATGGACTGGAGTTCTATATTAGCATATACAAACATTTTACATTTATCTGTAATTTGATAATTTTCACATAATATTTTTGTATCTGATATGTCTAATAATTGGCCTTTATATGTAGGTGGGCGTAATTTAAAAACATATTTTATTGAACCTACGTTACTTTCATTAGTATCACTCGTGAAAACACAAGTTATTTAACTGGAGCAAATCCATTCTCACTGATGTCATCAATAAAACGAATGAATTAACGATTATTTCAATTCATATTTAATTATATGTTGTCTTGCCATAATATTTCTTTTCAAATTGCATATCAATTGATATTAATGTTCTTATAACATCATGACATAATAATATGCAACATGTTGTGACAAAAAATGGCAATCACTTTATGTAAAATTTATTGAAATAAGATAGAGAGACTGTAGCAAATCTAATTATTTCGAGCGTATATTGATACGTGTTCAATGTCGAATATTTTCCCTTTCTCGCATTGGGACGAAGGATGATATTGGTCAATGAATGTGAACCCTGTCGCTAGGGCAGCTGACCGATATAAAGACATGTGAGACCTTAAAAGTTTAAGTTTGCCTACCGCGATGGCCCGCGCAGCTTCAGGTCTCCAGAGAGAAAAGATACTCCTAAATCCTTTTGTTAGAAGGTTTTAACGAGCAGTTGGATTATTTATGGTTAACTCATAAAGCTACTGTTATAGTTGTACTGTTTACGATTATGAACTGTGACATACTTGTAAATTGATTGTACCCAATAAAAACTGATTGTGTTTACCGTATAAAAGTATGGATTTTATTTAATTACAACCCACTACAAGACTATTAAAATAGATATCTTTAGTGATGATGGATTAGAAACAACACAAAGGTAGCCGAAAATACTGTGACAATATTCACCCTCAAGTGGGATTGTGCTGGACATGTAGCATTGCTGACTGATGGTGTCTTCTGTTGAGAGAAACAGAGGTTGTTGGCAAATAAACTTCGGACAGGGGCATCTAAGGGACAATAAGACACTTCAGAAGCAATAATTAAATTAAACACTATAATTCAACTGCCGATTGTCAGTGGGACTATCACACTCCAATTTTTAGAATTGTTGCGAAAATATTGTCGACGATTTTACAGAAATTTAAAAGAATCTCGCTGAAAAAATATATGATCAATTGGTTTAGCAAGACGAAGCTTAAAATGTGAAATGTGAAATCACTTTTTTCGGTTAATCTTTACTGCGAATCGATTTACGTTATGAATACCAAAAAAATATAAACTTTGGTTAAATTGAATCTTTTCCGACACGTTTTTAAATTTTCACGGCCAAAAGTATTTTCGTTATTTGTTTTTGGGGTGTTACGCCGTGTTGCGCTACCTCCTTCTTTGACTTGTGGCGGGGAGCAGATTCCTATTGGAGAATTGCTCCTCCTTGAGGTTGGCATTTTTCAAGTTCTTTGTAACAATGGCTGTTCATCATGCCTTCGTTTGGCACCAAAGATCCAACCCCCATGTACGAAAAACATTACCAAAAATATTTATTTATTGAAACATTTGGTTGTTTTCAGTTTGATCATGATTATGCCACAAGTCGAAGGAAATTATGAAATATTTCCAGGATAAGGAGATAACTGTTTTAGATTGGAATACACCAGATATAAATCCTATTGAGAGTTTATGAGCCATTTGCAAAGCTAGAGTATGCAAAATCGACTGCACTACAAGAACAAAGATGGCAGAAATGCTCTTTCAGGTTTGCTTTTGGGATGAGAGGATCTCTGAAAATTGTCAAAAACTAACGGAGTCCATGCTAAAACGAGGGAAAACAGTTATGGAAGCCACCTAGGGGAGATATTTCCTATTAATTTGCCTAATGGTTGTAGTATAATTATGTAAAACTATTATTTTACAAGCAATAAATGGTTTTATCATAATAATTGACAAGTATTCCAATAATTTGCACAATACTGTAGTTTATTTATTATTTTTTCGATTATTTTTTTTTCTTTTATTTACAAAATAATTATCACCACTTTTGCGCTGAAATCGACCGTTTCTGGACTCCTTTTTGCCAAGTTAATTGTATGCCTTAACTATAAGGCCCAAAAAGCATATTTGTGGTTTCTATATTCATCTTGTAATTTTAAACAACGAGTTATTTTCTGGTTGATGATGGTCTTTCACCAGAGCTGTCCTGAAACTCTATTCCATTCTGGACAGCCTACAGTATTTAAAAATATATTCATTTACTCAAAGGATACTCTAATTTAACTTTAGTTACAACGTTTCTTTAGCCTTTTTTAAAAATTTTCTTTATTCATTGCATAAATATTATGGTTAATTAATTAGTGGATTTTTCGACCACCATGCTAGGCTGATGCCCGTGTTATGGTGGTCGATGAGTCTTTAGATTTCAAATGAAAATAAAACCAGCACTATTTATCCCTAAAAAATAATATAGTAGTTGGAAAAATGTGTAACTTTGCTTAGCTCGACACCATCCTTTTTTCTTACTTTAATGAATTCCAAATATCTTTCGGCAGACTGAGACATATTTCCAAATTATATACTATATTAAGAGTGAAAGTGACTTCCACATTTCTTCAAGCTGTCCGATGTTCCACCATTGTGTTGAACTGATGGCACTGCCTCAAACTACGGTGTGAGATTATTAACTAACTAGCTGGTACCAGGCATGCGTTGCTATGCCATTTAGTAAAGAAATTGTTTTTCCATGCGTGTCCTTTCCCATTCGTCCTGTTACCCTTCCTTCCCCTCTCACGTTCCCACTCCACCTCCTCCACCTAGCTTCTCCCCACTCCACTCTCCCCCTTCCGCTATCCCGCGAACCTCCCTCCTGAGTTCCCCTCCCAGGTTCCTTTCCCCCCTCCCGCGAACCCCCTACCCGAATTCCCCTCCCCCCCTTCCATACATTCATTCCCGGTACATTCAGTTTTCGAACAGCTCGCGTGCCACCTATTGTAATTTTTTTATACAAATTTTATAATGCCAGAGCTCACCAGTAGTTTTTATACAAACCTTGTCCTGAAAATAACGAAGACAAAAATAAAAGAATTATCCAATTTGGTGCAATTGTTCGGAAGTTATGCGCGAACATACATTTCGGCGATTCGTATTTATTTATGTATAGAAGATAGATAGATAGATAACTTCATGAGATCTTTTCATTTGTCCACTTGTCGCACTACGAGAGAAATGTGACCGGGAACACCGGATTATTATACAATATACTGGCTTTTAATATAATACCCCAGAAATAATATGGTTACTCGCACGTAACTTTATAAAACTCGTTAGAAAAAATCTGGATAAAATTTAATGTAAATCTGCAGCGGAAGTTTCCCTCTAGAATATTTTCTAAACTATTTGTATTGATTATTAATTTTTTCTATGTGAGAGTTCAAATCTTTAACCTACTTTTGTAAATCTGTAGAATGCTGCTTGTCTTGAAATACCTATCACCCTTGTGATGTTGCATTGGAATTTTAATTTTAATATATAAAACAAAGTCTGGTGAGTTACACCATTTATAACTCAAGAACGGCTGGACCGATTTTTATGATCTTTGATTTGTTAGATTTGTCTCCGACCCGAATAGCAGAATAGATATTAAAACATCGCAAAAATTCACGAAAAAAAATTATGAAGAAAATTCTTTTCCTCATTTTGTATGGAACGAATTCTCCATCTTTTGAAAGAGCTGCAGCGATAGGTATTGTGATAAATATAATATTGATTAGTGAGTGAATTCCAAAAATTCAAGAACGTCAAATGTCAATTCGCTGATTGTTTTGCTTTTGTTCTATAATGCTGCCCTACTTTCTTTCACACTAAATGTCAATAGTCGAAAATGAGACAAACGGTGAACGTACGTCTACACCCCTCCAAAGGAAAAATACAATAATTATAATAAATCTCCCTCACACGTATAAAGAAAATAATATGCAATTCCCGTAAGTAAGTGGAAAAGTAAGAAAATCACAAAAAATATAAATCCCTACACAACCCATCTCTTCTACTGAAAAAAAAACGGACGATTGCACATCGATAATTGCTTCAATGTGTAATTTTTGACTGAATTTAATTCAGCTAATAAGTTAACACAACAGTTATTGATTTTGAGGCGGTACGAAGTTCGCCGGGTCAGATAGTTTAAATATATATACAAGTGTTATTTAAGATATCATTTTGAAGATTCATCGCTAGAGGTATTTTAGATTAAAAATTTTACGTCGATTGCATCTTGAAATGCCGTTGCAAAATAACTGGAAATCTTTGGTGTTGGTAGTAAAACTATTTAACTGTGTTCTTCTGATTAAAAATAAATGATTCGAAACGAAAGACGGGATAGCATTGCGTGCTGGAATCAGGAATAATAGTCCTTTGTTCCCAGTAATTTCGAATGAAAAGGCTATCGGAGGAATCGCAGTCAGCGATAAATACTGGCTAGGGACAGAACAAACAATAAATTTATTATGTAGACTGCACAAACTAGAAATAGGAAGAGAAAAAGAAAGAAGTTATCACATGCTAGAACCGCTAGAAATGCCATCTTGGATCAGGGAACGATTAAGAAGCTGTGCACAAGGAAATAACATTAAGTTCAATGGTTTTACTTGGTCACATTTTTTTATACTTAAATAAATATCAATTTGTAACTAAGGCGTGAAATGTGAAGTGTGGCTGGAAATATTTTTTATTTTATTTTATTTTATTTATTTTGGAGAAAGTTGACAGCAGATCATAAATTACAAAATAATAAAATAATAGGATGTTATTTATGCCAATTATAAACTTTCCACTGATAATAAAGTGTGATATGTAAGTTTTATTTTTTAGTTACAAAATATAAAAAGGGGGGGGGGAGTGAGGAGGAACATAGGAATAGGATTAAGAGGCAAAGGACGGGAATATATATAGGGATTGAACTTTCTAGTTTGAGTCATGGTGCTTGCTGAGTTTTCGTTTTATGTCACGTAAAGTTGAGTTAAAAATGTCAATGTGGTTATAATTTGAGTTAAATGAGTGTGTGGATCTGTAGATAAATGAGTTCTGTTTGGAATTGGTCTTGCAAATAGGGAGATTAAAGGTAAGTGACTGCCTGCTGTTGCGATTTGGAACATGGAATGATAGGCGTTGAAGAAGATCAGGACAATCGATTAAGTTATGTGTAATTTTAAATAACATTACCAAATCTGCTATGTTTCGTCGACAAGTTAACGTTTGTATTTTGAAGAACTTTGCAGAGTCTTCATTACTAACATGAGATCGAAAAGAGCGGAAATTGAGGTACCTTAAAAATCTATTTTGAACGCTTTCAATTCTATTTTTGTGCACTGCATAGCCTGGGTTCCACACCTGAGATGCGTATTCAAGGATACTACGAACATATGAGAAATACAGTGTTTTGAAAGTAGTAAGGTCTTTAAATTGTTTACAGGAGCGAATTATGAAACCAAGCATAGAAGATGCATTAGTGACTATATGGTCGATATGTTTGTTGAAATTCAGTTTACTATCAAGTATAACCCCAAGGTCCTTACTTTCGAATTTGATAGACAACGGTACATGATTAATTGAGTATTCATGGATTAATACGTTTTTATTTCTAGTAAAGCGCACGATGAAGCACTTAGAAATATTTATTTCCAGGCAATGGGCATTGCAATACGTGTACAATACATTACAATACAATACATTATTCTATACCTAAGTACTAGAGACAACGCGGTAAAAAACAACACGTTATTAATAATTTAACAACATTAACACGAAGACGCCAAAACTTCTTAAATACATATAGGACAAGAAATTGATTATGAATCTAAGGTGATAGGTAAAAGAAATTATATCCACTCTTTTGTAGATGGCGCGAGTTTAATTATTTTAGGGAAACACACCTTTTTCACAAGTTATTTATACTTTAAAATATTAAAATTAATAAATAGTTTTGTTCACAAACAAACTCAGATCTTTCAAGAAAGGCTATCGAATACATTATTGGAATGAATCACCGAAGCAGTATTGTACCTAATTACTAGCCTTTCTTGAAAGATTTGATTTTCACAAGAGTGATCCCGTCTGGAGGCAGCGGGACTATGGCATACCCAATTGGGGTATGTTAAGAGGCTGAAAGTAGTGGGGAGGGGAAGAGGATGCTGGGGGAGTACCTGACTATCCAGATCTGGTCGTTAAACACGGCTAAAGCATTTCAAGCAACGTTTCAACTCTGAATGGTGGTCTTAACATCAGGGCGATACTGAGAATATCTTCCACTCTAGAACGTCCTGCAAAAATAGTAATATTATTTTAAATAAATTAATTATGAAATAACACAAATTAATCAAATAAAATTTGTTTACACTCGCCGGGATTCGATTTGGATTGCGAATCGAGAGCCTTATCCCCCGACTACGGAGGCTGGCTTATTATAGACAAGTAGTTTTTTCCTTGATGCATTTGAATGAAAATATGTTTTATGCTTTTGTTATTCGGCGGTACATACCTCTCTGCATACTACTTCGGGACATTTAGTCACATTTTGTGTAAGTAGCAGTGGCGGCTGATGCTCATAAAAATGGGTGGTGCGCTAAAATAAAAATAATAATAGTCTCTATTTCAGGATGTGGGGAGGTGAGTGCAATCCCACACATCCCATAGAGATAGGTATACCATAAAACTTGGATCTACCTACTCTAACTAAAACAAATTCAATTATGAAAAAATCCTACCTATTTGTAAATTACGTCGATCGTCCATTGTCTCTGAGTGAATGCAATACATTGTTAAACAAGAGAAAAAGAGTTATAAAATAAATATTGATCCATCAGTATTTGTAAAGTCGCTGCGATCGTAAATTTAAATTCAATAACAGTTCATTCCTTAATTTAAACTTATCTAGAAAATTGTATGGAGATACTCTGGGACGAAAATCGAGTTCAGAAAATAGAAAAAAAAACTTCAGTTTATCACACATCCGAAAGTCTTCCTAACGCTCCGAAACTCGAATGAATATATTATACTGTCATGTCATAACAAATGTCGGCATTGTTATGTTGTTACGCTGTCGTTGGTCGATGTTGAGTAAAACATTGAATGAAAAAGAGTAGACATTAAAATAAAGACCCGATATGGATAATAATATGACATAATCGTGTCCCCGTTTAACATGCTACAGAACGAACCGTTCCTTTTGATAAGGTGGAAATTTTTCGGGTGCCGTCCAGAGTATCGTAAAATTTGCAAAGCATTCAACCTACCTACGATTTTGCCTCAGTAAAGAATTATGGAAGAACTCCTGTGATCGATTTGCAAAATGAACCACCAAACTGAAGATAGTCACACAACGATGTGCTTTGTTGCGCGCGCAGTCCAGCAGGCACCCATAGGTACTATGAACTATAATGTATGCATTATAACCGAGTGTATATTGTGAACTGTGATGAGGCGTGTCGGAAATAAATATGTTTTTTTTGGCGTTCGGGAATTTTTAGATTACCAGAAATTTTGGGAGTGCGGTGCTCCTCCGCACCTTAGAGCTGGCCGCCACTGGTAAGTAGGTATGCCATATTTTCCCTAAACCCACTGCATATTGTATATTAGTATGACGAGGGGCCAACTGTCGTGAGATCAATTATCTGGGGATCAACCGTCATGGAATCCCTTTTTAGACCTGTTTTCCATTAATCAAAGAATATCTTATTACACGATGGAGAATAGACATTAAAAACTTGGTTAACTAAAAAATGCGTATTGCTTTGTTTTCATTATTTGACATAAATATCTTTGTTTGTCAGTATTTTATTATGCGTTTTATGTGAAAGTATCGAAGAGGGGTGAAAAAAATATACTTTAAAAGGGGTGAGCCAAATTAATTTGGGAAACAATTGTCCATAGTATAGTATATCCAGAATCTCTGAAATATCTCGAAAGAGCGCTATATAAATATTTATATAAGGTTACCGTTTTTATAAAATAAAATCTCTACTGATCTTGACTCATAATACCTTATAATATTTATGAAGATATTCCTTTTTTATTTATCTTTCTATTTCCCATTCTTGATACGTATCTGCCGCGTGGTACTGCATTCATATCATATAAGAACCTATGCCAAGAAAAGCAATCGGAATACCTAGTTCGAACTAATTCTATTAAAAAATTAATATATTTTTCTTTTTCTTTGGTTTTGCTTTGATCGAGAAATCACTGGCTTCTAAATACGTACCTTGTCTATATTTCTCTCGCGATAAAAAAAATTCTACTGATTTATTCTGTAGAAAACATTAAACGATTAAACTAACCATTCTGAATCTAAATTTATTGATAATTTCTCAGGAATTTTAGCCATTCGAGAATTGAACCTAAAGGAAGTACACTCGTCGAAAATATAAATACACGTGCTACATACGAGTAAATATCGTTTTTTTTTACGTGTGTAATTCCAGTAGGTGCGTTATTTCTTATGTATAATTTCGTCTATTTGTAATTTCATCCATGTGTAATTTCGTCAATGTGTGATTTTGGCCATGTTTAATTTCTTCCATTTGTAATTTTGTTCGTGTGTAATTAGGTCCATGTGGAATTACGTCCATGTGTAATTTAATTCATGTGTAATTTAGAACAAGTGTAATTTCATTCAAGTGTAATTTCGTCCATGTGTTTTTTTATATTAACACACAGGAGGCCCTAATGAAAATAATTTCCCTCAGGGCCTATGTCATCTTTCAAGATGCTGTATGGAGGGTCTTTTTTGGGAGAGGAAGGAGTGAACATGGGTCTTGAATAGACCCATGTTGTAGGAGGGAGAAAACACAGAGGCTGTCGTAATTTCGTCCACATAATTTCATCCATGTGTAATTACGTCTATGTGTAATTTCATTCATGTGTAATTTCATCCATGTTTAATTTCGTCATGTGTGATTTCGTACAGGAGTAATTTCGTCCATGTGCAATTTCTTCCGTAATTTTGGCAGTGTCCATTCCGTGTTTAATACAGGTACGGTAAATTCACGCGCTTCTAAAGTAGTTCCCCTTTTTGGCCAGGATGGTATTTTGGGCAATTGCATAAATATCCGCATTTAAAATTTTCTATTTTACGGGTCTTCTAGGTTTGGTTTAGTATCAGTGTCACACGTCTCTACGCCACACGAAGGAATAGAATGAATTTTGCAAAGGAGTGTCATGTTCAAAATATTTGCAGAATGGGTCCGCCGAGATAATAGCACAATAAATTTATTTGCATACTCCTTGGTGTCGACTCCGTTGCACGCAGATTGATTTGCCGTAATAGGAATATAATGCAAGCTGCTCTGAGCGCTCGTATCGAAATCAGGTACTTACTGCGTATTTCATTCAATGTAAAGGTCCCCGTACTACTTAAAACAAATAATGTTTTGTAAACAATGACCTCCCATACAAAAAAGCATGTTTTTAATTTTCTCATCTTAATCTTAATAATATATAAAACAAAGTCGGGTTAGTTACACTATTTATAACTCAAGAACGGCTGGACCGATTTTTATAATCTTTGATTTGTTGGATTAGTCTTCGCCCGGAAATCAGAATAGCTATTAAAACATCGGAAAAATTCACGAAAAAAATATTATGAAGAAAACTCTTTTCCTCATACATTTTGTATGGAACGAATTCTCTACCTTTTGAAAGAGCTGCAGCAATATTGTGATAAATATAATATTGAACAGTGAGCGAATTCCAAAAATTCAAAAAGGTCAAATGTCAGTGCGCTGATTGTTTTGCTTTTTTTCTTAAACATATAATGTTGCCCCTCTTTCATACACACTAAATGTCAATAGTCGAAAATGAGACAAACGGTGAACATATATTATGTCTGCACCCTCCAAAGGAAAAATACAATCTGTCTATTTTCTATATATCTATATATATATAAATAAAAATGAATCGTCGAAATGTATGAACGCGCATAACTTCCGAACGACTGCACCAAATTGGATAATTCTTTTTTTGTTGTGTGCGTTATTGTCAGGACAAGGGTTGTACTACTGGTGAGCTCTGGCATTATGAACTGAATGAATGGATGGAATGCGTAAGGGGGGAGGAGAACTCGGACACCCTTGCTAAATCACCAAACGTATGACCTAAGGCAGGGCTGTTTATTAGCCCGTAGGTGTTCCCTGGGGGCCGGGGTGGGAGGCGGGCAGATTTGTTTGCTTTATAAATTACTATGTACAATTAACGTTTTTCAGCATTTTGACAGTTTGTAAAATCCACTTTTATCTGTAACACGATAAATAAAAAATATGTATCTACGTTATTAATTAAAAACTGCATTGTAAATTATTGTTTGGTAAGATGCTATGGCCAACCACTTGCCGCATTTGCTCTATAACAAAATGGTACATTTCTCTAGTTTTACAAACTATTTCAGTTGTAATTTATGCTCTAAAATGTACAAATTACACCTTACGTCTGTAATTTTCTTCACGATGTTCCGCTAATTGAGCCTAAATCGTTTCCTTTCACTTTTCGACTTGTTTCCCGCACTTTTAGCAACACCTCTTCAGTCATGCGAATATTGTGCAACGGTCCTCTCAAACGACTGTACCAACTTAAGACTTTCGGATTTTAATCCTTTATCAACCTCTTTTCTCCTGTTACATTTGTCAATATCATTTGTCTGTTTTGCAGTGGAAATGAGATCGATGAGGTTCACTTGTTGTAGAATCTTGTACGACCGTATTATGGGAGATTTTTTCAGGAAGATCTGGCACGTGTAAGTGTATAAAATCCTTTAATCGGGTCATTGCTCAAAAATTTGAATTCTTTTGTTTTTTCCAAAATTATTAATTGTATTATTGATTCTCCTACTTTACTACAACTCTTCCCTTTCAAATACCTTCCCGTAGACCTAGAAATAATGAACTGCTGTTCCTCAATCAACACTCGAATTACGGATATTATTCACCTTTGTCCAGAATGTGTAGACTGGTCAACTCAAGTAAAGACCTTGATTTTTTTGGTATAAGTTTTGTCGGTCACTAAACAAATGAAGAAATATTTTGACTTCTACAAGTCTTGACTTGGCTTCTATTTTGTCTTTGCCTTCATATACCATCCTTTACTCTTATAATTTACATTTTTAATTAATTTTTTGTCGTATTTTGTAAATTGGACATAAGCCCCGTCAATAAATAAATAAATTATATTGCGCGTAGAGAGGGTAGATGGAGAATGGATCACGATTTAGGAGCAGGAATAGCAGAATAGTTTGTGTAAGATGATTTTTGTATGTGAACGAGGCAAGGAGTGTAAGCCGAGACTCTCTGCCTTTCCCTGTGGTGAGATTACATGATGGTTAGTTAGTCATTTTACCTTCGTTACCATGTTTCAATTCTGAGTAACCGACTACTGTTTGTTGTCTTGCCTACGTGACGACTCGAATGCTGCTTATGTTTATACGCATTGTTCAGATTTGTGGGATGAACGGTTAATATTTCGATAATATGTATATGGATTCAGATTTTTTTTCTGCGATTGCTAAAAAATATATTGTTCTAATTATATTATTTGTATCTCTAATTATGTCTCTTGTGTCTCTTGGCTCTCTTTGTACTGTTTGTCATTTGTTTGGACGTTATAATTTTCTATTTCTAATTGTTTAGAAACAATTTCATGATTTGAAAATGTATAATTTATTTGATTAGATTTATGTTATTGTTAAGTTTGTATATTAACTAAGTTTTTATAGCTGGATTGTTTTCATGTGAGTGAGAACATCTGTAAAAACTACGTATACATAAATAAACGTTGGCAGACAATCCAGCGTTGGCAGGCGTATGTACCGATTTTTGCGAGAAGTTCCACTAATTTTTCAAAAGCAAAATATGAACAACATAACGTTTGCCGTGCAGTGTGTTAGATTCTTGGCTGTGGCGGAGCAGGAAGTTTTTGTATTTTCTCTTATGTCATTTATGATTGATATCTATCAAAGAAATAACTTTTTTGATATATGTATTGAACTGTACATTTTTTTAGGTTGTCCCGCTTTTTGTTCTTTTTTTATTTCACGCAGTAAAATTCCCGATATCAAAATACTAAATTGGGTTGTGGTTCTGTTTGTATATAGTATAACTCTGGTTCAATGAACTCGGATTAGTTTTAATTTAGTGATATTTTCAAAATTGGAACTGATTGCGTCAATAATTCTGACAAGCAATAAAGAACGTACCTATAATATAATATTTTAACAAAAATAAATTTTTTTGTCACTTTCAAAATTGGAACTGATGTGTCATAATTCAGATTATCCCGTGATTATTCACGGATCTCCGCTAATTGAAAAATAATAATCGGGCAACGCTACTGGAATCGTCTTTCAACATTTTGGATAGGTTTTGGTTTTGTTCACGACGTGCTCTTAAAAAAATTAATTGTTTATTAATTTCTTTGATTAGATTATTATTAACATCACTATCTCGTTGCTCGATTAGCGGTCTATTGTTGAGCCCACGGAATCATGAATGCTATATTTTTCCGTCAAGTGGGGCTTGCGGGTTTTAACGTCAAGTTTGACCCCCGACCTTTGCCTGTATGGCGAAGCGCTTGGCACCGGAACTGTCAAGCGTGTCTTCCACAACTACTAGTACCTACTATGAATGCGGCATTTAATACTGACTAATATAACACTAATCTACGAAGGTTCTGACCCTGTGACTCCGAGTTGTTTTCTCTGAGGAATGTGTCAAAAATTGAGCCCGTGAGAAAATTCGGACGTCTCGAACAAGCTATGTTTCATTAACTAACTTATTAGCCGTCAACTCAATTTCTCCGCAGGGATGTAGTACAATTTCTCTATCTCTATCTCTATCTCTATCTCTATCTCTATCTCTATCTCTATCTCTATCTCTATCTCTATCTCTATCTCTATCTCTATCTCTATCTCTATCTCTATCTCTATCTCTATCTCTATCTCTATCTCTATCTCTATCTCTATCTCTATCTCTATCTCTATCTCTATCTCTATCTCTATCTCTATCTCTATCTCTATCTCTATCTCTATCTCTATCTCTATCTCTATCTCTATCTCTATCTCTATCTCTATCTCTATCTCTATCTCTATCTCTATCTCTATCTCTATCTCTATCTCTATCTCTATCTCTATCTCTATCTCTATCTCTATCTCTATCTCTATCTCTATCTCTATCTCTATCTCTATCTCTATCTCTATCTCTATCTCTATCTCTATCTCTATCTCTATCACTGTCACTATCTCTTATCTACCTTTATACATCCTTACCTGTTATGTAGTGGCTACACATGACGTCACTCAAGTATTGATGCCTAATGGGCGTCCCTGACTAATTTTATCATTATTTGTCGTTATTTTATTGGTCTATGACATACATATTATTATCACTGTCATTTATGAATTTTGTACAGACTGTTTATAACGCTAATAAATAAAATAAAAAAATAAAATATTTGCGCCTCATAAATTCTTCTGACACTCTATCAAATCATCAAAACTTCCATTAATTTTATTTGTCTTAACCATTATTTCTACATCCGCCTTTTTCTGGTCTCCACCACAATCGTAATACGGTCGTTTAGGTTTACACGCATGCGCCTCAGGGAGCTCATTTTTACTGCATTCATTCTACCTTCATCCCACCTCTGCCAGTTGCAGGTCTAGCTATCATACGCCATATCCCAGGTATTACTGCGTTTTAGTTCACGCTTATTTCTAATAACTCTCATCCTGTTTATGCATTTTCATCTCTGGCATTAACGACCAGTCGATCATCATGTTCATCCAATCCTCGTTTGTCCAGAAGTACGTCAGTTTATTATCTTGTCCGCGCATTCCTTCCTGTGAAGTCTTTATATTTCTTTTTTCGACATCTTGAAGGGTGGAATGAACTTAAAAGGACGACGGCTAGGCCACTCAAAATAAAGGGATTCTGTACTTAGGTCCTGTAATTTAGATAATTGCATTTTGGTAGACCGAGGAAGAACCTTCGTGTGTCGGTTTATTTGATTATATTTTTTGTTCTTCTGAGATGATGACTCCTCTAATCTAAATATACCTTTCTCAACTTGTATGATGATATGCATCAGCCCTTCTCTTGAATTTTTTTTATCGATTTTCGTTATGGATGGCTCGTTTTATAGCTTTGAAAATATTATGATATAAATATGGTATCAGTAGCAGTAAAAAAGCAAAGTATGTGTTTCTCTTTGAATATTTTAGCCAATAATATTTATCGAAGCGTAATATGAACGAACGTTGCCGCCTTTCAATTGAATTTCTTGTATGTGTTGCTGAAATGTTTTTTAATGAGTATCACGCGTAAATTGTGAAAATGATTATAATTTTTTTTTATTTTTTACTTGCAAAATATGTGGGCGGTTTTATTTTGCCAAGCCGATTAATCGATTAGATTTATGAAATTTTAGTTAATCGTTGTTAACAATTTTTGTCTTCGGCAACATTTTTGATGTTTTTTTTTTAACTAAAAACATACAAAATCAGTAGATATTGGACAGTTAGGGTCGGAGTGAGGGGTTGTGCGGTTACTCGGCTAAGGAATTTACATGTGGAAGAATTTTTAGTGTTGTCGGATTTTGAAGACTGAAAATTAAAAAAAAAACTACAGAGAAGACACCCGGAGACCAAAATTTCATTCACATTTCTTTCTCAAAATAATGTCAGGAATCACTGGTTAAAGTAAAGTTAAAGTCAAGTTTAGTCCCTTAACGATATCCTGTATAGATATACATAATAAATATATATAAATAAACAATTTATTATTCAACAGATTACAGAGTGCCCCCTTACTACATACCTAATTGGATAACGGAGGAGAAATTTTATTGCCTCAATAAACTATTTGCTATCCTCACCTTTGCACTTGGATGAATGGAAGTCTGACACTGAGTCTAATCACTTGTAACTTTGCTATAAAAACCTAAGCAGCTGTTATTTGAATGTTCAGCTTTGTCTGATTCATAATGACTGCTATTTGCCTTTATTGCACCTCGACGATCAAATATTTTCACTTCGGCCAATTATTGCGCCTCGGATGCGTATGGTCTACTTCCCTTGACGATTATGCGGCCAATCTTCTCTTGGCCGTTATATTTACAAATGATTTGACTGGATAATTACAACCGGCGCATGTTTGGATATTAAATTAACTGCAATTATCTCCCGTCGTTACGTGATTATTCGATAATGGTCAATTTATTAATTTAATTACCACTTTGAAGGATTCTATTGCTAGTTTTCGTCGTTTCTACGACAATTTATCTGGCGATGTCAAGAAAATTACACCTGGGAAAACATAAGAAGCTATAACACTTTAGTCTTAAAAATTTCACCGTGTAGGCATTTGCTAGATTCACCGCTACTTTGACTGATTCAAGGGTTATTTCTGACAATTTATTTGAGGAAATTACTCCTGAAAGAATGGAACAGTTAAATTTACAACACGTTCTGCTTAGAAATTTCAATTTGTTAGCACTGCTTGATACATCACCTAATGATAATGAGATGGATATAAATTGAGACAGCAATTTAAACTGTACTTATGTTAAGAGACCACCAATTTATTTGTGTGTGATTTCTGAATCGTTACAGTCAGTGCAATGATCCCACGATAAATGTATTTCCTTGTGAATTTCATTCCTTCGTTATGCCTTTTACCTGCGCATTCCTTCGGCTGTACAAGTGAGAAAGGAACTAGGATGTATCTTAGAATATCCTTGCAACAATACATTCTGGAATTTCAACCAACGTGACGGCGACAGCATTATGTATCGTGTGTTCCTTTATTCCTGGATTTCTCTCTCAATATAACTGAATTGCTTCATGCTTTGATTTACAAATCACGTCCAGGAACAAACCGCGTCACGGTTCAAGAGAAAATTAGATGAGAGCATTTACAGACCACTATCCTTTTTAGAGTTACCGACACAAGTATTTTGATTGTGTGAGAAAAGTTCAGCCACCCCAAATAAAAATAGCCAACCAACAAAAACAATGAAAGATACTTCAAAGATTATAAAAATAAACTAAGTGTTAATTAACTCGTTTGGATTCTAGAACTTTGATGCAAATCTTTTCCTACCATGATTAAATGCAAAATAGAAATAATACGAATTGCTTGTTCGGCCTACACCTCCATTCGCTGATAGTTATCTTATTAGAATTTTATTTGTTGCATTGGTGGGTTGAGTTCAATGTATTTAAGTCTAGGAGAAGCCAAAATCTTTTAAAATAAAAGCTGCTGTCCTCACAACAAAGCAACGTCAATGGCCATTGCTTTTTCTTCAAGGCTGTTGTTGTAAATCTATTAATTTTTGTTTTGGAATCTAAGTTTTCCATGTATAACTAAACATGGTAGAAATTAGTAGATATTATTTGTTGCTCAGAAAAAGTTTCACTTAGCCATTATTGTGACATTTCATAGACAAGACCAGGAATTTGAAATCATGTCACTTATTTGAATACTTCGACATTTCTAATAATGGCCCCCTTTTAACCATCGATTTTAGCCCCAGTCAATTTCGTCATATTTTGATCAGCCGTCAACTGTAATAGTCATCCTGTTATTCTTGACGACTGATCAAACTTTGATCAACTAACACGGGTCCATGTCCGTTAGTTAACGGGAGCAATTTTGGAAGTCGAGCAGTCAAAAATTTGTATGGTGCCAATCGATTTGTGACAAAGTCAACTATTGGGACATGTGTTCAAAGAAGTAGGTCTAAAATATTAAAAATACGTAAATCAAATTTAGCACCTAATATGCAGAAAATTAATAAGTGACTATTGAAGATTGACTGTTTTCGAAATTAAACCCGTTTACAAATGCTGAGCGCGTGTTCTCGCGTCGCTCGCCGTAGCTGAAAGGCTCAAAGAACTCAGCTTCCTGTAGCACTACCATTAAAGTGTCAATGAAGGGGCATAGCTAATTCATGGCGTCCATTATAATGCCAAGCCTGTACGTACGTGAATATTCTGGTTACATATTGTTGATAGGTTCCATGGTAGAAAATGCATAGCTTATCCACATATTGCGTTTATCATGTTTTTAGTAAACATTAGATAAAATATTCTGTAATGAATAATTTCGTTTTCGCGCATTATGTTGACTATATCTTAAAAAGTTCACAATTTTCAGGTTTTTGTCTCAATGTTCAACATTTTGTGAAAAATCCTTTGAAAGTCTGAAGTTCGATATCTAAAGCTATTCTTTATCTCTTAAAGAAACACTATAACTTTGTGTACGTCACGTAATATTATAACAACATGCCGATCGGTTTCAGCTTAACCGTACCATCATCCGAGAAGAAACTAAATGTAATAAAAATTGTCTTGTAGATTTTTAGTTAATATCTTCCCTACTAAGATTGTTCCAAAACTGGCTGCGATGTTAATTTCTGATTTCCAGTACCGAATCTGGAAATTTCCTCCCTATCCCAAGATGTACGCCAGCGTTAGTATTAATAAGCATTTTACAAAAAGCTTTTCATTTGATAATGTTCCATTCAAAAGTTATTATTTTCTGTAATACAAATATTATTCCTGGTTCATTTTTCCCACACTCTTCCTTATCGATTAACTAAACTAAAAAAGACGAGCGTTTCCAAGTTGAGATGTGCATGTGTAACACTACCAGTATCTTATCTGACACAGTATCGCTGCCATCAATAATAATTGGATACGCTCTTGACTTCGTATGCAAAATATTATAATTATTAGAGAGTCCTATCCTGGCTGGACCCTGTATAATATTGTATATCCTTTGGCCATTCATCGCTACGCTATCCTTCAAAGAGCAGACGCCTAGGAATTTTAACGACCATTACCTGATAATCTATACGTACTAAGCCGCGTAATGTTTGAAATCCCATGTATGTAACGTTAATGTTATATCGTTGGTAGTTAATCTAACCTCTCATTTAAATTAGCTTTTACACGCTGTAATCGTTTTGTTACCGGGTTAATCAAATACTTCAAATTTACGGGAGGAATGCAGATCCCGCCAAATGTTGAGGATTTTAATAAAAATGCACTTTCTAGATGGGAAAAGTGTGGAAAAGTTGAATAAAAAAGAAATTAAGGCGCGCTCGGCAAAATTGAGGGAGATACAGCCGTTTAAAGAATGTATGGAATGACACTTCATGAACCGATACTATCAGCCATTTTGAAAACCAAATTATTACCTTAAAGTTGGTAGCACTCGTAATCATCCTCATCTGTTGTAACATGGTTTATGTAACATGGTCTGTGCCCCTTTATAGCGCCTGCTCACGTCAACGCAAGAAAAACATCCCTGTTTTCAAGTAGTTTAGCGGCTACGCCAGGTTTGTGTAACATGGTTTGTGACCATTATTAATTCTGTTTTTCATAATTACGTGTATATCACACGAAGTTAGCTACAATCGTATCAACCTTCGTTAAAGCAAGTCTGAGATACCAACATTATGAACAAAATGGCTGACAATATCGGTTAATGAAGTGTCATTCCATACATTCTTTAAACGGCTGTATCTCCCTCAATTTTGCCGAGCGCGCCTTAATTTCTTTTTTATTCAACCTTTCCACACTTTTCCCATCTAGAAAGTGCATTTTTATTAAAATCCTCAACATTTGGCGGGATCTGCATTTCACCCAAATTTACTAATGTTGGTTTTTTCTTTTTGTTTCAGGTATGTGAAGATTTTCTGGGTTGTAATCAAAAGCCACCAAAAGCCTTTCTCAGTGAGTTGAATTATATTATTAAGTTTGCATTAATTGTTTTTCTTTGGACGACAGACTCAGTAAATTAACTTCAATGGAAGTTTTTCAATAAGTGTTAAATGAATCACATTGATTGATTGCCTTGAACTTCGATTGATTAATGTTTGTCTTTTATCTGATATTATTACTGCGGATTTCCGTTTCTTCTTTGTACCTGTTGATTATCTCATTTATTCGTTTGTACCATTTCCTCTACCGTTGTTTCTAGCGTGTCTTTCCATCAGTGTTGATGAAGGGAAATGCACAATGTCCCAATGAAGCAAGACCAGTAAAATACATTTCATGTACTCGTACCTACACGCGGTGCGACAGTTTTTTTTCTTATTTTGGTCTCCCTTTACCCCCTATCGGCTAGTGTCAGCGCAATCTTACGCCGATAAAAGTACTTCTACGAGTATACTACGTCTTGTATCCAGGCGTGTAGTACCTAGGGGCTACGCGGGGCAGTGCCCCGGGGCCCTCAAGCTCAGGGGGCCCTCGATTCCTTACCAGAAATCTCGATCGAACTGAACTTTTGGAAATTTCTCCCATTTTCAAAATAAATATGACAGGTTGCAACCCCACTTTAATCATGACAACTCAGTTGAGAGAAATTCAAAAGTTATGCCTGGGGAATTCCCCTAAATTCTTTCTGTAGGTTGGAAGTGTTGTCAATTTGAGGGATAGTGATATGTGCGTCATTCCCCAACGACACTTGTTTCTCTTTCCTTTTATTTTACTTTTAACGTCGTCAGTAAACAGTGAGTACCTACCTACTCGAGCACAATCTAATATTGTATTGTTTAAATAAATTAGAAAACTAAAATTATGGATAAAAAGATGAAACCCAGTGGTGCATTTAAACGCAAACAACGCCAAGAAAGAGAAGATAGTAAACAAAAATTGCCCAAAATTGACAAGTTTTTTAGTCAGCCTTCTGCAAGTACATCTGGCCAAAATATTTCTATTGATAGTGGCTCAAATAATGTGGTAACTGCAGTGTTGGTTGAGAAGCCTACTGAAGAAGATTCGACAATTATTGCAGTTGGAGATACCTCCGCCGCCGATCATGTGAATGTGGATGATGTTTGCATGACACACATAAGAGCGGAGGGTTTGGAGGAACCCTTAAATCTTCTCTATTTCGTTTTATTCGCCAAACCTACAAAAATTGTAATTTATGTTGTTACTGTTTAATATTTTTATTACCTGCCCTACAGTGCACAAAAAAGAGCTTAAGTTGCTTAGCATTTTTAAAGTATTTGTATATTTCATATCTTTATTTGATAAAACCTAATCAGTTTACATGGCAGTGGGGCCCCATTTTTTGATTTGCCCCAGGGCCCTTGGTTACCTAGCTACGCCACTGCTTGTATCAACCTTTCCTTTGATTATGAGTTGGGTAATATTGAATTGTCGCTCATCATGACATTACCAAGGCACTGAAGTTGTATTACTTTTGTAACCATTTTTGGTCATACTTTTAAGAATTTTTGAACTGGTAACCCTATCTATCCAGGATATCTTGAGGATGTTTATAATGTATGTATACAGAGAAGCTTTATATGCTTAGTTTAGTGCACAGGTTTGCAAAGCCGCATATAAGAACAGGAAAAACACTCTATTTGGATTTTGCAATTGCAGTGTCATTTTCATATTTTGCGGAGCGACTCCGACGAGATAAGAGCGCAATAAATTTATTTGCGTACGCATTAAAGTTGGCTGGAATGCACTAAATAATCTTATATTTGCACTCCTTATAATGAGACATTAATCAGCATCTAAAATCTAAACGCTCGAGTAACATTACAGCTTTTGTAATTGGATCAAGCATCCAATGGTCTAACCTGATTTCGGTACAGTTATCTCCGCTGACCTTCGAGATGCTGGTCTAAGCCTCTTGGTTCTTCGACCATGTGTCATGTTGGAAACGTGGCAGGTTCCGTGTCGACTGTCATGTCCCTGTTTGTGATCCCCTGCTCGGTGCTCTGAGCTCACACCGCTCTACCAGTTGCCAGTTGCCTTACAAGAAGACGTTATGACTTATATCAATGGATCACCCGTCAGCATCCTAGAGCAAACTAGGGAATGGAGCAACTGTTTGAATAAATTAATAAAGAGTTCTTGCTTGTCACGGTGTTTCTTGCTTGTCCTAACCCTTTAAAGCCGATCGAATATAAATTGATGCATGCATCTTAAAGATAGCAGCCTGCTTTTTTCGTACAATAATTTTATGGACCTGTTAGATTTCATCATGTTGTTGTCTTATTTTCTTATTTTATGTCATCTGGCGGAGAACGTTAACATCTATTTTGAACGTAAATCAAACGAGGAACAGGACATTTATTCCGATTTGGTGACTGTCTATGGTCCGGAGGATTTATGGATGTCGCCAAGATTCAGATTTACCCCTTCCTTTCCAAAAAAGTCCTTGTCTGGCGCAGCCTGACTGCTGTAACATGGCATTTTCAAATATGTCACAACCCCTTGGAGAATTCTCATTGCTAGAAAGTACAGGAATTAGTTTTTTTTTAAGTATCTTTATTCATTGCTTTGTTACATAAGGTGAGAACTTTTCCACTACCAAACTAGGCACATGTCGGTGTTGTTAAAAAAATTAAGTTCTTGTTCTATGACAGTTATTACAGTCTTCCGTTTCCCCGTTTCCTCTCAATCATTCTTTTTGCAATAAATTGATTGGTAAATATTTTTTATTATAAGGATGTTGTTACCTTTCACACTTCGTTTCCATCTTACTTGCAACAATTTTTACCTTATATAATTACTAATCTCAATATGGAAACGATTTTAACGATAAATAAATGTGTAAATATATTTATTCTTACATGCCATCGCGCGGTTGTTAATCGCTCTTGCAAAAACCAAACATGGGTATCATTTTTTCTCCGAGTTGTTTTAGCGTTAGATTGATTCACCAAGAAGTGGCCGATTGCTCTGCCCATCTAGGAACCTATGACTATATCAGTCAAAGTCTCCTGTTCAATTCCGTGTGCTCAGCCATCCATCTTGGTATAGAGACTTGGGATTGCTAAAAAGAAGCTCTGTGATCCACGTTTCAGGTTTTTATGATTTTTTAAATTTATTTTATAATATATAAAAATGATCTCGGCGATATGACTTGACTTATTTCAGTGTGGTGGTTTTACAAGGTGTATTATCACAGACTGAGTAAACATTAGAATAATACTGAAACTTGGAATTACAAAATTTAGAATTTAAAGAATATCAGGGAAATACTCTGCACGATTTAGGTAATTTGATTAAATACAATGATATTTGATGGCCTACGTGGTCGAATGGTAAGGTTCTCGACTAGCAATCGGAAGGTCGCGGGTGCAAATCAAATGTGTGCTCAGGTAAATTTTATTTGATTGATTTTTATTCTTACTTGGTTGGGTATTTTGGCATCAAATCCAAAACTTAGTTTGGCCTAAAAATCCAAGCTTAAGTTATCAGTAAACTTTTTAATATGTTTTATATGGCCACCCTATGCACTATTTATAATTACAGACTTTCGATTTTCTTTCTCGTGTTTTATTCTAAGAGTACCTAAAGGTTTTATTAAGTTTCAGTGCTTGAGGCGATGTTCTGTTATTATGCGTGTATAAAGAATCCCATACTTCATACTTCACATATTGTTATATCGACCTTTTGCACGACTGCCTTTATTTGCTTGTTAAGACAGAGGTTCTAGAATGTGAAAGTTAGCATTTAATATTTGCCCTTCTTTTGTTTCATGTTCTTAACTTTGACAGCAGTTATTTTAAATTTGTATCTATTGTATAAATTTTTTAATTACTCAACTCAATAGATGTCAGCATGTTTTGTAACTCTAAGATTTCATTTTATTAATGCGTATCTCAAGTTTTATTTTCTTTAGAATACAACCTTTATTATAATTCTAAAGGCATTTTCTGCATTCTCAGCGAGACTAATATTTTCACTATTGTATCACGCAGTTGTTTCTTGGATTATAATTGCTATCGTTCTTGGACCTCGTGTCCTTTGACTTTACTTTTTGATGTGCCCAACTAACCACTGCACATCAGTCCCAATTGCCTGAAGCCAGTGGGACTCATCATCAATTGGGGTTGTAAATTGTGAGGCTGAAGGCAGTGGGGAGGGGAAGGAGATAGGAAAGTAGATATTTGGACACTACCTGACTAATCAGATCTGGTCAATAAATATGACTAAAGCCATTTAAGTAAAGGTTCGTTTCTGAATGGTGATATTTCACCAGGGTGATCCTTAGGTTGGATTGTTTCAATCTCTCGTCACATAATGAACACCAAATCGTTGATCTGTTCAAAAGCTGAAACGCGCAGAGAATCTGAGGTGAACGGAGACTACCTATCCAAATGTCAATATTTCAAATGGTGCTGATCGACCAGCTTGATGTCCAACAATGTGACGAGTTAATGTGGCAAGAGTTAATTAATTTTTATGTTTTTTTTCTTTAAATTTAGGTTAAAAATATTTGTATCAATTTATTTTGATGTTATTCTGTAAGAAATGGTAAGTACGTCGACGAGGTTTTTCAGTTACTAGACCCTACGCAATCAATATAGAATCAATATATAGAATCAATAATATATACGGAGTGGAAGATACTGTCAGTATCGCCCTGGTGTAAGACCACCATTGAGAATTGAAACGTTGCTTGAAGTGGCGTTAGCCGTGTTTAGTGACCAGATCTGAATAGCCAGGTACTTCCCCTCCTTCCTCCTCCCCATCTCCTTCCCCTCCCCACTACCTTCAGCCTCACAACATTTCCCAATTGGGAATGTCATAGTCTCACTGGTTCCAGACGGGAGCAGCTGAGACTCTTGTGAGTTATTACTATAAAAAATATAGGCCCTAGGGGAAAGGCTCTCGACTAGCCTTTCGGATATTTCGCAGGACGCGGGTTCAAATTTCGGCGTGCGCAAATAAATTTTATTTTTCTAATTTGTGTTATTTCAGGATTTGATTCATTTAAAATAAGCATATTTGCGGCACGTTGCAGAGTGGAAGATACCATGAGTATTGCCCTAGACCACCATTCAGAATTGAAACGTTGCCTGAATTGGCTTTAGTACTATTTGGTGACCAGATCTGATTAGCCAGGTACTTGGCCACCTTCCTCTTCCCCATCCACTTTCCCTCCCCACACCTTAAGCTATAACATACCCAAATTGGAGATGCCGTAGTCTCACTGGCTCACCCGACAGGAGCAATTGGGACTCTTGTAAGTTATTCACAAAAATAAATAAAAAATTATTGTCGTATAAATCTTTATTTTCTCCAATTAATAAATAGATAAAATAATAAATGTAATTCGTGCAAAAGAGAATCGCAGAGCTAAGAGAAATTATTCGCTCTTTTCAAGATTTGAATTAAGATAGATAGCTTTGAATTATTCTTTGGTCTTCCTTGTAGGGATAGATTTATAGATTTTATTTGAAGATGTTTCACCGACGATTTTTCGTAAGCCTTTCATATAGACGTCTGTACCGAGCAATTCGATGCCCCAATTTGAAGCTTTTCACAGCTTTATTAAGAACACTGAATAACAAAACCTTAAGAAATGTATTTGGGTGTGTCTGTGTGCCCGAAGTAAGTTCAAATTGATCTGCCTTGGTGAAATTGGTCTAACTTCTAATCTGTGTAGGATTAACAACTACGGATTTTATATTCAGTGTTTACGAACGTACGAATTACCGCAGTGCGCGCAATATGGCTGTATTACATGGGCAGAGTGTGCGCAACGAAATTACATCATTTTACAATGTTGATTCTATAAATAGCGAGGCGATGCACCATATTTCCGAACAAGCAATGAGCTACTTGCAATATTTTTTTATGTGAAAACTTCTTTGTTGTGATACCGTTGTGATTTGAAACTCGATGAAACGAAAAATAGCGACACTAAAAAGAGACAAACACATTTATAGGATTTAGCCTGCGAGAGAACGAGATAGTATAATAGGTCTTCTCTCTGTGAGGTGCTTTGTAGCCTCCGCACTCTTGTCTACTTTAGTTGTCTGAACGTTTCATTTCTACCGCGTATTAATTGCACACTCTGTTTTTTTTTTAAATTATATATTTATAGTATTTTCAATATTAATCTAAAATATTTCTATTCTCCTTCTTTAGCCAACGTTTTCGACAGCATTACAGTGTCCATCATCAGGTCAGATGCGTAATCTATTACGCATCTGTCCTGCCCTGTTGATGGATACTGTAATGCTGTCCGAAACGTTGGCTAAAGGAGGTAGTGAGATTACTCAGAAATAAATCACGATAATTCTTTTGGAAAATCTCAAATCATGTCTATGTCTATTTTAATTCCTGCAAATTCGATTTTTTTTTAAAACCATTTTTTATTTATCGTTATTGACAAAATTTTCCAAACAGGTCTGGATAATGTCTATCAAAATATGTACTTACCTACTTAACGAAAATCGATTTTGTTTTTTGAAACACGCATTTAACCAACTATTTTAGAATACAAGGTTGTAGAAATAAATATTAAATTAATTATGGGTCGAATTTCGCTAAAAATACATTGTACAGCCAAAGTCGTCAGTTTAGTTATTTGTTTTAAATTGCCAAAGCGTCGAATTTCAAATTCCGACACAGTGTTGCTGTATATATATTGTTGCTTAAGTCAAGACTTATTTTATTTTTTGGTTTCTTAGTGAATTTTGTCGGTCATTATCAATTAAGATATTTTAGAAATATTTTGACTTCTAAGTCTTGACTTGTCACTTCTATTTTCTTATGTTTATCTCTGATTTTGTCTTTGCTTTCATATACCATATTTTTGCCGTCCTTATACGGGACGTACTTGACTTACTTTAACCAGTGATTCCTGACATTATTTGGAGTAAAAAACGTAAATGAAATTTTGGTCTCCGGTTACTTTTTTGATGTTTTTTTTTTTTTTTTTTCTACAAAAACTTAAAAAATAGTAGTTGTTGAACAGTTGGAGGCGGGGTAAGGGGTTCATCGGACACCCGGCTGAGTGACCAGTGATGACATGCGAAAGAAAGTTTTTTTTGTTTGATTTTGAAGAAAAAAATTTTGAAAAAAAAAAAAGTCGTCAAAAAAGGTCACCGGAGACCAAAATTTCATTTACATTTTTTACTCCAAATAATGTTAGGAATCACTGGTTAAAGTAAGTCTAGTACGTCCCTTAACATCCTGTATAACGTATAACCTGCCTCGACACAGATACATCCTAGTGAGGCAGGAGACAGGATCGAAAAACTCAATGTAAATATACCTCATATAGATAAATAAATAAATTAAAAAATCAACCTTTTTTTAATCGTTTTATTTTATTGTAAACTAGCTGGTACCTGGCATGCGTTGCTATGCCATTTAATAAAGAAATTGTTTCTCCCTGTGCGTCCTTTCCCATTCGTCCCTTTCCCCTTCCGCCTTCTCTTCCTCTCCCGCGTCTCCTTCCCCTCTCGCGTTCCCACTCCGCCTCCTCTACCTTCTCTCCCCCCACTCTACTCCTCCCCTTCCCCGCATTCCCGTTCATTCCCGGTACATTCAGTTTTCAAACAGCTCGCGTGCCACCTATTGCAATTATACAAATTTCATAATGCCAGAGCTCACCACTAGTTTTATACAAACCTTGTCCTGACAATAACGAACTAAAAAAAAAAGAATTATCCAATTTGGTGCAGTCCTTCGGAAGTTATGCGCGTACGTACATTTCGGCAATTCATTTTTATTTATATAGAAGATAGAAGATATAAGATAGAAGAAGATAGATAGATAGAAGATAGATAGATTGGACGTACGTCTGTTATTAAATTAATTAAAAGCTTGACAAATCGGGTCTTTTTTTTCATACACTGACATTAATATTCAAGCTGTAATCTCTAACCAATAACGAAATAGCATTATTTTTGTGTGTTGTTTGTTAGCGTGTTAAATTTATTGTTTACGTTTTAATTGTTACCTTCATTAAGACTAAGCTTGTTTTGAAGTTAGGTTATTTAAAAATTAATTTCATTTATTAAAGCATCTCGTTATTCTTAGAAGAAAAAATATTCACTCATTGTTTTAAAAGCCAATTTAAAAAAACATTCAAGTTGATCATTTCCGTGCTTGGTTGATGCAAGCTGTCTTCTTGTTGGTAAATAAAAACCTGCCGTGGCGCTGCTCCTGCCCACGTTGCTATTGTTGGCGAGACTCCTTTTATCGATGCTGCCTCCTTTTCTTACCTCGGATAAACAAGGCGAGATAAAAGATGGTAGTAACGTCCGAGCTTTGCTGCATTTTAAAATAACCACCGACTCGTGGACGGAATATTGATTGGCTCCCATGTCAGGCGATCTGTGATGTTTGTCATCCATATTTTCACTCTCAGTATGCTGTGGTGTCTTCCGATTTCCGTATAAACTGGTTTCCGACAGGCAAAAAATCTTTAAAAACATCCCTTGGTTCCAACAACCTGTTTCCAAGCTTACAAAGAAATAAAATAAGATTAAAAGTTATTTTATCACCTGATGTCCGTAACAACGGATTTCCAATATACATATTTTTAATGATTTAAAAAAATACTGTAATAATTAATCACACAAATATGAAACTACGAAATTTAATATGAAATTTAAAGACGCAACTTTGTTTTTCTTTTTTTTTTCGTCCACAATATACCATAACATGCCAATTATATTACAACAGGTTTCCAACAAAATTTATAATTTTGCCATGCATATTTAGGCTAAATCATCGGCAAATGCGAAGACATGAAATTAGGTTTAGTTTTAAATTTAAAATCTCCTTGGTTATCTATCCGATGTTTTTATGAATTGTGCTTGATGAGAGCGCCATCCCCTACAAAAATATGTATTAATAAGTGGCCGAACTCGCATCGCGTTTGGGTTCTACCCAGGCGTCGCGTCGTGTTCAATTCTTCGACTGGCTAGGTCCTCCACCACGACATAAGAAACATTTTCCGTCTACATTGGTGGTAGAGTAGAAGATTTTCAAATATTATCAGGTTGTTCGTAAGCCGGGAATGTTTGCCTTTCTTAAAAAAATAAAATGTTTATTTGCTGCATGGAAATGGCTATAACACAAGTATTCTAGTAGCTACTAGTGCAGACCCGTGAAAAATTACGGAATAATTTGAAATCTCGGCAAATCTGAACAAAAATATTATATTACTAGCTGGTTCCCGGCATGCGTTGCAATGCCATATTCAAATAAATAAATTGTTTCTCCCTGCATGTCCTTTCCCGTGCGTCTCCGTTCCCTTCCTGCATCCCGTTACCCTCCTGTGTTCCCCATCCAACTTCCCCGCCTACCCACTCCCCTCTCCCGCTCCACCTTCCAGCCAACCCCCCTTCCCGCGTTCCATATATTCAGTTCCAGTACATTCAGTTTTCAAACAGCTCGCGTGCAACTTTTTATATTCAAATCATACATTACAAATATTCATTTTTGTGTATTATAAGAACAATCAATCAATTCTAGTACCTAACGTAGGTACCTAATTAAAAAATATCTATAATTTAAAAAATCCATAGACCATTCTTTTGTTTAAAAAAAAACAGCTGCCTGCTAAATTCAATTTCATCAAACGCGTGAACTGTCAAACGTGCGAAGTTAAAATAGTCGTTAAGTTTTCTGAATTTTTTGCGCAATTCTCTTAATTTTTCTTTTCGTAAGAACCTTCTACAAAGTATTAGAAAACTTTAAAATAAAAGATGAATGAAATAGGTAAAGTCGTTCTGAAGTTATGGCGTGACCAAGAGAAACACGGAGTCCTTTTTTTATATAAAGATAGTAAGGTACAAGGTACCATGTCGCTTGCTGAATTCTTCAAACAATCAATTTCGATTTTGAATTGACCCAAATTCGAGTTCATTGAACAGGAATAACTAACGCATATCGCAGAAAACCAAAATAGTAGGTTCGTTTGAAATGCACAACTCATCATTCAAGGTCCAAATCCGCCATTGAATCCAAAAACAGAAGTTTCTTGCAATGTTACAATTCCAACAAAAAATACAAATTTCCAAATGTTTTTGTAACAACGGATTTCCGGAAACCTGCCGAATGACAGCACTGAGAATATGTGGATAATATTATGATTATTGCTCTCAGCAAAGATTCGTATTCAAGCAGCGTTCTTAGCTTACTTTATGCTGATTATCGAGTTGTATCTCATGTTCTTAGAAGAGATCCATCTCCACAGATCTTGTTATTATAGGCGCTTCAGAAGAATTAGAGCCACCTGTCTTCGTTGTTTGCAGAATCGGTAAATGAATTAAGGACACAAAATACAATTGCAAATTTTTGCGTGGCTTTTTCGGCGTGTGCAATAATGTGCATATTTTGGATTCTCACTAGCTCTAAACCTTAACAAAAAAAAACTAACTAACTAACTAACTAATCTAACTCTTAACAAAAATATCAGGACTGAGTTATTTAGATACTCGCTTATACCTAGATTGCATGCAATTGGAAATGCTTTCTCAGAAGTAGTAGATGTGTTCAACTGCACCGAATATAGTTATAAGAAGGCTGTAATATCATACCTCAATGACAATAATTAATGTTAAATAGTGTTCGTCTGCACGGCGTCTATATCATACTCTAATATAGATTCCAAACTGCTTGTTTTATTTATATTTACTATCAGATAGTTAAGTGATAGCTCACTGATAGCTAATAATGTATAACTTTTTTTCAAAATTATTATTTTTAAACCAAAGATTTATTATTGATTCTCTAACTGGCAGCCCTGATAAGCAGAACTAATTAGCAGTACCTGTAATCATTTCAAACTTCAGTAATTTCAACTGAAGGTAACAATAATATCATTACTAAGTTATGTACTCCATTTTAGCCAATTCCTAGAATCAAACAATATGTACCAATAAAAGTAAAGTAGGCATATTATACTTGATGTTGAGAATTTTTCTAAGAATTCACATCACATTCAGAGGTGATCACCTCTACTTTTTAATATTTTGTCTATGTTATAATTTATTTTAATTTGTCTATACTTGTTTTTCATTTATCATAGTAACATATCCTGATGAAGACAACATTGTTGTCGAAACATGTTGATATTGTTTTAAATATAGTGGTTTTATACAAAGTAATAAGTTATTCATTATATAATTTTCTTTAGTTTGTCTTTATTTTGCATCTTTATAATCAGCATCTTTAGTACCATATAATCAGTTTTTAGTTGAAAACGAAAGCCTTAATCCAAGCTTGCCCCACTTTTGTTGGATAATCTCAGCAGTACACCTATTAGGCGTAATTTATTTCTGGAAATCTGAGCGACTTGCACAATCACCAACTGAATGAAGAGAAGAATAACCGAATGCAGCGACGATTAATTATTCTCAGTGCCACTTTCTTTTGTCATTCTTGCTTTTATTAATAATAAATTGTTGCCGCTGTTGCTTCGACTCGACTTTATTGGTTTAAGAAAATGGTTCCCTTTGGTTACAATGGGCATTGTACGCTTACACGCCCATTTAGTAGCCCTTTGTTTATTCTACGTTAAACAAATAAATCAAATACTAAATCAATATTAGTGAGTAGTTAGTTCGTTCTGTTGGTTTTGATGATTTATGAAACTGAAGAATACCATACTTTATAACACGCTTTATTCTGAGGCAAATAGGTGGATACTTAGTTTCTATCTTTCTTAAATCGCGTATCTCAATCTGGTATCTATGTCTAAGTAAGGTGATTTATTTATCCGAGTACTGAAAAGCGCCGGCGGATATGGAAACTAAGATGCCGACAAATATTCTTAAGCTGGCTATCAAAATAAACAACCTAGAGTAACAAATAATGATGCAGAACATTCTTGATTGTTGATAAGTATCTATGTACTTTTTGTGTGAAAATCCCCTTTCTCAAAGACACTCTTATACGATGGTTCCACATTCTTGGAATGGTCTGCCATACAGTTTGAGGTCTTTAACTGGCAATACTGGCATTGAGGTCTTTAAAGGCAATAAAAAATACATGCATTTTGTAAAAGCTAGAATAATTCGTAGTAGGTAACATACGTAAACCTTTCACTTATTGGAATGAGAATTGGACATTGTTCTGTTCCTTCCCACGTTTTTAAAATTCATGTCCTTGTCTCCCCAGATTGTACATTCTGTCATTGTACATTATCTAGAAGTGGGAACTTTAGATCACTTGGTCCTCTCTTCTTTGAAGCCTTATCAAAAAATGCTTCCCATTCATTCAACATCTCATCTAAGTCTAAACTCGACTTAAATCTTCCATATAATTTTAAAATTTGCCCATTTTAAATAAATTAATATATAAATTCACCTTTCCTCTCTCCGTAATTTGAAGGTCAGTTTAATTAGTAGACATTGGATTCTCATATGTCTATGCGCACCTCAATACATATCAATACATCTTACATCAAAAAAATAACAACAACAAAAAAAAACTTATACATCAAGCTTTAGGGTCTGCGGTAGCCTATTTCAAGCTTTAGGGTCTAATATTCTGAAAGTGAAAGCGCCATCTCCGATCTTAGTGTCTCCTATCTGGAGTGTGGTAATATATGGTTCGTTCTTCTTTACATTAACCTAGTCGAATTTAATGTTTAAAGGACCCAATCATGTCTGATTACGTCTAAAAGGGATCGAAATGAGAATCTAGTATTCTTCAACGAAAGCAATCTTCCCAATATTGCCTTTGACATGTTTGGTGTATCTTTAAGTGACCAGCTCAGGCTCCATCGAATTATGCTCGTATGCTCCATCGAAGCCAGAGTCAAGTTAACCTCTCAGGGATCTCGTATTCTACATGGACCGTAGTTTCTTTAATAGTGCTGACCCTGTACAAATTGCAAATGTCCCCCCACTGTTGAATTTGGCAGTCACTTCTGATATGGATCCCCAAAATACTTGAAGAAAACCCTTTACTCTCTTAACAAACGAAATGCAATCTTTAGAGCACAGGCGTTAGTTAGGTATGCTGTCCTTGTTTTACCGGTTTTATTATAGAAGATGCTCCAATTAACTAGCGTCATTGCTCCCTTCTGCACAGGTGCATAGTCATAGTCAAGAACCACACCAAACGCGCGCCCACGGTTGTCATTCGCCTCATAAAAACGGGTCGTTTCTTCAGTGTTTCCTCCCTTCTTCAACGTCGATCTCTTCAAGACTCATGTACACTCCTTACTCTTCTCAAAAAGACCCTCCAGACATTATCTCCAAAGATTGAATTATTTTCCTCGCACCTATTGTATGGAGTCAAAAAATAATTTTAAAAACGTTAATATTAACATTACATATCGATTTTAGACTACCTCCAATTCGCATGATTCTGTAACATCAAATCTCGCGAGTCAGTATTTTAATCCCGAGCAAATGGCACACGTGCACCGTCCGGTGCAAGCGCCCGCCCAAGATTCGATCTCAGGCCCAGAACGCCACGAAGAATCACCGTTGTCCGTGAATGGAATAAAAGCAAGAGTGATAATATAATACATAATACAACTATACTGTCTACATTATATACACTTCGTCAGCGGACAGCGGAATGCCGAAACCGGATAATAAAAACTGGTCTCACTCTTCCTGGACCGCCCGAAACATCACGGAAGATTCATTTTATTATCCTCCGGACCTCTGCGCTCCGTGTCGAATGCAGGTTGCAATGCCGAGTACTCTCATCATTGCATTGCCCTTTGAGTTCGTTGCATCATTCCCATCTTCTGCCTTGTCATCCCTCTAGGATTGTGTTCTCCTGTTACTCCCACGCAAGGATTTGTATTTTAGGAGAAATACTTCACGGAGGTCTATTGCATACAAAATAATGACACATCGGCCAACTTCTTAGAATAGATCAGGCATCTGCTAAATAAGTCGCAATTTTCTGATGAATATTAATGCAAATTTTATTATTCTTCTTAATCAAAACCTGTTAAACTGCTTCAGTAATATTTTTTTTTTTTATTTTTTTTTTTATTAATAACTTTTTTTGGTTACATACATAAAAATATTACAAAAAAACATTTCTTTTGATAAGAAGTAAAAAAAAAATAAAATAAAATATGTAGCTTAACGATAAACAATAATACAATTTAACAACAAAAAAAGATATTACAATATTATACATATATGTATGGTAACAAAAAAATCCCACATAGGCATCGCCAGTTCGTGGGTATACTTAAGTTTTTTTTAATGCAGTTAAGATACAACATAGCAAATTAAACTTTAAATTAGTAAATTGAAACATAATTATGTTTTAACATTTTTATAGAACAAATAATTCCGTATTTAAAAAACAAAAGTTAAGAAAAAAAAATATATATATATGAAAAACATAAAAATTAGGGATTTGTAAAGTTATAACAGGTAAGATGTTATAGCAGGTAGGTTTTTGTGTCATTTGTAGTTATCCAAGTCTTTATTAATTTTTTGTATATGCTGTAAGAGGATATGTTTTTAGATTTAATTTCTATAGTCTGATACGGTGCATTATAGATTTTTGGTGCAATGAAAAAAGCATGTCTTTGCGCAAGCCTAGTTTTGCAAAGGGGAACCTCAAATGCATTATTTACTCTACTGCTGGATCGTTTTTCGTTTTTTGTAAAATATACATTTCGTGAAAATATATATTTCAGACATTGCATACAGTAGATTTTTCTTATATCTAAGAGTTCAGCTTCTTGGAATAATTGCAAGGAGGGGTAGGTAACATCTTTATTCAACATTATTTTTATTATTAATTTTTGAGTAATTTCTAGTTGCTTAATATGGGTATCATAAATACCCCCCCATCCAATTATTCCATAAGATATTGATGATTGCACCAATGCATGATATACCAGTTTCATTCTTTTAATATCAACTATTTTATTTAATCGTTTAAAAATGTAAGTCAAATACCTAAGTTTATTTACAAGGTTTTCTACGTGATTTGTCCATTTTAGTTGGCTGTCTATAATAATTCCTAGGTATTTAACTGTGTTCCCCGAATTCATTTCTATACAGTTAGAACACAAAACAGGGTTGCAAGAATTGTTGTGAAACCTTATATTTAGGTGAGTTAAGGGTTCTGCCCTTTTGGATTATAGAATGGAATATACATAGTTTTTTCACAGTTCAGAGTTAGGAGGTTTTGGTTTAGCCATTCTTTGACAATGGATGTGCACTTATTTGCGTTTTCAGAGACTTCTTTCCATGATTTACCATGGACTGTGATAGCAGTATCATCAGCATACGAGAATAGTTTTCCCGGAATACTGATATTACACAGGTCATTGATATAAATTAGGAACAATAATGGACCGATAACTGTACCTTGTGGAACCCCATGTCTCACATATTCTGGTTTACTAATATTATCACCAATTTTTGTACATTGTCTGCGATCAAGTAAATAATTTGTTAATAGTGACAGACAATTATTTTTAATTCCAATATTATTTAGTTTTCTAATCAGTTTATTATGATTAACGGTATCAAACGCTTTTTTTAGGTCTAAAAAGATTGTTAAGCTTTTCATATTTAAGTCAAGATTGGTGTATATATTTTTTATTAGATTAAATAAAGCGTCATCTGTACTAAGACCTTTTCTGAAACCGTATTGATTTGGGGACAAAAGTGCATTTGATTCTAGAAACTCTAGTACTTGTATTTTAATAATTTTTTCTAATATCTTCGCTAGTTGGGATATTAGCGATATTGGTCTGTAATTGTCAAGTTTAGAGATTGATCCAGATTTATGTATTGGTACAATATTGGAGAGTTTAAATGCGTCTGGGAAAACGTTTTTTTCAAAACAGGAATTAAAAATGTGTTGCAAGGGCTTCGAAATGTGTTGTTTAATAGATTTGATAGCGATGGCGCTTAATTCATCTGGACCATTGGCTGTATTTGTGTTAAGATTGTCAATGTGTTTTATTATTTCAGATTCGGTAATACGTTTAAATTGGGTTAAATTAGGACTATTTTCAGAGTGTTCGTCCATTTGAGTGTATTGATGAATATGATTTTGAAATGAGGGATTGTTATTTATTATATCTGAAGCAACATTTGTAAAAAAATCATTGAATTTATTTGCAATATTTCTTATATCCGTTATGACTATTTTATCATCTGTAACAATTTTTTCAGGGAATGTTTTTGCTTTATGTTTTCTATTAGTTATTTCATTTATGACTTGCCAGGTTTTTTTAGAATCATTATCAGCTGTTTGTAATTGTTTAGTATAATACTCTTGTTTACATTTTTTTATAAGAATATTGAAAAAATTTCTATAAATGATGTATTGCTGTCGTAAATTTTCATTGGGTGGAATGTTTTGATAGTCATTACATAGCTTTTATAAAGAAATGCAAAATAGCATAGATGCATTTTATTTATAAAGGTAAGAAGGATAAAAGAGCAAGTCTGTATAAGGAAATATCTTAATATATAGATTCTTGTTTATAATGGTACCAGAATAATAAACGTAATTAATTGTTTAAAGGTGAATTATTTTTTAAATACTCATATTTATACGTAACATTATTATTGTATCGATAAACGATTAGACAGTAAAATTTTTTGTGCTATTCCCAAATTTCCCAATGAATTCGCATTTTTTAACTTGGAAATTTTATGTAGGTACCAGAAAGTACTATAAAACTTTATTTTAAAGAAATGAATACTTTAGTCGGGTGTTCTAGATTAATGAATTTATAGTCTTTCTAATGTAGACATCAAAAACAATCTTCGTTTCTGAGCAATTCACAAATTTGACGTATGCAGTTATAACGTTATGCCCCGTATTTATTTTATTGATTCCCTAAATGCTAAACTATAAAGCAATATGCTTGTCTGAATCAGCAAAAACTCTCGTAACTTCTCTACCTGAAGTTACTACTATCAATGTTTGATTTATGTTTTGCTTTTACTAATATTATAACTCATTGCAGTATGCATAATTGTGGTAACGCATCCATTGATTAAATTCTACATAATTCATGATGTGCTATTTCACTTTTATGAAAGGTTGTCCCGGGTATAGAATTATCCGGTCTAGTAAATGTCCCAAATACATGATAATGGCAAGCTCCGCAAGACGTCATGTTGGTATTATAATAATATACATATGTACAAAGAGTGGAAGCCAGCGTGCCTTGGTAATAATAGTCAATAATGTTATTGCTGATTGCTTAGGTTTAATTATTTTACATTAGCTTACTGTCTATTCTTTGTTAATTTTGTTTTTTTTAAAAGAATAAATTCTTACAACGTTATCGGCCGCCGGCCCACTATAGTAGCGAATTCTTGTAAAAGGTTTTCAAATTCTTATAGTCGTATTATTCGTTGGAAAATCTACATAAGCATCTTATTATGAATTCTTAACCTATTTTTTCTGTTTCCTGTGTCTTGTCCTCTTTCATATTTTCGTTTAGATTATTATTGTTATCTTCTTCTTCAATAATTCTTAACTTGTTTAAGTCGGGAATGTGTCTTATTTTTCTTTGTTGGTGTACATAATTACTAATATTTGGAAATTGGCGCTATTTTTATCACTTACATCCTACCGGAATTCTATGTGAGTAACTTTGTACTTGGTAATTTTTATAGCATTTAGATGGCCAGGTATATCTCCAGTAACGTCACCTTAGACAACATAGAAAAGTATGTCTATCAGTAAGGCGGGTATGGGTACCGCTGTCTCGGGAATCATTTATTGGATAACCAACACGCCTGCCATATGTTCGCTACGTTTGGTGACATAGGAGGACCTAGGCAAACATCACCCCGGGCTCATGAGGTGATGACCCCATGAATCCGGGGTGCGTATTTCCAATCCCTAACGCGGTTGAGTCACTCTAGCGACTGAGCCGCGTTAGGGATTGGAAGGCGTAAATCGCCTTACAAACACCGCATTTCAGTCGCGCTAGTGACTGAACCGCGTTAGGGATTGTTATGCATAAATCACCTTACAAAAGCTATACCGATTCAGTCACCTACGCGCTTCGTTGCTCTATCAGTTTCTGTGAGGGCGACGACCGTAATTATAGAGAGGTTAGCAGAGAGGATGGACAGCGTTTTTAGTTAGCATTTTTTTTACATTGAAAATTTATTTTAAGTTAAAAAAAACGCGGGTTTTTTTTTTAACTGAGGGTGACGACCGTAATTGTAGAAGGGTAAGCAGAGAGGATGGACCGCGTTAATTTTTTACTTATTTTTTTTTTTTTTTACATAGAAAATTTATATTTTAAGTAAAAAAAAACGCGCTTTTGTAAGGTGATTTATGCATAACAATCCCTAACGCGGTTCAGTCACTAGCGCGACTGAAATGCGGTAGTGTTTGTAAGGCGATTTACGCCTTCCAATCCCTAACGCGGCTCAGTCGCTAGAGTGACTCAACCGCGTTAGGGATTGGAAATACGCATCCGGGGTGATGTTTGTCTAGAATCTAGAACTTGGCAGCGGAAGCGTTTGACCACCTACTGCGTGGCGGGCCGAATCGGTAGAGAATGATTGAGGGAGCCTTTTTGTCCTCTTGGCCATCGGCGTGCACTGCAATGGGAAGAATGGATTCATATCTCCCTCACTCCTGGATGCACTGACCCCCCTGATTTCTACCCACTCAGACCTTTTTCATTCCCAGAACTTCCTCTCCTTCCGTTCCGTAAAAATACTCTCCACACGGCATCGTTTTCCTCGGGGCTTCCTCAGCACCTCCTCTGTGTAGAGCTTATCTTATATATAAAAATGAATCGCTGAATGTGTTGCTAAGCGCGTAACTTTCGAACGACTGCGCCAAATTGAATAATTCTTTTTTTGTTTCTTCGTTATTGTCAGGACAGGGATTTTATAAAACTTCCGGTGAGCTCAGCCATTATGAAATTTGTATAAAAAAATTGCTATTGGTGGCACGCGAGAAAGCGGCTATTGCTATGGAAAGCGGGAGGGAGGGAGAGATGGGGAGGGGAACTTAGGAGGGGGGAGGGGGACCTGGGAGGGGGGAGGGGAACTCGGGAGGGGGGCTCGCGGGACGGGCAAGGGGGGGGAGGGGGAGTGGAGTGGGGAGGGGGAAGGTGGAGGTGACAAATGGGAAAGGACACGCAGGGAGAAACAATTTATTTATTAAATGGCATAGCAACGCACGCCGGGAACCAGCAGTGTAAAAATAAAATTAAAAATAAGTCAAACATGATTTTTTTCTCGCTGATATAATTGGTATAATGGTGAATTGGCGATGGTATAATTTTTAGTATTATAGTAATAAGTAGCGCACGAGTAACGAGTATGTTTGTTCAATTGTACAAACATGAGCATGTAATTCGCGTTGCGCGTGCGAATAATGTCGCAATATCAGTTTTCACTATCTATTTCAAACAAAGCCTTTTCATTAGACATTAGACGGTGTGAAAAAAGTCTTATGTTTACTTGGTGCGGGTTAGCCAATACCATATCTTGAAGCAACAGAATTTGTATTACTTAATTTTCTGGTATGACATCTTCCGTGGCAAAATGGTAAGCTACTTGTTTCTGGACTTCTGAATTCAAAACTGGGCTAGTAAAAAGGCATTTAGTTTTAATGGTTTTTTCACATTTTTTATTATTATTTTTGCCTTTCCCCCTTCCTAGATTCGACGATGTTCTAAATATTGCAGTGGCAAGAAAAAGCCGATATTTATAATACGAGAATTGCTAAAATTAGTTTTAGATATGTTTAATGACCAGATTTTCACTTCACATCAACCTCAAAACATTCCTAAATCAGAATTTAATTTAATGGCTCCAGGAGTGGTATCGTCAATATATATTATAAAAGAAAGTGTAAAAAATGTGCGTCCCGATAAAACTCAGAAACGAGTCCCGGTACGATCAAGTATATGGTTTGGTAGCCCTCTATCCCCCATCCCGTTTTTACTTGAAGGGCGTGCTTTTGAAGATATAATGCCTGGAAGTTTCAACCTCTAGATATTTCAAAACATTCGAGAGCATTCAACAACATTCCAGAACATCCCGGAACATTCAGGAATGTTGCAAAATGTTCGGGAATAGGGAATCGGGAGCATCATTGTGGAACATTCCAGAATAAATGTTGTGGAATGTTCTGGAATATTGTGGACCATTCGAAGCCTTTTTTATATTGGTGGGGCTACAAATTGGTAGAGGTATATAAAGCAAGTTCCGTTGTTCCCAAGATCGTCAGTTCAATCTCATATCAACTCCCTGAGCGGGTACCCCAGCTAGTACAAAATAAAAATAAGTACCTAGTTGTGCAATACATTCTAAAAATGACGTTGTGTTAATACGAGTATATCTATTATTATCGTTGTGTTAATACGAGTATATCTATCTATACCTATAACATATATCTATTATTATAAAGTTAGCATCGTCTGGTGTATTGTGTCAAACTTAAAAAGCCAAAATATTTCATCTGGTACCATGACCGAATTGTAGCCATTCCAGCAATGTAATATGTAATATTTTCAACGACTACAACAATTTTTAAAACCATTGATCATTTTGGAAGAGCATGTTGCCTAAATAGCCCCTTGCAACATCTATTTTTGCCAATTTAGCAAAAAGCCAATAATAATATGGCGCTCGCTTGAGAAAGGAAAATGATGTTACTTAATTTGTCGAACACGAAGTAATAGGTACAGCGCCATCACTAAACTTGATTTTGCTCATTATTGATCGTATCGTATGTCTAATCCAGATCAACATTCTTGTCTCAATAGTCACTAACATCATTTGTTCCAGGTCTATTATCGCGTAGGTGTTACATCCTTTCATGCATTCCTTGCATTCTTTATGCATTTGTAAACCAATGCTAGGAAATGGTACTGACATAGTGCCTGCATTTTATGAACAAGATTAGTGGATATCATTTTTCATGTGAGACCCAAAATCCCTTTGAACCCAAGACCCAGTCCGAAGCCATGGAGAGGGAATGTTGTGACATTGGTCTAGGTAGGGAAAAGGAAGAAGAACACGTTAAATTACCTAGTTTTTTTTTTCAGGTGTGGTTTATGTACATACATATCTTTCAATTTTGGTTTCCCACTAGGACGATACTGACAGTATTTTCCACCCTGGCACAAGCTTAAAATCTACAACAATTCTATCTTTCCTCACCGAGTTTCGTACCCCCGACTTTTGAACAAAAATCAAAATTTTGCATCTATCGCCGAGGAATTTGGAAGTTGTACAAATATTGTCAACAAAATGGTTATGGTCTTGAGACGTCACGAAAAATTAACCTTTCAACAAAGAGGTTAACTGGAAATTACTATATTTTGTTGGTCTTTTGAATAGTCAAGGATGCGTTAAATTTTATATTAATTGAAAAACACACTTTGTAAATACCGCTTTTATTTGAATTAATATTTAACAGCGGCTGTTAAATATTAATTCAAATAAAAGTGGTGTTTTATAAAGTGTGTTTTTACATTTAGTATATAAATATCACACCACAAAGTATTTGCTTCCTTCGATAACGTTAAATTTTATGTTTTAATTCTGTGATTGCATTCCCAAATGTCATTTTGTATAACCGTACAAGATTTATTAATTTTTCGAAGAAAACTTCTTCTAACAGGTTGTTACTTTGTGATGTCATTATTTATTTATTAAAAGAAAATAACTTAGTTTACATCACTTTATTTTTTATATTTTATACTATCAACATGTTTCGTGAACCATGTTCACTTCTTCAGGAATAAAAGTATACTAAAGTTAAAAAATTAATTATAGATTACATATGGAGAGAAGAAATTGAAGAAGGGGGAAGGGTTGACAATGGTGGGAGTTTCGAAAAATTGGGGATTACCAAGCTATTAGAAAGGCCGGTTAAGTGGAAAGATATTTAAAAAAAAAAAAAAAAAAAAAATTTATTTATTTTTTTTTTTTTCAGCTCTTAACTATAATTTTGAATTAAATCTCATAAAGCAAATAGCAATTAATAATGGCTATTCTTCTAATTTGATAGATGAAATACTAAATAAAAAAATTAAACAGAATTTTTCAAATTATATATTTACCCTATTTCTAAAGATAACCATAAACATTGGCGTAGAATTTTATTTGTCGACAACGATACGTCAAAAATTATTAGTAAAAATATTCCCGGTACTATTCAACCAAGGTTTTACACAAATAACAAATTGAAGAAATATATACTCAACAATAAAGATAGCGAAATTAAAACCAAAAAATCAGGGGTTTACAAACTCAATTGTAATGATTGTAGTTCGTTTTATATAGGTAGAACTTATAGAAACTTTGAAATTAGGGTTAAAGAGCACCTCAGAGCACTAAATGGCAATAGCGATTCTGAGTTCGCAGACCATTTATTAAAATATGATCATAGCTTTGACATAAATTCAGGTCTTCAAATATTACATACAGGATATAAAACATCGCAAATCAATAATTTAGAAATTTTAGAAATAAGAAAAAATGTAAATTCCAAAGCTGACATAATTAATAAGCAAAAAATTTTTGTTAACCCTGTTTTAAATATCTTCCCACTTAACCGGCCTTTCTAATAGCTTGGTAATCCCCAATTTTTCGAAACTCCCACCATTGTCAACCCTTCCCCCTTCTTCAATTTCTTCTCTCCATATGTAATCTATAATTAATTTTTTAACTTTAGTATACTTTTATTCCTGAAGAAGTGAACATGGTTCACGAAACATGTTGATAGTATAAAATATAAAAAATAAAGTGATGTAAACTAAGTTATTTTCTTTTAATAAACAAGATTTATTATTAAACGCCAATTTTTTCATTATTGTGCGCAAACACGACGACCTTCTTGATATTATTATTGAAAAGCATGTGTTTTTGGATAACAGTACTCAAAATATTCTCTGTTTCGTTGTTCCAAGCAAACCCGTGCACACTTTTACTTTTAGGAGTATTCCGTTATAAGACCTCGCGTGGCACTTTGTATGCATTTTTCTTCGTGCGTGCACGGTGCGTTTGGTTCCGGATCATAAAGTTTAAACGCGGTTGGGATACCGCTGGATTATTTAGTGCCCCGACATATTTAATTACTTGATAGAACAGGACCTAATAGGCGTCCCTGCGGGATACCTGGTTGGATTATAATAAAAATATCCCTCAAAATTGAAATGCCGCTATGAGAAATGTTTGAACATTTTGTGGGTTTAGGTATATTATTTCATATTTTATTGCAGGTATAACACTCAATTTGAATCATTCTCATAACTAATTACCTAAATATGGTTTTATTGGCGTTACAAAAGTATATGACCTCGTACTTTAGGCGTTATAAAACTAGGTAAATAATTGATTTTACGCTACGTAGGTTTTATTTACCGTCCTGTTGCCTAGGAATCCGTAAACTTCTAGGGCAAACTTAAATGAATTCGGAACATACAGAAATAAAGTGTAATAAATTTTATTCCTTTGTTCTCTTTCTTTAAATCGCGTGCATCGCCTCCACTAACTTTTGCTTAACATTTGTAGTAAATATTTCACGTTCCCTTAACTAATCAAAGTACCGCTAGCACACCTTTGCATAATAAAGAAACATAATGTGAACTCTGGTATTTTTATCATTTCCAGTGCATTTTATGTGATACTTCAACCTACGTTGAATTTCTTTATCTGGTCGTTTTTTATTGTCACAATATTCAAGGCGTACCAATGTATATGGTTTTGTTTTGTGATTTTGAAATGTTGCATTGTGCATTACATTATTTATGGCCGCATTTATTATTGTCCAGCTTTTTACTTTTATTTTGGTTTTATCTTATTGACTTATCATTCTACAATTTTGCTAAGCTTGTAAAATATGGTTCATTAGCAAGACGTAAATGTTCCACTAAACGTTCAGTTTAAACATTGCCCAACTTTCATACACCTGTGCAAGGCATTTAAAAATAGGTGTTTCCAGTTTCCACACGACATACCTATTCATTATTCTTTACAATCTTTTTTTATTCAAATTTCGTTTTCATTTTCATTTCCCGCTTTTATTTTTATGTTCATTGAAAATACCCCCATTACATTTTTCCATGTTAAGAAATTAAGGCACCATAAATAACGTCCTTGCGTTCAGCTAGCCATTGACATTAATGCTTCTTTACAATCAAAATAATGTTTTTTCTTTTAAATTTAGGGTTAAACGTAACTTGTGCTTATTCATGTTTCATCAAAATTTGAATAACTATGAAACTTCGCTGTGGTAAGACAATAGGGTTGAAATGATTTGACACAAATAAGAGTAATAATGTGAATGCTAACGCATTGTTAAAAAAATGTATATTGTTTTTCGGTCCCCTAATTTCATATCTGTTGGGTTGGGCCTAAGCATACAAAAAAACAGGAGCGGGAACCGTGAGTCAAATTACTTCATCAAGATACATTTTCAACTTGGAAGCCAAAGCTAAAATCTGTATAGGAAGACTACGTTTGGTAAAGGAGTTTTTTGTCAGATGGGTTTCGGGTTTATTCATGTGTGGATCCATAACATGATACCAGTCTGTATGCATATTTCATAAGTGTATTGTTTGATGAAGATGTTGAACTAAACACACAATTGTTATGAAACCATACTGTTGGCTTGTATCTTGCATAAGACTCGGTCTTCAAAGGCGAACATTTTTTAATATCAGGTGCTGGTGAAATAATTAGTCATTAGGCAGAAGTACCGCGGAAGATAACAGATTGTTTGATTTGAAAATGCTGGAGTTTTATTGCCGTGAATTTAATTATGAAATTTATCTTTTGATCAAACAATAGTCTCAAACGTTATCACCGTGTTTATAATGTTATCTGTGGAGATTGCCTGCAGAGATTCGAGCTTTATTTAATATTACCTCCGAATCTGTGTTCTTCTCACCTTTCTTTACGCTTTGGGTGTTCTCTTGATGTTTCATGATATAATTGAGTGATGAGAAATCGTTCATCCTAAGTTACCACCCGTTTTTCTCATATTCTTCTTCGTTTAGATCTAGTTTTGAGAGTTTCTATATACCTTCACTTTAGCCTTTATTATCTGGAACCTCAATTTTATCACCAGAATCTGATTATGCAGACCTCAAATTTTACAGAAATGACTATTTGGACCTCTGTTATTCAAACCTCGACCTTCTTTTTCCGGACATCCTTTATCCTAATTATCGATTATCAATGAATTCTATTACCCAGACTATCATTCATATAAAAAAGAAGAATACAAGAAATGCGAAGAGGACATTATTATTTCGTGATCGTAAAGTCTGACCATTATTTGCTTAATTTTCAAATATACAAGGTGAGGCAAAAGTAATGTACTAATGTGAATTGGCTGCGATTTTGTTAGAAATGAAAAAAATGGGCTCTGTTTTCACGGAAAGTTTATTTGTATGTGTAAAATTGATGACATTAAATTAAAAAATATATATATCGGTAAAATGGCCACCTCCTGATTTGATGCACATTTGTGCTCGTTTTACGGCAATTTGAATTGTTGCTCGCTAAACAACTGGCTCCAAATTGGTGATTTCTTCTTCAAAGTTGGTTTTCAAGACTTGCAAGTTTTTTTGTGGTAAAAGCGAGATGTACCTGTATGTTTTATGTTGCGAGACTCAGATGAACTGCGTTTCGAAATCAATGAAATTTTCACTTCGATCAAATAGGATGGCCATATACGAAGATGCCAAGACAATCGCGATATCGGCTTCCATTCAAATCTAGATGGAATGCATTGTTAGTATGTATTGTCTAGGTATTCAGTGTATCCCCCATTTTTTGGATAATCGAAGTCCTTTCGAATATTTACCCATTCAGCTAAATTGTGGTGATGATAATTGTGTCGGAACCTTCTATGATATAAATTGTGCGATATCAGATGCACAGTTAATTAACATTTATCCGTCATCAAATATTCAAAATTCAAATGAACGTTTGATTAAAGATTAAAAATACCTTCACGACCGGAGATTTGCTGACCATAACATTGAGATAGCCAGAACGCCTAAACATTCACATCCGTTAACCAAAATATTTATTTTGGATATCAAATCATGACTGTATGAACTGACATTGGATATGCGATGAGTGGTCGACACTCAAGTGGCTTTCTCAGATGTCCGAACTTTTATTTCCACTTGAAATTCGAAGGTAACACTAAACAGCTTGAAGATTTCGACAGAATTTCTTCTTGTGTGCTTTGGTCACTCAAGAAACACGTTTATAACAAGTGTTTGTTTAAGTAATGAGTTTTGTTTGGGCTTTGTAACTCACTTGGTTCACCCAGTAATTTATGTTAGTTTTTTTTATTATTTTACTAATATTATTACCAAATTCATGGTTGTAATATATACCTAGTAGCCACTTACAGATATTTGCCAATTGATCTAATCGCCATCATTTACAATAATTTTTCTTTTCTTATCTATTTGTAAATGGGTTGAATTCTAAGTTCTTACAGTTATGTATTTGATTTTGTACGGTTAGTGTTTCTCTTCTGAAATGTATCTACATACCAAAAACCTTGTATCCTTAGAGAATGAGATCAGTAAAGTTGAACGTTTGCACAGTTTTTTTTAACTCTTGACAGTTTTTTACAGCCCGCGACTTCTGTAAATTATATGAAATATCACTTTTATTTTTTGGTAAATACTTTAAGGTTTTTTTCTAGATGTGGGAACAGATCATATATTATGTTGTCTCTCTCTATACAGTTTTGTTTTATTTTATTTTTTCTTTTCTATTAAACCTCATCTACAATTGCCTACCCGCCATTAAACATTCCATCTCTTCTTAGGCCCAATAATTGGTTCGCTGAAATTCACATGTGACAAGGCATCAAATAGTCATTCAGCGCCATTTTTTTTGACAGTTGAAAGGTGTCCGACAAAACTTAAGCGAGAGACAGCTTACTCTAAGGTCAGCAGATCTAGATGTTAATAATCGTCTAATCGAACTTTCTATGTCAAATCGAGCTATTTACTATGATCGCTCTTTTCATGTAACGGGCCCTCTCATTTGGAATAAACTTCCCTCAGCTCTTAGTAATATCCAGAATTTGGCTGAATTTAAACGGGCTTTAAAAACAAAATTATTTAAAAAATCATACCTTTCATGAATCCTTACATCTTTTCAATATACGTAATTATAATAAGCCATGTTCTCAAGCTTCCCGTAATTGTTTGGTTTCGGTTTCCTCATAATTGTATTTTTATTTTATGTTTCGTATCCGAATTTATGGCAGAATATCTCTCATTTCTAAACACAAACTGCCTTTCTGTTGGTATATTATATTTTAGTTTTAAAGTTCTTGTTTTGTCCTGTGTTAAAATAGCACCGCTATTGTCTATTATTATTATTGTCCCGTGTGCGCTATAACAGCACTATCTTTGTTAATTTTGTTCTTCTGTCATTGTTTTGTTTTGTAAATACTGTATATTCTTTAGTTAATTTTGTTCTTCTGTCATTATTTTGTAAATACTGTTTATTCTTTTATTATTTTCTTAATATTATAAGGAGCACTGTAGAATTATTTAAAATTTATTATAGTTAAGCGCACTTGAAGTGAAATGTCACAAAACTGCGCTATATAAATAAAATATATTATTATTATTATTATTCCCCTTAAATGCCGATTCTAAGCCCGTTTCTGCTTTCGGACAAATTATGATCAGCAGAAGAGGACAACTATATATCATATAGTCAGCTTATTACAATTTGATAGAAGCTGAAAAACCTAGTCTCGGCGTTTAACGGTATCTTTCAAATGTAAATGGCGCTGAATGGTCATTTATGACAATGTTACATGTGAATCAACTGGGTCTCATCTTGAATTCCATTCCAATTTTTTAATTAATTTTGCAATATGCCGATTTGAATAATGTTGAACTTAATTGTAGTACAATTTCGCCTTCCATTTCGTTTTTTTATTGAAAAGATTACCAAAGCAAAGCAAGGGTGAAAGCAATGGATATTATGCACATTGAGATAAGTACAAATACTAAAAATTGTACAATGCATAGACATCCAAATGGATAGACAAGCAGTTACAGATGAGGGGTAAAACCAAACTATGGAGAGCAAAGGGGGGAAAGATGACTGTCATTCGTTGAACAATCAATCTGACAGTATATAGGCATCTCGCATTACAATATCACCATTTAGTTCTTAAAAGCAAAATCTGCTTTGAATGAATAGACCTTTTTACATGGGAGCGCGAATTGCTTGCCACGTTCAAAACTTATTTGCTAAGGCCAAATGCTCGCTCCAAAAAGACTCGCGCCAATACACATATCAATATTTTCTTGCCGTGTTTAGTTAAAACACTTTTACAAATGTTTCATAATTTACTTACCCCTGTAACCAGCGACGAGCACATTGGAGTACCGCCCACTTTCGATATGTGCATATTGATACGTAGATATATTGTATAGCACAAGCTGCCGTTATTTCGTTAAATGTATGGATGTCAGCTTCTCGCTGTTCACGGCAAGAATGATGACGCCACACATTTTAGATTCAAGCGAGGCTATATCCCCTCCCCATGGAGCGAGCCGGTTCCAAGGAGGAGCTACAGCCGGCGCCATGTGGAGGGGGAAATAATACGTTTTTATGACTTAGGGCAGGTCCAGATATATTCATATGTCCGTGGTACAATGTGTCTTTATTTCCCAACATCAACACTTAAGAATTAAGTGTTGTTATTAATTGAGTATTAATCGTGTAATACAAAAGTTCTTGTATTTGCTTGTATCTTACACATGCACACGTGCGCATTGCATAATCAAGTCTTATTTAGGCAAAGGTGTTAACAGTTTTACAGTAGTGACATTTGACAGACGATTCATCTAACAGTGTAATTAATTCTAAAGCCATTGGTACCTTCCTATATCCATCTGGTTAAGTACTTTATGAGGTGTTGTTGGTTTAGGTTAAACTATCAATCAAAAAGCTCGCCCGTGCGCACTTTGCGTGTTTTTAAATGAAACGTGTCACGAATATATTATTCTGTGAAATACGGTGAGCCATTTATTAGCTCTTTAATTTCGGCATGAACGATGCGGTGGCCATGATTTAACGGTTTTTGAAGTTACATATATTGATTTCGTGATGAAGTTGGTTTGATTTTAACCTCTACGCATTAGACACATTCCTGACATTTTTTTGCATTATCTCCGCACAAGATTCCTCACTCCTCGAAGAACAACCTCACCCCATGAACCTGGGCACCCCTGCTAAATCACCAAACATAGCGAACCACTTGGGATGACCTATAGTATAGCAAAGGTCTTGGTTAACCAATAAATGGTTCCCATACCCGCCTCTCAAATTGACACGCAAGCATTCTTAATATTTCTTGTGATATTATAGTTAAAATCAGTTAGATACTTTTTGAGATCACGTAGTGCGAACCCAATAATAAATTCATTTTCGTAATAATATATTACAATAGCTTTGCTGTCCTTCTTCACCCTAGCTTTAGCAATATTTTTTTCAAATTTATCATTGAACAATTAAGATCTGCAGTACAAACAACATGGCGTCTTAACTTTTTTTTTTTTACTCTCAAAAGGCTATTTTAAGGCTCCGTAGCTCATAGTGAAAATAAAATAACCATTTTCGAATAAAACTACTCGTGAAGTGTTTTCTAGTTATGGATATAAATTTGTAAAGTTTTTTATGTGAATACCGACCAAGAGTCCCAAACTGCTCCTCAACCGTCTGGAGACTGAAACTATGGCATCCCCAATTGGGGTACATATGTTGTGATGCTGAAGATAGTGGGGAAGAGAAGGATTTGAGAAGAGGACGGTGGGGAAGTATCTGGCTTTTCTGATCCGGCCACCAAACACGGCTGAAGTAATTTCAAGCAATATTTCGATTCTGAATGGTATTCATTACCACCGTGAATTATATAATTATAAGTATTCATTACCACTTTGTCTACCACTCCGGAACGTATCAAGAACTTACTAATAACATTATAGAATTAGGAGGTAACTAATTAATCGATATCAATAACACAAACGACCCGAAAACACAAACGAATGAAAATGTACAAAATCAAAATAATTTATCGAAATTTGAAACAACATCAGAAAGTGAGATTTTAAAAATAATAGAAGGCATGAAAGGAGGTTCGTCTCCCGGATTTGACCTTATTACAGTACAGAAAATTCATTTGGTAAAACCAATTACTCATTTGATAAACTTAAGTTTAACAGAGGGAATATTATTTATAATTTTTTTAACTATATAAATACAATTATTTCACCTAGTTATAAATCTGGAGATCCACAACAAGTAACTAACTATCGCCCAATTTGTCTAATCTCGAACATAGGAAAGATTTTTGAAAAAATTGTGAAAAACCAATTGGTCTGTTTCCTAGAAAGTAATAAAATTCTTCACAAAAACCAGTTCGGTTTTATAAAGTCACTTAGCAAACAAGAAGCTATTGCTAATGTTACCTCATACATCAACGATTCATCGGATAAAGTTGAAAAATGAGCCGGTAAAAAAAAAATAAGGTTTGTAACAAAGGGTCAAAAAATATTAAATTTAAAAAAAATAAAAAATATATTTTTAAATTCATTAAATTTAATGGTTAAGGATATAATCATGCAATGACGGAAGCCAGTATTGAAAGATGTAAAATTATGGGTGTTTTGTCTCTTATTATTAACCTGTAATATTTTTTAAACTTCCGTAAAACTGTTCACCTTTCTACCCAAACTTTGGTGATCCTGATACTAATCCACCCTTCGTCCTGGTTATTTGTTCTAAGGCCCCCTAAATGGGCGCACCCCTCTCCGCCATTTTATTTCAGGATATTAAAAATGTATTCCGGTATCCTGTAACATAAAACAATTCACTCTAAATGGGAATGGCTTTACGATGTAACAGTTATTAGCAATATGAAACTCGATACCTTAATATTTTTCGATTCATTCATTTGAAAGTATTAATATAATTCGTTCATTTAGAATCAATCCTTTTTTATATTCATCCATGTCACTATGAGAGGAGGTAAATGTTATGGTCTTTCCCGTATGATTCATTTCGCGAGAAAGAACGATTCAAGTTTGATTCATATTGCGCTTAGAACTCAATTGAGTAATGAGTAATGACTAATACTCATTCAATAATGACTAGTAGTTCTGTTAATTTTCTCTTATTTAATAAATCAAAACCAAAAAATTTCCTTTCAAATTATAAGAGTTGTAAGTGGGTACTTGAACACCTATCAACCTACTTAATTATAAACCACATTATAATCTGTCAAATAAGAGTAGAAAATATAAAAAATGAAATTACAAAATTTGTAGGCTGGCAACACCAATTTACCTGTCAAATATTGTTTTAAAGTTCAATGACACTGAAAATACAATATTTTTTTACATGCACTGTTGTTAAGATACCTACTTAATGACATAATTTTGATTAAATTGTGTTTTACAAAGTGATTGGCTTTCATTTAATTTAACATCAATTTGAATTTAACAGTAGGTTGAAATGAAGAATCATTAATGGTGAGTTTAGTTACGTTACTTTTACATCTGAATGAGTTAAATATATTCAGATCTAAAATTAGAGACATGATCTAATGCCCGTGCAGCAACGAACGCTAGGTACTTAAGGTAATATTAAATAAATGTGAGCAATTTCTAAAGTGTGCTTTATATTTTATTACAATGTCGTTATTCTTCATTATGTTAACACAAAATTGCAAACGTATAATAATAATATACCTATATGCAATTCTAATTTTGAGATCAGTGGGTATCTTTATTGCAATGAAAAAATATTTTTTTCACTTTTATGCCTTTTTAATTTTTAATAAAAACGTAGGTTACACAGCTTTAGATTAACACCATGATTATATTTTTAGTATTGCCATTTGAACAACAGTGGCGCCCTCCTATTTTTTTACTCTTATTTGACAAACTGGACGGAACAACAAAAGACGGAACGTACAAACAAATTTACAGACAGACGAAAGACAAAACCGACCATTTAAAACAGACCTTCGCTACGCTCAGTCAACAAATAGCTGAAACTTGATTAATGAATGAAAAATTTAAATTTTAATCTATAGGTTTGTTTCAAGTCGAGCATCAGGTGCCTACCTAAACTAGTCCCAGCGGGAGTTCGTAGAAACGTCATCGATGTTCATTATTCCTTATCAAGCGTTTTGTTTGAAAGCGAAAAAAACAGAAGATACTAGACTAAAATGATCTATCGTTGAGGCTAGTATAATATTTTTGTACCTTTGTTTGATAAACTTATTTTTGTAAAATAAGTCAGTATAACCTATAACCCTACAACCCCAAATTTTAACCCACCTACCCCCACCCTCCTATTTTTTAATCGCGATTTTAATTTTTTTGTTTGAACAAATTTAACCGTCTTTCGTATTTCAAACAGAACGAAATTATTTATGTTGTTTAATGACAGATGGCGCTACGTCCACCTCACCAAACTTTCATCCACACGTGCGCAAGACATTCACGAGAAGCGTCGCGTCATTTTCATATTTCATTCGGCATCATGTTATCGCGTGGGCAAACCATTGAACTTATTTGTCTTGGCTAAAGACGGACTGACAAAAAATATCATACACTCAATTGCTCTTCGAAATTCATATTGATTTTCTTAATTTCATTTTCCTACTTTAGTTTTGTTTTTTGTTTTTATCGGCGGTCATCGTCTACAGCGTTCCATTCCTCTTTCTGTCATAGATCCCATCCGCACACACTTACAATTCATTCGTTATGTTTTTATTTATCGACCTAAATATTCACTAGAAATAATTTGTATGGCCGAACAACGTTTGTCGGGTCAGCTAGTAATTATATAAAATTACTAGCTGATCCGGCGAACTTCGTACCGCCTCAGAATCAAAAACTGTTGTCAACTTATTAGCTGAATTGATCTAAATTGTTTCTCCCTGCGTATACCATACCTTGATCTAAATTGTTTCTCCCCGCGTATCCTTTCCCCTCTCGCGTTCCCTCTCTCTCTCCCCACTCCACTTCTCCCCTTCCCCCGTCCCGCTAACCCCCCTTCCTGAGTTCCTTTCCCCCCTCCCCCCTCCCCCCACACTCCACCCCCCTCCCCCCACACTCCACCCCCCTCCCCCGGTTCACAGTTCAATATTATACCCCTTACAATATTGCTGCAGTTCTTTCAAAATAGGAGAATTCGTTCCATACAAAATGTATGGGGAAAATAATTTTCTTCGGAGTGGAACACCCTTTACTTTTAGGGGTATGAAAAATAGATGTTGGTCGATTCTCAGACCTACCAGATAAGCACACAAAATTTCATCAAAATTGGTTCAGCCGTTTCGGAGGAGTATGGTAACAAACACCGTGACACGAGAATTTTGTATATTAGATTTTATCGTTTAGTTTACTGGGTTATTTGTGAGCTGGAAACGTATTTTCCTTTAGCTTTTTTTTCCACTCCGAAGCAAACCATCCGTCGTAAATGGTTATAAAAAAACGTACAAAACTTGGACGGAAATCGTCAGTACGAAGAGGTAAAAATAACGTCGTTACATTTAACGAAAATTACGTTTCGTCTCGTTAGCTGCAGGAAATTTCGTTCGGCGCATTTAACTTGTCGTTAAAATGACACATGTCACATTTGACGTTTGACAGAACACAATCCTAGGGCAACCCGACTGTTATTGTACAAGTTAAATAGATGTAGGAGAATACTTTCCCTTTCTTACTTCGCCTTTCCCCACCTTAGGCTTACTTTTTGTTTACTTCTTTTTTTGTGTTCTTAAATACTCCTAATGCCTCCCGCTATTAGTCGAGTTGTTTGAAAGAGAAATAGCAAATAAAACGTACCGCGTATTTTAACCCACCAGGATAATTAGTTCGCTTTTGGGAACATCACATACAGATGGAAATCGTTGTCTCCCTTACGTATCTTGATGAGAGATATGATCTAAAAGGTGTTAGATAGAGAAAACACCACTCTTTATATTCAAATCTAAAAGGTAACCTTAAAATAATTCAAATTAATAATTTGAAAAAAAAAGTGAGAGTTTGGGAATTTTTTATTAATTACTAGCTGGTACCCGGCATGCGTTGCTATGCCATTTACCAAATAAATAAATTGTTTCTCTTTCCCATTCGTCCCGTTCCCCTTCCGCCTCCCCTTCCTCTCGCACGTCCCCTTCCCCTCTCGCGTTCCCACTCCGTCTCCTCCACCTTTCCCCCGTCCCGCGAACCCCCCTCCCAAGTTCCCCTCCCCCCTCCCAGGTTCCCTTCCCCCCTCCCGCAAACCCCCAACGCGAGTTCTCCTCCCCTCTCACATTCCATACATTCAGTCCCGGTACATTCAGTTTTCAACCAGCTCGCGTGCCACCTATTGCAATTTTTCATACAAATTTCATAATGCCAGAGCTCACCAGTTTTATACAAACCTTGTCCTGACAATAACGAACACAAAAACAAAAGAATTATCTAATTTGGTGCAGTCGTTCGGAAGTTATGCGCGTACATACATTTCGGCGATTCATTTTTATTTATATAGAAGATAGATAGATAGATAGATTATATAGATTTTTCAAAAAATTTACCAAAATTCATGGTCATTAAAAATTTGTGAGAGACCGGCTGTGGAGAATGTATTTTATTCTTGTTAATACATATTAATTTTACTAACAAAATTTTATTTGAATAATTTGTGTAATTTCACAATAAATTAATTAAAAAATAATGTGTAGTATATTTGAAGCACGTTCCAGAGTGGAAGATAATCTCAGTATCGCCCTGGTGTAAGACCACCATTCAGAATTGAAACGTTGCTTGAAATGGCATTAGCCGTGTTTGATGACCAGATGAAATATATGAAATACTCCTCAATTTTGGAATACCGCCCAAAATAGTCAAGCTTGTAAAAGCAACAATGGTCGGATCACGGTGTCGAGTAAGGATAGGAGGTGAAACAACGGAGGATTTTAACGTTTCCCAGGGGCTGAAACAAGGTGATGGCTTAGCACCCACCCTTTTCAATATTGTACTGGAGCACGTCGTGAGGAAGACAATGATCAGTACCGACTCAAACATCTGCTACAGAAGCAATCAAATAGTTGGCTATGCAGATGACCTTAACATTGTCGGAAGATCCCTACAGGCTGTAAGAGAAGTGTTTGACCCTTTGGAGACTGCGGCAAGAGAGGTGGGTTTGCAAATCAATGAAAATAAAACAAAAATCATGATGCAAACCAGAACCTCTCACCGCAGAATAAAAGACAAAGTGAAATTCAAAGACAATTATAATTTCGAAGTGGTCGAAGAGTTTACCTACCTGGGCTCCATCATAACGCAGGACAATGAAGACCCAGTAGAAGTAAGAAAGCGCATTACATCCGCTAACAAAACTTACTTCGCGTTGCTGCCAGTGTTCAAATCCCGAAACGTCCATAGGAAAACCAAAATAACCTTATATAAAACAATTATCAGAACGGTCTTGGCCTATGGATGTGAGGCGGGAACACTGACAGCAAAGTCAGCGGAACGGCTGGACATCTTCGAAAGAAAGGTACTTCGAAGAATCTTAGGAGCTGTGCGAGAGGGAGAGGCATGGAGAATCCGCCACAATAATGAGCTCTATGATATTTACCAAGCTCCCAGACTCTCCACCCATTTAAGACTCCAAAGATTAAGATGGGCCAGACATGTGCACCGAATGCCAAGCACACGAGTACCGAAGAAGGTTCTGACAGGACACCCGGGAGGTAAACGAAAGGCGGGCAGACCTAGACTGAGATGGGAGGATGATGTCAGGAAGGATGCAAGAGGATTACTCCAGGTTGCAGATTGGAAGAAGACGGCCGAGGACAGAGGGCGGTGGAGGCTTATTTTGAAGGAGGCCAAGGCTCGAATTGGGCTGTAGCGCCATTGAAGAAGAAGAAGAAGAAGAAGATGACCAGATGAATAGCCAGGTACTGCCCCACCTTCCTCTACCCCATATCCTTCCTCTCCCCACTACCCTCAGCCTCTCAACATACCCGAATTGGGGATGCCATGGTCTCACTGACTCCAGACGGGAGCAACTGAGACTCTTGTGAGGAATTACTATAAAAAAATAATGATAAAAAAAATTACGACTAGAAAGTGTTTAAATGTGCCATTGTTCCTTCGACTACAATAATACGGTCATGTGTCTAATGTGGTAATCGAAAAGCCTATAAAAAACTGTGAACTAAAACAAAAACAAAAAATTTAATTGAATCTATCAAAAACTTCCCTCATAAAACTAATAGCAAATAATATACATACCTACATAAATATGTAGCAATACAAAGAAAATATGAAACTTAGATTAGAAACATTCAACAGCAAAATAGCATTTACAACCCTCTCTCTCTCTCTGGCACTTGTCGTTATCATTACACTTGATTTTACACTTGTTACCATTATAAAAAATAAAAAAAATTATACCTACTCGTACATTTATCTTGTTTTTCTCTTCTTTATAGTGTAAGAAATACAATTTTTTTGTATCCAATACTCAACGCACGATGAAAACATTTTATAAATAGATTGATGTCCTTACTTTTGTTTTGCTGTTATTTGTATTATCACTCTGTTAAATGTTCCTAATAAACAATAAATTAATAAAATAATATTTTTTGTAATCTGTAATATATTATATCTGCACTCTCCAATCGCTGAAATCCAGGCTAACGGTAGCTGACATGACATTTCTCCATAAAATAATACATAACGAAATAAACTGCCCAGAACTTCTATCCCAAATAAATTTTAACATCCCATCTAAAAGAACTCGCCACACCAACCTTTTTTACACAACCAGATAATACGAAGGCTGCAGCCAACTCCCCCATTTCCCGCATCGTTCAAAGATTCAACTCAATTCAAAAAACCACAAATACCGATATATTTTTTGATTCCCTCCCTTTATTTAAGAAAAACATTTCTAGCACACTGAATTCGCACACATAACACACACTTCCACACACATCCACACACACACAAGCGCGCACCCTCACACATACAAACACTCACACACACACCCCTCTCCTTCAATAATTTACTAATTTAATTTAGTTAAAATGTATAATTTATCACATAAAATCACAAGTATATAACAGCGACATGTCATTGGTACCAATTATTGTGTTAAATTCTATAACTTTGGAACTATTTTCTACTATGTAATTATGTACTGTTTGTTTCTGCAAAATAAAATAAAAAATATAAAATTTGTGTGAAAAATCTATCTTAACAAATTTAACCGTGTAAATTATTCTAGTGAAAACTTTAAGCAACATTATTAAATTTATACAACCATTTAACATGCAAAAATAAAACCTCCAGATAAATTGGTTTCCAAACAGAATTTTAGCGTTGCTTCCCTGATTTCATTAATAATTTATGAATTATCTTTGCATATACCAATTTTCTAATCGCTACATCCGTGTTCAATTTAATAAAAAAATTATAAGTTTAATTAAAATAACACGAGATTGAAAAATGAAAATTTGCATACTACCGCCGTGGGATATTTTTCATCCAATCCATCTAATTCGATTTTAATCTTGCACTGTGTATTACAAGATTCTAATTAAGCTCGCCATAAATAACATGTTCACCCAAAACTTATGCCGGTGCGTACATAATCAATATCTTCAGGCATTGTTTGGAATTTTTCCAAATTTTGTACTTGGAAATAATAACTGGTACGTTGTTTGCACAATTGCTTGCCTTCTGTAATAAAATCTTTTGGATTTTTGGTGAATGTACTTTATTTTTCTCATGCGCTTGATACTCACCGTTATTTATTTTTGGGGTGTTATGCCGTGTTACGCTACCTCCTTCGTTAGCCAAAGTTTCGGACAGCATTACAGTGTCCAGCATCAGGGCAGATGTATGTCAGATAGCAGAACAGATCTGCCCTGATGATGACACGCTGATGGTAACGCTGTCAGAAACGTTGGCCAAAGAAGGAGGTAGCGTAACATGGCATAACACCCCAAAAATAAATAGCGTAAAAATAAATATATAACGATCAATAAATAACGATAGTGTGGAGGACGAACAAAGGACACAGATTTGCATCGTCCGGCCACCTGATTGGTCCCTCAGGCACCAATTGGATGCAGACCTTTCCTCCAGCAACTGGCCTCGCTTGCATCAAAAACTCACGATTCATTCTGCTTTAACTCTCGGTCAGGAGTAGCTGGTCTTTAATATTTGTTCGCCCTTCACATTACTTTATTATTGCATATATTTAAATTGGAGATTTATGTGTCTGTAAATAGTGTTAATAAACTTGTAAGTATTGAATCGTCTTACTTATTCGCTTTGCCATCTACACACTTACACAATAAACACACATAACCCCCAAAATAGTATTTTTGGCTGTGAAAAGCTATAATCATGTGTCAATCACCTATTGGTATATATTAAACCTACATATTCTGACGACATCTGTTGAGAGACATTGAAATTACATACTCTAACGACATCTGTTGAGAGATTTTGAAACTATATAATTATTTACAAACACTACATCATGTCGATTCACACAACTTTGTCTTGGCACACGTCCCTTGCTACCTTCACAAATACTGCTCTCAAACATAAGTACTATGTGGATACCTACTCTTCTGTTATTACGACTCTTGACATAGACTCAATTCAAGTATTTTTGATGGTGCCATGCTTCGACCAATGTCTTACTCCAACAGCCCCGACTTCTTCTAGCATTCACTTTAGCGTTATATGTTCTTCCATTTTACATTTATATATGGTGTATGCGAATATGTATGTAGTTTCAATGTCTCTCAACAGAACTCAAGTCTAATTAATACCCGAACGGTTACGAAGATAGCCGGTCATATCCGATCTACAGATGGGCACCTTCAGTGACCAATTCCACTGCTACAGATTATCACAGCGCATCAATTAGAATTAACGTCAAGTCCAGTTAGATATTCATTGTAAATAAGACGATAATAAACAAGACTCGTAATCTAAATTAATCAAAATATTATTTAAACTCCAATTTCCAGGCCATCTAAGTAACACAAATACAAGATCCGATTTCGCACAATAGTACCTACAGAAGTTAATATTTATGTGTGAGTTAAACTTTCAGTTATACAAATTATTTACGAATACCTTACATAGGTAAATGGAATAGACTCAGTTCTCTTTATAGTTTTCTGATGAAGATGAATGCAGGTCCATGATGCATGTTCCATTTTCTACAATAGTTAAGTGCACTTTGTTAAGATTTATGTTGGAAGGCATAAATAATTACGCTTTCCGTTGTTGTTACTTCGATTTATTTATACCCCTAATCTATTGGAAAGTCTGGGAACTAAAGCTTTATTATTCTCGCCGGGTTAGTGCATCTACTAGGTATCTCGTTAGAACATTTTTACATTCTCACTAATTGAAATTAGGTTGGTTGGGAAGCTGTATCATTTATCTAGAATCTAAATATTACATAACTCTTGCATCATAGAACTGTCAAATAATATTATCGTCTTTCATGTTTTAATTGGGCGTTAGTTTAACCAGCTGTTTTAAGCCGCGTGCCGCTTCCCGATTTCTTACATAAACATTTGAAGTTTTTAAGCTCTTAAAATATATGTTATTTTTTAAGATAATATCTATTCATTCCCCAAGCCGAAACGCAAATTTTATGAAATTCCCTCGATAGAAAAAAAATCGCAAAGTATGCTCCGAAAATTATTATAAACACGTTTTTTCAGTTATTTTACAAGTTATATGTATGAAAAAATTCACAAGGCTTCTTTAAATGCTATTTTAGACATTTTTGCTCTATTTGAAACGAGTCCTGTTTTATTAATCATTTTCACAATTTTTGCTTCAATTATATCGTTTTAATGATTAGCGCACTGCCTCCCACATTCGTAATTACTATCTCTCCATCTTCTTCTTTTTGAGCGGGGATACGGCGCCTTAACAAAATAGCGTCTTGATAATCAGGGTCGGTACGTAGTACCCATGTAAATACCTACCAACCAACAGGGTGAGTTATTAATTTGAAAATTTACTCCCCCAAATACTGGGCGAAAGGGCCTACTGTACCTCAAGCTGATAATATCTAAGTAAAATCAAGGTTTTTGTATTCCCCATTTTTTGTATTAGAAGACAATACCCTATGTCTGTACGTTTTGTTTTTTTTAAACACATTGTCTCGTGTACATTCTGAACGTCTGTTGATGGAGTTCAAACAAGGCAATTTTAACGATTTTTGGAAGGTTCTAACTCCTAGAAGTAACTAATCAAAAAAAGCAAATCGTACCGACACGCTTAGTGGTCGATTTTTTTAACCTGTTATTCCTATAATTGCTTTAACCTGTAATTCCTGACATGATTTAGAGTAAAAAAAAGTGTATGACATTTAGGTCTCCAGTGACATTTTTGATGTTTTTTTTCAGCTTCAGAATCAGTAGGCATTCGACAGAAAAAAATCAGTAGGTATTCGACAGTTAGGGTCGTGGTGAGGGGTTGGACGGTTACTCGACTAGGTGACCAATGATGACATGTAGATGAATTTTTCTTTGTTTGGTCTTGAAGAGAAAAAAAACATCAAAAAAGTCACCGGAGTCCAAATTTTTTTTACATATTTTAGTCAAAATATTGTCAGGAATCACTGAGTAAAGCATACAAGTTTAAATAAAATCATTTAAAAAAACATTCGCGCACGTGTTTTGTGATGAAATTACTTCAGTTTGTCTATTTATTTACGGTCTTACAAACTAATATATTTATGATTTTTTTACATTCTTATTCTGCTTAAACATTATTGAAAAATTATAAATAGTTATGATCAAAAAATAATTACGAAAAGTACATAATTTTAAAAGTTTTATCATCACGAGTTTGGGCATTTTTGAATTTAGGTATTTAACACAGCAAATTTTCAATGAAATAAAATCGTTATTGAGTTATTATGTTAAATTGCTGGTATGGAGAATAATTAATTTTTCTCATCGTAACCGCCCTGTACAGTTGCAAGAGTACGATCGCAAGATCATCGTTCAACGAAATTTGAATTTTCGGCCGCTAGTTAATGGCCCTTAACAAGTCGTGGCAACGATAGACTTACAGCTTAAATACACATTTTTCGTCTTTTCCCGTTGTTACCAACCTTCTATCACACAAAATTACCCATGGCCTGCCGTAGATCCACTGACTCCCACAATGAAACTCGTATGAATACAAAAAAGCTGGTAAAGAATGTGACCAAATTGATAAATCGCTCGATCTGTCACTGCGTAATATAAGCTTTACATTATAATGAGCTATAATCTAAGCTAACATAAGAAATTGAACACAAATAAACAAAAATTTTAACAAAACAAAAAAACGACTTCAAAAAATGCACTAAAAAGTAAAAAAATAATTTCGTATTCTTCTACAACTTTATAATCAACTTACCTTTTCTACTCATCAATATGTACGTACGATTGTTATTTTTGGAGTCGGTGTCGGCGGGAGAGGAGCTGTCAAGTGAACACGCCGGGCCGCGGGTACCTTGGTTGACACCGACTCCAAAAATAACAATCGTACCTACATATTGATGAGTAGAAAAGATAAGTTGATTATAAAGTTGTAGAAGAATACGAAATGATTTTTTTACTTTTTAGTGCATTTTTTGAAGTCGTTTTTTTGTTTTGTTAAAATTTTTGTTTATTTTTTGATTTTTAGTGAATCTGAAGTAAACTAACTAATTCGATTAAGATTATTAAGATTCGGCCGAGTATCGTAAATTTGTTCTTCAGAATTGGAGAGTTTCGTTACTTTGTCATGGATTCCATAATCAGAACCTAACCAAACTCTCATCAAACTACCCTTGAAGTACATCCTTTCCAATAAAAAAAGAATCATCGAAATCGGTTGGCGTGATATTGAGTTATTCGTTCATTTGTCGCGCACATACTTGATGCAAATTTAAGACTTATATGATTTTCTCATGGATGCCATTGTCAGAACTGGACCAAATTAAAATGGGACTACACGGGAAGCACCAGCTTTCAAATAAAAAAAGAATCATCAATATCGGTTCACCCAGTCGAAAGTTCTGAGGTAACAAACATTAAAAAAAAAAAAAATAAATAAATACAGTCGAATTGAGAACGTCCTCCTTTTCGAAGTCGTTTAAAAAAACGTATCTAATTGGCCTATGACACTTATATGTTTACGGATATTATCTACTTATTAAGTTATTATTTAAAAGGTTAAAAAAAGTCATTACGTGTACAATTTTTTTTAATATTATTTAACGTTGCAAAGTTTTAACATGACATTATACTTTGGACTCTGATCATTCTATAAGTAGTCGTCTGCTTCTTGGAACTTGGAATACAAATGAATATTAACTTCTCCTTTTAAAGGAACTTATTGATTTGCATAATGTACTTGGTCGTACCATGACATCATTGGAGACATGGATGACTAGTGACTACTTTGTGCATCATTTTATGAATGCTTTTATAAATAATCTGATGTCGTTAAACGAGTTGGTTTGATTGTTGAATATTATTAAATTGTGGTCAGGTTTGAAAATGATCAAAGGTCGAATGAAGATTATGCAGGTAGAAACAGCTTTAAGTTTTTTATTTCTTTTTATAAATCCATTTTTCTTTATTTTGTATCTTTCTTTGTAAATCTTCCATAGTGTTATAAATCAGCACCGCATCATCAGCATACAACAAAAATAACTCGGTAGATTACATACTCGGATAGCAGACTAACAGATTGAGTTCGAATTTCACCGCGAGTATCATCATCTTTAAAAGTTTTGTGAGTTTTCAGGGTCTTGTAGGGAAGGAAGGAGAGGAAGTTGGTGGTCAATGTGTCCAGGAGTGACGGACATAGGAATTCATACCTACCAAATGACCACCAACTTCCTCTCCTTCCTTTCCTACAAGACCCTGAAAACTCACAAAACCTTTAAAGATGATGTTACTCGCGGTGAAATTCGAACTCAATCTGTTAGTCTGCTATCCGAGTATGTAATCTACCGAGTTATTTTTGTTGTATGCTGATGATGCGGTGCTGATTTATAACACTATGGAAGATTTACAATCTCCCGTATCTAGGATGAACGAAGTATGTATGAAGAATGAGTTAATGATGAATGTAAGTAAGTCTAAAGTCATGGTATTTGAAAGAGAGAGTACGAAAACAGTATGCAATATAGTAGTGAATGACGAATACTTGGAGCAGGTGGAAGAGTTTGTGTATCTGGAGAGATGGGAAGGCTGATAGAGATGTTGAAAGAAGGGTGGATGCCGGTAACTCCATTAATGGTGGACTGAATGCCGTTGGCGCTAATAAAAAACTGTCAAAAGAAGCGAAGCTAGCAGTCCACAATGGAGTCCTGGTAACTACCGTGATGTATGGCAGTGAGGCGTGGAACTGGCAGAGGAAGGATGAAAGCAGCTCAAAATGCTGTTGAAATGAGATCCCTGAGACGTATGTGTGGCAAAACAATGTATGATCGTGTGAGAAATGTGGATATCCGCAAAGAATGTAAGGCTGATGTAAGCATAATGAGTAAGATTAAGAAAGGGACCCTCAGATGGTTTGGGCATTTAGGGCGAATGAACGAAGAAAGTAGTGTAAGAAGAATATACGACGCGAATGTGAATGGTAGATGAAGTCGGGGACGCCCAAGGAAGACATGGCAAGATCAAGTGAATCAGATACTTGAGTCGGGCAATGTCAAAAGTCAGAATAATAGAAGAGAATGTATGAGACGATGTATGAATGTGAGTAAGGCAAAGAGTGTGTGCCAAGACCGAGTTGTTTGGCGGCCCGTCCTCTCTTCCTACCCCTGCGGAGTAGGCAGAGATGGTTAGTTAGTTAGTTATTTTAATTTTAAATCATATTTCGAATATGATTTAAAATATCGCCGCTCAATTACTTTTCTAGATAAAATAAATTGATTCGTTGACCTAGACATTTTTAACAGATAAAGCTGTTGTAATTTAACTATGCCAGAACTCATCGTTCAACTCTTTTTGCTCGTCGTGTAAAATTCTGGATCAGGCCGCTAACAATAAAACTCCTTATGTACATGGTTATAAGGTTTAAATTCCCGTGTAACACCAGCCGCCTGTTTTGATTTATTCACGGAAAAACATCGCCAAAATCGTTTTTTTTTATTTTACGAAGCTCAGGCACAAATATTTTATTATTTTACGATAATTTTCTAGATAATTTAATTTTCCAAATTATGCAATAAAACCATAACCGAAAAAAGGTTCGTAAGTAGGAGATTTTGAACTTTAAAGCAGTTTTATAGGACTGATGCTTTATTTTTTTCTGGGGCTATAAAAAGACTAGCCAAATTAATACTCGATTGTTTGAAAGGCAAACATGCGTTCTACTCGCAGCGTTTATTTAATGCTAATTAATTTTGAAGGCGGGTATGGGTACCGCCCCCCCGGGAACCATTTATTGGATAACCAACACCTCTGACATTGGTCACCCCAAGTGGATCGCTACGTTTGGTGACTTAGCAGAGGTGTCCAGGTTCATGGGGTGAGGTTTATCCAGGTCTTTGCGGTGGATATGTGTGCCCACCGGCTGCATGGCAGGCCGGATCGGGAGAGAGTGGTTGAGGGAATCCCTTTGACTTCTCCAGCCGTACTCTTTCGGAACATCGCCTTGTACCGCAGTCAGGGGATGATTTCGTATGTCCGTCACTCCTGGACACTCTGACCCTCAGATCCTACCCACCGATTCCTACCCTTTTCGTTCCCAGAACTTCCTCTCCTTTTTTTCTTTTTCCTAAAAAGACCCTCCACACAGAGCATCCCCACAGATTTCAAACCAAAATCAAATGATTTTGCATTGCTTAAGAGGGCATTACCAGAGAAAACCAGAAATATGTCATTTTCAAATCAGATTTTAGACGTATTGACTCTTTTCCACAAAAAATTATAAATGGATTTCGTAATTCTATTATCTAGCATTCGCATGTAATAAATTTTGAGAATTTTTTTTAAATTTTTAGTATAATAAGGTTATTCCATAGGTCGTTGGCAGAATTGTTAAATTTTCAAAAAAGATTTTGTATTATACCACACCCATTTCAAATAATATAATCATGCAGTAAAATAAATCAATACATTATCTAGCAAACGCATGTTTTAGAATTTTAATTTTAGTTTCAATAAAATCATTAAAAAATATATACGTAGTACCTACATGTGTTTCTTGACGAAAATTGGTCCGTTTGTGTATTTATTTGCGCACTTACAAACTAATATATTTCAGTTTTTTTTAACGTTCTTATTAAATTTAGACATTATTGAAAAATGATAAATACTTATAATCAAAAAATAATCACAAAAAGTACATTATTTTAATAGTTTTATCATCACACCTTTCAGCATTTTTGGATGAAGGTATAAATTAAAGCTAATTTGGATTGAAATAAATTCGATATTGAGTTACGGTTAAAAAGCTGGTACGGAGAATAATTAATCTTTCTCATTGTAACTTCCCTGCACGATCGTAAGTACAACATTCGACGAAATGTGGATTTTCGTCCGCTGGCTGGTTAAACGCTCTTTAGTGCATCACCTTAAGCTCGCAGATTTTTTTTATCACAAGTATAATGAGCAAAATTAAGAAAGGGACCCTCAGATGCTTTGGGCACGTAGAGCGAATGAGCGAAGAAAGTAGTGTAAAAAGAATATATGATGCAAATGTGAATGGTAGAAGAAGTCGGACGCCCGAGGAAGACATGGCACGACCAAGTGAATCAGATACTTGAGACGGGCCATGTCAAAAGTCAGAATAATAGAAGAGTATGTATGAGACGATGTATGAATGTGAGTGAGGCAAAGAGTGTGTGCCAAGACCGAGTTGTTTGGCGGTCCGTCCTCTCTGCCTACCTAGTTTTAGTTAATTTCCTACTTTAGTCAATTTAATCTCGTTCTCAATTTGTGTCTCATTAAAATGAATAATGTTTCTTGCAGAAGTAGTCATCTCAGATTTCTACTGCATTTCTCGCAAGCACCTCAAAATTGAAGTTAGATTCTTCTAATGGCGTTCTTAACACCTATTTTCACTACCATTATTTGTAATGTCTCACAATCAATTACTTCTCCATTGGCCTGCTCCACACAATTCATGATTTGGACATTAAGATTCCCATCGTGGTAAAGGCCGGGCGGCTATAACTCTACTTATAACTCCGTTGTAAATAGGGATTAAAATTCCAGACTATCCGAATTTCTGAAAATCCGCATTTCCGGATTATTCACAACGGAACTGAATTTCGAAATTTCTAATGTTTTTTTTTGTCTTATAAAATGAACAATTAACGCGTCTAATAGGCTACAGGTAAGCGTCACTGAATATTTAGACATTTTGTATAAACAAATTTTGTGGTAATTTGGTTAATTAACTCCACCAAATGTTCAGATCATGCAAAAATACAAGATTTAGTAGGTACAAAGAAGTATGCTCGTGAGAAAGATTTTTTCTGTCGACTTTTAATAGTTTTAAACAAAAAGTGAATCTAGTGAGTTTGATACGGTTCATGGCAAAGATATTCAAATACAGAAAGATATGCTATGGTGTCCGCGCAACTGTCGCCGGACTACGCGCTAATTAGCGTAGTTTTCATACAAAAAGAATTTGTTCATTTCGTTGATTTTTTGAAAATGTGCATTAATATTGGTTAACAATATATTTTGAATAAGGAAAGAATTCGTTCGTTTAGTTTAACGTTCGTTTGGTTTATTCGTTAATTATTTGTTCTTTTAGTTTATTTGTTAATTGGTAAACAATATCGGCGACACCCGGAAGCGCAGACCCACATAGTAAAAACAGCAGATAGCACATCTACTTATATTCCAATATCTTTGGTTCATGGTAATAAAATTTATTAAAGATATATTTTTTGTAACAAGATGGGTATTGCTATTTATTACTAAACTAGCTGATTCCCGGCATGCGTTGCTATGCCATTTAATAATGAAATTGCGTGTCCTTTCCCATTCGTCGAGTTTCCCTCCCCCATCCCAGATCCCCTTACCCCTCCCTGGTTCCCTCCCCCTGCCGCAAACCCCCTACCCGAGTTCCCCTCCTTCCTCTCCCCTCCCACATTCCATACATTCAGTCCCGGTACATTCAGTTTTCAAACAGCTCGCGTGCCACCTATTGCAATTATTTTTACAAATTTCATAATGCCAGAGCTCACCAGTAGTTTTATACAAACCTTATCCTGACAATAACGAACACAACAAAAAAAAGAATTATTCAATTTGGTGCTGTCGTTCGGAAGTTATGCGCGTACATACATTTCGGCGATTCATTTTTATTTATATTGATATGGAAATATATAAATCTTTATACGAAGTTTTGTTTTAATATTTATTTGTTTAATGTGGTATTTCACCATCCTCTTGATAGTTATCCATAGGATAAATAAACAAATACATTCTCGCAATAGGTAGAAAACTTCGATATACGAGTATGTAGACATTTCTTGCAGGTTCGAGTTCCGAATAGTAAACTCGGAAATAAATAAATCGTTCATCGAAAATATGCTTTCCCACCTTCCTTTTTCCCAACTTCTTCCCCTCTCTATATATATAATATATAATAATACTATATATATAATATTTTTACATTTTTATATGAAACATGTTAGTTAGATGTATATATAAAATAGAAAATATATTCGTAGTCCTCCTCACTAGGAGATCACTACATTCAGCCTCACAACATACCCCTATTGGGATGACACTGACTTTAAACAATTGGGACTCTTATACGGGGTTCGGGGATAAGCTATCAAGAGGATGGTGAAATATCCCAAGTATATTAGTCAAAGAAATGGAATGAGTTCTAACCGGACAACTTTACATAGAGACAAATCAACATACTTTTGAAAGGTAATATATAATAGAATCACGAAAAGTGATGAAAAAAACTAGGTTATCTCATATCTTTAGGCTATTTTTACATAATTTTTAATGACTTTATTTATCTTTTCAACGGTATGTTTATTTGCCACTTTGTTTAGTTATTATGAAATCATTTTTTCATGAGCACAGATTTTAAAAAAATATTCGAATTTGATCCGTTTTGGAGTTTCAAGAAACCCGGAAATTCGGATTTTCCAAAAAACATTTTCGGCTGGCAATCCCTAGTTTTAACCTCTCCACTGTAACATGCATTGTTTATTCGAATGATGGAGAAGTAACAACGGAGCTATCAGCGGTAGGCCTTTAGTATGTACTTTAGTCAGCCCTCGTCGTGGGCTAGCTCACTTTCTTTTATAAATGCGTTTATTTTTCCAACGAAAGTGAACGGAAACCGTATTGATTGATTGACAGCACTGAGATGGAAATAAATGCTTCAGGGGAAGATGTAGAAGCTCTCAAAAACAGTGATCACTTAGCAAAGTGTTGTCAGAACTAAAAAAGAGTATTTTTAAATGGTACCCATGTTAAGTACAGTGTTAAAATAATTAAATTAGACAGGTACCTAAGTACTTTTTATTCCATGTGCTTACATGCATAGATGAACTGTGCATTTGTAATTTAAAATGGTCAATTTCAACATCAGATGAAAAGTAGAAAGAACTACATTATAGGTATAAAATACGGTGACCGGCCAACTCAGAACGCAACCAACTCAGAAGCACCTCAGAAAGGTCAGAGTGATAATAAAAAATTATATTTAAAAAATTGATTAAATAGGTTAGGTTAGGTTAGGGTTATCGGCATCGAATCGGTAATGGCCGCATACTATGGTTATGTATATTCAATAATAAAATACGGAATTATCTTTTGGGGAAACTCAGTAAACGCCAAAGATGTTTTTATCATCCAAAAAAGATGTATAAGAAAAATGACAAACTCTGCTAATCGGGATTCATGTAGACCTATATTTAAAAATTTGAAAATTCTTCCAGTCACCGACATATATATATAATGGAGTTATGCATGTTAGTGCGATCATCTCCAGAAAAGTTTCCACAAAAAAACTCTACACATAAACATGCTACAAGGTTTACAGAAAATTTATTAATACCAAAAGCAAACAAAACAATTTTACAAAAAGGACCCTTTTACATGGCCATTAAAGTATACAACAACTTTCCACATGATATTAAACAAATACAAGATACACTCAGATTTAAGTCATCACTAAAAACATTCCTTCTGAACAGGTCTCATTACACATTAAGTGAATACCTCACACAGGTACAACTGTTTTTATATTTATGTTTATATAATAAATTAAAACAAATTCAATATGTATTACACCACTTTTATATTTATATTTCATTTGTGTTCAAATCTGTACAACATGTTAGGTTAACTGGAAGAAATAGGATATAGGTACCTATAAGTTATACCTTTTGTACTTAATGTAAATTTTGTACAATAAATGATTTTGATTTTGATTTTATGTTTTAATTATTTTATCATAGCTTTTAATGACCTTTCTGAGGTGTTTCTGAGTTGGTTTCATTCTGAGTTGGCATGGAACCATAAAATACAACCCTTCAAGTTTGGTGACCGGAACTCCTATAACGTGCAAATTCATAATTTCTTTGAAAAGTCTTAAAAGTGACTAGCGAAGCTAGCAGTCCACCATGGAGTTTGGTACTTGTATGGCAGTGAAGCATGGAATTGGCAGAGGAAGGATGAAAGTAAACTGATTGCTGTTGAAATGAGAGCCTTGAGGCGTATGTGTGATAAAACCATGTATGATCGTGTGAGAAATTTGGAGATCCGCAAATAATGTAAGGATAATGAGTAAGATTAAGAAAGGGACCCTCAGATGGTTTGGGCATGTAGTCCATTAATCACGTGAGGCTCGAAAGGGGGGGGGGCGATTCGGAAAAAATAACGAAATATCACGAAGGGGGGGGGGGGATAAAATGAGATATCACGTGTATTTATATTTTTCGTGATAATATTCTGAAAATTTCAAAATACTTTGTAGTAAAAAATACACGTGATTTTTGGGGGGTGGGGGGGGGGGGGGGGGGGGGGGGGGGGGCTAGTCTAAAACCTCACCATATATCGGCAGGGGGGGGGGGCGGTTAAAAAGTTGCTAAAAAAACATCACATGATTAATGGACGACCCCTTTCTACAAACTTTTCCAGGATCGAACCGCGTGAATGCCGCAGATACGCCCTTGTCCACATTTATATTAAATATTATTGACTGGCTGTAGTGAAGTTCTTTTTAACTCGACTGTTTGGCATTTTGTCTGACTGTAAGTTTGTTTGCACGTTCCGTTTCCGGTTTCTAAAATCTGCTGTCCTTCGAAAATCTGCATCCTTATTAATTATTATTTTTAATTGTAAAACTAACGTTTTTAAGACAAGATTTTTTATGCATAGCACAAAGGGTAACAATTATTATAAGCAATAATTATCAGCCTGAAACACTAAAATAAAGTTGGTTGTTTTCAGGTGGAAAAAATATAATAAGCAGTAATTGTTGAATGAAACACTAGCATATATTGAATCATTTGGCGGGTACGAGATAAGCCGCCATAGCTCAGTGGTCAAGAGCAATCGACCGGCAATCGAGAGGACACGGGTTCAAGTCCCGTTGGCGTCATGTATCTTTTCTCGGAAGATTTTTCAATGTGGATGAGTGTTTCAGGCTGATAATTATTGCTTATAATAATTGCATCCTTATTCACTTTATTATTCAAGCAAGCTATACTTTAACTATAGATTATCAATGGTTAACTTTGACTGAGTTAATATGTAACCTACCTGCATGAAGAATGTTTGAAAAAATAATTGTCATTTAGATAGTGACCTTTCTTTGGACAAATTTTATAATTTCCTTATTGAAGTAGGTAGTTATTTAAGTACCTACTTACAAACCTTATGATGTCAGAGGAGATTTTGGTTTTGATTTAATAAATAAGAGAAAATTTGAAACATACTTTTTTAGGCGCGAGGTCTACTGTTCACAGAACTACTAATTATATTATATAATTCTACACTGTTAAATCTTCTCAAACTTCTTCCATCCACTTTAACCTTATATTTTATACTGGCTTTCCTTTTTCCTTCTATCCGCTCTACTGATCCAAACTATCTAAGCGTCTTCTTTACATGCTTTTCCTAGTAATTAAAACTTCTTTTACAATTCATGTATTAATTTGTTATTTTGTTTGCATTTACATTACAGTCGCCTACGCTTCGGCGAGCGGCCGGCAGATGTCGCCCTGATCGCCGCCCCACCACCTTCGCTTGGCGCTCTCCATCCAAGCGGTAAATTTCAAAACCAAAATTTTAAATATAATTTTTAGTATAGGTACTATTGATAGCTCCATTACAAGCTCTTCGTATTATTTCTCGCAAACAACGCGTATAGAAAAACTAGCAGAAAGATAGGTTACAATGAAGCTCTCAGCGGCAGGACTATAACCCCACTTTTGAGAAGTATTCTCATCGGCTGTGAAAAGCTAGAAAACATGACTGTAGTAAAACGTAAGGCATCTAGTTTTATATTATTTTGAGATAATTTGTCAAAAGTAAAACATATTAATACGGTACACAAACCTAATAATTTTTGTTTGCTCAAAACTCACATATTAATAATAACTATAATATTTTTTTTATTTCCATGCCGCACAAGGAATGCGAGTTATTTATATTTTAGATTAATTTAAACAGTACCTTACCATTAATAAATTTTACGTTCAACGATTTTAAAACTTTATAACCCGTTTTTTCAACTATAAAGTTGGTGTTAAGCACCAGATTTTATTTTTCTAGACGATGAATTAATAACTTCGGGAGGACAACATGGAAACATATTTTAAATATTTGTAACACGTTCTTCAGAATGAATTAAAAAGAACGCGGCAGAAAGGTCGAATCTCCAGGCCTGCTAGGGTGAATTCGACCGTACGTTCTTACAATACGCCGTACCGCGGCGTATATTTGTTTACACGCTTTCTTCACTTACGTCGTTAAGATTCCCAAATTATTTTTCTTCTTCTTCTTTTCTTTGATACGGCAAATTCGGCAGTAGGTCCGTCCAATGCACGGGTCGCGAGTCGCAATTTGTGTACACGGCTTCTTTACTTACGTCGTTAAGATTCTAAATATGAGGCAAATCATGATGTACCTCAGGCACTTCACGATGTGGCTAGGCACATCATGATCTGCCTGATTTTACGATCGGCTGCCGCCATGTGTACACCACTATTTAATAAAAATAATCGGCATGTTTCAAAACCAATGGTTTCTTCATCAGGAAAAATTTACAATAAAAATTTAGTAAATATAATAGACAAATAAGTACATACAGAAAAAAAATACAGTGAAAAGGTTCTTATTGTATTTATACATTATTATTTGTATAACCAAAACATTTATAACCAAAGTGAATTTGCGAATATTAAAGAAGGAATTTTATATTTATTCTAGGATCTATTACTTGCACTGTTCTAGTACATCTGAGAATATATTTATTGAACAGAAATAAATGTTTTTTTTAAATACCTAATAGAATTTCATAAATCGTGATTGTTACTAACTGGCCAAATCAATGAACTGCTCAAGCTGATTCTGCTAAGGTGATAAATGGCATCTTATCTAAACTGACCGCAATTGAAAGAGGCGAGTAACCGGACCCACTCTCATCAAATAATTTGGAGCGTCGAGCTTTACTCTCATCGGGGCGTTCTCAGCTTGAGCTTCACTGTCTTCTTAGCTTGAGCTTCACACTCATTGGGGCGTTCTTAGAATGAGCCTCACTCTTGTGGGGCGTTCTCAGCACGTGCTTCATTCTCATCGGGGCGTTCTCAGCTTGAGCTTCACTGTCTTCTTAGCTTGAGCTTCACACTCATTGGGGCGCTCTTAGAATGAGCTTCACTCTTATGGGGGCGTTCTCAGCACGTGCTTCATTCTCATCGGGGCGTTCTCAGCTTGAGCTTCACTGTTTTCTTAGCTCGAGCTTCACTCTCATCGGGGCGTTCTAAATTTGAGGACGATAGAATGATGAGAAGAGGGAGAAGGTGAAGTGGAAAAAAGGTGGGGAAGAATCTGGCTATTCGGATCTGATCACCAAACACGCTTAAAACCATTTCAAGCAATGTTTCAATTCCGAATTCTGGTATTTCGCCAGGGCAATACTGAGAGTATCTTCCACTCTAGAACGTGCCTTAAATATATTTATTGTGAAAATTAATTAATGAAAATTTATTGGCGCACCCTGGGATTTAAACCTGCGATCGCCTGTTTCGTGTTCAAGAGCCTAGACCATGGACGCTGTCAATGCAGGGTGCTTGCATTATCTGTATTACTCTTCGCTATTAGTTCCATATCGTCTCATATTTACACCATTCTGTTATCCAGTTGTTAGTTATCTACTGATTAGCATCTCAACTTATTTGGTTGTGTTATCATGGAACGATTTTCTGGCCTCTGTGTTTCCTCCTTCCTTCATTCCTTCCTCTCCTCAAAACGATTTCCTCTCCTCAAAAAGATCCTCCACACAGCATCTCAGATGACGTAGGCCCAGACTCCTGTGTGGAGTTAATGTTAAAAAATTTCAGCTTGAACAGTTTTTTTGGTTACTAGCGTAGGTACTAAGATTAGCTCGAACTATGAACCAGGATTTTGTAAATTGACATCATTCAAAAAATCTCACTGAGAAGAAATTAAAAAGTCTACCTTACTTCTGTAAAAGAAGAAAATATTCGCCATCCAATTAATTTCTACAAAAGACACATGAAAAGAAATTTTCAACAATTGTCGTGAAAAACGTGAAAAATTATCGTTATTTGTCTTTGGGGTATTACGCCGTGTTGTGCTCCTCAATTTTTAGCCAACGTTTCGGACAGCGTTACAGTGTCCTTCATCAGGTCAGATGTATTAGCATAATATCCCAAACTTAAAACACGATAGTACTTTTGGCGGTAAAAATCTTAAATTACAACTGTCGTGAAAAATAGTACAGCTGCGGTAAGGACTATTGATAAAGATTAAATCAAGACAAATCTTACATTTAATAGAAATACCAAGTTAGGAAGACTAATGCCGACGCGAAGGTGAGCGAAAAAAAATGAGAAGTGTTCTAAATATTGAGAGCATCACTTTCATCAAGGTGATAGTCTGAGTCTCTCAAGATAAAAGTAACAGCTCACAATTGTACATAGACATTGTATATTAGCTCTTACTCTCATTTATCTGTCCTCCCATTGGCACCGGCGACTCCCCTTCATTGACGGCGTGCTAGTTAACAAGCGGTGTAACGAATATAGTATCGCAGTTTGCTTTTTTGGCAACATACCTGCCTTGATACGTAGGCGAAAACCTGTCTCAAGGCAGACTAGTTAACATTGTGGTCACGCACGCTAAGTGGACTTTAAATACCAATAATCTAAGCATAAGCAGGACCGTAAGTACACGGATATTGTAAGAGATGGAAAAATAATAAATTTACTTCGATGATCATCCAAACTTGAGATGAGATGGACTGACGACTCAATATTAACTTTCGGTTTTGGACGAGTGAGAGCCGCCGAGAATCGGAATAACTGGACATGATTTAGGGAAGCCCATGTCTAAAGCTGGATTCCACAAGGATTGAGGATGAAAAAACCAACTAATCGGAAAGTGCAGAAATCTGATATGGTAATTGTGTGAGGAGAGACTGGGCCTACAATTGATCGAGGTCATCGACGTGGTACAAGATAGGGAAGGATGGATGCCCTGATCCGACTACGAAAAGATTATTAAACTATTAATGATGATGAATTTATTCGCAGTTTCATCTTTACTTACAATTCTATATATGCTACGCCCTAAAGCCCAATAATTGACATTGAAATTAAAGATCATCTTTTTTAACTGTCTAACATGTACACATTACTACGTGCAAAATCCATCCCTGGTAACTACGTGTAGCGCGTAGTGGAGAAACAACTCTCACATTTTTTCGCGTGAGGGAGAGGCAGACATGCCTAGCCGTTTCCTTATTTTATCCGCATTAAATAGTGGCATAGGAAGAGCTTATAATAAAATGAATTGACCTCTTAAAACCTCTAACACGACTCGCGCGTAATCTCTTATTGATTACCTGATTATAGCAGCGATTGACCATTAACCAGTTAATTAAATTATCGTATTTATCAAGATATCTCCAGCTTTCCTGGTTTCCAATCTAACTAATCTCTTATAAGTTTCTACTATTCTGTGTGAAATGCGGTGTTCCTCAAGGTTTTACTGTTGGACCCTTATCTTTTTGTATTTCCGGGATGCGCCTAGTCGCCTCTTCTGTCTATAATTACGTAGTAAATATAAACGTAGGTATATGGTGGGTATATTACTAGAGATCAACGCCCCGATCGTGAGCAGCATAACGCCGACGAACCTGGTTGTAGATGAAATTTACGACCCCGATTTAACGGGCAGTGTATTTTTATCTTATCAAATTAGAAGATGCTTTGCTAAATGCTCTTTTCCTGTAATAGCATTGATATATTTAATTCAGTTTATTATTTTATTACCGAAACACTTTTCGTAAATAGTTTGTAGCAATGGTTTGAAGCTATTTTCAATGTTGGTTTTCTTTCTCTTATTTTAATCTTGTATGCTATTGGTAAAAGAATTAGCTTCCTGCATTTCGTTGTTCCGAATATCAGAGTCCAATCCAAATACAGTTTATTTGCGTCTTACGGGTTCGGCTTTCTTCAATTCATATCTCACGAAAAGCTTGGACAGCATCGAGATAAATAATGTAATAACTGTCTTGGCTTTTCTTAATTATCTCATCTAACCACGGCCTTATCAATTTAATTAACTGTAGAGCTGCAGTTTTATGTAATTTAATTAATACATCTGCTGCCGCGCGGCATCTCTCGTATTTCTGTATTCGCTGCTATTAAAGTGACGTCTTCAGTCCGTGTAATCCAATAATTTTAATTATTCAGAGCTTCCTTTGGCATTGTAACTTCCGTTCCAGATTTTCTCAAAACACGCTACGACGTAACCGGTACATACGTTTACCTGCAGGCCAATTATTTGATCTCAATTTGGTGCAATTCCGCGGAATGTCGTGGCTCTGGCGAGATGGAGCTATCGTTCAATGGATTTATTTGCATTTAATCTGGTTTATCTGTAATGGCATTTTCTTTGCGGTTTACCGGCGAACAGCTCCACAATTTCCGCAATCAGAAGTGATGTGAAAATAATTGAACTGCCAGCGCAAGTCCCATAATGATTCGTCGAAATTGTGGTGCGCAATAGTAACTGCTTACTTCGCATTGACTATGAAAATACCATGTCATTTTCGATGTGCGGACATGTTTTATAAAGTAGTATCAATAAGTACCTACATCGATGATAATATTTTATTTGTATGCGAACATTAATAAATTCGTGGAATCGAAATAAAAACGCGAGTTATTACAAGAATTTTATTTATTAAGCACTTTACTTGTTCAGTACACATAAAAATTGTATCGAGTAAAATTTTATTAGTTACATTTTGCAAAAAAATTCATAAGCAAGCATATTTTGATTTCTATGAAATTTTTTAAATTTATTTGGGAGGCGGGTAAGGGTACCGCCGTACCGGGTACCGGGTAGTTTATTGGATAACACCTCTGCTGTAGGTCACCCCAAGTGGTTCGCTACGTTGTTTGGTGACTTAGCCTAGGTGCCCGGGTTCATGGGGTGAGGTTTGTTAAGTTTGTCATATCTTGGCGGCCGTGTGCCTGCCCACCTACTGCGTGGCTGGCCGGATCGAGAGAGACTGGTTGAGGAGGTCTGACTTCTCTAGCCAGACTCAACGCCCAGTTGAAGGGCTGGATTCATACGTCCGTCACTCCTGGACACACAGACCCCCAGATTCCTACCCACCCCTCATACCTATTTCTTTCCCAGAACTTCCTCTTCTTCCTTTCCTTAAAAAACCCTCCACACAGCATCCCCTAAAATGACACTGGCCTTAAGGGAAATTATTTTCCTCATGGCCTCCTGTACTCCTGTGTGGAGCTAATGTAAAAAAAAATAATGTTTTCACAACAAGAAATAGATACATTAATTCTTTTTTCAAGTGTCCTAAAAAGACAACATTCAAAAGTGGGTGATCACTTAACCATTTCAGTATGTGATATTTGAATTAGAAATGTTACAAATCTAGAATTAAGTCATCTGGACAGGAACTTCATACTTTATAACAATAATATTCGACGCTGGAAAGGATAAATGGCTAAAGCACCATCCACCTGGAAAGGAATAATGGCTGAAGCTCTATAAACTACAGCCCTATGGCCATTCTTCCTATCCAACTGCATGGCGCTTTAGCCATTTATCCTTTCCAGCGTCGATGTCATATTATTTTTACGCTAAAATTATTAACGAACATTTATGTTACTAATGTTAAATGTCTAACTCATCGTGTGCGTAGTTTATTACTGTAGACTGTAGAGTGCGTTTCATGAAATAAAGCATTTAATTTTTTTGCTTGTTTATATAACTGGCAATACCATAATTGTTATACAATTCGAATGAAACATAGGTTTGTGAAATGCATGCAGTCTACAGGAATACTACTTTCGACATTCTAGTATCTTCTATCTTTTTCCTTTTCATACAAGATGCATAAGAGGGAAGATCTTTATGAACAGCTTTTAGAACGATTGTTAATGAAGTGTTTACTCTCTCCCTGGGACTAGTATACATATTCGATAATAATTTTAATTTTTTTGTTTCCAGAGCCACTGGCAGACGAAGGGCCAAGAAGCAGCTTCGTCAATGTCCAGAGAACCTCGCCTCCACCAACCACTCGGATTCGGATGTAGCGGAAGAAGACCAACCCCAGCCAACGCACCATGAAGCACCAGCCCGAGTACCCGATCCTCACATCGAAAGCACCCAACCCATAAACGAACGACTATCCTTTCCCGACGACTTTAACACCAAAAACGAAGAGGATAATTTTAGAACTGCACATAAAAAATCTCACAATCACCAATCGGAATATTCCCGGCACTCGTCCAGTTATTGCAGTAACTGCGGTGATTATGTGTCCCTTCTTCCAGTAGACCACAACTCTTTCAGGTCACTGCCTAACTATTGTCTAGGCGACTTAGACAATCCTTGTATAGACCTTTCACCTGAAAACAGTTCTGGTCCGATATCCTTCGATTCCGGTATCGAACAGCCGTACAAAGATACGAGAACATCGAACTCTAGTCCAACTGCCGCATCAAAACCTAGCTCACCTAAATTATCAATAGTCGAATATAAGTCATGGGAGAAACCGCCCGACATAGGTGATAGACCGGAGAAATTAAATAGTTTTAACCATTTAACGATAAGCCTTCCGGCCAAACACACAAACACAGTAGAAACACAAACAGACTGGATTCCCTACAGAGTTCTAGTCATCGAAAGGGATCAAGTAGTGCCGGCCAAGTCAATATTCGACCCACCCAAGCCAGTGGAGAGACTCGATAGAAAGGTCACAGTTTTGAAAGTCTGGAAGAATTCTAGAAGGGCCATAAAGGAAAGAAAACCATGGCTGAAATACTCTTCTGCTTCTTCAGCCAATGCTGAAGAGGAACAAGAAAGAGTATATCACTCAGATTCTGCCCTCGATTCTTCTGTTGAAGTCATCATGCCTGTCGGAACCAGTAAGTACAGTTTTAATTTTTTAATACTTTTATCAAACCCACGAGATTTATCTTTATCCATCACATTATAATAATAATGACAATAAAATAACTTTTTTTAACCCGTCTGCTTGTTTAGGAATAAATACATCCCAAAACACGTAATCGCGTTATACTTTCATAAAACCAAAAACGTCCCGAGCGACCTTTACATTTTTTACTCTCTTCCTCTCATGCAAACATATGTATTTTTCTTTTAAGCAGAAAGAGAACGAAATATTGCTTCTTATTGTCGTTGAAATATGAAAGCTATCTTGCTCAAATATTTTACAATCTCGATCCAAAGTGACGGTTTCAGAATTTACGCGCGAAACCGAGGCTTCCGGATTGTGAGGTGCGAATATATTGAACCAAGCAGACGGGCTAATTCTAACACTTGAGAGGAAGGTTCAGGTCAAACCAAAACCAGTTTTACTGTTTGGAATTAAACAAAGTTATTTTAATGTAATTATTATTATCATCTATACCCACAAAGTGTTTGCTACATGTGAAAATTTTCATTCCATAATATGTACTCTCTGTTTAGTGTTACGACCAGAGCTCTTGAAAGAGATGATGTTTTTTTTTAATAAGTCGTTGATTCTTTTATAACAAGGGCATTTTTCTTTGCAGGTTTCGAGAACTTCTCAATGAAGAACAGCTTCTCGCTGTCTTCACTGCAGGGGGCGGCGGCTGGAGAGGGCCCCGGCGCCAGTCCCATGAAGGCTCCGCCCAACCAGGAGCGTCCGTACCACAGCCTTACCAAGAAACGGTCAGTTCTAAATCTTTCTTGATGCCTCTTCAAACAGTTTTATAATAGCTCACGAGTTTCCATCACAAAATAAAACTTTGAAGAAGGTTGACAACAGATGATAAACCTTACCTATTTATTCTTGTTCTGTTTTAAGACTGAATGCTGTAGAAATAAGATCACTGAGGCATGTGTGTGGTAAAACCATCTACGATTGTGTAAGAAATGTGGAAATCCACAAAGAATGCACGATTGATGTAAGCATGATGAGTAAGATTAAGAAAGGGACGCCCAGATGGTTTGGGCATATAGATCGAATGATTGAGGAAAGATGTGTAAGAAGAATATATGACGCAAATGTGAAAGGTAGAAATCGGGGACATCCGAGGAAGACATGGAATGACCACGAGAATCAGATACTTGAGTCGGGACATGTCAAGAGTCAGAATAATAGATGAGCATATATGAGACGATGTATGAATGTAAATGTGGCAAGACCGAGTTGTTTTCTTGTATTATTCAAAGATTCTTTTTGGGATCGTCTTCTCGAAGTATTCAATACCCATTTGCTATTTTTTGGGAGTTCCCAGCACTTTCAGGTGGTATTATAGAGATTGGATCTGGTCCTCGGGCTTAAGAGTAGTCTCATTTTGAAATGTCTTTTTAGACTGCATTAATATCAGCTGATTAGGGTTGTCTGTCGTGTTCGTGTCTTTTTTTTGGTATGACAGGAGTTCAAAGGTTAACCAACTGTTCATAATTATTTCTTTCAATTCCAGCAAGGACCCCAACCGTGAGTTGTGGAGAAGGTCCTGGGGCTCCACGCACAGCAACCAGAGCGCCCAGTCTCTGTCCTCCGCCGCCCTGGCAGCCAAGGACGACTTCTGGGCCGCCCTCCAGCACAACTACAACTACATCATGGACAATCAGCTGATTGACTCTTGCAAGGTCAGTCAAAATTATATACATATTAAATGAGTATTCATTGCCAAAATTATTGCTGTTCAATGGTTTACCTGTTGGGTCCGGCTTGCATTGCAATAATTTTGAAATATGTAAAGATATTGAATAGCTTAGGGTACGTACCCATACTACGTGACCAACTTTTTGCAATATTAACCCCCCCCCCCCATCCCCCCCCGGTGACCAAAAACCTAAGGCTGCCGCCACTCATTTGTACCATTTTGAAGACCCCCACCCTCCCTCCCCCCTCCCTCGAACATGTCACGTAGTATATAATCTCCGTCTATTTCCACAGCTTTGGTCCATCTTTTAACAAGGGCATGTATCACAAGGTTGTAAAAAGCACTGTCGAATCGAGAACACCATCGCCATAACTTCCCCGCCGATCACACAGTTTTGATTTTTTTTGTCCTTGGTGAGTTTGTGTGAAAAATCTGTTGTCGAATAATCGTCATCACTGCCTTTACTGAGGGAGAGAATGCGACATCTGTAGTTATCTGGGGTCACCACGAATGAGTGCAGTCGCTGCAATCAACGGCCTGTGCTTTTTCTCAGCCAGTAGTGTTTGTCCTTCAGCTTCGTTACAGTAACGAACCCATAGTCTAGCAGTGCTGACGTCCACTGTTGCATCATGATACACATTTTTCAGTCATTCATGAATGTGAATTTTTGCCTTTCACCTTCTACAATCAAGAATCAATCATAGAACCCTATCCATTACGAACATCGATGTCGGCCATTTTGCAAGCGACTGCAGTGCTGCCACCTGTTGATGCAAAAAGTTAGTACTGCACCAGATTGTAGACGAACGTTTGAGGAATAGCACCAAATTCAAAATTTTCACTTAACTAACTTGATTTAAGTAGAAAAAAATAGAAGGCATTACTTATAGACTGAACCTCGTATATTATGGTATCTGTATCTGATGTAAATACAGTATTTTAGCTGGTACTTTTGTTTAGCATATAAATATATTGTTAACTCGTTGAATGCCGCGAGTAAATGGGGTTGGTTGTAACCAATTAGCGTTCGCAAAAAGCGGCAGCCATGACACCCAATGTCCGGCGATTCTGACAGCGTCCTTGAGAAATTTCGTACATAGAAAGGTCAAAGTTGAAGACCAAAGAATTTTTCCCGCGCATGCGCAAGAACTGCGCACGTTCCCGCGCTCCGGTAAATCATTAATATAAATTATATGGAGTCACCAATCTAAATGCGGTTTTCTCTATGGTAAAGAGCGATAATAGAGCAAGCGATTCTGACCGTGTTCTTCATACACTTTCTTTATACATAAGGGTCAAAATCGCGTGTCAAAATCAGGACACGCCGGCGCATGAGCGGCAAATGAGAGGTTAAGGAGTTACAATATCTGTGCCTATAAAAACATTTCATATTTCTTCAGACTGATTCGTGGATGATTCGAAAACTCGACTGTCATAGAAAGCATTAGTTTCTATGTTTCTAGTGGTTATCTCCATCACGACAGCACAGATTTTTTTTGTCTACCTGCTTGCAGAACTAACTTGCCAATGGTTATGCCAGTCGGGAGAGCGGTCATGTTCTTAAATAGAATCACTTTGAATATTGATATGTTTAACATCAATGAAGCACAATTTAGACAGCAAGCTTTGTCGCTGTTAATTTAAATCTGCTTAAATATTAATCTAATCTTAAATATTTTCTCTCTTTTAAAAACGCTTTGAAATTTTAATTTTGTAATGTTTTAAAAATTAATAAATTGAATTGAATTGCATTACCTGGTGAATTTACAATATGTTTTATATCTTTGTGGATGATAGCTTAAAGAGATTGCAATATTACCCAAAAAAATATAGGCTATCTTTTTTATATAGGTAAAATTTTCACCTAATACATAACTTTTCGTCTAAAAGCTATTTACGTAAAAACTTATTTGTTTTTTGCAAAATGATGTTTTTGTAAATTGTACTGTCTTACCAGATATTGTGTTTATATATTTATAAAAATAGTATTTATAATCTACTATAAGTATTTTCACAGAATAGTTCAGAGAAGTGATTTTTTTACTGTACCTATTGGATACGTCTGATTTTATAGTTGAATACAGATTCAATATATGTGTAAACTTTAAAAATTCAAGTCAAAATGTGACAACCTTAAATTAATTATTAATTAATTAATTTGGGAGGCGGGAATGGGTACCGCCGCCCCGGGAACCTTTATTGGATAACCAACACCTCTGCCATAGGTCACCCCAAGTGGTTCGCTACGTTTGGTGATTTAGCAGGGGTGCCCGGGTTCATGGGGTGAGGTTTGTTTAGGTCTTGGAGGCGGATGACCAAGACACACTGAACCCCAGATTCCTACCCACCCCTTAAACCCTTTTCCTTCCCAGAACTCTCCTCTCCTTCCTTTCCTTAAAAAAACCCTCCACAAAGCATCCCCAAAGATGACATAGGCCCTGAGGGAAATTATTTTCCTCAGGGCCTCCTGTGTGGAGCTCATGTAAAAAAAATAATAAAATTAGTAACACATTGAATAAGAGAAATATATGAAAAACGTAAATAAATAATAACAAAAGAAAAAGCTTATAATATGGACAGCCACGTCATCAACGAACGCAAAGGTTAATAATTCATTTGATGGAATCTAAAAGACCCATAAATTATGAAAGAAGAATCAATAACTATCTACATTATTAAAATCCTGATTTATTTCCCATTCGCTGTTTTCTGAGGAAAGTGGCAGACAGGTTAATAAAACATTGGAATTGATTAATAACCAATAAGTGCCATGCTCTGCTCATTGCCAATTTGAAAAGAACAGAAAACACTTGACTACTTATACTGCAATGGTTATACACCAATCAATACACGAAGCGGCAGACTAATGGAGGAATTTCCTGTAAAATGAAGAGTTTAACGTCCGCATAATAATTCAGGCAAAGTCTTCTTGCCCTGAGGGAAATTATTTTCCTCAGGGCCTCCTGTGTGGAGCTCATGTAAAAAAAAAAAAGAAAATGTATAATGCCAACACCATCACAAATCTAAAATTGTTACATATTCCAGTGGATTAGTCTCTATTGGAACCTAGACCAATAAATAATGCTGATATTTTTGTGTACAGAAGCCGTACAATTATATTTGAAAATAGATACCTAGGTACTATACTAACACTGAATAAATGGAAATCAATGTTGCCACTGACTTAATAATTCCTTTTGGTTAGCTCATTTAGCAAGTGCTCTGTCTCTCATAAACTCACCTGACATTGTACATCATCATCCCATTGATCAAAATTAAAATTTCATAATGATGATCAAACACATTTCTGTATTTGATATTTAAAGAAAGAATGGTCAGCCTTTTGTATCATGAAACACACCCACATAAAATTGGTTAAGCTTGAAACGCACTAGGCAGCCTGGCTGCAACAACCAAGATTTGGAGGGGTCAATGAAGGCAGTTTAGGACCACCAAAGATATTCAAATACAAAAGAGATATGCTATGGTGTCCGCGCAACTGTCGGCGGACTACGCCCTAATTAGAGTAGTTTGCATTCAAAAAGAATTTGTTCATTTCGTTGATTTTTTAATATGTGCATTAGTTAGAAAGTCATTTAGTTTTACACCAAAAAAAGTCAATGCTTTGACTTGCGTTGACAAGTCTCAACATTCTGGATAAGGGAGAATGGTATCCATAATTAGTAGAATGTTGATTGAGGAACATCAATTCATTATTTCGGAGTCTACGGGGAGGGATGTTGAACTGGATGTGTTGTAACAATGCAGGTGTATCAGTAATACTGTTGATAATTTTAAATATGCAAATTAGATCAGAGTCCTTTCTACGTTTTTCTAAAGAAGAAATGTTTAAAATGTATTCAATTTCATCATATGAATACTCGCCTCTTTCACAATCCAACCTCCAAGCAATTCTTCTTAGGAAAAGATGTTGTACGGATTCGATGTGACAAATGTGGACAGCATAGAAAGGAGACCAAATGACACTAGCATATTCAAGGTGAGGGCGAACCAGCGAACAGTAAAGAGTTTTAAGTGTACTTATATGTTTGAAGTCAGGTAATTCTATGAATGAAGCCGAGTAGTTTAAGTGATTTATTTACGATATTATTAATGTGATCACGGAAAGAAAGTTTGCAGTCTAGAGTGACCATTGTAAAATATTTTCTGTTATTCATAGGAGGCAAATGGAGAATTGAGTGCGGAGACCACTCCATCGCAATCGCTAACCCTTCCCAGGGACCTGCCATCTTCCAACAGCCAGTGGGGTCTCGGCCAGCTCATAGCCGACTTCACAGAGCTGTGTCAGTGGCTCACCAATATGCAGGAGGAAGTCTACGCTACTCCTGAGAATCTGTCCAACAGGACCCTTAGAGCGGTACCAAATTTCATTATTACTCGTCACAATAAATTGAGGTTTTTGTGTCTGAATACTTAACTTGATCAACAAGGTGGTTGCGTATTTCATCCATTAGACTTTGAATGTTATGAATTTGGTTCTTTTAGAAATGAAAATTCCTACATTATTTTACAAAGAACACCTTTCGAAGTCTTTAAAAAATAAGTAAATAAGTACTAAAAAAAACTTTTTTTTAACCATTAATAATTTCCGACAATTTACTTGAAAATTAATAAAGACATTGGTAATGTAAATAAAAGCAATTTGATTTTCGTTATTAGTACCTATGTATCGATCGTCCAGTTGATTATTAAGACATCTCCGAAAAATCGAAATTTGAGATGCAGTTAAGCTGGGTACAGATTGCTGTAACGTAACATGCAATGTAATACGAAAGGACCATATCATAAGTGTGGATGCAGCGCGCGCACGAACCGAGTATGTACCTACTCGCATCTGTTTCCGGTAGCGTCCGACCGAAACAGGACTTTCCACCGAAACCGAAACCGAATCTTCGGAGTCTGTCTCAGTTTCGGCCGAAACCGAATATTTGCGGCACGTTCCAGAGTGGAAGATACTCTCAGTATCGCCCTGGTGTAAGACCACCATTCAGAATTGAAACTTGAAATGGCATTAGCCGTGTTTGGTGACCAGATCTGAATAGCCAGGTACTTCCCCACCTTCCTCTTCTCTATCTCCCTCCCCTCTTCACTATCTTCAGCCTCACAACATACCCCAATTGGGGATGCCATAGTCTCACTGGCTCCAGACGGGAGCAGCTGAGACTCTTGTGAGGTATCACTATAAAACAAAATTTATAAAAAATAACAAAACATGTTAACTTCTTCTTGGAACAAAAATTTGTCAATAAATCAACTCTTACATTATAAAGGCAGGACCTCATCAATTGAGTATTTTAATTTTTATTTCGTTTACAATCACAAAATTCTTTTTATATGTGTTAAATGAAATAAAACACGATAATTGAAGTATGTAAATTTTTTTTTTTTTTTTTGATATTATTGCAATAAAACAAATCAAAATTAACAAACATGTTAACTACTTCTTGGATCTTGGATTTGTCAATAATCAGATCAGATTTTCTGCCGAAACCGAAACTGATGCCGAAACTAGTTTTTTTTGTCAAAACTTGCCGAAACCGAAACCGAATCTTCGGTCGGTCACTAGTTTCCGGCATGCATGCGGTGAACAAAGCTTAGTCTGCTGAGAACAAGTCCTTGTTCGCGCGCGTTCTCCAGTATAGACACAAACAACCCGTCCACACTGACGCTCCATGCACACTGCGCGCGTGTTCAGCGAATAAACCGACACTTGGCAGATTGCGGCGTGCACGAGTTGAAATGCTCTGTTTGTGCGCGTAGTGTGCACGGTTTGTGCGCGCAAGTCGTCCACACTATGGGAATTCTGTTACATTGCATGATACATTGCGACAATGTGGACGGCAAATTCTTTCATTGCGTGTTACATTGCATGTTACATTTTGTAAGTCTGTACCCGGCTTTATATGTAAAAGTGTATTTTTTTTGGTACAATTACTCACAAAACCACCAAATCAATTATAATACAGAAAAACTTGTAGGAAATTAAACAAAATATTGATGTTGTCTGTGTCACTAGTAGGATATTTCAAAATGTCATACTAATGTACCAGATCGTTATGTCCCCCGGTGTTATTTTACGGCTTATTTAATATGTTAAACATAGACACGTGTAAATAATATTTGATTTATGGAGAGCATTCGAATATTGCTTTCCTCAAAATCTTAAAACTTCATATTTGGAGATATCTGCCTAATCAACTGGACAATCGATGTGGAAGTAATATAAATAGATTGTCTGGAAGTTGCTTCATCACAATTTAACAATGCCTTCAGAGGAAAAACAGCTATCACATAGAATAATAAATACAAGAACTTCTTTATTTAAACTGTTTTTTTTTTTAAATTTAAATAATAATATATTGAGTAAGAATAATACACTAATAATCTAAATGAAAATATGAAAGAGAACAAGACACAGAAAAATAGTTAAAGATAATGGTCGCAACTGGGACTCGAACCCAGAACCTTCGTCTAACCGGACGTGCGCTTTTACCAATTCAGCCATTGCCACTTTTGTCCTACCATCATAATTGTCAATCTCATATTTTAAAATTTTAGAATTAACAATTTTACTTTCGACTAATTTTTTCCAAATCATGGGCAACTACAATCCGACTGCGACCATTATCTTTTTCTATGTTTCTGTGTCTTGTTCTCTTTCATATTTTCGTTTAGATTATTAGTGTTATCTTCTTCTTCAATGATGAATTACATTGATGGGAATAACCTTCAAAAGTATAAAAAGAGAGTAGTTCTTATAAAAAATTAAATAATGATAAATAATATTAAATATGTAAAACAAAAAATTAAAATGAATTTCTAAAAATGAATCCTGTAGAATTGTATCCACATAACAATGTTGGGAAGTTGAGTGTATTATGTTTGATCTTACAAAATATCTGTCAGAAATAATATTGACAAAATATAAATATGTAAAAGAATAATTTAATCTGTTCTCCAGACGCGAATGGCCGAGATACGAGCCTGTGAAAGCCGGCGGCAACGTTTCATGGAGCAGGTGGCGGGAGTGCTAGCACGCGGAGGAGCCGCGGCATGCGCAGAGGTCACCTGGCGCGCACGACACCTGGCGCTCAAGTGGGACAGCGTGCAGCACGCCATGAGCCCCGAACACGCCAGCGCCAATCACACTGGATCTGGTAAGATTATACAATATACTTACAGATTTAACTGTTAAGTTTCAATACGTGCATCGAAAAGAACATAGAGTATTCATAATGCAGCATCATATTCCGAATTAATTGTATGCCTTTTTGCATTTGAGTGAAAAAATAGAAAAAATAGAAAAAATAGAAAAAATAGAAAAAATAGTAGTTTATCTATGGTGATAATTACGAGAGGGGGGGGGGGGGGGGGGTAACAGGGACTGCGACAGCAATGATTTTCTTGCAATCATAACATTTTTCACCTTGATACAAAGTAATCTAAAATAATTAATTATTATTTTTAATTATTAAACTAACGTTTTTAAGACTAAAGTAGCTTACTGTAGATCCCATTATCGCATGATGTTACCACGATAGATGGAACCTTGTTATTCCAAAGGGTAATATTATAATACAGTTTTTGTTTTATATAAATATATTTTATCACAAGGGGGGAATTTATAATTGGTTGTATTTTTGGTATAAGGGGCCGTTCAAGTATTACGTAACGCACTTGGGGGGGGAGGGGGGGTCTGGTGAAACGTTACGGCGCGTTACGGGGGGAGGGGGGGGGGGGGTTCGAAGGACGCGTTACGTAACAGGTTTTTCTTTATTTAAATAAAAACTAAGGAATTGAAATTTTCGAGTTGGCAAGCCTTTTAGTTTATGTTGTACGGGGAATTCCTGGACTGTATTGTGCGTCATTTTTGTTTTATTTTCGTTGTCAGTATTCGTTAGTGTTTTAAATCAGTCAGTGTTGTTAATGTGAGTTTTTAGGAATTATAATGTCCTCTAATTATAATTGGGAGATTTACATAATCAGATGTTATTGGCCTCTAAAGGCTCTCATGCTGACTTGCCAGCGCAGCGCAACCAAAAAATGCCAACCGAATTTGGAAGACAGCAAAAGAAAAATTTAAAAAAATAAAAATGTCTTTGCAACATATGAATGATGTTATTCGAGAGTTTTTAGTAAGAACAACGCTTTTTAGTTATTACACGTTAGTTTACTGCTAAAATATAATAATATTACCTAAAGCTAGGTTTCATCGTACATGCATAGTTACACTCAAAACATGAAAAAGATTTTCTTCACTTTGAATCGTTCTGTGGATTTTTTAATCTCCCTTTCGAGAACTTGAAAAACCACACTGGGACAAAAAAAATAGTTTTGTCTGCTGAAGGTAAACATGTGATTTTTCGTGCCTCTTTGTAGAACACGAATAGTTGCAGTAGAAACATGTAAGTGGTTTTGTAGCACTGTGAGTCAGCAAATGATTTCTAAGAAGTTCCTTTGTACAATATGAATAATTGCAGTCGGGACACGAAAAAGGTTTTGGTCCAGTGTGGGTAAACTTTGAATTTTTAGATACCATTTTTTAGCTCCTGAATAGTCGCACTCGGGACAAGTAAAAGGTTTTTCGTCACTGTGAATTAGCAAGTGCCGTTTTAGTTTTTTTTTCGAGAAGAAGAATAGTTGCAGTTAGGGCATGAAATGGGTTTTTCACCACTGTGAGTAAACATGTGATTTTTTGATTTCTCTGAATAGTTACAGTCGGAATATGAAAAATGCTTTTCTCCACAATGAGTAGAGTCAGCAAGTGAATTCTTGGATATCCCTTTTAAGAACACAAATAGTTGCAGTCAGGATATGTAAAAGGTTTTCTCTTCTGTAAATCGCACGGTGGATTTATAAATTGTCCTTTTGAGAACTTGAATGACTGCATTCTGGACAGGAAAATGGTTTTTGTCCACTGTGCGTTAACACTGTGCGTGATTTTTGGTGACTCTTTGTAGAACATGAATAGTGCAGTAGAAACATGTAAAAGGTTTTGTATCACTTTGAGTAAGCAAATGATTTTTAAGAAGTTCCTTTGCACTACATGAATAATTGCAGTCGGGACATGAAAAAGGTTTTTGGCCAGTGTGGTTCAACACGTGAACTTTTGGATAGCGTTGTGTAGCGCATGAATAGTCGCAATCGGGACAAGAAAAAGGTTTTTCGTCACTGTGAGTTAGCAAGTGCCGTTTTCGTTATTGTTTTTTTCGAGAAGTAGAATAGTTGCAGTCAGGACATGAAATGGATTTTTCTCCACTGTGGGTAAACATGGGTAATTTTTAGATTTCTCTTCGAAGTACATGAATAGTTGCAGTCGGAACATGAAAACGGTTTTTCTATACCGTGAGTCAGCAAGTTACTTCTTGGATATCTCTTTAGAGGACACGAATAGTTGCAGTCAGGACTTGAAAATGGTTTTTATCTTCTGTGAATCATACTTTTGATTTTTAAATCTTCCCTTTGAGAACTTGTATAACTGTATTCGGGACGTGGAAAAGATTTAACTCCACTATGAGTCAGCTTGTGAATCATAGTGGAGTAAAGTGTTGCTCCACAGGTAAAACTTAGGGAAATTACTTTCCTCAGGGCCTCCTCACTAAAGCTAATGTAAAATAAAGTATGTGTTGTAAAACCATGTAGGTTTATTTTAGGTGGGAGAGTGTTAAATTGTGGAGATCTGGAAGGAAAACAAGGCCGATAAAAATAATAATATTCTCAATTTTTGTCATAAATGTCAATATGAATAAATAAAATGTATATAATGTATCGCGAGTTAGAAATCTCTTGTTTTATTTATTACCGCAAATGCGATAAAATCAAGAAAAAGGGTATTTAAGCGACATTTCAGTCCGTTGCGCAAATTAATTGTGACTTTTAGGTAAAAATTGTTACTTGGGTGTTACGTAACGCTTAGGGGGGGGGGGGGGGGTTGAACAGGAAAACGTTACGGCGCATTACATGGGTGGGAGGGGGGGGGTCAAAAATCTTCAAAAATTGCGTTACGTAATACTTGAACGCTCCCTAACCCTTTACAACCGGCAAAAAATTTCCCAATTGTGACGGACCACATTAGTAAATCTCTTATGGTTTGTTAACATTGGTAGAGTACTTTAGTCAAGTAGCGAGTAACTTGCTACTTGACTCATCGAAAAGCGTTCGCACTACTTTCAAGTATAGTGTACTAGTGCCCGCCGCCCGTTGCAAGATGACAGGCGATGACGGGCAAGCTACACAACAAAGTAAATATGCCAATTAAGCTTATTTTCATGCTTATTTTAAATGAGGTGGAAGAATAAATTAGTAAGATGAAAATAAATAAACTATGGACACGAAAAGAGATTAATAGCAGCTTAAATAAACAATATTAGGGTAGCATCTTCGCTCTATCACCACGATATTTTCTCGCATCCAAAAATGAACTCTGCTAAAACGGCTGGTCCAGTGCGCAGGAACGCGTGGAGGGGGTCCTTACTCCCCCCCGAAAAATAGACCGAAATGGATTGAATCTACTACAGAGCTGACTAACCCATTCTACTAAAATTACGGTGTTCGGACGCGTTTAGTTACTACTATACTCTCCACTCTACTAAAATACTTGGCGTTTCTGAAGGGTTCTTTAGTTATGATACCACTGGATGAAACACGCGCGTGTGAAAATACCCTACGAAAGCAGATCCTATAAGTTCGATTGACACCGGTTCCGTTCACAAAAACAGATTCATTTGAGGATTTTTTCAAAGACAATCTCATGCTCGTACGAAACCGGTTGTAAAGGGATATTGTAAAAATTATAAAATGCAACTGTTTATTTCACAAAGATTAATAAATAAATAATTATATTTGTCTTCTCAGATGCCGATCATGAGGTGAAGTGTCTCCGCCGCTGGCTGCGAGAGATGGAGGGCCGACTGCCACCATTGAGCCTGACCGCTGCAGCAGGATGGTCCAGACTACAGCTAGATCAGAAGGTTTTGGAGCATGAGGTAGGAATTTTCTTTTACACTCACCTATGTAGCGTGTTTCACAGAAATTCATCAAGTGTAGCATTGTCATCAAATGACCAATGGCTGCCATTTGGTTTTTTAACATATGAAAGGTTCTCGTTAAACGCGGATTTTGAAATTCAAGTTGTTACGCTTGTCAGCTGATCACAATTTGATAGAAGGTTGAAACCTAAAATTGGCTTTTAAAAGGGACCTTTAAAGTGATTAAATAGTGCTGATTGGGTCTTTTATAACAATATTACATTTGTTTGAATTTCTAAGATTTGTCGTTATTTTAACACAATTTGAATGATCTTCCAATATTCCCAAGATGCCTTCAATTGACATGCTTTGTGTAACTCTAAGTGACTAGCACGGGGGCGGGGGCTCCATTGAAGCTACAGTATCAAGTTAGCCTCTCAGAAGCTATGCATGCTGTATTCTGTATAGGCCTGCAGAAGACACTGTAATAGTACACAAACTGCTAACCCTATACAAATCGCAAGTGCATCTCTCTGTTGAATTTGGCAGATATTTTTTCAATCTTTGAATCTGTGCAGAAATATACAATCCGTTTGATAGATTCCCCTAACTTAAGAAAATGGTTGCAATCTTTAAAACACTTCATAGGATGGTAATGCTGTTGTTGTTCTACTGGCATTTCAATGTAAGCTTCTCAACGGAACTAGCGTCATTGATCCCTTCGGCACCGCTGCATAGTCAGGAAAGATACTCCCCCCACAATTGTACATGGTTAACATTTGTTTGTCACATGAAAACAGGTTTTTTCTACTAGTCGTTCTTGACCTCAACAGCTCTATTGTGGAACAATCTGCCGGTCTCTGTATTTCCACAACATGGGAATCATTAAGACCCATTGAATTGGCTTTTAACATCTCATTAAGACCCATGTTCACTCTTCTCAAAAAGATCCTCCACACAGTATCTCCAAACATGATACAGGTACTGAGAGAAATTATTTTCTTTCGTTCTTATTTATTACCGCCATCTTTTGGGATTATGGCTCAGTATTTTATTAGCCATCTGTTGTTGAGAAAGGAAAATATTCCCAATCGTTCTCTATTTAATTGTGGAGAGTTTTCACAGATGGCTCCGTGACTGAATGATGACTCTAGAATTAATTTCACATTTTTTTCTACAGATTGCGCTATACATTATTCAAATTTCAACCTAACATTATATAAATTTCCAATAGATGGCACTTTACATTATATTTGATATTTCATTTCCCCCAATTTAGGTGCTCATTGATTTCCAAACTTTTTCGATAGATGTCACTATACAGTTCGAAATGAGACGAATTACATTCTAAATTCGATTGCAAAAATTCACCTGAATAATTTTTTTTTTCCGACATTTTCTTTAGCATGATTAATTTTATGCCGGAAGTTGTATGATGAACCGAATTGACTCTTTGAATTTAGATATGGAGGTAGGAATTTCTAAAGGAAGTCCATGGTTTTAGATGATTAACTTCTTCGCCTGACTTCGTCAATAAATTTTATAAATAAATTCGTTACTTAGCCAAAGATTCGGTTGTCCAATTTTAAATTAGTAAGGCCTAGGTATTTGAACTCTCGCTACATTATTAAACGTTGTTACAAATCGGAATTCATATTTTTGACACTTTGACCGGTCGCCATTTTGTAAAAATTTAAGTATGGGGTAAATGGGGTTGTTTGATCAGGTGTTGACTGAGAGGAAACACGGTCGCCAAGAAATTTACCTTTAGCTAATTCCCCTCATGGCCTTTGTCATCTTTGGAGATGCCGTGTGGAGGGTCTTTAGGAAAGGAAGGAGAAGAAGTTCTGGGAAGGAAAAGGGTATTAGAGATGGGTTGGAATCTGGGGGTCATTGTGTCCCTCAGATCCATCCCTCCCACTGCGGTGCAAGGCGATGTTCCTAGAGAGTACGGCTGGAAAAGGGGCTCCCTCAACCATTCTCCCCCGATCCAGCCTCTGCATCTGGTGGGCAGAAGACCTGGACAAACCTCACCACGTGAACCCGGGCACCCCGGCATCAAACGTAGCGAACCACTTGGGGTGACCTATGGCAGAGGTGTTGGTTATCCAATAAATGGTTCCCGGGGCGGCGGTACCCATACCCCCCCCCTCCAAATTGAAATTGGTGTCACTGTCGCTGTTAGCCCCCCCCCCCCCCCGAATACTGAGCGAAAGAAACATCTTCACCTCCGGCTGACAATAGCGCCGTTTACACGCACACTTCGGAGCGACCGAGTCCCGCACCATTTAAGACCCTGAAGTGGCGCGGGACTCGGTCGCTCCGAAATGTGCGTGTAAACGGCGCTAATACCTAAATAAAATTGTCAAAATCGAGGATTTGTATTTACCCATTTTCTCCTCCAAAACTGAACCGATTTAAAATTTTCTTTTACCACCGTATTAGAAAAAAATATTCTACGCCTGCACTTTTTGCTTTTTTTTAATACATTGTCTAGTTTGTGGTATATTGAACTCTGTTGATAGCATTAAAACATTTTCGTCCATGAAATATTAACGATTTTTGGAGGGTCCTATAGGAGTTATAACTCCTAAAAGAAGTAATTTATCAAAAAAGCCGACGGTCATGGTTGAACTCTGGTGGTCGTTATCTATATTATATTAAAATATATTTGATAAAGATAAATACTAGGACTAAGCCTGTTTCATTCCAATTTCATTATTTACTCGGGTTTATGCCGTTTTCTGATTATAATTAATAATCCGCATAGCCTACCTGATATTGCGTTATTTAATAAAATAAAACTGCCTAGTCACAGCTTTTAATTTGTGTAATTTTCGTAATCGGCGTAATAATAAAAACTTTGACACCATAGCGGCGCGCGTTAAAATAATTGTGCTTAGGTAGGTACTTATTTTCTTTAAATTTGATGTTTCGTTGCCTAACAGCGTCTTTTCCACTCTTTAGATTTTAGCCGAGTAAAGACCGGAACTTTCTCCCCGAATTGATAATAATAATGTCGCGAAAACCGTAAATTTTCCCAAAACAATGGGAAGCAATTCGCCACGGCAATGGGCAGACAGTTTTCAGGCGACGACAATGGCAGCCATCTTGCTTCTGTGAATTTACCGCGTTTATTTCAACTTTCGTTGTTCCATGGCGAACCATGACATTGCGCATCGGCACAGTTCTGCATGACAATTTATTTTACCGTAATTCCTGCAGTTTCTACACTTTTACCGTCTAAAATGTGTACTTGTAATTGTTTCTTATTGATTATCAAAAATGTCGTCTCGCCGATTAAGCTCTACATAATACCCGTTTAATGCCGTTATGATAACAGGAGACCCAAATTGCCTCAGAGCGACCGTGCATTATTAAAAGTTAGATATCTCTCTTCCTGTCATGCGAACATTTTGTGATTTCTTTTATGTTAGAAGGCGAAAGAAATAATTGTTCTCATTGCCTTAAGCGTCGATGACACAGGGCGAGTTTACAAGCTACTATCCACTGAGTTTAAAAGCGCGTAAATCGGCGAGTGAGATTGTCATGATGACACACAAAACTGACCACTCGCTCAGAAGCGTAGGAAACTGAGGTCGCTGCTAGCGCCAGTAACAAGAACAACGACGCCTGCGTGAACTAATTCTTCAGATGTTTGACAGTCGAAATCAGCTGTTTATCGGAAGCCATGTTGGAAACATAATTAAACCAATCACGAGCAAGCGGAGCAAGCGTGTAGGCGAGTAAAGTTGACTACCTTTCAACTTTTTTTCGTAGATTGTCAACAATCTGCTAGTTAGCAAGTAACACGATGACACTGGGCGAGTTTACTAACAGATAGTGAATTTCCCAGATAGTAGCTTATAAAGTTATCTTCTCTATGTACTTTTATATTATATGTATTTTGTCAATGCTCTTCATCTATATGTAATCTCCTTTCATTGTGATCTCTCTTTTTTCTTTTCTGTTCGTGTTATTGTTATATTGTTAATTGGACTATTTGTCCGTAAATAAATAAATAAATAAATAAACTCGCCCTGTGTCATCAACGCTTTAGGAATATATGAGCTATGGTGGTCAGATATTTTACAAACCCGATCATCTTACAATAAGATATTTTTGTACCTCCAATCAAAACAACAAAGTTTAACATTTAATTTAAAAATAAAATTGTAAGAATGTGATAAAAAGTCACGTGACAGTTTTGTTACAAATTTTCTTAAGAAAAGGAATCTGTATTTAAAATTTAAAGTTTCTTATATTTTCGTACTTTTTCGTGTAATCCGCAAGTAGTGTTTTTTAAGCCAATTTACATTTTCAATATCAAAATTGAAACATTTAGAAACAAAATTATTAATTTCTTATATACACACCGGAAAGATTATTTTATCTAGATTTTAGAATACTTTTTGTTTTTGCATAAATAATAACCAATATAAAGGTACATTTAGGTAGATTATGGGTAGAATCGGGAATTTTGCGCGCCAACCTTGACTGGCAAAGATTAATGGAAATTATTTTCTTACTAGCTGGTTCCCGGCGTGCGTTGCTATGCCATTTAATAAAGAAATTGTTTCTCCTTTCCCATTCGTCCCGTTCTCCTTCCGCCTCTCCTTCCTCTCCCGCAACCCCTTCCCCCTCTCGCATTCCCACACCGCCTTCCCTCACCCCACTCCCCTCGCCCGCTTCCCCCGTCCCGCGAACCCTCCTCCCGAGTTCCCCCCTCCCGCATTCCATTCATTCAGTCCCGGTGCATTCAATTTTCAAACAGCTCGCGTGCCACCTATTGCAATTTCTTAATACAAATTTCATAATTCCAGAGCTCAACAGTAGTTTTATATAAACCTTGTCCTGACCGTAACGAAAACAACAAAAAAAGAATTATTCAGTTTGGTGCAGTCGTTCGGAAGTTATGCGCGTACATACGTTTCGGCGATTCATTTTTATTCATATAGATTTTTAGCCGGGTTTAGGTTTATGTGTGTTGGTCTAGCAAGTTACCCAATAAATAGTATTAAGTATTTCGCTAAACCACGATTTAAGGACGATATAACAGGGGCTTAATTAACCTAACACAATACACAGATAAAAATTAATTAATGTATTTGTAGGTAGGTACCTACTTTGCTATTTTTAATATTATGCAGCCGTGATACTATAGCTTTTGTTAATAACTAGGTGAATTCCCCGGCGTTGCCCGGACTTTACACATAGTTTTTTTTCTAAATCAGAAGCTCACTGTCTACACAGTGAGCTTCCTCTTGTTTCGAAGATCAAGCATGCAAAATTTTATCAATCTGGGAATAAATCTGTAGACTGACGGCCTCTGTGGATAAGGGGCATGGCTCTCGACTAGTAATCTGGAGGACGCGGGTTCAAATCCCGGCGTGCGCAAATATTTGATTATTTTGTGTTATTTTACAATTTTATTAATTTAAAATAATATATTATAGCGTATTTGCGTCACGTCAGTGGAAGATACTCTCATTATTGTTCTGGTGTAAGACCACCATTCAGAATTGAAACGTTGCTTGAAATGGGTTTAGCCGTGATTGGTGACCAAAAGAGTTTGAATAGCAGGTGCTGCTTCCCCACCTTCCTCTTCCCAGCCTTACAAGAAACCCCAATTGGGGATGCCATAGTTTCACTAGCTCCAGACGGGGAGTTGGGATTCTTGTAAGGTATTCACAGAAAAAAATCAAATCCACGTCGCCCACCACAAACACTCTTCTTTAAATAAGTAGCATTATATTATGTTATATAAAAGCCTAGGTGGGCGTAAAAAAAATCATGTAAAATAGCCAAATGTAAAAAAAAAATCTAAATAATGATTAGGTAGGTACGTTTTTTGTGTTGATTAGAATTAGGATAAACGACTGAAAGGACGAAATAAATACTGACGAAATAAAATACTGACACCTATTATTTGATCACAGCCCTCAAACGTAAAAACCCAAAAAATGAGGATGTATTTAAAAATAAATGGATCATATAGGCACTACGGGAGTCGTGTAACTAGCAGGTTTTAATTTTTTTACAAATAATACAACACCTCAGCAAATAATCTGCTTAAGATCGCACCTGGCTATATGTATAGCTATATCACCTGTACAGTTTATAATATACAAGGAAAGTAAGATCCCAGTGTAATCACAGTTGCTTAGGCTCTCGGGAAATTACGCTTTAACTTGATATTCAAAAAGAAAATCTAAAAAGAGCGCTAGCTCATTTCCTACTACCGCGCGATGCCAACGCGGGCAGTAAATTGCACATTTTCTTAAGGGGAATGACTGCGCGGTCTTTTTCATACTCAACTTAAATTTAGATTTGAGGCCAATATATGTACCTGACCAAACAGCAAATACGGGCCATTAAAGAATTCAATTTTTCATTATTTTAGAAGCAACTTTGGCAATTTTTTAAGATTAATGCTAATTATTTTAAAAACTTATTTTGTTTTATTTACATTACAAACATAATTAAATATGAAACTTAAATAATATATGTTTAAAAAAAAAGCATTTTATGGCCCTAAATTTAAATTACAATTGACCGATTTACGTTGGAACGAAAATTTGTCACTTGTAAATTAAAATTTCTATTAAGAAAGCTTTTCTTTCGTTGGAGAAAAATTGTTTTATTTTTTAATTTTTTTTTGTCATTTATATGTTAACACAAAAGATAATGAATCATGCACAATGCACGGGGGTTTAGAATAACCTGTGGTTATTCCTTGCTAAATAAAACGCTTATGGATTTCGATAAGAATTATGCCCAATCACCAAACAAGATCCGGTATACACAATTAAGCAATACTCACTGTTGTGTCTCGTAGCTTGATCTCCATTCGGCAACGGTCATAGGCGGTCATAGGTGTATCCAAGGCGTACGGTAAGATTGTTCGGTTATTATAACCACGATATAGTTTGAGTCACGATAGGATGAAGCGGTTCACACAAAGCATTCGATAAAGACGACGATATTATAATACTTTACATTACACGCTTCCGATTGATAGAAAATAACATTTCAACGTAGAGCCAAATGTCACGTTACGATTTGTATCGATGGTTGTTGATAGACTGGCGATATAGCGGTACTTGACTTAGTGCACCGTATAGGTAAGTACACTTAATGTGCGGAAGTCCAACTTCTGGATTCCTCCGATCTGCATGGTAAATTGGAACACAAATACCTACTTATGAAATCCATCAGCGTTATGAAACAGATAAGGCAAGTTTATTTTTATCGATAACTATAATGAACTCTTTAATGGTCTATTTATCATAATTTAAAACACAAATATATAACATAGATCCGGCTCGAAGACCGTTATATTTAATTTTTAAGATCACAAACGTCAAACAGTAAAACACACTCCGGTTCAAAATTAATATTCGAGTTTATTTATCACATCGCGTTTTATGTGACATTGCTAGTTGGAGACTAGTTGGAGACCTGCAGGGTTCCAGTTCTTAGGTTGTGAAGGCTTAGGGTTCCAGTTCTTAGGCTGGACGCACTCGTTGATTAGAAAAAGAGAAAGGATTAAATAATCCTATTATATTTATAAACGTGGTAAAATCTCACACGAATGAAAACAAAATATATCGCAGTCAAGTATGTCACATGCTAAAAATGCCTACGATTCCAGCAATGGAGAACTTTGTTGGATCATATACCGACGGCAGAAAGGCTAATTGACGTAACCAACATTTAGATACGGTTTTTAGATTTTCACGGCCAAAAGTATTTTCGTTATTTGTTTTTGGAATTTGATGCCGGGTTACGCTACCTCCTTCTTTAGCCAACGTTTCGGACAGCGTTACAGTGTTAGGGCATCATCAGGGCAGATCCGGCAGATGTGTGAAACGAAAATAACCAAAAAAAATCTATTTTCACTTTTTTATGCAAATTTGATGTAAAAAAACTTCGTCAATGTTTATGTAATTTTCATCACATTATATATACTTCGATGAAAGTTCTAGTACACACGAAGCAGCTTTTTTTACTAGTGAATTTAGCCTTTCTGCCATCGTAGTTATATATATAGTTCATATATAGTTCACGAAAACGAATATAGGTTTTTCGCTAAGTGTCGAATCAAAGTATTCAGCGTTTTTGTTCCACAGGTGGCGATGGTAGCTGATTATTGATTTTACCACTAGTTATTATATATATTTGAACTACTAGACTGTACTAGATGTTTGGCAGCCGTTCCTCTTAACTGCGAGCTCGTATCTCGCATGTTTGTCCATTATTTTACATGTATATCGCGCAGAGTGCGTTGAGCTAACCCGATAATATATAATAATTGTATTATTAACGGTCTTGTTTGGATCTTGAGTCGATAAAGCCAGCATCTAGTGGCCGTGTCGATACTACTTGTAGCTTTCCTCTCTGTAACGTCCCTCCTTCACTTTCATTTCCATTATTACTTACCGGCATTACGGCCAGTGCCGGATGCAACATTAGGGTGAAAACGGAACAAAAATTTCAATAAAGCTTTTTAAAAGTTAAAAATAAGTTAATCAACTCACAATCAGTCGGGCTACCTCAGTGAAACCGCGAAGGAATGCAAAAATTGTGAGTTTTGCTTTGAAAATTTGATCGCTTAGAATATATTATTACAGATGATTTAATGAAATACTACGAGTAGAACACATATTGGCTTTTACTAGGTTAGTCTTTTTATAAGGTTAGGAAAAAGTAAAGTATCAGGCCTATACAAAATGCTTTGAATTGCAAAATCTTCTACTTACGAACCCCTTATCGGTTACGGCTGTATACAATACAACCGTAACCGACTAACTGTGGCAAATTAAGTTTTTTATATTATGATCTGATAATATGTGATCGTCTTCACAGCGTCTATATCATACTCTATAGATTCCAAACTACTTACTTCATTTATATCAACTATCAGACAGACTAGTAAATGTATAATTTTTTGTCAAAATTATTAAGTATTTTTAAACCAAGGATTTATTATTGATTCTCTAACTGACAGCCCTGAAAAGCAGAACTAATTAGCAGTACTTTTAGTGTCATAGTCATTTCAAACTGCAGTAATTTCAACTGAAGGTAACAATAATATCATTATACTAAGTTACTCCATTTTAGCCAAATCCTAGAATCCAACAATATGTACAAATAAAAGTAAAGTAGGTATATTATACTTGATGTTGAGAATTATTCTAAGTCACCTTTATTTACATATTTTTACTCTGCATAAACATTTTTGTATCCTATTACTAAATTTTAGTTGTTATCATACATATGTACTTTGTCTAATGTACATTTTTATCGTTGTAATTACCCTCCTGTGTACCACTGTGTATCATGTATCACTGTATTGTAATAGCCATTTTATGGCGTTGAAATAAATAAATAAATATTTTAATATCTGTGCCTAAACTTCACAAAATAAAATAAAACATGAATTTTGGCGATGTTTTTTGCATAAATCAAAACAAGCGACCAGTATTAGGCCGCCACGTTCCCCATTTCTACCGATTTATTACACACACTTTAAGGTATAGCTCTTAAAAATATATATGTTATTCTTGAAGATAATATCTAGAAATCTAGACATTCCCCGCGCCGAAACGCAAATTATTCGCAAAGAAATTCCCTCGATAGGTATGATATAGTATGCTCCGTAAATTATTATAAACATAAAATTAGGCATAACACCCCAAAAACAAATAACGAAAAAATATTATAAACACGTTTGTTTCTGATAAGTTTTAAGATTTTCACGGCCAAAAGCATTTTTTGTTATTTGTTTTTGGGGTGTTATGCCGTGTTGCGCTACCTCCTTCTTTAGCCAACGTTTCGGACATCGTTGCAGTGTCCATCATCAGAGATCTGCCGGATCTGCCCTGATGATGGACACTGCAACGATGTCCGAAACGTTGGCTAAAGAAGGAGGTAGCTCAACACGGCATAACACCCCAAAATCAAATAACGAAAACGTTTGTTTCTGTTATTTTACAAGTTATATGTATGAAAATTTTCCCAGTATTTCTTTAAATGCTGTTTAAGACAACCCCCGTGAGATTTTTGCTCTATTTTAAACGAGTCGTGTTTTATTAAACTTGTTCACAATTTTCGCTTCAATTTTATCATTTTAAATATTAGCGCGCTCTCTCCAACATTCGTAATTACATATCTACCCATCTTCTTCTTTTTGAGCGGGTATACGGCGCCTTAAGCGGTAATTTCAACCTTATCGCCATCTGCATGACGTGGAGTGCGTGATTTCGCCCGATTCCGAATGTTACACGCCGAGACGCACCGCCTTATCTCAGTTAGGTATTAATTCATCGTCCTTTACCAGGGACAATATAACACCATTTTATTATGATTTTAAAAATTTGCATTTCCTGTATTGCAAAAAATACGTGTACAACATATATATATTTCATTTAATTCAAGCGTTGTAAGCTTTCCTCTGGGAGCATTAAACTTTCAATTAAAATATATTAACCTTCTTTAAACAAATAAAATGCTCGTTACGTTTTATTCCCCTGTAATGTGAAAAAAATATAAAAACCGTTCAGGCTTGTGGCTTTTTAATATCGATTTCACAGGCTCCAGCACACAGCTTAATCCGGCGCTGCTTTCGGCCAAATAGCCATTTTAAATCCAATGAAAGTTTTTCTTCGCGGTTTTTTATTAAAGTTTCTTCTATTTTAAAATGATGTAACACCATTATAAGTGGTTACTTACATAATAATTATAGTAATAACTGATGTCTGACGCGCAAACGCGCAAGTCAACCAAATTGGTGAAAAGTAAAATGATTTATGAAACGTCATGTTTTCTAGGCAACCAATTTAGTGGCAGTTGATGCATTTTGACCTATGTACGGTTTATGCATGACTACCACTGACTAAAACGAAAACATAATTTCTGTAAAACATTTTCTTCTATCGAAGAACATTTAATGGTTAAAGCACAAGCGAGATTTGAGAATGTTGTGTCAATTTTACTGGCACTTCGTTGGAAGATGCTCTAAGGAATTACCCTCAATAAATTGAGACACTGTCAAAATGATACCCAATATTAACATAAGAACTATTTGTTTTCACGATTCTTTCTCATACTAAACAGCTCGAATATCAAACGACTGGCCAAAATTTTAATGTCCTCTATTGAAATCTATCAAAGTTTTTAGTTTATATGAACTTCTCTGTCCACAAAATATTTCACCATTCAGCAGAAGCCCATAGGAATCCTAATATAAACTGTGGCTTAGCTTTATGTCGAATGCTCGGTATATATATTTATATTTGGCGAGGCAAGAGAGTTCTTCTAAACTATTTGCTTTGTATAATCTTATTTCCACAAAATATTGCACTGGTCCCGCAAAAATCCATATCTTTTGTGGTTTCTTTTTATGAGACCACGTTGGATATTCTCAAACAAATAAATATCATATTTACATTGAAGAATGCATTGTGTATCAGCCAAACGTTTTTAATTTCTCTAAGCTTTTATCCTCAAGAAATCCATTTCTTCTGTAGCTTCTCTTTGTGAGACCACACCGAATGTTTACAAACGTCTCATTTTAACTGTTGAAACAATCTCCCTTTCTTTTCCCTGTGTTCCCTTTCATCTCCAGAATAATATTAGCTACTAACTGCGACTGAGATGCATGAATAGGCTGACTAGTAATAGCATTGATTTCGTACAGTCTTTGTTTGAAGTCTTTCAGCTCAAAAAAGGTTGTAACTGCTCAGGGGAGATGTGTTTAAAATGATTCCTCGGGGTAAAATGATCCCACTGTAGCGTTTTTCGAGTGCAATATTATAGCAAAAATGTCAAAGAAGTTGTTTCGTTGTTTCGTCCGATAAGTCTTGTAGTTTCTATAGTATGGGTTTTATAAGAATCGAGATTGTAGCCATGAAGAGGAGACGCCTTTAAAAAGATTCTTTGGGATAAAATGATTCTACCGCTTTTTAGCGATTCTAGTCCTGTCACGTAGCTAAAATATTTATTTTAGAGCAAGACTAAATTTCTTCTAGTAAGTATTTAAATTCGTAACTAAAATAAAGCATCTAACTAAAGTAAACAGATGAACTAAATTTGGTTGTGTTGATATAAGAATTTGTTTGTATTTACATCGGTATTTGGTTTTTATAACTTTCAACAGTAGTATGGTGTTAATTTTTGTCTCAAGTTCATGCAAGTGAAACTTGCCATGAAAGACAATTTTAAAATGCCATTCGGGAAAAACCGCTAAAGGTTGCTATAAAATGAAATGATGTGAAATGTGATCCAAAGGATTGTATAACCCAATATGTTAAACTAATTTGTTTCTCTTGCCATATTTCATCTCGATACCTTTCATAGTACACAATTATCCTTGAAGGATCATTTATACACCCCTGTAAATAAAATGATCCTTGTTTCTTTAATAGACCTTTTGAGTGTTTTTTTTCTTAGATTTACTGCTTAAGGTTTTAAAGATCCTGGAATATGGTAGCAACTTTTAACAACAATGTTAACCTTCGACCAACTTATCTGTGGTTTTCTTCTTAAAGGACCAATGTCAGTTTTTCAAATTTGACGAGGCCTTTAAACATGTAGAATTTGCTCTTTTTGGCCAGTTTTAATTTTAAGAAAACCGATTTTCTAGTGTAACACTGGCGCCTAAAATCGAAAGGTTCTTTTAGAATCCTGAAGTTAACCAAATTTTGAAGCGAATCGCAAGAATATTCCTGCATACGAATTGAAAAACTGACATCTGCTCTTTTAAAGCAAAAATCTGTTAGTTTGTCTGAAGCAGCAAAAACTCGATCTCAAGCAGCAAAAACTCAAGATATTTGACGCTGTTAACAGATTAAAATAATCCTAGTATTAATATTTTTAATGAAAGTTGTACCTGGATGTATCATTTTACATTTGTCCATATCTCCTCCGCTGTTAAAAGCTGCAGCGCAGTTTATGGTGGCGGGCGGTGATAGTCAATGGCCTGGGCTTGACCTTAGGGACCCGTAGCGCCATAAAAGATGAAGACTTTGCCTGATGAACATTGAATTATTATGCGGACGTTAAACTCTTCATTTTACAGGAAATTCCTCCATTAGTCTGCCGCTTCGTGTATTGATTGGTGTATAACCATTGCAGTATAAGTAGTCAAGTGTTTTCTGTTCTTTTCAAATTGGCAATGAGCAGAGCATGGCACTTATTGGTTATTAATCAATTCCAATGTTTTATTAACCTGTCTGCCACTTTCCTCAGAAAACAGCGAATGGGAAATAAATCAGGATTTTAATAATGTAGATAGTTATTGATTCTTCTTTCATAATTTATGGGTCTTTTAGATTCCATCAAATGAATTATTAACCTTTGCGTTCGTTGATGACGTGGCTGTCCATATTATAAGCTTTTTCTTTTGTTATTATTTATTTACGTTTTTCATATATTTCTCTTATTCAATGTGTTACTAATTTTATTATTTTTTTTACATGAGCTCCACACAGGAGGCCCTGAGGAAAATAATTTCCATCAGGGCCTTTGTCATCTTTGGGGATGCTGTGTGGAGGGATTTTTTTAAGGAAAGGAAGCAGAGGAGAGTTCTGAAAAGGAAAAGGGTTTAAGGGGTGGGTAGGAATCTGGGGTTCAGTGTGTCCTGGTCATCCACCTCCAAGACCTAGACAGACCTCACCCCATGAACCCGGGCATCCCTGCTAAATCACCAAACGTAGCGAACCACTTGGGGTGACCTATGGCAGAGGTGTTGGTTATCCAATAAAGGTTCCCTGGGCGGCGGTACCCATCCCGCCTCCCAAATTGTTATTGCGCTGCCTCTCGCGTGTTTTATATAATAATAATAATACAATTTTTATTCATCAATAGACTTTTTTACAATATTACATATTTCTTTTTTCATTGATTCTATTGATGAAAAGGTCACTGCTCAGCTACAATTCAGGATTTCTCCTAGAATGAAGCTGGTTTTCAACAGTAATAATTTCAAATTCCCATTCCCATGCCATTTTCTTATTTTTCATAATTAAATAGATGTTTTAAAGCTAAATTGACTTGACAATAAAGTTGTTGCGTTAATCTAAATTGCAGAAAGACAAACCTGTACAAATTTCATGTCATCACAGCTCGCCGTTCGAGAATTTTTGCTGCTTCAGACATACAAACACATTTTTTCTTTAGAGTTTAGTTTTATTGGAAATAAGAACAAGGTTATTTTTTTTTACTTACCGTTTTTAGAAATCTACGTGATCAAAACAATTCCAAATCATTAATCATTAAACATAAGTACCTGCCTACGTTTTAGCGCAATTACGTTTTGCAAAAAGTAACGTAAATGTCCATAGATTTACCGTTGTCCAAAACCGTCTGTTCTAACTCAATTCTGCCGTAATGTAATAAGAATAAGGTATCGATTCAGGAAATAAATAAAAATAACGGGGCATAATTACGCTCCGTGGCCCTGAAAAAGCGAGGGGCAACTTTTACATAATAAATATTGTTCTGACAACCATTACAGCTACTGTTCTCGGACGATAAAATACCATCAAGTCAAATTGGAAATTGCCTGTGCACTGCACACTTTCTTGGTTAGGCCCTGTTTCTTCGTTGGAAATTAACTAAAAACATAGTATTATCTTTACAGCACACGTATTTAATAACATATTATTGTACGTACGATTAACCATATTAGTCAATCTTGATGTTTTTGTAAAGTGGCCTTTCTGCCTTAATATTGTAAATGAACAGAATATTTAAATTGTTTGCTGCACATTGATTTGGTTTGAGTCCTGTTTCTTTATTAGAAAATAAAACTTAGAACATAATATTATTTCTTTATTTATTATTACTACGGAAATTGTTGTTGGTCGATGCTAAGGAAGCATAAAATAGCATTTACGTTAGTTTAACCTCAGATTAAGGGAAATCTTGACGTTGATCTCGAATGCAGACTATAGAGTGTAGACCAAATGTCATTTATATCTCAGTTGAGATTTGAATTGCCTGATCGTACTTCCCAACCTTTATCGCCTCCATCTCCTATTAATTCACGTATTGGTAATGCAAGTTCACCATTCCAATATTACTGACCACTTTACACTGCTACTTACCATTCAACTTCAAAATACACATACTTACATTAAAAATACAATAGTCAAAAATAGAATTAATATTAACAGGTTAAAGGATTTATTAAAATTGGAAGATTGGGGAGAACTATTTAAAATTAATGATTTTCAGGATTGCTGGCACTCATTTACAAGCATTGTTCAAACAAATATTCATAAATGTTCAGAATCATTCACTATACAAACTCCACACAAATGTAAAATAAAAAAACCTTGGATTACTCAAGGACTTCTAAAAAGTATAAGAGTTAGAGACAATTTACACTTAAAAACTAAAAAAAATCCACTTGATCTTTCGTTTCTAAATCTTTACAAACATTATAGAAACATGTGTTCCAAACTTCTAAAATTTGCCAGAGGTAACTATTACAAACGTCAGATTCAAAACTGTAATAATGACCCTAAACTTGTCTGGAAAATTATTAAGGAAATGACATATACTAACGACAATAAAAGTAGTGATATTACCGAACTTGATACACCAAATCAAAAATTAAATATGTGAGAAAATCCAAAGGAAATAGTTCAATTTGTGAATGCATATTTCTCCAAGGTAGGTTCTAATTTAGCTAAAAAAATAATTAAACCTCTTTATACTGATAATGAGATTAATAACACACTTACTAATAATATCACCTTTAAATTAAATACAGTTACAGCAGATGACATTATAAGCATTATAGATTCAATGAAACCAACACTAACTTCAGGATCAGATGGCATCTCAATGAGAATAATTAAATCAACTAGAGATGAAATAATTCAACCACTCCTCCACCTTGTGAACAGATGTATCATGGAGAGTATCTTTCCAGCAATGCTTAAAATGGGTTCTGTTATACCAATCTTTAAAACTGGCAATAAAGCGGATATAAATAACTATAGACCGATAACAATATTGAATAATCTTTCAAAAATAGTAGAGAAAGTTATAAAGAAGCAGCTCACTCAATATCTTGAAACAAACCTCATACTATCTGAAAATCAATACGGATTTAGAAAAAATATAGGAACCTCTGATGCCATTGCCTCTGTTGTAAAAAGTATAAAACATAGTCTCGATAACGGAAATAAGTGTATCGGAATATTTTTAGATCTAAGTAAAGCCTTCGATACAATTGATCACACATATCTTCTAGAAAAACTCCAAAAGATTGGAATTTCAGGACGTGAACTAAATCTCATTAAAAGCTACATTGTTACAGTTAGTCAGGATTCAAAATGAATCAAGTCAACCAATACAAATCCAATATGGAGTCCCACAAGGCAGCGTCTTGGGCCCGATTTTATTCCTGATATATATAAATGATTTATGCGAACTAAACTGTCACGGCTCAGTCATTAGTTTTGCAGATGACACAGTCCTTCTATTCCATGGAAAGTCATGGGAGACTGTTTTTGAAAAAGCTAAAAAAGGGATGAATCGGGTAAAACAATGGCTTGATTCAAATTCACTAACACTAAATGATACAAAAACTAAATATATTAAATTCAAAATTCACAACAATCAGACGGATAACCTCAATACAAACCTAAACATAAAAATTCATAAAGACTGTGTAAACGCGAACCGAGAAACTCCTTGCAACTGTCCAAAATTGAATGAAATACAAACAATAAAATACCTTGGAATAATTATTGATCAAAACTTAAATTGGAACTCCCAAGTGGAAAATGTAAGCAACAAATTAAAAAACTAACCTATTTTTTCAAAACAATAAGAAACATTTTAGATAAAGAACAGCTAATTAAAATCTATTATGCCTTAGCCCAATCTCAACTACAATATGGTCTTATTGGATGGGGAAGCTCATGCGATTCCACTATAAAACCAGTCCTCATAGCACAAAGGGCAATTCTGAAAATTATACTTAGAGTACCCATCAGAACCCCTACAGACTATGTTTTTAAAGCGCTGAATTTAATGTCAATGAAACAATTATATACAAAGATATATATAAATTTACGCATTCAAAAATCAGGAGAACTTTACACAGACAAACTCGGGCCGATTCACAAGATCTACATTACAACATACATTCTACCAACCTACAACTAAAACGACTTTTGGACAAAGAAATATGCAATACTTCTCTATAAAATTATTTAATTTACTCCCTCTTGCAATGAAATCCATTAAAAAATAACCGCCTTCAAAAGAAGCATAAAAATATGGATTATGGACATGGGAAGGAAGAAAATAGAATCAATTTTGCAACCAAACAAAGAATAATGCTTGTTTTGTACTTTAATTTAGATCTAACTTCATAATTTTCCTCGGTAATATTCTAGCATAAGTATTTACTTATAATTCAAATAATAAAACTTGTACAATGTGTCCTTAGAACGGGGTACCCCAGTAAGGACACATTTTCTCTAAAAAACTGTAAAAAAAATAAATAAAATAAATAAACACAAACACAAGAGTTCCGAGCATTTGGGATTAAGTCGAGAATGGATATATAAGTCTTTTATTTTACTTTGGCTTCTTTATAATAATGCTTTTTCAATTGTTTTAATTTAAATGTTTTGATATTATATTGTCCTCTTGATTAAGTCTCATTTAATAAACAGGGTGTTAAGAGATGTGCTTGACATAATAACCTGTGAATTCTGCTCTCATTTGGAGTAAAAAATCTATTTGAAGTTTTTTCTCCGGTGCCATTTGTAATGTTGTTTTTTTTCAACTAAAAACGTAAAAAAATCATCAATAGGTTTTGGATAGGCGTGGTCGGGTGAGAAGTTGGTTGTCCACTCGGCTGAGTGTCCAGCGACGATAAGTGAAAGAAAACATTTGGAAAAAAAATCCATCATAACATCACCGAAGATAAAAATTTTATTTACATTTTTTACTCCAAATAACGTAAAATATAAGTGGTCAAAGTTAACACTCTGTACAAGTTGTATTTATACCTACTAGGAATTAATTTTGTAATACAATATTACGCACGTAAAGACTGTAGAAGCATTTACTTAGATTAAACCCCCGGTTAAAGTGAATCTTGACATTGATGTAGACCAAATGGTATTTCCACGTCAATTCACTCACTGGGAATCTAAGCCGAAGATCTATTTTAATCTGCAAAGACTAACTGCTGCATCTAACTAGCGGTTAAAGACAAGCTCCCGTTCAACAAATTGCTTCCTTATCAGATAATTCACAGCTGCTGTGGGTGTTACTCTGTTACTATCAAATCGTTTAATAAAAGCTAAATATGTGTCTGTTTTCAAGTTAACACTCTTGTCAACATTTTCTCTTTCGGCCTTTTGCTTTGTTTTCAATCCACTGCCGATTTTATTGTGTGTGTGTGTGTTTTTTTTTAATTATCTGAACTGGTGTGACACGAGACTATATCCCAACTTGTATTTTATTATCGTAATTCATTGGTTGGTTAAATGTGTTTAAACTTAACTCATTTTAAACTGCTACGTCAAACTATTCTGGGGTATTATTGTTCCTGTATTATCAGCTATTTAGACTTGTTGATTGATTTATTTGTGAGAAAATGTGCAACCGCCTTTGCCGGAATGTTTACTATGTTTGAATATTTTTCTCTGCCAGCGCATTCAACCTCGGTATTTTATTAATGTTGCTTATCAATTTTATAAAATAAAATTCACAAAAATACCAAGACTTCGAAAGACCAGCAATTTGAAGATAGACTCAAGGAGCTAAAATTAACAACATTAAAAGAAAGAAGAGAAAAGACATTACAATTACCCTGACCTGGTATTTAAGAAATCTTCACCACCTAAACAAATGCAAGTCTTCGTGGACACTAAAAAAGAGAACAAAACACCTTTGCTTTCAATCCTAGGAAGCACTTCCTTGTAAATAAAGTGTGGAAGCACGAAACAAACTTCCACACCATGTCATCGATGCTACTATGATTCTTATTTGCAGAGAAGAAAAGGTTAACTTACTTTATAAATTTAAATGTACCTACTCAATTGTGCACTGTTAAACTTGTTGTGAAAATTGATTTGCCTGCCTGTCTCAAAAATTATAAACCGTATAATTCGTCTATATTTTCTTTTAGTCGTTTTCTTTAACTTTTTATTAATTGGTTGGTCCTGTGGGCAAGTTATTTCATGGAAATAGCACTAGACAACTGTTCTATATCTTCAGTTATTTTTATAGTAGCCACAGCTGAGAAACATGTGTTTTAAAATATCTCAGAGTGAGTGGTTGCATGTTGTCGTCTTCTTCAGATAATGCAATTTTGCTGGTAGCATTCTATCGAAGAATGCAACAAGTATTTATTCTTCTATCGTTTCTATCGTTTGGTTGAAGATGGGTGGCTCAAACGAAATTTTCTGGAACTGAAGTCCGGAAGAACTTTAGTTTAAATAAACAAAAATTTTAACAAAACAAAAAACGACTTAAAAAAATGCACTAAAAAGTAAAAAAATAATTTCGTATTCTTCTACAACTTCATAATCGACTTACTTTTTCTACTCATCAATATGTAGGTACGATTGTCATTTTTGGAATCGGTGTCAGTCATGGTAGGTTTGTAACTACGTACATAGTTATAGGTGAGATGTGCTTGTGTCGCACAAGCGACTTGACGAGGCGAGAGCAGGGCCGCGGCGTGAGGGGAGTTGTCAAGTAAACACACCGCGCCGGGTCGGGTACCTTTGCTGACACCGACTCCAAAAATAACAATCGATGGGTAGAAAAAGAAAGTCGATTATGAAGTTGTAGAAGAATAGGAAATTATTTTTTTACTTTTTAGTGCATTTTTTGAAGTCGTTTTTTGTTTTGTTAAAATTTTTGTTTATTTTTTGATTTTTAGTGAATCCGAAGTACACTAATTTGTCTGAATATGGGTAGATCTACTAAACGTGCTGCTCATATGAGACAGACATAATTTGACCATAACGACATTAGGGTCAAATTAAGAGATTCGGCTATTTGCTCCTAAGAATTGAAGATTTCCGTTATTTTGTCATGGATCCGATAATCAGAACCTAAACAAACTCTCATCAATTTATCCTTGAAGTACATCCTTTCCAATAAAAAAAGAATCATTGAAATTGGTTGGCGTGATATTGAGTTATTCGTCCATTTGTCGCGCACATACTTTATGCAAATTTAAGACTTATATGGTTTTCTCATGGATGCCATTATCAGAACGAGACCAAATTAAAATGGGACCACATGGGAAGCACCAGCTTTCAAATAAAAAAAGAATCATCAATATCGGTTCACCCAGTCAAAAGTTATGAGGTAACAAACATAAAAAAAAATTTAAATAAAATACAGTCGAATTGAGAACCTCCTCCTTTTTGAAGTCGTTTAAAAATTAGAATAGATCAAATTTCGTTACTTATTTTCTGTAGGAACTGAAGTTCTGTTCTTTATTACTGTAGTTCCACGAAGTTTGCTTTCTTGGAGAACGTACAATCATATAATTTAAAAAAAATACAAAAGTTTTAGTTACATATATTTCACATTCCTTTATTACCTACTAACCCTTAAGTAAAAAATATAAACATTAAGTACCCAACGTAAAAGCCCCATAGGCGTAGAAAAGATTAAATAAATAAAAATTCAATACAAAAATGATGTAAGTAAAAAACAAGGGAAAATTTACAGGAGAGCTTTCAATATTGAATGTTGAACAATCGGTCCCGGAAAAGACACTAGCGACATCTAGAGTGATCTAACATAAATTTGGTTTTCGCGGGCCATAGATAATTACAATCACCTTACTATTCAGAGATAAAACGTAAAATAGAAAATTTTGACTTAAACCCTTTTCAATGGGATGTTCGAATATGTCACTATTTGTTTATTGCTTAGTCCATGTTCATATTTTCCATAGCATGTATATCAATATTTCTCGAATTTCACTTTTTTCAAAAATCTTAACTTTCATAACTGAGCAACAGCAAGTTACTAAGCTGAAAACTTTATATTTTGGCTCTCTCGCTGGAAAAGGTGCGCCTACTCTGCCATGCATTTTGCATTATACTGCAAAAACTATCTCCATCACACCGTAAGATCAAAATATGAATTATAAATCTTTCACTGGCCATGTTTTCATAGCGAATTAATCTCTCTGCTTAATGTCTGTGATCGAACCACTCAAGGGCGTAATTCGTTGCGTGAATACAACGCGCAAATTTTATCTCCACACATCGTCCCAGGGCAGCGTCCATCATGGAAACGATTTGTGTGTCTGTATGTTACTGTAAAAGCCCGAAGTTAAGCTTATTTTTTCTGGTATTACTAGGATTAGCATCTACCACAATGGTAGGATTAGCATCTACCACAATGGTCTGGTTAGATTAGTTTACGTTCTGATTGTTTAAAATTAGGAGCCCTTGCCCGGAATAAGGTTGTATCCAAATATAATCTTGCTTTTAGAAATATTGAAAGAACCAAACCAGTTATATTTCGTTACATTTTATGTTTAATATACAATAAATATACAACCCTTCAGAGTTATGCATAAAAATAGTAAAGAAAAGCAATTAAATTAGTATTTCATCAACATTGTTGTTTTGTTGGATACGACATTGTTCAGGCTCAATTGTGAACTGTTCAAAAAATATCCAAAAAATTACGGAATATTATCTTTGCATTTCTATCCGAAGTAAAAACGATTGTAAATATTTATGTTATTGTTTCAGCCAGAAAAATTGTTATCTTATATTTTTCTGGTTAATGCTATCAATTGGTTTTGTAAATATCCGAAATGGAAGCGTTTACAAGCTTTTCAACCGACCTAACCTATCTTTACTTCAATCTTTTTTTTTACATTTTGGTAAATAATGTTAACCGGTCAAAAATGATTAGTTTAGGTTAGGTTGGGGTAGATTAAGTTGGGCCAAAGGGATAGGTTAGCTTAATCCATTTCGAACTTTAACACAACCATTGCTAGGATTTTCCAGAAAAAAACCTTTAATTTGATTGTAATGCCAGCATACATTTGTTCAAGTGTTGTGGATACCAGAGAACCAATCTTCAACTGTATTCGTCTTCAAATTGTTTTAGTATGATATGAAATAGTCAATTTTAGTTAGGTTAAAAGGTTAGTTACGTTTGGTGCCTTGGCAGGGGCGCCCATGTTCGTGGGGTGAGGTTTATCCTGGTCTTGCCGGTGGACGCATTTGCCCATCAGCCAGGCAGGCCGGATCGGGAGAGACTGGTTGAGGTAGACCTTTTTATCTCTCCACTCGGAACACCGCATTGCACCGCAATGGGAAGGATGGATTCATACGTCCGTCACTCCTAGAGACACTGACCCCCAAACACCTACCCAGAACTTCATTTTTAACTGAACTCCACACAGCATCCCCAAAGATAATGTAGGCCCGGAGGAGACTTATTTTCCTCGGGGCCTCCTTTGCGGAGCTAATGTAAAGAAAGGATTAATTAAAATAAATGTAACAATGTAACTTTGTTTGAATATATTTCAGTAAAGCCGACCGGTTTCGGGACGACCGTTCCTTCTTCAGGGCTAAAGTTTAATGATTTGACAGCTACAAAATAGTGGATGAGAACAATGTATTATTACTAAGGATTGTGGTAGGGGTGGAGCCGTTGCTAGGTATTAATGAAGAGTGGGTGGGTAGGGGAACATATCCATGATTGGGCTGTAAGACAATATTTTTTGTTTGTTGATAATAGATTCATTATTTTTAAGGGATTTTTTTTATTGCCAAGACTTTTAAGTTATCTAAGCGTTTTCCTTTGTGATTAATATGAAGAATATTTATCCCCGTATTTTTTAATAATTAAAACGCTGTTTTTCGGTAAATGCTCCGATTTAGCTCGAAAATCCCAAGATTTACCTTCGCGCTTTGACAGTAACGCACCCAGTACCGAGCACCCAGCGCATTAAGCCATGTGTTCAAGTGTTGTGGATACGAGAGAACCAATGTAAACTTTCTTCGTCTCGCGTAAGGTATGGACTGGGCATGGGTTGGCTGCAGTGGGTTTCCATCTCGGTGGTTGACCCCGCTTGCCGCTGGACGCTGGCCACTGCGAACAATTCGCTTTGTGAATTAACTCGATGCGCTTTACGCATACCGACCAGGGTCGTGCTGATATATATTAACTAGCAGCGTATCTGAAGAGAATACCTTCCTTACACTTTAATATGTATGTTGACTGTAGGTAATCTGTTGAAAAAAAATTAAAATTACTGCAAACTATTTTGACGACAACTTTGATTTCATTAAAGATAGATACTAATGGCGTTTATTCAATGATTTCGGAGGCGTCTACTAATATCTACAGGAATTCCAAAAACTGAAAAAATCGAACTAATGTCTATGAGAACCACAGTGTTGACGAATGTCTACAGCTCAAACTGCTGACTAATATCTATGAGTACCAAAGTGTTGACGAATATCTACAGCACTGGCAGAGGTTGGAATTGCAATTATGTATAGCATATTGGAATAACGTAATATTGCGTATGCAGTTTAAAAAAACTTAATTTATGTAACTATGTATGTAAAAATCCCTAATATCGGACTATTGGACACATTTAGCTGATTAGTCCAACCTACGCTCTGTAGATATTAGTTCAACCTACGCTCTGTAGATATTAGTCAACACTGGGACCGTCATAGATATTCGTCCGACCTTAGCTCTGTAGATATTAATCAACACTCTGAAGTTCGTAGATATTAGTTCAACATATGAGCTGTAGATATTCGTCCGACATACAGGCTATAGATATTAGAATCTGGAGTCATGATTTCTAGGTCGTATACAAATTTTATATAGCATACACGATACTTGCTTTCTCGTAATAGTTAATTATTTGTAATTGGTTAATAAAACCGTTGGTTACTTACCCACTTTCCTAATCTAGATTTACAGGCTTTGGAACTGTTTTGCTAACTAACCAATTAACCATCACGCCCTTTCTCCGTAGGGGTAGGTAGAGAGGATGAACCGCCAAACAACTCGGTCTTGGCGCACATTCCTTATCTACATACTTCATTCACTTTCATACATATTCGTACCCTTATTTTGAATCTTGATATGACCCGACTCAAGTATATTTGATTCACTTGATAGTGCAATGTCTTGCTCTGGCGTGCCCGACTTTTTCTACCACTCGTATTCGCGTCATGTCTTCATCTTCTTCCTTGCGCTGTCCCAACTCATTGCCTAGGTAGGCTGTTGGGGTCGGCTCTTCTCGTTCTCAGGTTGTAATTTCTTCTGTTTTGAGTATCGCCTTCATCCAGGCAGTTTCTCTGAAGAAGTTTGGAGCATTGGGTCATACAGGAGTTCTTCGGTCTTCCTCTGGATGACTGTCGATGAAGCTCCATAGACATTGCCTGCTTCACTGTGTGGTCTGATGGTCTCTGTCTTGTGTTCCCATACCAACTCAACTGTCGTTCCTCCAGCTTACTATTTATGTCTGTGACACCCAGGCTACCACGAATGCGTGAACTTTTGATCTTATCTTTTAGCGATACTCCTGTTCTACTCGCATTCGCGTCATGTATTCTCCTTATATTCCTTTCTGTTTTCATTTTTAAGAAATTTTAAAAACAACTTTCACGGGTTACAAATAACCTGCCACAATGTTTCAAATATCTTACTACCACCACAGTAAATGGTAAATATTGCTTGTCTTGTGATGGAGGACTTGGACAGCTGAGGTATCGAACACACGACGCCTGGATGGGACACAAACGTGATGCCAAATCTGCCACCGACCGGTCATCTAAATCAACAAGGTTTAAAAAAACAGTGTAAATTCTAGTCCTTTTATGCTATTGTATTTGATTTTTATTTATTTTGTTTAAATCTTTCTATGAATTATGTGCTCATACTGAGCATTTATTCAAGTAGATCCAAATTGCTAATAATCTTAATAGACAAGTAGTAAACAGCTCTTTCGATGTGATGTAGAGATTTTATCCTAAAAATCGCTTACAACGAGCGGCACGCCTCTGATGCCAATTATTGTAACCACCAATACACTTAACTATACGTGCCTTTAACACGAATAAAGTAATTACTCTAAACCAGAATTGAGACTAATCTGTAATTATTAAAAACAAGTACACGAAGTCTAACATTTATTTTTAACGTTTTTTACACTAATCAACTAATCACTCAAAACTGTTGATCGAGCACGTGTGTTCTTTTACACCAATAAAGTCATTATCATCGATCAAAACAAGAATTGTGACTTTTTTATTAATCCTGTAATAATCATTTACCGGCAAAGTCAAAGAGAGATTCTAGAGAATTTGTCGTTAAGTTACTGGAAAAAGCATAGTTTCTCGACAATCAATCGGTTAGCGGAAACCTCTGTAGCATAGTGGGCAACACACTTAACTTTTGATTCCATGAATTGCGAGTCCAACCCCAATATAAATGAACAGATTTTTCCTGTATCTTTTCTATTGATGTTCATACTTATTTAATACATTTTGTTTAAATGTAAGTAGTTTATTTCAAAAATTTTATTAGAAAAGTTGCCATAAGCGATCGAGATCTTTTATCATTTTTTCTTTGGGTGAGTTTCAGCCAAATGTTTAATATTTTTCTAGTGCTTCATTTATTCATTTTCTTCAAATCGACGGTTTATATTCTATAATTTCGTAAATTGTAGTAAGTAGGCAAAATAAAACCAATTTTTGAATTTTCTCCTTTATTATAAAATTATATAAAACCGAAATTCTAGTATTCTGGTGGTAATTGAAGATTTCATAATAAGACAATATACTTATAAAAATAATTTGTATGGATGTACGCTCATAACTTCCGAACGACTGCACCAAATTCGATAATTCTTTTTTTTTTGTTCGTTATTGACAGGATTAGGTTTGTATTAAACTACTGTTGAGCTCTGGCATTATGAAATTTGTATCTATTAAAAAATTGCAATATGTGGCACGCGAGCTGTTTGAAAACTGAATGTACCGGGAATGAATGTATGGAATGCGCAAGTGGGGGGGAATTCGGGTAGAGGGTTTGCGGGAGGGTGGGGAAAGGGAACCCGGGAGGGGGAAGGGGAACCTGGGAGGGGGGAGAGGGAAAGTGGAGGAGGCGAAGCGGGAACGCGTGAGGGGAAGGGGATGCGGGAGAAGAAGGGGAACGGGGCGAATGGGAAAGGACACGCATGGAGAATTATTAAATGGCATAGCAACGCTACGATAATAAGATAATTATTTTTTTCAGTCCCCCCTGTAAATTCAAGAAACAAATTAAATAATCTGCTTACTCTTATTAGAAAAATTGTTTAGTATTTTTATTTGATGTAGATACCTGATCACTTATTATGCAGTTATTTTCATACGTTATTATACTATAACCACCATTCACAGCATTATTAAAATTAATAATAGTTGTACATAGTACGTAATTATATTTCGGTATGAAAAACCAAATACGAGAAATACAATTACAATAGTAATTGCGTAATGTTCTCCTGATCGAGTTCACTCAACTCAGTTTTTTCATGAACGTTTCGGGTGAAATATACGTTTAAACTGTTGGTTATTTTAGGCATTTTGTACTAATAGTAACTGCCACATTTCATGTGAAGTCATGGTTTTCCGTACTTCAAATAAACATCCATCATAATGGCTTTAGTTCAAACCGTCCTAACGTGTTAATGTTTCTAAAAATAAGGTTTTATATACTTGTACGTTTCACGAAGCCAATACGTTATTATTTTAGAATTTCTTTCTGTTTTTGTTATTGGTTTAGCGTTTTTCCTGATGATGGAAGGGTTATTGACGTTAATGTTTTCTTTACTGTACGAATTAACTCACCAAGAATTTTATTAATCAATCTGTACACGTTGTGATATTATTCTATTCTTCATTATACTTTGTAGTCAACTCGAAAACGGGAGAACCATAAACTGACGGGTTGAAAACCATACTGGTATAAGCAACAAATCAGAAGAAAAGAGAAAACGACATTTTTGTGTTTTATTTTGTAACACACTACATACAGTGTCAGTTAACCCAACCAATAATAAATAGCGTTGCGATTTTTTCTCGTTAATACCCTTTTGGCCCAACGAAAAATACCACCTTCACTATAACTTCTCGCACATTTTTCTAATTTTTGTCACTTGTACCGGTATGGTATTCAACCCGTCAACTAATGGTAATTATTTTAATGATTATAATTCTGGTGCATCGCGCATCGTAACCAAAGATTATATGAGTTTAGTGTTTTAGATGTATTTTAAGGCATAATAATATTTCCGATAGAAATGATACTGCCAACTTAAAATGGTTGCTTTTTTCATATTATAAACAGAAACAGCAATGTAAATAATAAGAAAACAGTCAAATTCAAACCAAAAATCAGTTTTTCTTCTTGACTGCTGTAAAAATTTATTAATAGACTAGCTAGTACCCGGCATGCGTTGCTATGCCATTTATTAAAAAAATTTTCTCCCTGCGCGTCCTTTCCCATTCCTCCCCTTCCTCTCCCGCGTCCCCTACTCCTTTTGCGTTCCCACTCCGCCTCCTCCACCTTCCCTCTCCACAGTCAACTCCCCCTTCCCCCGTCCCGCGAACCCCTCACCCGAGTTCCCCTCCCCCTTCCCGGGTTCGCCTTCTCCCCTCTTGCGAATCCCCTACCCGAGTTCCCCTCCCTCACCCCCCTCCCGCATTCCATACATTCATTCACAGTGCATTCAGTTTTCGAACAGTTCGCGTGCAACTTATTCCATTTTTTTATAGAAATTTCATAATGCCAAAGCTCACCAGTAGTTTTATACAAACCTTGTCCTGACAATAACGAACACAAAAAAATAATTATCCAGTTTGGTGCAGTCGTTCGGAAGTTATGCGCGTACATACATTTCTGAGATTCATTTTTATATATATAGAAGAAGAAGATTATTATTAACCACTGGAGTGTTCTGCAACATGATCAATTTCAGTAAATATTTAGGCGTTCGGTTTGGAAATTTCCCGCCATCATTCAAAAAATTATACTTCCGAATTTTAATATGGAGACGTATATTATAAATTGTTTTCAAGAAAGAGATTGAGTGAACTTATTTGAACTTTTATTCCATGTTTTTTTAGAATTCATGAAATATTGTTAAATTGATAAATGCAAGAACTCTGCATATTATTTACTTTAAAATTGCCTTACGCGGTATCATTAAATATTATGACTTATGCGTGTTTTCTACGGTCTAGTTGACAATCACAGATTTAAATTTAAATTCGAACACTCATTTTTTAATATGATCATTGATTTAAATTTAAATTCGAACACCCATTTTTTAATATGATCATTGATTTAATTTTAAATTCGAACACCCATTTTTTAATATGATCATTGATTTAAATTTAAATTCGAACACCCATTTTTTAATATGATCATTGATTTAAATTTAAATTAGAACACCCATTTTTTAATATGATCATTGATTTAAATTTAAATTCGAACACCCATTTTTTAATATGATCATTTATTTAAATTTAAATTAGAACACCCATTTTTTAATATGATCATTGATTTAAATTTAAATTAGAACACCCATTTTTTAATATGATCATTGATTTAAATTTAAATTCGAACACCCATTTTTTAATATGATCATTGATTTAAATTTAAATTCGAACACCCATTTTTTAATATGATCATTGATTTAATTTTAAATTCGAACACCCATTTTTTAATATGATCATTGATTTAAATTTAAATTCGAACACCCATTTTTTAATATGATCATTGATTTAATTTTAAATTCGAACACCCATTTTTTAATATGATCATTGATTTAAATTTAAATTAGAACACCCATTTTTTAATATGATCATTGATTTAAATTTAAATTAGAACACCCATTTTTTAATATGATCATTGATTTAAATTTAAATTCGAACACCCATTTTTTAATATGATCATTTATTTAAATTTAAATTAGAACACCCATTTTTTAATATGATCATTGATTTAAATTTAAATTAGAACACCCATTTTTTAATATGATCATTGATTTAAATTTAAATTCGAACACCCATTTTTTAATATGATCATTGATTTAAATTTAAATTCGAACACCCATTTTTTAATATGATCATTGATTTAATTTTAAATTCGAACACCCATTTTTTAATATGATCATTGATTTAAATTTAAATTCGAACACCCATTTTTTAATATGATCATTGATTTAATTTTAAATTCGAACACCCATTTTTTAATATGATCATTGATTTAAATTTAAATTCGAACACCCATTTTTTAATATGATCATTGATTTAAATTTAAATTAGAACACCCATTTTTTAATATGATCATTGATTTAAATTTAAATTCGAACACCCATTTTTTAATATGATCATTGATTTAAATTTAAATTCGAACACCCATTTTTTAATATGATCATTGATTTAATTTTAAATTCGAACACTAATTTTTTAATATGATCATTGATTTAAATTTAAATTCGAACACCCATTTTTTAATATGATCATTGATTTAATTTTAAATTCGAACACCCATTTTTTAATATGATTATTGATTTAATTTTAAATTCGAACACCCATTTTTTTATATGATCATTGATTTAAATTTAAATTCGAACACCCATTTTTTAATATGATCATTGATTTAAATTTAAATTAGGACACCCATTTTTTAATATGATCATTGATTTAAATTTAAATTCGAACACCCATTTTTTAATATGATCATTGATTTAAATTTAAATTCGAACACCCATTTTTTAATATGATCATTGATTTAATTTTAAATTCGAACACCCATTTTTTAATATGATCATTGATTTAAATTTAAATTCGAACACCCATTTTTTAATATGATCATTGATTTAATTTCAAATTCGAACACCCATTTTTTAATATGATCATTGATTTAAATTTAAATTCGAACACCCATTTTTTAATATGATCATTGATTTAAATTTAAATTAGAACACCCATTTTTTAATATGATCATTGATTTAAATTTAAATTCGAACACCCATTTTTTAATATGATCATTGATTTAAATTTAAATTCGAACACCCATTTTTTAATATGATCATTGATTTAATTTTAAATTCGAACACCCATTTTTTAATACGATCATTGATTTAAATTTAAATTCGAACACCCATTTTTTAATATGATCATTGATTTAATTTTAAATTCGAACACCCATTTTTTAATATGATCATTGATTTAATTTTAAATTCGAACACCCATTTTTTTATATGATCATTGATTTAAATTTAAATTCGAACACCCATTTTTTAATATGATCATTGATTTAAATTTAAATTAGGACACCCATTTTTTAATATGATCATTGATTTAAATTTAAATTCGAACACCCATTTTTTAATATGATCATTGATTTAAATTTAAATTCGAACACCCATTTTTTAATATGATCATTGATTTAAATTTAAATTCGAACACCCATTTTTTAATATGATCATTGATTTAATTTTAAATTCGAACACCCATTTTTTAATATGATCATTGATTTAAATTTAAATTCGAACACCCATTTTTTACAGCGCTCTTGAGGCGATTTTTCGCAAAAACAGCGCTATATAAGTTGTCCAAATTTATTATTATTTAATATGATCATTGATTTAAATTTAAATTAGGACACCCATTTTTTAATATGATCATTGATTTGTATGAAAAAATATTTTATTTCGCGGAATCTCAATAACAAATAATTACGAAGACATGTGAACATCTCATGTTAAACAATGAAACTACCAAGGTAACCTTGTGATTAGCCCAATATCCTTAAACGCGACCTTAAAATAAATCAAACTCGTCGCATTTTTGCCAACCGCTCGCTGGTTTTTGCAAATTGGCCAAAAAGTAGCCAAAAACGTTGCAGTGGTTAGAGTACAATCTTATATATAAAAATCTCGTGTCACGGTAATAATAATAACATTTTATTTATATAGCGCAGTTTTGTGACATTTCACTTCAAGTGATTGCACTTCTTCATTCACGAGAAGCGACGCATCATTTTGATATTTCATTCGGCATCGTGTTCTCGCGTGAGCAAACCATCGAGCTTATTTGTGTTGGCTAAAGATGGATTGACAAAAAAATATCTTACACTCAATTGCTTTACGAAATATATATCGATTTTGGTTACGATTTTAAAATTTCACGGCCAAAAGTATTTTTGTTATTAGTTTTTGGGGTATTATGCCGTGTTGCGCTACCTCCTTCTTTAGCCAACGTTTCGGACAGCGTTGCAGTGTCCATCATTAGGGCAGATGTTTGTCACACAACTGCAACGCTGTGTCACTCATTTGCCATGATGATGGACACTGCAACGCTGTCCGAAACGTTGGCTAAAGAAGGAGATAGCGCAACACGGCATAATACCCCAAAAACTAATAACATATATTGATTTGCTTTATTTCATTTTCCTTTAGTTGGTGTTTTTATCGGCGGTTATCGTCTACAGCGCTCCATTCCTCTTTCTGTCATAGATCCATCGCCATACACTTACAATACATTCGTTATTTTTTATTTAACAACCAAAATATTCACTAGAAATAATTTATATGGCAGAACAACGTTTGTCGGGTCAGCTAGTCTTTATATAGATTTCTTTGTCTGTTTGTACATAATAATATAAATCCTTGCGAATTTTTTTTTATTTTTATTTATTTAGTAACTATATAATATTTTTTACATTTTTATATGAAACATGTTAGTTAGATGTATATATGCATAAAATAGAAAATATATTCGAAGTCCTCCTCACTAGGAGATCCTGTGCTGAGGGGGACTATGCTTTGGATAAGTTTTTCAGCGAGTTCTATGGTTTAACTTGTTTGGATAAGGTTTTCCAGAAACTTCTATGATGTTTTAAGTATACTAGTAAGGTAATTTTCCGGTAGTTCCTTCAGCCAACATTTAATAATATTTGAACTTCGTCCTTTGGGTGATTTTTCACAAATATCTAATTATTATTTATTATAATTTTTTAGTGTAATTTCAAGCACATTTTTAATTCTGTAGTGATCTTTTCACCATTGCGATATAGAATCTACCACACTCTGTAAATACTAGCATATTCTCCACACATTGTCCAATGTCCACCTGGTCTTGTGTCATGAACTCTATTCATAACCGTTCAAAGTGTGGAGTCCATATCTCCATACGCCCACGACGCATCGCCTGCAGTCTGCAGCATGCACCTGCACCATAAAATCACTTGTGTATTATGAACGCAAACAAATGCATCATGATGTTTAATACTGCATAGATTTCCCATTAAGATTTCCTCCGCTTTCCTCTGATGTTGGATATCACTCAAGCCTCTCTTCTGCCATTCAAACTGTCCGTACATTACATCAACACTAATCGGAAGAGTACGTCCTTTCTTATGCTTGTGCATTATACCATTCTCTCGGGCTATGTATACGCAATTGTCTAATGATTCTTAGAAGAGAAATCTCTCACAGGTGTGCGCAAAGAGTGAGATATTTTAAAGTGTTTGCGTTTTAAAAAGTGAAAAGGTTGTACGTAGTGCCTCTTTTGATCAATCTCATTACACTACAGTCTACAGCAAAAGTAAGCAAAAACGTCATCTTCGAAATGCGAATACGATAGGTAAATCATTCATCTTTATATTACACGCATATAATAATAAAAAATAATTCAATGTTAGTCGGTGGGTATTTGATGATGATATATTTTTTATTACTGTCATGTAATTGTATATCGAGAATGTTATTAATAATTGCTTCCGATCCTTGATTTCGTCTTACAACTTTCGTATCTTATACAGCAGGGGTGCTCAAACTTGAACTGCTGGCGAGCTACCTCAATATTATTAGACTCTGATTTTCAAGTGCCGGGGGGGGGGGGGGTGGTACATAGAAATCCTATATTTTTTATTGCGATCTCATTTTATGCCGATTTTTATATCACATCATATTTCTTCCAATAAAAATCATGTTTATAAATTCTACTACAAATTTATAACTCTTATACTACGGTACTCGATGAATCCACAACTTGTTATTTAATTAATCGTTATATTGTGAACAAAAAACTGGTTTAAATTAAATTTGTGTGCGGCGAATTAAAACTACACCGCACACCGAATCTCTTCACCGCACTCATTTCGTATTATTTATTAATAAACTTCATATCGCCTTCAAGTTACAACTCGGACTGACTTGACCATAAATATACAAACCACCCACTAGATCGATAACTTCAGGCTTTTGTTCGAGAAAAATTTGGTCACTATTTCACCATCAAAATGCAATAATTTTTCGAATGATGATGATGATGACGGGGATTTGTGATGTCACACACCATAGACGAAGATAGAGTAAGCAACAATAAAAAAGGCGCGACCATAGACAATATAATTTTCTTTCGGGGCCTACCCAGTACCCAGTACCGCCCAAATTATTAGCCTTAAATATTATTTTAAAAATAAAACTCGTAATTACATGATAAGAATTTTATTAAAAACATGAAATACAAACAGAAAAATACATATAATTAAAATATGATTGTGCGTTCCTACAAAACTACTGAATTTTAAAAATTTTCATTTTATAACAGAAAAATGAAAAACTCAGAATTACATGTACACATTTTAAACAAGAATACAATGTAAGCAGGTTATATTTCTGTAGCAAATTGCCACATGAAGAAATTGTTCTAAAGATAAATTACTTAACGTACCTATTATATCTTTCGTCAGGTCTAAAATAAATTTACCATATTGCCAAAATATAACCAAGGTCCATGGAGACATTCGTTTGCATAAGATGTTTGATGTTTCATTCGGGGCTCAAATATGTATAATATTTATTAATTTGGAGTTTAGTTTAGTTCAGTTCATCATATTTTTCCTGAAATCATCAAAATTAATGTAACAAATGTACATTGAAAATTAAAACTCTTCAAAACGAAAACAAAAAATATTACTTAAGAAGTTATATTTTATAAAAACTATATTGGTTAACTTATGGAAATTAGTTAAAAAATGGAATTTTTATTTTATTTGTGTACATGTATATGGTAAATGTATGGTATGGTACATGTACATGGTATGGTACATGTACATGTATTGTGTATATGGAAATTAGTTAAAAAATGGAATTTTTATTTTATTTGTGTACATGTGTGTATGTATGTAGTTACATTTCCTCCCAAGTCTTTTAATTTATGATTACTCTCATACTAAACCAAGTTCTGGGATACCTACTTACTTATATAAAGAAACCTACTCAAATGCATTAAATTTGTCTGACGTTATTAAATTTTTGTAAAATGAAAGTAAGTAATAAAAATAATAATTACCTCTGCATCATTCTCAATGACCAATGACTGATAGTATTTCCCTTAACCTCATCTAACTATCTCCAGAAACAGAAGTGAATGTATTGGGATGTGGATATAAAATGTTATATTGTAAACAAGTACAGTTTTGTCGGTTCAGATTCCACTGAAAAATAGGAATACATTTATTAAATACTGATAAAAATATAAAAAAAATGCTTAAAATAAGAACAGAAAGTGCAAGCGTAGTGATAAATGTGTTGTTTTTATCATCAGGGTTGATGTGTAAAACGGCACAATACCCCCAAAAAATCTCTTTAATACTTTTTGCAGTGAAAATCTAAAATCATACTTGAATAATAGGTATTTTAGCAAACCTAACTCCTAGTGTAACTTATGAAAAAAGCAAATGAAATGCTAATTGTTAAAATCTATTTTATATAATAAAAAAAACATAAGCACTATTGTCAAAATCCAGAGAGGAAATTGGGGAAGATTAAATTAATGAGATAGGTCGATGCAATATAGAAAACATGTATACCTTTTTAAGATGTAATCGTGATGTTCGACTGCGTCAATTACTTATTAGATTCCGGGTGGATAAATATGTTCTGAAAACGGAAACATGTACAACACCGATTAAAATACAACTTAAATAACATACCTACTTTAGGCACACTGAAATATCAACCAAAGGAAGTTTCCCACCTGTAATTTTGTTCCAATTACGGGTCCTGTTCTTCCATTTTTCATTCGCAAAATCCATATTCACACTTATTGCCATCTTATTGCGTCGGAAATGTGAATGCATTGTAAATGTCAAACGAAAATATAGCAGAAAAATGCAACAAAAATCCAAGATTCCTATTGGTGGAGGTAGTAGCTGGGGACCATAAACAAATCGAAGGGGACTTATGATATCACCAAAGATTCGGTTCACATTTTGGATCGGAGTTATACCCGCCTGGACTTGACTCATAAATAAACCAAACAACACACTAGAAACTAGATCGATCTTCGGGCTTTTGAAGGGGCAATTTTCGACAATATTTCACCATGAATATGCAATAATCTGACGATTTTTTTCTATAGGGACTTGTGACGTTACACACCATAGATGAGGATAGAGTAAACAAGTCAAAAAAAAGTCGCGCTACAAATAGATGATATCAACTTCTAAATAATAACAATAATATCTATTCTAACTTCAGTGATCTTAGAACTTGCAAATTTCTTGCTGTCGTCATCCGTAACATCGCTGCTTTAAAAGACAATAAACATATTGCCAAATCTTTATAAGTCCATAAATCAATGTCTCGTCTGACACATTAACATTTTATAATATATTAATACCTGACTGGAATTTGATTATTTTTTAAATTCAACTTACCGACACGGTATCATTAGTAAGCTATTTTACAAGTCGTCGTTTCTTTCTTCTTGGCATCCTAGAAATCTTGATTTTGATTAAGTGTCCTATAGTAGGTGTTACAATCAATTCCACTACATCCAAACATGATCCAATCAAAATAATTAATTATTTAATTCAATTCGGGTGTTTTTTGCGTTATTTTTTCGTATAATGTTAGTGCCCGAAGTTTTTTTCATGGGACCTTCTAGATTGTAGAACGTTTAATTAGATTTCTAGATTAATTGCAACCACGTCTAGGTAGGCCCTGTTTCCTACGGTCTTTTTTATTAACTTCTTATTTGCCATTAACTTCTTTTTTTATTAACTTCTTATTTATTGGGCATTAGTGACTCTCTCAGTTCCCTCCAAAAACTTAAATCCAGTTCTCTTCTTCATCCTGACGATCACTTTGTATGTCTTATTCGAGTACTGTTAACCTCCATTCAAAGCTCTGGAAAAACTGTCACTCTGATTTGGATTCCTGGACATGTTAGCATAGTGGGTAACGATATTGCTGATTCCTTGGCAAAACAAGGAGCGTCTAACCCTACCGTTACCCTCGTAAACCATATTCCCTATCTGATATTTTTTCCATCATCAAAGATAGATCCCGCAATGTTTGGACAGAGTATTGGAACATTGCTAGTCAATCCAAAGGTGCCTAACTCATCAAAATCGTGGTTTCAAAAATTCCCCCATTTTTCAAAAAAAGAAATTTCCTCACTTATTCGAATGAGAATAGCACATTGTTCTGTTCCTTCTCACCTTTTTAAAATTCACGTCCTTGACTCCCCAGATTGTACATTCTGTGTTCTAGATGTGGGAACTTTTGATCACATATTTTTTGGTTGTCCCTCTCTAAATAAATATCCTCTCTTCTATCAAGCGTTATCCAAAATTGCCTCGCCTCCATTCAACCTCTCATCTCTTCTAAGTCTGAACTCTTCTCCAATCTTCCATAAAATTCTGAAATTTGCACAATTAAATAAAATTAATATATTAATTCACCTTTCCTTTCTCTGTAATTATAAATGATGGCCTAGAACACCCTTGAAGAGTGAAAGTCAGAAATAATTGAAAAAAAACTATTTCTAGACAATTTGTTTTGATGAGTTTTATTCACTGGGTACATTTGATACTTAATTTTATTGTCATTCACTAGCGTTCTTAAAACTAACATAAAAATTATACAAGTTCTGAAATGATTAGATATTTTTAGGTGAGGGTAGTGGGAGTGGTGATTTAGGAGGGGGGGAGGGAGTTGGTGGAAGGAAATAATAAGGAAACATTGTCAACATGGGAGACTTACAGGGTGCTATTATTTTGTTTACTAAATTTTCTTGTTTGTTTATTTATATGGTTTAAAGGCGCAATGTTCTCATTTGCCAGCAATTTACTTTGTATAATGTGAGTAACGTGACGCAGAATAAATTTTAGTTCGTTTCATATGGATATCTTTGTACTTTGTCTGCGATTGTAGCTAAATACACACAAAATATTACAATGAAAATTGTACAGATCTTAGCCTCCCTCGCGGATTTAATAAATGTCCTCTTTATTAACATCATCATCATCACTATTGGTTCTACAACCCCTGGTGGGTCTTGGCCTCCTCAAGAGTATTCCTCCACTCATCTCGGTTTTGTGTCAGCTCTCTCCAGTTTAGAAGCTCTAAGGTGGATATGTTTTTGAGGACGTTGTCGCTCCATCTTACTTAGTCTTGGTCTTCCCAGGCTCCTTCGCCCTATTGGTCTTGAGTTCAGCAAGGACTTTGGTGCTTGATGCTCGGTCATTCTCTCTACATGACCCAGCCACCGAAGTCTTCCCAGTTTTATAAATTTTGCGACGTTTAGCACCTTAAACAAAGTATAGAGCTCTTTGTTATAACGTCTTCGCCCAAAATCCATTTTCTAGAACCGGTCCGAAGATGCGCCTCAAAATTTTTCTTTCAAAAACGTCCAGTGCTCGCTCATTCGTACCTCGTACTCAAAAACATCCATGAAAAAAAATAAAAATGATATCGTGGGCGTAAAGCAGAAGTTACTAACTCCAAAAACCCAGTCCTGCGATAATCGCCGTTTTATGTTATTTGTATGTTTAAAATAGCAATAAAATCTAAATATTAATTAAATTTATTTTTCAAATTTGGCAAGACTAACAAATTATTTTAACAAAGTTTTTCTAAGGGGTCGTCCATTAATCACGTGATGCTCGAAAGGGGGGGGGGGTTCGGAAAAAATCACGAAATATCACGACGGGGGGGGGGGGGTATAATGAGATATCACGTGTATTTATTTTTCGTGATAATATTCTGAAAATTTCAAAATTCTTTGCACTAAAAAAATACACGTGATTTCGGGGGGGGGGGGGGTTAGTCTAAAACCTCATCACACATCACCAGAGGGGGAGGGGGGGGGGGGTTAAGTTGTTAAAAAAACATCACGTGATTAATGGACGACCCATAAGTAGGTATTATTCGGAAAGTAAATGGAGTTAGTGATTTCTTGCAGCTCACTTGTTAATTAGAAGCATATTTTTAAAATGGCTATAAAATTATCATATCTCCGTAAGTGATATTTGCTTGCGAATGTGTGTTAATGATAACAGAAAACATTGGATATTTTAAAAAAATGCGAATTTTGCCAGTCGACCAGCTTTATTTTTCTGTATAATGATAATCAAATCACAATTTTGCCAAAAGTGAAGTTAGTGATTTCTGCTTGCACGCCCGCATATTATGAAATCTGTTTTTGATTGGAAGGTTATTGAACCCTAATAATATGGATCTTTCGATAAATTCTTTACGCGTTTTTTGCCCCATCATATACTTTGCAAAGCACTCCTATAACAATGAAACAGCCCGTGGCTCTGTAATATCTCTATGCTTTTCAATCAATTAGACTTTTTGCGTTAGTCCAACCTCCGAGTGATGTCATTCCTATATATAATTTTAAATTATTAGCTCGCCTCGGCAATTTCACATTAGAAAGGCGTTGCTAATGGCAAAAGGTACGTATGTAATTTGGCAAATGATACCTACTTTTAATTGGATCTTTCACACCGTGGAAAGTATGTTTATTGTGAGGGTATAATGCCTTACTTATTTGGCTTTGGTATCATATTAACTTACAATAAAAAATCCATTAGGTTTTTGACGTAGTGATAAGTGTTAATAAAACCTTTCACGTGCTTGGCGCTGTAGTAAAAAGTTGAGATAAAGATTCTTTTACGATTAGAATGATTTTTTTAACACTTAATTAAAGCAGTTAATTTTTGAAAAATTCAAAAAAATATACAATATAATTTTAATTTATATCATATTATGAAATAAAAAGCCTTTTAAATACTTTTGTCGACCATGTAATTAATTAGTTATTTAGACTATTTCTAATTCACCCATACAAAATTTCATTAAGAAAATTTATTTCTCTAATGCAGCGTGTGCGGTTAAAAGAAGACCGACAATCAGAAGGACACGGGTTCAAGTCCCGTTGGCGTCAAGTATCTTTTCTCGGAAGATTTTTCAATGTAAATGAGTGTTTCAGGCTGACAATTATTGCTTATAATAATTGTTACCCTTTGTGCTATGCATAAAAATCTTGTCTAAACGTTAGTTTATAAATTAAAAAAATAATGATTGATATTTATGGAATATGCGCAGGAATACATCGGTTTTTATTGATAAAATCAAAATCAGAGTCTTTGGCTGATAATTAAATTACATGAACATATATACAATAGGTACCTATATGTATGTATATGTTTTTTTTATATTTCTTTATTCATTGCATTAATGACATAATTTGAGGATTTTCGACCACCATGCTAGGCCCATGCCCCTGTTGTGGTAGTCGAATACAATACCGCTATCTAAGCTCTTTAAGGTAGCTTCACATTTTAGGAACAAATACCATCCAAACAAAAATTATATTTCCTGCGTATATTTTTTTGTAATCATTCATGTTATCACGTAGATAATCAAACAGGTAATAAATAGTCACTTATCTTTTCAAATTGTTCAATTTTTTAAATTTTTATCCCACAAATAATCAGAAGCCAGCATGACAGTTCACGACATCACTGTCAATACGTAAATACCAAGTTGCTTATTTTATGACGTCTCGTTTACTTTTTGTGAACTCCTAATTAATTTAACTGTAATGTTACTGTGTCTGTTAATCCCAATTATTAATGCTATTAAGTGTTACATATTTGCTATTGTAAAGATTTCAATTTATATCAAACTGGACTAGAGGTCCTTACTATAGTAGGCTCTGTATAGTAGGCTGTATTTCTGAGTTCCGAGTCGCTAGACTGTAGATGTCTGCTTGACTACCCGATACCTTCGGATATCATCGGATTGGTCGTTCGTTCAATGGACACGAACGACGATAGATGATACTGTTGGATAATTTGTAGAGCACCGTTTTTCCTCTAGGGCGCTGTGCAATTTTTTATGAATTCTTAGAATTCTTGTATTTAATTTTATTATTTACAAGTAGATACAGAAAATACACTTATTACCTGGCAGGTCACTTCCGATAAACACACTTCAATTAGAAAGATTACGCTTGGAGAAGATACGGCTTACGCGGAGGACTTTATATTTAAAACACTGGACATTGCAAGATTTTACATTTGCTTCACCCATCACTGCCAGTATTACATTTATTAAAAGATTAGTGGCAAATATAGAGTTAATATTTAAGGGATATCGCAAAACTTCATATATCTAACTATACTAACTACTGGAGGATCTTGCAGCTATATGACTAACCTTAACTATAGTTACTTTAGGTGTACGCACGGTTTTTAGCTATTGAAAAATCACCACAAAACTGCTTTGACCTCAGGTTATGTTTCATCGCTAAAATCACTCACCTTTTACTCTAAAACGTTAACAGTAGTAAAAAACTAGTTGATAGATATTATCTATGGTACAAATTCTTGGTAAGTCCATATTATTAATATTTATGTTTTTTTATTGTTGGTTCAAAAGCCAACTCCCGTATGTAAACCTGAATATGAAAATAATTTCCATTTCTAACAGTTTACTCTCATCATCAACGTTACCCAAACATGTAAACAAGCCAGTATTTCTTATTGCTTTATCTGGAAATAGTTCAGTGGAGGTGCTGTGGTAGTGCAGTGGCGGTGCGGTGGAGGTGCAGTGGCAGTTCAGTGCGCGTTCTGTAAACTGTAAACACTTCAGTCTGAAGCGGGGCTGAAATGGCCGGTAGCCGGTAGCTCGCTTCGGTAACCATGACTACTGAATCTGAACCACGGATTGGGATAGTCGGAAACTACAAACATTCTCATATCTGATTTTATTACTGTTTTGTTGGGTCGTTATGCCCGCCAGGGAAGCTCAACCAATTTAGTGCAGGTCCTTGAAAAATCAGAGTAGTTGTAGGATTTGTGAAATCAATAATTTTGCGTAAAGAACACATCATAACAAGGATAATTGGGGCAAAATGGTCATGAAAAAATATTTACAGCAGCAATTCACTATCTTTAACAACTGAGTTCTTGACACGTCAGTTCCAGTTTCTATAGGTCACCCAGGGGTGCCCGGGTTGATATTTGTCTACGTCCTGGCGGAACATGCGTTTGCCCACATTCTGCGTGGCGGGCCGGATAGGAAGAGGTTGGTTGAGGGAGATCTAATCTAGAACTCTCCAACCGGACTCTCTCGACCCATCGCCTTGCACCTCAGTGGGTGGGATGGATTCATATGTCCGTCACTCCTAGACACATTGATCCCCCGATTCCTACCCACCTCTCATACCCTTTTCCTTCCCAGAACTGCCTCTCTTTCCTATCCCTAAAAAGACCCCCCACACAGCATCTTCAAAGATAAACAGGCCTCCTGTGTGGAGCTAATGTAAAATAAAACGAGTGTGCCTTAGACCACACGTCTGAAGTAAAACTTCTGCTCCATCTATATGATAGGAAGAGAGAAAGAAAATGTGCAAGCGCACTGCTCTTTCTTGCTCCTACAGTGTGATAAAGACAATAGGCCTGCACTTTGTCTTTAGATATACGAAACTTAACTGGCTATGAGAGAAAGAGAGAAAGAAAATGTGTGCTCGCACCTCTCTCTCTTGCGCCTACCGTAATAAATACAAAACGTAACTCTCTTTCTTTCTATCTTCACTAACTTATATCTCCCTCTCAACTACCGTTCGCCTCGCTTTTCGTAACGCTCTCGCACGCATTCGCCAGCTTACTCCCCAAGTCAAGCGTGCGTAAAGAGGTTTTACTTCAAAAATAGAAGAAAAATAACAAACAACAAACGTAACCTAACATATATAATTAATATTACTGTTACCAATAATTAACATTACTGTTTTCGTGAAATCCTTTGTGGTGATTTTCACGATGACCCAAAAAAAACCCAAACTTGAACTTAAAAAAACTTGATTAATTTCTAGACTTAATCTCTTTTACAACCCACCGGAAATAAGAACGTATGGTTGAGAACTATACTAATGATTGAAATCTGTATTATAAATTATAACAATTTGTATATACGAAACTATTAATCAACCTAGTTTCATTGATTAATAACCAGTGTATTCTTTGCGGTGAGTCATCGCTAAAATGTATACATACACACACACACTGTATATTTGTGTAATCTTCTCATCTTCTGTCGTTGTTGCTTTGACCTTTCTTTTTGGACATCAAATTATCTCGGCGAATTACTATTCAGGTTTTAATTGGTTTAGGAATCAAATTAAATTTCTTCTTCAAACTTCGCAAAATTACTTTGTGGCATCATTTTTCATATAATGAATAACTGTTTCTTTGTATAAACCACTATTTTTAAAACAATATCAACATGTTTCAACAACAATGTTGTCTTCATCAGGATATGTTACTATAATAACATAAAGTAACATATCCTGATGAAGACAACATTGTTGTTGAAACATGTTGATATTGTTTTAAACATAGTGGTTTATACAAAGTAATCAGTTATTCATTATACAAATTAAATTTAATTGAATCAAATTTAGGCCCTTAACCAATCACTCTTATTTCGTTTATATTATCTCCAGATAATATCTTCACATGGTAAGTAGTACTGGGATCAGTATTCTCCAGTGCTTACTATCCTTAACTATAAACTGTATGATGCTTGATCGAAGATTTAGATTCTTAGGAACACAGTAATTTTTTAAGTAATTTTTTTAGCACCGTTGTGATATGAAACTTTATGAAACGCAAACTATGGATCCAATGATGGCTCATGGCCTTCCCTTGTTTCTATTATCTATAGAAACAGTTGAGTGGTATGTGAAGACCCGGTCCCCAGCTTTGTTCCTGTGTTCCCGAGCTGTGTTCCCACTTGATTTGCTCCGTGTTAGTTAAGACGCCGTTACCCGTATTTCTACCGATTTCTTGCAAACCTCCCTTAAACATTTGAAGTTTTAAGCTCTTAAAAAAATATATGTTATTTTTTAAGATAATATCTAGACATTCGTCGCGCCGAAACGCAAATTATATAAAATTCTCTCGATAGAAAAAAATCGCAAAGTATGCTCCAGAAATTATTATAAACACGTTTGTTTCAGTTATTTTACAAGTTATATGTTTGAAAAAATTCACAGTGTTTCTTTAAATGCTATTTTAAACGAGTCGTGTTTTATTAAACATTTTCACAATTTTCGCACCGATTTTGTCACTTTAAATACTAGCGCTCTCCTCTAACATTCGTAATTTCATATCTCTCCATCTTCTTCTTTTTGTGCGCGGTTGCGGGGCCTTAATATATGGTATTTTGTGCGGTTCCGTATTATTATCTCCACTTATCATTACATAGTATAAAATGAAGTGCGCATAGATCTTTTAAACTACGCAACGGATTTTCATGCGGTTTTCACCAATACATAGAGTGATACAAGCGAAAGGTTTATATGTATAATACATGCTTATTATAGTAGATAAAGGCCAAGAATTTCAAATATTCAATTCAGGCAGCGGGCAGCTGGCCAGCTGGTAGTGTCGATTTTATAAAGGTTGGGTAATGGCATTGTGTTTCGTTAGCCACAGCAACGTGTTGCCGGGTCTGCTAGTTTTACATAAATCTTTCCTTCCGATTTTTCTTCTTTATAACAGTCATATTCTTGCTAAAAATGTTAACATTCAAGAACACTTGTTCATCTACCACAGTTTACCATCTCTGGGGGCTTCCCTTCCCAGGAAGTCATACATCAACAAACGGAGTAAATATAGTTTAACGATCTTCACACATGGTGGAACAAAGCGGTGGTCGTACAGCATCCACCATTCACCATCCACTGCTGCATTGCTTCGAATCTTTTGTTGAACGCGAGATGTGACCAGATGCAGAGCACAAGGCACTATGTGATCATCTCGTTAGAGCTACGCAATCTCTCGTTACATCACATCTTATTCACGTGGAAACCATGTCGTTGTGAGAATCAATGGTTAAGTGCTCGTATAAAATAACACGCTCATTGGACCATAAGAGCTTTAAAACTACGATACGATATTGGATTTCACAATTAGGATGGATCATTATCCTAAGTGACTTTCCCCGAGAAATAGATTGGCTTTCGGTTGCTGTTTTTATGCCTCTGTTATCTAAAAATGTAATACTTAATAACTCCATAAATATTTCTCTATCTGAAGGAGTACATAGCTACTTACCCGTGGCTCTATCCTATTAACTTTCTCTTGGGTATGCTCTGAATGATCTATCTACGCGCCTGAAAGGATGTGCATTTTGCTTAACTTTTCTTTGCTTGACTTTTTTTTCTGCGGATTAGATGGCTGGTTAGAAAACTGGACTATCATGAAGAGAGCACTATTTTCCCGATGGATTATTTCCGTCACCGACAGCATATTATTGTGTTTTATCTTCTGGCCTGCACGACTAACTTGCCAATGATCATGCCGATGCAGAGAGTTATCGGACAACGAATAGTATTAATACGGTAACGTCTGCGTGGTTGTATTTCAGAACCCAGCTTCGAGTGCATGTCTGACGCCACGCCAAATGCGCCGCGCCACAAATAACAACTGGTGTACGTGGAATTTCAAACAAAGGTACCGTTGTAATTCGGTTTCGATTTTAAGAATTCGTCACAAGATGTCGCTACTTTCTTTAGCAGGTCGGATGGGGACGTGTCCCTCCTAGGTATAACTGTTACAAATTTGTGAAAATGTAGTATCTCTCCGGATATGGAAAGATTGACGGTAATACATACTTGTATCAAGCGGCTGTATATTACGTATGGCGTCATTGCCTATCTCGGTTACTTTGTCCCGGTGACTAGCTACACTGTATGACAGTAGATCCGAGGAACGGTCGATTTTTGGAACCAGTTCCTATTGGATTTATAAAATGGTCACTAATATTAACTGGGCGAAGCCAAACCAAGAGCCGCCCGCAGGGCCTAGCAGTAACTGCTTAACATATTATTATTTAACATCAATAAACCCAAGTTTAAACCGCAGTTTTTTTGTTCCTTGCAAAGGTCTACGTGTTTTTTTACATACACTGATAATATCATTAATGTTATCTTTAAAAGCGCATTAAAATTTTTAATTTTGTGATATTTTGAAAAGATAATTGAATTGAAATTGTTTCCATGCAAAGCAAACCAAAAAAATTATAAAATTCTTTAAGAAGACAAAAAAATATATTTATTTATTTTGAAATTAAACTTGCTCCAGGCGCCACTTGGCTCAGGGACTGCATCAATTGAACTTATTAAAAAATGTGAAAGTCTGTAAGAAGATTGCCGACACATATATGGGCAACATCTTGATTCAATCCATCTTGTTAATATTAACATTGTGTGCTTATTGTGCTTTTTTAAATTAATCATTCTCTTAAATCTGCCCCGTCACGGTATTGGATCAAATAAATCAATCTTGGAGCGTCAATATTGTTTTATATATCTGCCGCCACCGGTGCACGTTGTGAAACTGCCGTGCTACTGATGCTCTGAATTTGTCTTGCTTTACAATTATTACTAATTCACCTTCAGATTTTAATTGAGAAAGCGTTAATTATTAATTTAAACTACAAAGTGCAAAGTATAAAAACAACCTTACCATAATATTCAATATTCGTATATTTACTATTGATTAACCAGTTTTTTTTAATGTCTTAAAAATAGCCATTTAAAAGTCATTAATTTTGTTCTGGTGATCTAGTTTTTTATAGCTAGTTTTGTTTAGTTGGATGATATCATTTTTATGTTTTTTTTGTCGTGTTTATCTTTATTTATGGCAAATTGTTTCAAATGCATTTGGAGTTCATTTGCAACAGCAATCCCAACCTGATAATTAATTACTTCTTCAAACTTCGCAAAATTACTTTGTGGCATCATTTTTCATATAATGAATAACTGATTACTTTGTATAAACCACTATTTTTAAAACAATATCAACATGTTTCAACAACAATGTTGTCTTCATCAGGATATGTTACTATAATAAATTATAATAAATTATAGTAACATTTTTTATTATAGTAACATATCCTGATGAAGATAACATTGTTGTTGAAACATGTTGATATTGTTTTAAAAATAGTGGTTTATACAAAGTCATCAGTTATTCATTATATGATAATTAATTATTTGATATTTTGAATTTGTTAAGTATAGCTAGATAAGACATCTTGGAGCTTCTAAACTGGAGAGAGCTGGCACAAAACCGAGATGAGTTAAGGAAGATTCTTGAGGAGGCCAAGACCCATCAGGGGTTGTAGAGCTAATAGTGTTGGTGAGTGAGCTAGAGGTTTTAAACGTTAGGCTGGCACCGATGGATAAAAACTTTGACTTGGCACTTTTCGTGTAATATGTGAAAAAAATTATTTGTACACTTTTATTAGATTTTTTTGTTTATTTTATATCAATTTATGTATACAGGGTGTTAAGCTATAACCAGTAATTCCTGACATTATTTGGAGTAAAAAATGTAAATGAAATTTTTGTCTCCGGTGATTTTGTATATTTGTATTTTTTTTCTTTAAAGTCACACAAAAAAAATCTTCAACGTGTCATCATTGATCACTCAGCCGAGTAACCGATCATCCCCTCACCCCGTCCCGAACTGTCCAATTGTTTTTAGACTTCAAAGATGTCATTTACATTTTTTACTCTAAATAATGCCAGGAATCACTGGTTAAACTAAATCAATCCCTTAACACCCTGTATATTTATCTGCATTTCTTAGACCGTAATTTGCTCGTGCTTCTCGTTACTGTATTGTGAAATAAGTATGTTCTTTCCTAACAGATGTACGAATATCCTGCATAAACGTTTAAAAACGAATAACAGTTCCTTTAAAACTGAGCTTAAAAAGAACAGTTTGGCAATTAAGTGTAGAAAATAAATGTTGGCGCTGCGATCGTTTTCTAGTTTTAAATGGCAACACCAAGATGGCTCATAAGACAATGAACGTATGTTTTAAAAAAACACTTCTGACAAAATGCATTATTTCAAAGCGTATTTGTATTTTCAAAAAATTTGCACAAAAAACTGTAATTTAATAGAAGTAAAATAAAACAAAACAAGTTTTAAGTGGGCGTTTATTTCGATATAAAAACGTAGGTACTTAAAAATTTAAGTCTATTAATTCAACACCCGACATGTAATTATTGTCTTTGTCCTCGTGTTATTCTTCTTCTTCCGTATCTTCATCTTCATCTAAACGCAGTTTATCGATATCATCATATATAGTACTGCCTCGTGCATAATATTCTGCCTCAATTTTCATCACGTGTTTGCAACAATTTTTCCAATCATCAGCACTTATGCTATTACATATTATTATCATTATGCCCATTTTCCGTTTTCCCGGTGTTTCAAATTTTCCATCTGCCTTTTCCCCTTCCTTGACGATTCGTCTTACCGTTGATTGAGATTTACCTGTGTGTAAAAAACATAATTAAAATTAATATTATAGAAGGTAGTTTTAAAAACACACTAGATAATATTCACTTAGAAAGAAAGAAAGAGAAAACGAGAAAAAAGTAACTTTTCTACGAGTTTTAAGAAGTTGCATATTATTATTTTTTTATTGAGTTATTCCCCTTTTCTTGTGGCCACATATTAACTGTCAAATCTAAGTGTCAAATTCGGATTTTTTAACATAACCTCAAATCAGATTGTAATGGTTATTATTGCTCGAAAATTGGGATAAATCTTGTAATACTAATGAAATTTATTAAACAAACTATACTACGTACCAGTCATTTCTGCAGTTCGTTTGTAAACATCTTCTAAATCAGACAGAAGCTTCTTCGCGTGATACTCGGCTAGGCAGCGTTGAAAAACGCAGAATATAACCCCTCTTGCATCACTGTGTAATGGTTTATTCATTTTAATTAAATTCAGGCAAACAATGAATAAAAATATTATCAAATCAGCGATCTTCTACTCAGATTTAAGACAATAAATCAACCGTAACATGCGATAACATGACAGCCATAGGAAACGTCATATAATTCGGTACTGCCATAGTAATGAAAACGTTTAGTTCCATCGCTTGGAGTCTGTATCCAAAAAGTATCAACCTGTCTAATTTGTTATTAATTATAAAATTATATATGCAGTATGTATATAAAAGTACATGGAAGCATTTTGTATTGAAAAAGTATCGACTCTTGTCAAAATTGTTGGTAATTTACACTTTTGGTATTGGTTATAAACAAGACGCGCCGGATGCTTTTTATACGCAAACTAAACGACTCATTATCGATTCACATTATTTGTATGTGCATTACGAAATAATGATGGTGTATTTACCTAATTTCGGATTATTATTATTGTCTCTTTTTCCATAAGTCACGTTAAAATGCTTTTGTTAACTTTGAAAGCTCATCGTCAACATACTTGTATTTCTGTTGACAGTAAGTGTCCAGTGTTGACGCTACTGTTCACATGTTCAATACATGTTTGTATTTGGATGATTTTATATCGTTCTGACAATACAAGAACAAAAACCAACAAATCGAAAAATAAGTGATCTCATTAGGTATCTTAAATTATTGAAACTTTTTTGAGTGCCACCAAAAAGTGAAATTTCGTTGCCGAATTGGTGTACGTTAGGAATGTATGCCACCAAACCTTAAAATCGTTTGGATTTTATCAACTACTCAGATACACGTTTCCTGAAAATCATTATCTTCTGTTTCAACTTATTTATATTTTACTTTTGTTATAATGAAAGTAATCCTCTGGTACCTCGGTTGTAAGTTGTAACATCTCCCTCTTTCTTACAAACGAAGATAGTAACAAAATGAGAGGTTATTTCTGATATTTCTCATGTACGCATCGTTTATGAGAAGTTTACAACTTCAGGACTGTATCTAGTTTTATTTGTTTACTTGTTAATAGTTGCTGGGACACGTGCTCCGTTTTCAAAACGCATCCATTATCCAAAATGGACAGTGTAAATAGGGCTCGCTTTAGTTATTCAATTAAACCCGGCGCCTGTCTCCATTATTAATAATTCACAGCCATGCGCGACGCATGGGCGTGGAAATGGCCTTCCAAATTGTTGTATTGCACTCTTCGATCATGGTCGAAGATTGCACTAAATTACTTCCACACTTTGATCCGATGTTTGTATTTTTGTAATAAATTATTTTTAATGGGATAAATTTATAATATTCGTGATTTATGTCTCCCCTGAGGTTTAATCTGATTTTATTGTGGATTTTCTGCACCTTTATTCAAAGATATTAGGAAAGTATTTTTTCTGGTCTTACCGTCAAATTATCCATGAAAATATTTGAATTTCATCAACTAAACCAGCTTTTTTATTCTAGATACTGGGCTTTCTACCGAAACCGAAAACGAATTTTCGGTATCTGTCTCAGTTTCAACCGAAACCGAAACTTTTTTAGACATGTTCAAAATCTATTGTTTACTGAAATATTGCCTATTTTTACACTTACACAGACAGTTAACATGTGTTAAATGAAATTAAAAATAATAATTGAAGTATGTCAATTTTTTGTTTAAATTACTGCTATAAAACAAACTAAAATTATAAAAACTAAAAAATCATGTTAACTTCTTCTTGGAAAAAAAATTTGTCAATAATCAACATTTACTTCATAAAGGAAGGACCTCATTAATTGAGTATTTTAATCTTAATTGCGTTAAATGAAATAAAAAACAATAATTGACACATAAACTCAAAACACAATCACGCCGGACCGGCCGGCGAACTCAGCTTATTATGGCGGGTGACCCACGAGCCACGAACTCACCCGAAGTTAGCCGAACGACGCGCGATAATTCACGAATGCAAACCGAAGCTGATACCGAAACTAAATTTTTTTTGCCGAAACTTGCCAAAATCGAAACTGAACCTTCGGTTGGTCACTAATTATAAGTTTGATTTTTTTTCCTTATGACATCTGTAGAGCCATTTTTGTAAGGTTAGTGTTTCGAAGCTTTGCAATCAACATTATCTCCAAGAGAGAGTGTTTAAAATCTTTGGCTCCGGGCCCAGCTGTCGTGTTTTTAAAACCCGGCGAGGGCAAATCAAATTTATCATGTTTGGGTTTTTCATATTTCGCAAACAAATTTATACTATTTTTACAGTATGTTTACACCTCATTCCAGACCCAAAGGTACTCCGGTATCACCGTGGTATGAGGCAATCATACATAGTCTGTACATCTTGAAATGACTTTAGCTATCTTTATTCACTCATCAAATCTGAATTGCCAGTATATCCCAAACTTCTACTTCCCGTTCCCTTCTTCGATCAGCTCTACAAAATTTCTTAAATTGAGCTTGCCGTTGTTCAACAGTCTTGAAATGTTGCTTGAAATGGCATTTAAATAAAATCTCCAACAATTAAATACAATCTCCAAATAAACTTACTTTTCTTGGTATAGAAACAACAACCTACCGCATCCAAATCAAATCATGGACGACTACGCTGTACTGCACTGTCGCCTTTGTTTAAATATTAACAAAATTTATATTCTAGAATGAAAATAAACCTTTGTTATAATAAGGGTTTCATTGAACCGGCTGAAGTTCATCTTCATTCCCAGCCTCAAGAATTTAATAGAAGTATCAAGTATCCATTACATATTATTGATATAGGATATAATGAACTTTTGCCACCCGATACTTCCCCATTAATGGAAATACTGTCTTGTGTAACCGGGGAAACAAAAAGGTCATTATTCCACTAGAGTGTAAATAACACGTCACGTATAGGTTTATTTGTTGCTTTGGTGTTGCATTGCATTTCCGTATATTCAGTCTTACATCTATTATTACACCGATTTTTACGAATTGTGTTATACGTTACTCATTAAAATTTTGCTTATTTTACACGTCTATGTTTGGTAGGAAATTCTGTTAACAGAGAGATTTCTTTCATATTCTGACAAAGCTCTATGACTAAGCTTTTGGTAATCAAAAGTATTTATGCATGAAGAAGAGATATAAAGTTAAACCCAATTATTATATGAGTCAGTTAATATATTACCAGTTCCAGGGATATTATGGTTTAAAATTGTGTGCCAAAACCTATTGTCGGATTCCATATATAAAGAAAAAGAAGATCATGCACACTAACCCAAAATTTTGTCAAAATTACGCGGTATACCACATTTACTTATCTTGTTCCTACTATATTTAGTAAGAGAAAAAGCACCACCTACCTATTAGCATGTTTAGGTATGTTGTGTGTCTTTGAGTGTGTGTATGCGTATGAATATATTGCCTGTGTTTTATCTATCTGCATATATGTATTGTATGCCTTTGTATTCTAGTTACTTGAAATGTTATTTTTCTAAACCTATTTTCAATATTGTGGTTTCTTGTTATATGTGTCATTTAGTGTTATATTAAATTCGATAAATTGACCTTTTGACAAACTACTTTGCAGTTTCCGGGTATTTTTTATTGAAAAAAAATTATAGAATAAAAAACATCATTATTTTAGCCTCGCGTCGTTTGAACGTGTTCAATAATTTTTTTCTTTTACGTGTAATAATATTATTCTCTTCTTATTTTTTCCTATGCGTACTTTTATAAATGTGTGAATGTATCATTCTCATTTAGTTGGGTGTTTTCCTTGAATTTTATAGCTTTATGTATAAAAGTAGCATCATTTCGTTCAGATTTCTTCAAGTTTTTGCCTTTCTTCTACAATATTAAGATTTTGCATAAGGTTGATAGCAGGTACCTAACATAAATTGGGTAATTTCTTGTAATGCTCACTTTTGTTATTTCCTTCCCAAATGCACAGTAGGAACTCCACCATTTTAACGTCATCACTATTTTATCATCAATTCTAATTTAATTTCAACTATGCAATTCAATTGGTTAAATTAGTCCTTGTGAATCATGCTGCTCTACGATGTCCACGAACCCGAGTCTTTGGCACTGGTTCAAAAAGCCTGAATCATCATAACCACTTTCAAAAGAGTGCAGATCACACTGAATAACATTGTGATTCAGGGCTTTCCTATTATCAGCGTGATTTTATTTCTTGTGGCAATAGTAATTCCAGTGGTCTATTTTGGAGTAGGAATGGGAACGAAGGCGGAAGGGCCACCGACCTCATTAACTAGGATTGCTGCATAGGAGGTTATGTTGTTTGTCACTTCAATGGACCAGTCGACGGAAGACACAGGACGAGATGGGAAAGATAGAGAAATCATGGTCAAGCTACGAGCCACAGATCCAAAGATAAATTCTGAAATAGAACACCGCTGGAATAGACACGACAGAGATGTATTTCTGATGTCCCGTTTCGTAACGACAGATTCCTGAACTATATTTCAAAGATCAGCTTTAACTTAATGATTTGTGGAGGTTTGGAGTTAGAACTCAAACTGTCAATCACCTGTCTTTCTTGTATTGTATTTTTCACCTGTTCCCACGCATGTCTTCTTTCTTTTGCTGATAGTATCGTCTGTGCCATACTTTCTAGTGAAGGCTCATACCTCTTGTCAGACGTGACAAAATCATCTCGATGATTTATTATTGTTAGAACGCAAATTGCAACACTCAATAGTTTGAGCAATGAACCGTTCTCTTCGAGTGTTATGCAGATTTAGTTCGTGCTTTCGCATTTCGAGTCTTAGTTGTTTGTGTATCATATTATTATTATTTGCGTGACCATGTTTTTGTTTATTTACCGTAATATCTTAATTTCTTCCGTGATAATGCGTTCATGTCTGCCACTTAACATGCAAGCTTTCGTGTGGGTATTTCAATATTAACCCCAAGCAATTACGCCTTTCTGTACAGGTTTATACGGTTTCCGTTATTTTAACCCCTTTTCACAGTAGGTAAGATTATTAATTAACCATCGTACTTTTTATTTTTCCCTGATGGTGGTAAGACTGAGTGACCCAGGTCCGGGAACATCGTATAAATCATCCGCCCCCCGTTTGTTGACATAGGTATTTCTCCGTGCAAGATTAATGCCCTGTTCATATTGAGAGTAAAGGAGACACCGCGGGAGCTTTTTTACGTACGCTTTACAACTTGTCACGTGAGTGCATTGCGCTTATATGAAAAAACTTACAGTTATAATAGTTGTACGGTGAAGAGCCTCGTGATAGAGTATCTCCAATGAACCATATAATAATAATGATGCCACACTTTGCTTCCTTGTACCTAACGCTTTTCAAACTAAACGGCACTCGCGCAGTCCTGAAATGCGAATTGTTACTTGCTTTACCCCTCAACAAAATTACACGAGGAGTGTCGAGTGCGAGACTGCAGTGTGTATGCGCTCGCCTCGCCTCGCTGCTCGGACCATTGTTGTCCTAAATACTGGACAAAGGAAGCGAGCGCAGTTACAATGCTAGTCTCGCACGAGCGCTATACACTCTCAAAATATCACCATATCGTGAGATCAGCTTAATAATTCAAGCAACAACTGCGCGATAAGGTAGCAAAGAGAGTAGCACTCATGATCTGTCGCCTGGGTAACTAAATCTCATAAAATAAATCAAATTTAGAGCAGACTTTACCATTCTGGCGAGCAAGAGAGTCGTCATTATTTTTTTTATTTATTCAATAAAAATTAAATATTTATTTGTTTATTTTTTAATTATTGTACGACAGATTAATCATCCCTTTACAGTATGAGATTTCTTATTTTACCAATCTTAACATTTATGTAGATAGGTACATATACAAGAAAGGAATGTAACGTACTGTACTGTTTTGGAAATTTAATTCAATAGTACCATTCTTCTGTCCACCAGTCATATTATGCCGTGCTAGAACATCTGTTCTGCCGTGTGGTATCTTGAACTAGTCGTTTTATAGAATGTATTTAGCTTTCATTATTACCTTGTCCTTATCGAACAGTATTAATAGACCAGAGACTGTATGGTTGAAATTTAAGAATCCGGCTAAGACGGCAACTCTGACACGGCGCCGTATACAAAACCATTTTCGTACGTAGATTTTTTACACAAATCTACTTTTGTAATAGAACCGAATTAAAGCAATACCAAAAGGTGACGCCACTTTCGTTAACAGATGGCGTTATTAGAATAATATAGTTATAGAACCCTGGCAGGCGAAAGTACTACTCGATTTGTAACTTCGTGAATCTCTCAAGATATTGAGAGATTGACGATAATGTGATTATTATTGTGACTTGTAACGGGCAGTTGTGAATTATAATACCACGTGTCCATTTTGCCTGTGGTTACTTTGTCCCGGTGACTAGCTGTCATTGGATCCCAGTGGGTCCGGGGAACCGGCTAATTTTGGAACCAGTTCCAAATTGGGAGGCGGGAATGGGTACCGCCGTCCCGGGAACCTTCATTGGATAACCAACACCTCTGCCATAGGTCACCCCAAGTGGTTCGCTACGTTTGGTGATTTAGCAGGGGTGCCCGGGTTCATCGGGTGAGGTTTGTCTAGGTCTTGGAGGCGGATGACCAGGACACACTGAACCCCAGATTCCTACCCACCCCTTAAACCATTTTCCTTCCCAGAACTCTCCTCTCCTTCCTTTCCTTAAAAAAAACCCTCCACACAGCATCCCCAAAGATGACATAGGCCCTGAGGGAAATTATTTTCCTCATGGCCTCCTGTGTGGAGCTCATGTAAAAAAAAAACGGATTTATTAAAAATGGTCACCGAAACTAAACTGGGCAAAGTCGAATCAAAAGCCGCCCGCAAGGCCTAGCAGCAAAAACCTGCGGAGCGGGTTTTTAACTGCGAGTCTTAATTAATATCGTTTCTGCCTCTCGCCGTCGCAGCAAACAGATTTTTATGGCATTTATACGAAACGCCCTTTATTTTTCGACGGCATCTTTACCACACAGGAGTAATTTGGATTGTTATTACACGACATCCTCCCAATCTGCGTTCCTTGGAAACTTATGCATATATTTTCCTGTCGGCCAACAATAATTATCGTAGCGGTCTTGCAGTGGGTCACCGCCATTTCCCCGGGGTTCGGAACCTCGTTTATTTGGGGCTCGACACACTTTTGCACGTTTCTGTGACCAGAGTATTTAATTATTTTATATCTCCCCGCGGCTGTGAGGGATATGCAGATACGAGAGAGCGGCGTCTTCAATTTCCATAATATCTAGTACTTACCGTGAACAAACTACCTACTTAGCATAATAAAATACTATGCAGATACTGGTTACATTATTTTTTTGATGTAAACACACTTCTTGATGGCGAGAGTGTCTTGGGGTTTAATTAATAGGTAAACTAATCTATCAAAAGAATGTATATTCTACTTTCTTGTATTACCTTCTGTGAAACATCAACTATTGAATCTCTTCATGATATTTTCGCAGATCGGTAGGTACCAATCCCAGACTAATGCATCAACACATTCACCAACAGTGCATCATTGTACAACAACTTACTGATCAAATTTTCGGTGTCAATTAGGATATTTTCACAAATTGCGAATAAGGTTAAAAATGTGTGGAAGGTAATATAAAGTAAACTTTTTGATTCTGTTCGTCATACTCTCTCTCTCTCTCTGGTTTCAATCCTGGGATTGGTTTGCAGCAATTTCATCTATTCGTCTCTTCCACTCTTCCCTGTCTTGTGCGGCTCTTTTGAAGTCTGCATATGATGAGCAGCGCACGTCCACCAGCAGGTCCTCCAGGTACTCTCGGCGTGGGCGTCCGCTAGAGTTTGTCCCCTCGGTCATACCCTCCATTATGGCATGCAAGTGACCTTCTTGTCTTATTACATGGCCGATCCATCTTGCGCGCCTTTCGGACAAGGTCCTGAGCAGGTGCCTTCCTCCTTCGATTCTTTGGAGAACCTCCTCATTTGTAATGTGGTCTCTCCAGGAAATTCCTAATAGTCTTCCATAGGACCACATCTCAAAAGCCTCTAGTCTAGACGACCTCCGTAGTCCAGTGGCTAAGACTCTTGACTCACATTCCGGAGGTCGCGGGTTCGAACCCGGCATGCGCAAATAAATTTTATTTGATTAATTTGTGTTATTTCACAATTAATTCATTTAAAATAATATATAGTATATTTGCGGCATGTTCCAGAGTGGAAGATACTATCAGTATCGCCCTGGTGTAAGACCACTATTCAGAATTGAAACGTTGCTTGAAAATGGCTTTAGCCGTGTTTAGTGACCAGATCTGAATAGCCAGGTACTTCCCAACCTTCCTCCTCCCCACCTCCTTCCCCTCCCCGCTACCTTCAGCCTCACAACATACCCCAATTGGGGATGACATATAGCCCAGTCAGCCTGTGTTTTTAGATGGAACTAAATAGTATAAAGCTAATTTTTTCCCCGTCGACTAGTACCATTTAGACAAGTGTTTAGCAAAAAGTCCCCGCCCCTACCCCTCTTGCTTCCCCCCCTGTGCCCCCCCAAACATGAAAAGTGTAAGGGTTTCGTAAATCGCTTCTATCTCGATTACGAAACATTATATCCGATTAAATTTTTTTTATTCTCTTTGTTGTAATATTGTCTACAATTAAGGTCCAGTTAATTTTCGTCGTAACTTTTACCGTTTGTTTGTAATTCGTATGATAAGGTAAAAATTTGTATATTTTTTGGCAAGTAATTTTACTTTTTGTCATATAACTTTTTACGACGACATTTTATGAAAAAATATTTCCCACAAAAGTTGTAGTCCCTATTATTACCTTTAAAATGATATAAAATAGTACTTACTTTGTTGGAGATCCAGCGAAATTATCATGGCGGGTTCGGTCGAGGTGACGCCGGCCGGCGCGGCGTTGCAATGCAAATATTGTTGTATAGTGAGAGTGTTTTTTATCTTTAAGGTACACTATTGCATTTTCTATAAATAAAACTAATCGAGTCTCGGTGAAACCTAAATTCCTCACTTTTTAAAATTGTTTCAAATAATAATAAGTATTCAGCGAAAATAGGAATTTTAAATAGTTTTTGGTTTGAAAATGCATGAAATATTTTTAAAGATGTTATTTTAGAAGAAAATATTTGCGGTATCTTAATTTTATGATATCTTAAACTTCCATGAGAAGTTCTTCATTTTCCTCGACTTCAACCAAAGTTAAATTGCTGCATGATCCGCCACAGCTCCCGCACATTTCTGTGCAATCAAGTGATGCTTTAAAGCAGCTACAATTATTTTTGCAAGCCTTTTTGCAGTTACAGGAAACTAAGTTTATAACTTATTCAGCTGCCGGTGGTTTTTCGAGTGCACTGGGTACAGCATGTTGTCAGTTAAAATCCATCTCCAGTCCGTAGCGGTGATTTCCTTATCTCCGATCCATTTTTGAAGCAGCACCAGATGTTGGAGGGAGGGATGACATATTAAATTTGGATTTTAGTGACATTTTTGCAACAGCTTTAAGGTACATTGAATATCTACTGTCATTCAGACATGCAGACCTTGTGCATCTATCTAGTTTCAAGACAAAAGCCTCTCCTACCTCTTTGAGAATATTTTTGTCTGCCTGTTTTTCATAAAACTGTAAAACTTTTGTGCGGAGATCATTTGATGAACTTAGCAATTTGTACGCGTTAATTTTGCCTTTGCCAAATAAATAAGACGTGGTATCACATCCTGTGATAGCATGCAAGAATAATATCACATCCTTCATATCACCAATCTCTTCACGAATCTTGCTGATGTCATACGTTGATGGTGTGCCAGAGGGTTTGTGAAAGAATAGTCGCACATTTTGACACTGTGGTAGCCCTAACAATAGAACGAAAAGATCAGTATCTTGTCCGACAACAACTACAGGCCTCCCACTTTGAATCTGGGAAACATCTATTGCTCTTCCGACCACTTCAGTATCTGCATCTTCCTCCGCCACAATGGTTGGAATGTTTGCTTCATTAAGCTTTTGAGAGAGCTGTTCAATAAGCTGGCTTTTGTTTTTTGGATTTGCCAAAAATTCATTTTGCTTCACAGAGCACTCCATATTAACGTTGAATTTCATTTCTAGAGATGTTTTTTTACTTCTCCGCCTATGTTCGACCCCATTTGTGGTGGGATAGTCAGGATACCCATCGAACACAACATGACAATCTTTCCCATACCGTTTCATTACAGTGTCAACATACTTATCTATGATGCTGCTATATGTTACTTTGTCAGGCCAAATAACACAAAAGATACCCTCCATCTACTACATATATTTTTGGGGGCAAATTCTCAAAAACTTCGTTGCTAACTGTCCATTTTTCAAATATTTTCATAAGACTTGATTTAGTTCCCTTTCTTATCATTTTATTGTTTTCAAATAAAGACAAAGGGTATGGGCTGAGTTCATAGTTGAAGTATTGTTTGAGATTATTTGTTCCTCGAGACATACAAATAACCCTATTAAACAGCTGATCAGGATTAATTGGCACTTTTTCAGATCTCACATTTATGCCAATTACTACGGAGCCTATAGTTTTAACTTTATTTTTTCTTTTCAATTTAACATCTGCAAAATTATTTCCTTCGATGTCTTTCAAGCAGTTCATTCCTACATCATACGCTTCATCGCAGTTTACACCCGAACTTATCACTACTAGACCAGAGGATAAAGACATTAAATCTTTGCTCTGTCGGAAAGGATTATGAATACGCAGCCATCCGAGAAATTTACTAATATCTTGCAAGTCCCTTTCTCTTCTACTGCATCTTAGTTCAGTGTGCTGTTCGTTAAACTGAGTCAAGCAGCCAGAGAACTTCTCGAAAGCCTCACAAATTTGTAGGGATCCAGGAGCACAAGCAATGAATTTGGTTAGCGTCCTCTCGCTTAATCCTCGTCCATGAGTAAGCCCACCTATGGATTTTGATGATCGCATTAATGTCTGCTCTATGGTCATGTCCGTCCAGATACCGGTAAAAAATCCATCTGTACGCCGAACTGTAAAGAAACGTTTATTGACGAACCTTTCGAAGTCTTCATTTGACATTTTCGTTTGTACACTCAACATTTGTTATAAGTATATTTGTGCGGATTTGGCGTAGAGCAAATGTCCAGCAGCATGGAAATACGGTATCATTTGCTTGACTGTATTAATGTGCAAATTCCAATCGCCGATTCTCTCTGCCAGAATAAAGTCTAGAACCAAATTCACCAATTTAAACTCTTGTAGCCACGGTTTTGAAGTTCTAATAGTTTTAAGCAAATCTTCATACACTTCTTCTAGTCTTTTCATTATTTCATTTGTTTTACAATCTCTCATGGCGTCTTCAACAGTTGTTTGTTTGTTTATTGTTTGGTTATTAATATCCTTAAAGTCGTTTATAATCATTTCTTTAAGAGATGAACATTCCTCGAATAGCAGTAATATCAAAGCTGCCTGGGTCATCATGTGAGCTCTATAAGATCTTGCGTAAGCATGTCCTGACATAAGGTGAGGAATCGTTGATTTTCCATAAACAGAGGTACATATTTCTTCGATTCCACTACCTTCCATAAACTTTCCTAAGCAACCAAGGAAACTCATTAGAAGATGGAATCCGCCTAGTCTGACGATTACTCCAGATATTTCACTTTCTATAGAAGAACTTGCAACAATGTCTACTGCTTTCAGGAAAAGTGGTTGGTCAAATGTCACAATACACGGCTGGCCAGCTAACTTGCTTTCTTTAGAAGCGTAACTAAGGGCATAGTAAATAACAGTCGGATTTTCTGGATCTATGCTTATAAAAGGCAAAGCCTGTACATAAGATGGTTCAAAGTTTTGTCTATCATCGTAACAGTTTCGCATGTATCCAGACCATCCAGGTAGTGAAATTGGCACAAAAGCAAAACTACATATCCAAAGCATGTTACGAGCTGAGACTGAGCATTGAGTGGGCATATTTTCAGAAATGTTTTCTATTGTTAAGGACTTTAAGCCACTTTTCTCCATTTTAGTATACATTAAAACTGGGACATTGAATTTACCTTCAAAGTCGCATGTCTTGACACGTGGAACTCGGAAATCACTCGACACAGGTGTTTTTGGAGTCACAGGATTACAGTAGATCCGAGGAACTGGCTATTTTAGGAGCCACTTCCTGTTGGATTTACAAAATGGTCACAAACACTCAAACCGGGCGAAGCCGAACTAAAAGCCGCCCGCAGGGCCTAGCAGCAAAGTGAATAACTATTATTTCACGTTCACGATTTCCACTAGTACTACAAAGGGCACAGGACAGGCTAGGATAAGTCGGGATGTGAGGGAACAAGTTCCGACATCAGTGTCGCGGAGCGACGCAGGGATGGTGCGCACCAAGCATTCACGGTTGATATCTGGCGTTTACTAGTACATAAAGTACACATTAAAATATATCATTTTAAAGGTAATAATAGGGACTACAACTTTTGTGGAAAATATTTTTTCATAAAATGTCGGCGTAAAAAGTTATGTGACAAAAAGTAAAATTACTTGCCAAAAAATATGCAAATTTTTACCTTATCATACGAATTACAAACAAACGGTAAAAGTTACGACGAAAGTTAACGGGACATTAATTGTAGACAATGTTACAGCAAAGAGTATAAAAAAAATTTCAATCGGATATAATGTTTAGTAATCGAGATAGAAGCGATTTACGAAACCCTTACACTTTTCATGTTTGGGGGGGCACAGGGGGGGAAGCAAGAGGGGTAGGGGCGGGGACTTTTTTCTAAACACTTGTCTAAATGGTAGTAGTCGATGGGGAAAAAATTAGCTTTATACTATTTAGTTCCTTCAACTGGTGTTCTACGACACAGGCTGACTGGACTAATAGTCTCACTGGCTCCAGACGGGAGCAGTTGAGATTCTTGTGCGGTATTCACTGTAAAAAAAAAAAAAAAAGTCTCCGTTTATCTTTTTCGGATAGGCACCATGTTTCGCAGCCGTACATCAAGATACTCCATACATAGGTCTTTATGGGAAGTATTCCTAGTTTTAGGTCTATATTATTCGATTCTACGAACTAAAAATGTGTAATTTTTATATTTTCATAATTACTGATTTAAAAAACGATCTAAAACCGCACATTTTTATAAGATTCCAATTGGCTAAAAATTGGCTATTGGTCAAAAAACGACGTAGAAAACGCCAAGAACGCTGTCATTGATGTTGGCCAGCGTGACGTCAACGCCGCCAAATCTATCTATATTCTATATATCTTTCTATCTATCTATCTATATATCTATCTTTCTATCTATCTATCTTTTATTTTTTATCTTTAATCTCCTGTCAAGGGCCAGGGTTTTTTACCTTACCTTTTTTAAATTACCTTAATAACAAGAATGGAGGAAGCTATTTTAAGCTTTATTTTATGTTATAAATTAATGGAATAAAATTTAAAATCGCATCCAAATTATTTGAATTAATATTCTTTTTTGAAATTCCAGTCTCGCGCGCGGGCGCGTTCCTGGCCTTTGAAAGGTTAATCTTTTATCTTTTATCTTTTATCTTTTATCTTTTATCTTTTATCTTTTATCTTTTATCTTTTATCTTTTATCTTTTATCTTTTATCTTTTATCTTTTATCTTTTATCTTTTATCTTTTATCTTTTATATTTTATCTTTTATCTTTTATCTTTTATCTTTTATCTTTTATCTTTTATCTTTTATCTTTTATCTTTTATCTTTTATCTTTTATCTTTTATCTTTTATCTTTTATCTTTTATCTTTTATCTTTTATCTTTTATCTTTTATCTTTTATCTTTTATCTTTTATCTTTTATCTATAAATAAAAATGAATCGCCGAAATGTATGTATTTTTTTGTGTTCGTTATTGTCAGGACAAGGTTTGTATAAAACTACTGGTGAGCTCTTATGAAATTTATATAAATAATTTGCAATAGGTGGCACGCGAGCTGTTTGAAAACTGAATGTACCGGAACTGTATGTATGGAATGCGGGAGGGGGGGAAGGGAACTCGAGAGGGGGTTCGCGGGGCGGGGGAAGCGGGAGAGGGGAGTGGGGAGAGGGAAGGCGGAGAGGACGAAGAGCGAATGCGTGAGGGGAACGGGACGAATGGGAAAGGAAACTCAGGGAGAAAAAATTCTTTATTAAGTGGCATAGCAACGCATGCCGGGAACCAGCTAGTTTATGAATAAAAATTACCTCTCCAGCAGGAATCTCTCGGAACATCGCCTTGCACCGCAGTGGGAAGGATGGATTCATCCGTTCGTCACTCATTTTTCTTCCCAGAAGTTTCACTCCTTTCTTTCCTAAAAATACCCTCCACAAGATGACTTAGGTCCCGAGGTTCATTATCTTCCTCATGGCTTCCTGTGTGGAGTTAATGTAAAAAAATATCGCTTTAGAAGTAAAGCAAAAATGCCACATTTTAAAACGGTATAGAAAATGTATTCGTAAACTTAAAAATAAATTAAAAATGCCTCCATTATCGTAATCTTTTTCGAGAATAAATAAAAATTGTGAAAATACCCTATTTCATAGTCACAATAATGATTTAAAAATTAATGTACTTTAACAATGATATTTTTCCAATATGAGTCCTTCTACGGCTATCTTCTTGGTATGAGAGCCGCATGTACAAAATTTTGCACAATTTCCTGGTAACACATGGTAGATATAGAAGCCAATGAAAACCCCACCAAATACAGGCAATGCGGTTCCCAAATACAAGAAGGCTTTTCGTTATTTATTTTTGGAGTGTTATGCCGTGTTGCGCTACCTCCTTCTTTAGCCAGTGTTTCGGACATCGTCCGAATCTGCCGGATCCGGATCTGCCCTGATGATGGCACTGCAGCGCTGTCCGAAACGCTTAAGAAGGAGGTAGCGCAACACGGCATAACACCCCAAAAACAAATAACGATAATACTTTTGGCCGTGAAAATCTTTAAAAGAAGGCTTTTATTTATTCTGAAAAGGTTATTCTGTTACACCTCGTCCCCCAAACATTTTTTTAATCGGAAACATCGTAAATTTTTACCAAGTGAAAGCGGGATTCGCACGTCCGATGTATTTAGGGTAGGTAGTCCAACGTACCGCTAAGAGTGTTGCGCGTAGGATAATTTTTGAAAGTCACTTTGGCTGGTACGTAATTGAATACATTCAATATTTCTCGGTATCTGATCCCAAAGTATCACCGTTCTTCGTATTACATGTTATTATTGATTTCCATTAGGTAGTGCACCAGTTATCAGATAATTGCTATTGGGCGATAATAAAAAAATAAGCAGTAGCATTGGGTTACTTCGGTGTTGTTTTTTTTAGTTTCGTCATTTTTTTTATTATAATTTAATTTCAATACACATATAAGTAAATACATAAATTATTATAAAGTTAAAAGATAATTCACGATGTTTTTTTTAATCCTCCTTTTTAGGGGTTTGTGTCTTGTTACGAGTTTTTATTTAATTCTTGTGTGAACCTATGACGTATTTTCAAAATGTTGTATAACTCCTGTTCTTTGATATCTTAGCGGAGCTCAGTATTTAATAACTTCACAGGTAGGTAATATTGCATGGTGTTTCTAAACAGTTATACATTATTCCTCCCACATAAAGTATGGGTTTCTGGTTTCTATTGAGTATAATTTTTCAGTCTTTTTTCATGAATTTATTATATCACACAACATCAGTCTGTTTTTATTTTTTTCATAAGACTCTGTTTTAATCAATTAGTTAATAGCTAAGCATATTCAAAGTGATCTTAACCATAAAGCCGAAAATCTATTTATCTGAAGTTGCAATAATTCTCGATGGTGAGCTCTGGCGCCTTTTTGATATCTCTGTCGAGATTTTTCTGTGGGGAATTTAAAGGCCAACTTTTTTCGATTTTGAGATGTGGTAATAATGGGGTATTTCCACAAACGAGGGATTCTATTGAAAATGTACGGAATATTTAAAGATCATTTTTCTGATTTTAATCATCGTTCTAAAAATGTTTGTTTTATATGTTTTCATTCAATATTATTGATTTTAAAAACGGTCTAAAACTGACAAAGTCGGCCCATGGTTTGAAAATCGGAATGTGACGTCACAAGCGTCGGTCAGCTGGGCCAGCATAATAAATTAACACTGTCAGTGAGCGTCCACGCTCATGACGTCACACGATAGCCCCGTCCCAAAATATCGTTTTAGCGGTAATTAAAAATGGGAAACTTTGATTCGCTGTAGAAAATTTATTCGTCGACAGGATTCGTTAGACGGGCCGACATAATTTTAGTTCCGTAAGAAAACAAAAGTGTTGAAATCGCGGTATACATACCTTTTGAAGTGAAAACTTCTTTAGCACCGTTGAGATTTGAAACTCGATGAAACGAAAACGTGACACTAAAAGAGACACGCGTACATCTATAGGATTAAGCCTGTGAGAGAATGAGATAGAGTAATTGGTCTCCTCTTTGTGCGGTGCTTCATAGCCTTCGCACTCTTGTCTACTTTATTTTTCTGAAGGTTTCACTTCTAACGCATGTGAACGGTGACGAAGGGCATTGATTAAATTAAAATAGCGTTAAATCGAAATTTATAAAAAAAGTGTTTAAATGGTTTAATGTATAATTTCAATTCATCCAAATCAAGTCTACGTGAGTTTTATAAGATTTATCCACCACCAGTGCTTATCACTTTTTTATATAAACCTTGTGAGTATATTTCTTTGTCGTTTTTAAGTGCCCTTGATCTGATCTCTCACAAAAACTGCATTACACAAATTATCCAATTACTTTGATAATAAGAGATCTATATATTTTTTTAATATTCAATTTATTTTTCATGCTGCATATTTATGTTTTATGAGAGTTTAATTTATTCATTTGGATTGTAAACTACGTTTCCGGAAGGTTTATGGATGAATTTGGATGATTTGTATAGCGCCTATTTAGTGAAAAATCATCTCAAAAGCGCTTTGTTAGTCATAATTATCCATCATATACGGCGAATGGTTGCTGACTGCACAGTCAACCGCAAAACATCGTAATTGAAAGAATATACATTGAAAGGAATACCTACTTGTGTTTTTGATTATATTATGTATTTATTTTTAATTTTAATATTATTTTAATTTAATTAATTTAAATTTAATTAAAATTTGTTTTTATTTATTATGTTGAGGCACTGCTGAAAACCAGCTGCATTCCGGGAAAAATTCTGAATATATAGCTGAACGGCCACCAATTTGTCAATAGAATTAATGTGATAAAAGTAAACAAGATGTATAAAATTGTAAAAATCTATTGATAAATAAATGTGTTTTGGATTGATTATATGATAATTATTATTATTATTATTATACGTCACGCAAAAACGAGATTCGAGACCTTGGCGTGATTTTTGAAGCAATTCTCTCTTTCAAATCCCACATATCAGACATTGTCTCCCGCGCCAACAAAATACTCTGGTTTGTTCTTCATAATGCGAGATCATTTACTAATGGAATTGCAATACGAAGAACATATTAATCACTTGTCCGCCGCATCCTGGAATACAGCTCCATTATTTGGGCACCCTCTGAACAAAACCATATCCTAGAAATAGAAAGATTACAAAAAAGGTTTATGCGTTACCTGTATATGAGGGAATATACATACTACCCATTTCTGTATCCATCATAATAATAATAATAATTGAATTACTTCTATAGCGCCATTTTCGTGAAAAATCACCTCAAGGGCGCTTTAAACATTCATTTATACATTTTATCTATACCTACATATATACTACAAGTGGCTTACAACTAAGATTGATAACTAATGACTAATGACTTACAACTAAGACTTATATCACTAGTGACTTAGAACTATACCTATTTTTATCTATCATTGTTCTTAACAGGAATGCTCGATCTTAAAGCCTGCCGAAAAATATTCTCCGGTACTGTACTGAATCCACCTATGTTGAAGGATATTAACCTATATGTCCCTAACGCGTATACTCGTGGGAGATCCCACGCACTTTTTTATGCTCCGAAAGCGAGAACTTCTTCCTTTCAGAATGCGCCATTAAATAGAGCAATTCAACTGCTTAACGATTCTGTATTGACCATCGACATCTTCAATGTTACCTACAGAGAGTTCAGTAACTATGTTTTGACATACGTCTCAACATAGTGAAACTGCCCCCTTGGACTGTTTTTTCACTTAAATTTTGTAATCTTCTCCGTAGGTAATAATTTGGTGTATAACTGTTTTATGGAGAACCTGAAAAAATAAATATAGTCTCTCCTTCCACACAAATTATATATTTTTGAATATATCTCCATATATTCTATAACCGTTAAAGAATTGGTCATCTCTTGATATTTCCCTCTATCTATTGTCACGAATCAACTTGTATGTATGATCAAAGTAACTCCTGTTTACGATGACACCGAATTTATCTCCTATAACGATCGGCTTATTTCTTACACCTCCGCTTTAATAGTCCAAAGCTTTCTCTGCCTGTCCCTATTTTGCGTCGTTACGAAGGTACAAGGTACGGTTTGTGCGTTGAACTATAAAGATTTCTTATCGTCCATTCATGTCGACAGGGAAATAATAATATTTTCACCGGATCTCTGATATTATTTATAGCTTTCGTATAAAGATCCGTAGAACCATTTGCAGCTGAAACGGAATGAACCTAGTTAAACTAAATGATTTATTTCATTATTGTTGAAATATTTTATCTTCCGTTTTTAATGATCCCTTCTCGGCTTCGATCAAGTATATCTAGATACGGCCTATCTTAGTAAGCAAGCCAGTAAAATTGACCCCGTGTAAGTAAATGTTAACAATACAACTATTGTACGTATTCCAGCGCCTCGCCTCGAAGTTCGTAAATCCGATCACAAAGTTCATTCTCAAATCCTATTATGTAGTTTTACCATTTAGCAACCAATCAGATATCGCGCATGACGTATTATGGAGATGAATTTATCAATCCTACTTGGTATAAACTAGCCGTACACGCTCGTAAAGAAAATAACCCGAGAGCGTTCATTGTGTGACAAGAGGTGTTCTTTTAATTTTAAACAAACGTCGAGAAAATACGTCACGAAACCAAAGAAGGGCTGAATTGGGAGAGGATTAATAAATAACATGAAACATTTTAGTTTTCATTTTTAGTTTTTACATTCTGAACAGGTCCTCTAGAACCAAAAACGGTAGGTAAACCTACATTTTTTATTATTGGGCAAAGGTTTTATCTTAGTGAAAAATATTTGGTAAATAAATATTAAATAACCACTTGGAAAGACCCATTGCAGGGGTGTTAGTTACCCAATAAATGGTGGTTATGGGTTTCTCCCAACCGCCTGGAACCAGTTAGACTATGGCATCCCCAATTGGGGATGTGAGGCTGATTGTAGTGGGGAGGGGAAGGAGATGGGTTAGAGCAGCCGTATTTCTATTTAGTTCAGTCAAGGAAGGAGGTGTAGAGTGCGTGAGCAGGAACCTAAGCGATTCCTTCAGAAACTTGTTCAGGGTGCTTAGGGTGTGAACATACTAATAGTCCTGACGTCTAGGTGGTGAGCTAGGGGAGGAAGGGGGGGGGGGGGGGGGGGAGAAGGTCCCAATTTTCGGATGTGCGCTTATATCTCGAAAACGGTGCGTCGAAGAGGACAATTTTCTTATAATAAGTAAACGCTCATAAAATTATGTACAACTTTTATTCTATACGTAATTTTCTAAATCCAAGCTGAAAATAAATTAAATCCAAGTCTAAGTCCCACAATCTGTTACAAACAAAAGTGATGTGTCAGTAATAAGATAAAAACAGCTTTTTCTGAAAATGACGACATTTTACTAAAAAACTTAAAATTGCTGTAAATATTTACTGGTTAGAGATTAATTTGCATATGTTTATTCCAAAAGAGAATTAAATTCTTTACAACTTCTTTCAAACAAATTTCTTTCATTGATGAATATTTTAGACGATATGAAGGAATGTTTGATTCAAAATGTGAGGTAAAATGATTTTTTTCGAAAATATCTAAATTTGTGGAGCGTGAAGTTTCTGTTCCTGCTCACGCACTCTACAACACCTTTTTGACCTTTCATTGACTGGACTAATTGTGGGATATTCCTTCGAAACTTCGAGGCAGAAATCTACCAGAAACGTTTTTTTTTTCAAAGTAAGTTTTCAGTTAAAAAATAGTTGATACTTAGTCTTCTCCCACTAGCTCAATCGGAGAGTTATTTGCGGTGTTTTCAGTTTGTTGATGATCGATTTGGGAAACTACCAAACAAGGTTGGAAAATGAAAAGATTGGTACATAAAATAAAGAAATGTTTATTAATAAAACCATGTCCTTTGATATACAAATGCCCCTTTAGAGATATTGCAGCAAATGATTTTCTGACGCTTCTAGGAAAAGTTTTAATCTCTTTATGGACGGATTTGGAAGCTTATTTACTGATTTTAAAATTTATTTTATCGGAAGCAGATTTTTGAACAAACCAAAGCTTGTAACAAGAATTAAATTTACGGTACCCATCGCGTTGTTGCATCGCAGCCTGGGCAAGGGACGGCGAAATTTGACTTTGATCCTTTTTTTAAATACATACTAACTAATATATATATATATATATTTATTTTAATCTACACGAATCAATCATAATCTTATTTCATAATCTTTTTTTTAATTAAGTAAACGCTGAGGAAGTGAGCATTGCTCAGGAAATATGTCGGTTTTTTATAAACAATAAACGTGGTTAAAAGTAAGAAAATTATTAATTGTGAAAAAGAAATTCATTCAGCAAATAATACGTAGGTAATGGGCTATTATATTTTGTGCTTAAAATACGAAAAAAAAACTGAGAAACGTTTTTTTAATTAAAAAATAAATTAATTAATGAGCCCATTACCAGTTCGCCCTTTCCCTGTAAAGCGCTCACCCCCCCCCCTCCCCGCTCGCTGAGCGGTAACACCGTTCTATCTCAACTCCCCGCCACGTGTCGAAGCGCGAATGACGTCAGAATATTGCTTGACAAATTTTAAAAACTATAATGTTTTTCACGTTTATGAATGCGCTGTGTAAATGCGATCTGTAACACATATATTTTCTTCTGTATTCTGATAGCTGACTACGTTTTCAAAAATAAAGTCCGCGACGTGTACCTTGTAAAATATTCGGTAGTGGTATATTTTTGTGTTTGAAAAAATTTACCCCCGACTGGACGGTTGGGAATGCAAATTAGTTTCAGTGTAGCCCTCCAGCCCAATAAAAGATACAATTAAGAACTGTGCCTTCTAAACGGTGCAATACGATGCATATACTTTTTCATAAATGGGCCGTAAGCCAATTTTATTCTGGTTTCGGGAGTTTGAGGGCCATTATTATTTTTATACGGCCTGTCTAGATATCCTTGGTCGAAGCTTCTCGGGCATATTTTACGCTTAGACTTTCGGATTTCGTCAGATTGATAGTAATATGATAATTTATTATCCAATTCGAATATTTCCATATTATTATATCTTTTGACTGTTAAAAGTAAGATCTTATTGTTCATTCATGCATTCAACAAATTAATTTATTTATTATTGGGCCTATTTTATTGTTAAACGAATACCTCCGACCACCTGAGTATCGCTTTGAGATGAATCTGATGCTGATGTATCACACATTTCCCCCACAGGGCAGATAGAATGAAATGCGGTACGTCAGTATTAGAATTCTATCGACTTTAGAATTATTAGGAAAAAAGGTGAAGTAACGTAATTATGTTTTACGGAGTTAGTTAGCTAGATGTTCAACTTTAATAATTTGGCTTTAAGATGAATATATACGTGAAATCCTATTTAGATACTATTTTGATTAATCTTTACGACGAATCGGCTTACAGTATGAACATCAAAAAATATGCTACAGATAAATCGAAGCTTTTACTAGCTTTTCTATGTATTGGAATTACAATAAAATTATTATTTACGTAACAACAAATATAAGCGTAAACCACCAAAAAAAAGATTTTTTCATAACTTAACTATGAAGTAATACAAGAAACAATTTTTTAAAAATACCCCTTTATGGTTAAGACTATTTTTGAGGTTTTCCATGTTCTAACTTTTTTTCGTTCTTATAAAATTATGCACAAAATAAATAAAAACACTTTTTCGCTTACTAACCTCGTGCAAAAAGACGTTCGATTTTAAAATTTTGCAGGCATGAGATTCGAAATATTTCTAGCGTTTATATTCCTCTTAATATATTTTTATGGCAAAAGATGTCAATCTTTCAATGCTTGTCGGCCGTTAATGGAAAAACTGTAAATAATATAGATTCTCAAAAAGATGTCAAAACGTATTTTGTAAAAAAAAACTTCTGAAGGTTGATTCTGTATTTTTTTAAATTTATTTATTTGTTTACGCCTTGATGGCTTTTACATGTAAGGTAAATTGTACAGGAGCATTTATTTATTTATTTATTATTTAAACGCCCTTACATAGGGGTATTACATACATAATACAAGTGTATCGAACATTTACAAACATTATATATATAGAATAACATACAGTACATACATACGATGCATATTAGTACAACAAATATTTATCATTTCACAAACATATAAGTTACAGGGTGCGGCAGGGAAACTTGCTGATTTTAAAAGTCAATAAAAGAAAAAGTACTTTATATATCGATTTAATTCTTTTTGTATCATATAGTACACATTCTGAATTTTTGTTTTAAGTAGTTTTAAAAATGACATCGGGCAAATGGCGGCCCTCATTAGTGATACACTGATCTACCCTAGATTTGAAGTTTCGCTCCACTCTTTCGAGCATATCGACGGGAATGTTGGTGATGGCTTGGCGGATGTTGTCCTTCAGGTGTTGCAGGGTCCGGGGTTTGTCGTTATAAACGATGGATTTGAGATATCCCCATAAAAAAAATCGCAGGGTGTCAAATCGGGGGAGCGCGCCGGCCACGGTACGTCACCCCTCAAATATTAAGGAGATAAGGCGCTCGTGGAAGTGTTTCAAAAGTAGGTCTCGACGGCAAACGCACGCTGTTCCTTTGTCCAACGCATGAAAACAACTGACTTGTGGTGTAACAAAACTTCAGAACCCCCTCTTTCCAATGAGACCCTCCCCACCCCTTTCTGACCAAGCCTAGCTTGTCGGCATCCAATTCAAATCAGCAAGTTTCCCTGCCGCACCCTGTACATAAATAACTAGTTATTTTTGCTTTGATGCAAGACGGTGAGGTTTTGAAAATATCGAAAAGGTCTGTATACGTATTGGCAGTTCGGTGAAAACTCACTAGCGGTGAATGATAGGAGAGTCGAGTTGATTTAACAGGGACACGAATATTTATAACACTTAACATTTGAGAGCAGTCTATGAGATTGTTCAGTAATTTAAAAAGTATAAGAATGTCATTAATAGTACGCCGGGTAGAAAGTAGTGGTAGATTTAGATCAGACATTAATGCATTGTAGCGGATTTCAATTATAGGCTGTCTCAATTTGAATTGAACGAATCGAAGAATTATAACAAGTACCTATATAGTTCATGAAATAATATACAGAGCATGATGGACATAAGTAGGCACAACACAAGTAGGAAAGAGTATTCAGTAAGTAAATTGTTAACAAAGGAGTTCAACCAGCATATTCGTATTTGGGCTCAGGCTACAGTAGTTTCAGAAATTATTGTCACAATATTACACAAAACATGATTACAAATATACTCGAAGCATACCGGTTGGCAGAGGTGTAAAACATTTTTTAGCGATTAATATAAAAGTAGGTAAATTTCTTGTGATTTAAATTTTTACGTTATTATTAGCGTTAATAATTAAGACCAAAAGGCAAAATTCGTCGAATATCTAAAAATGCGTCCGTCGTATATTATCGGCTGTCAAATTTCTGTAATTTTCTATTGCTTTAGATGGCTTGTCTTTGCCTGTCGTATGTTAAATGGATTAATTAGGGGGCATATATTAATTACGTGAGCTCAAAAGGGGGGGGGGGGGGTCCAGCAAAATCTCACGTTATTTGAAAAAATTATAAGTGTGCCAAATTTATCTCACCAAGGGGGGGTGTCTAGATTGGAAGAAAAACTGCTCACGTAATTAATGTATGCCCCCCTACCAACTTAAAAACACGAATTACTATTTATTACGTACTAAAACTACTTAAATATAAACCTAATAGGCATTCATAAATGAATATCCGTTTGGCATATTATTTTGATGTTTGTACGCGATGACAAATTTCTCGCGACTGACATCTTTTAACGAGGATTAGGTACGCGATAAAACGCACCGTCATCTCTGTCGTTAGTGGAACTACTTTTAAGAGTTGGTGTCTTAACATAGGCGCAGTATTTAGCTCGTTAATGCGTTACGGGATAACGCTTTTAAGCCACCGCTACCCGAATTTCTACTGATTTCTTACATATCCCCCTTATATTAGAAGTTTTTAAGCTCTTAAAAAAATATTTGTTATTTTTTAGGATAATATCTATAAATTCCTCACGTCGAAACGTAAATTATATGAAATTTCCTCCGTGGAAAAAAAATCGCAAAGTATGCTCCGAAAATTATTATTTTCACGTATGTTTCAGTTTTTTTACAAGTTAAATGTATGAAAAAATTCACAGTGTTTGTTTAAATGCTGTTTTAGAGACAGCCCCCAAGAGATTTTTGCTCTATTTTAAACGAGTCGTGTTTTATTAAACATTTCTCACAATTTTCGCTTCAATTTTACCGTTTTTAATAATAGCGCCCTCTCTCCAACATTCGTAATTACATATCTCTTCATGTTTCTGTTTTTGAGCGGGGTTACGGCGTCTTAAGAAAACTGTCAAAATGTGTCGTGTACGGCCGATTTAACCGCGTTACGCTGTCGCAAAAGATACGAAATCACCCGCCTGGGCGTTTAAATAAAAATTACAAGTGTGCACTTCACTCGCGGTAAAAGTGAACCCTTCAGAAAAATAAAGTAGACAAGAGTGGGGAGTTGGGGAGGCTACGAAGCACCGCACAAACAGGAGACCGATTATTCTATCTCATTCTCTCACTCGCTAAATCCTATAGATATATGTGTTTGTCTCTTTTTAGAGTCGCTTTTTCGTTTCATCGAGTTTCAAATCACAACGGTGCTAAAGAAGTTTTCACTTCAAAATAAATAACTATTACATTGTAACAGTCAGTTTTCTATTTAGTAAATGCACGTCTCTTGTATCCTCTGTTGGCTGGTTATTTAAAGTAAACATTAGTAAAAGCATCCAATGTCTTTATTTAGCATCTTCTCACACAACAATGGTCACGAACTTCCGCTGTTTACCTTCAGCCATGTTAGCTTATTGATGCTGTGTAGCGGAGCCCTAATATTACGGCCAATTATGATAATTCACACAGTGCAACCTCTCAGCGGTGATGAGATGTCTAGGGAAATTATATAATCTAAGGAAACGTTGAATAATTGTTCATAAATCTATGTAATTTTTGACCCTAGTACATATTAGCGTGAGTTACGCGCAACGACTGAAAATTTTTGAGGGGTTCAGGAAAATTTTCTGTAAATTATTTAAAGATATATTTTTTTGTACTATTTTATCAATGTATGCAACTGGGTCCTCCTATCCTATCAATAATGGGCCGGTGAGGTTTGTCATAGTCTACGAGATCTATAAATATATATTTACCATCGCAGACCGGTGAAGAATCACGGGATATTATAATATTTTTGTAGAATTCGTGAAGCTGAATGTATTTATTAAATATTTTTCTCAGGAACGCCTATCAAAAAATAATAATTGAGAGAGCCGATCAGAAATTTCCCTTTCGGATGGACAACGTTAGTCAACTTTAAAAATCGTAGTTGATTCAGATTTAGATCTTTCAAAAATTTAGATTAAAAAAATACGCATTTCAAATTTAATGGAATTATTATTATTAAATAAAATAATTTTAGTACAGTCTGTCAAATAAGAGTAGAAAACATAGGAGGGCGCCACTGTCGTTCAAATGGAAATACTAAAAATATAATCATGGTGTTAATCTAAAGCTGTGTAACCTACATTTTAATTAAAAATTAAAAAGCCATAAAAGTGAAAAAATATTTTTTTTTCATTCCACTGATCTCAAATTAGAATTGCATATAGGTATATTATTATTATATCTTTACAGTTTTATGTTAACATAATGAAGAAAAACGACATTGTAATAAAATATAAATCACACTTTAGAAATGGCTCACATTTATTTAATATTAGCTTAAGTATCTATTCGCGTTGTCCAGGCTTTAGATCATGTCTCTAATTTTAGATCTGAATATATTTAACTCATTCAGATCTAAAAGTAGTGTAACTAAACTCACCATTAATGATTCTTCCTTTCTACCTACTGTTAAATTCAAATTTATGTTAAATTAAATGGAAGCCAATCACTTTGTAGAACACAATTTAATCAAATTATGTCATTAAGTAGGTATTTTAACAACAGTGCTTCCTCGATTTAATTTTTTTTTAGGAACAAAAATTTTTTATATGCGTATACTAGGTGTTCTGCATTTTTAGTGTGATTGCACTTTAAACGAATATTTGACAGGTAAATGGGTGTTGCCAGCCTACAAATATTGTAGTTCAATTTTTTTATATTTTCTGCTCTTATTTGACAGACTCTACGTACTGTATCTCTTTGTTTCTGCTATCAGTGCTAATTATAATAATTCAAAGTTGATTGAACGTGAATAATTTAACGCAGGAATACTTAGGAATATTTCACATCACGCACATTATCACAGACAACCTATATTAGTGTTAGTTGCCAGTCAATTTAAGAAAATTTCACTTTTCTTTCGAGTTGAATTATCACGATCACCTTTTAGTCAACACTTTGCTAAAACGACGCTACCGAGAAAATTTTGACAATAAGTCTTACTAACTAATTAACCATCACACCGTTTTCACGCAGGGGTAGGCAGAGAGGACGGAATGCCAAACAACTCGGTATTGGCACACACTCCTTGCCTCGTTCACATACATACATCGTCTCATACATGCTCTTATATTATTCTGACTCCTGACATAGCCCGACTCAAGTATCTGATTTACATGACTTCTTAATAAGTCAATAAGTCAGTTATTGTTATCAATCTAAAAATATTACCGTTTTTAATTATCTTCACTTATTTAGCTTTTTTAGCACTCTAATCTCTGCACTCCTACTACAAATTGGTTTTCAAACATATCACATTTTGAAAATAATCCAACTTTTTTGAGTTATTTTCATAACTGCCAAGAGTTGCAGCAACACATGTCATATCCTAAACACAATACCCAACACCTAACCGGTCATATGGTGATACCCATATTATTAACATTATTTTATTATCTGTTTATAATTTATTATCTTGTATTCAATTCCCATCTGTCAACTGAGTATCTCGACAATTGCTTTTTGGAGAAATTTCCAACCTTGAATTTAAAACCTTTTACTTTATCTGACTTTACTCCCACTTTAAGCAGGAATTTACTTTTACCGAACCCTGTTTTCAATACTATGTGCTTTAAGAGGAAACCGGGCGTTTGTTCATACAAACGGGCGTTTGTTCATACAAACCTATTACCCAATTTCCTCTCCGGATTTTGACAGCAGTACAAATATTTTTTTTATATAATATACATAGATATCAACCACTAACGTGTCGGAACGTTTTGCTTTTTTTGTTGAAGTTGTTTCTTATTAGAGTTAGAACTAAAAAAAAATCATTAAAGTTGCCTGGTTTGAACGCTATCAACAGATGTTCCGTAGGTATACAAGCTTGATAACGTATTTGAAAAAAAAGCAAAATCTACAGATTTACAATATTTTTTTACATTAGCTTACACAGAAGGCCTTGAGGAAAATAATTTCCCTCGGGGCTAGGGTTGCCATACGTCCGGAATTTTCCGTACAAGTCCGGAAATATAGGACTTAGTCCGGAATGCGGGGGGAATTCTAAACAGTCCGGAATTTCTACAATTAAGTGGGTTTTGACATGCCACGATGCATAACGACATTCATATTATATTTACAAGAAAGTCCGAAATTTTTATCAAATGTCAGGATTTTTCTCCGGGATTGGGTAAGAATCTAAGAATCTGGGGACCAGTGCGTCCGCAGGAGTGATGGATCTATGAATCTATTCCTCCCACTGCGATGCAAGGCGATGGGTCGGTAGAGTCCGGCTGGAGACGTCAAAAATTCTCCCTCAACCAGTCTCTCCCGATCCGGCCCGCCACGCAACGTGTGGGCAAACGCATCTGCCGCCAATACAGACAAACCTCACCCCATGAATCTGGGCACCCCTGCTAAGTCACCACACGTAGCGAAGCACTTGGGGTGTCTTGATTAGCCAATAAGCTGTATCCTTATTCGCCTCCCAAATTGCAGCGGTATTATCAACCTGAGGTGTAGTTGTCCCTTTCGCTTTGTATTTGGGGGGGGGGGGGGGTAACAGCGACAGTGACAGTAACAAGTTAGTAAAATACCTATCCTACCTATTCAAATTCCTCGGCCACCGTCTTTCCTCTTAACATACATAATTAAAGTTTAATAGCCCTTTGGTAGTGTCCCGACTTTTCTTGTAGAGATTATTCAAATAACAACACCCTCTATACATTTCTCACTAACCAGTTGACATCTTTAAATTTATTATCTTCTCTTTGACACACCCACATGAGTGAGGCTACACGAGTTGGTATATCCATTTCACGTCATATTAATATTTTGTATGTTTTATTCAATGGTAGGTGTTAAAAATTATCTAAGTTAGGAGTTCAAACCGCGATTGTAAAGGTTAAAAAATGAGTAATTTGTGGAAACAAACCACAAGGTTGAGTAAATATTTGAATTTGTGTCATTTCACAATTTATTCATTTAAAAATAATGTTAGGTATATTTGCGGCACGTTCCAGAGTGGAAGAAGCTCTCGGTATTGCCCTGGTGTAAGACCAACATTCAAAATCAAAATCAAAATCATTTATTGTACAAAATTTACATTAAGTACAAAAGGTATACCTTATAGGTACCTATATCTTCCAGTTAACCTAACATGTTGTACAGATTTGAACGCAAATGAAATATAAACATAAAAGTGGTGTAATACATATTGAATTTGTTTTAATTTATTATATAAACATAAATATAAAAACAGTTGTACCTATGTGAGGTATTCACTTAATGTGTAATGAGACCTGTTCAGAAGGAATGTTTTTAGTGATGACTTAAATCTGAGTGTATCTTGTATTTGTTTAATATCATGTGGAAGGTTGTTCTATACTTTAATGGCCATGTAAAGGTGTGTAATTCACATTTGAAACATCGTTGCTTGAAATGGCTTTAGCCGTGTTTGGTGGTTTTTATTTATTTTGGCCATAATTTTATAAGACTGAAAAAAAGTTAGTACATGCAAAACGTCAAAAATAGTCTTAGCCATAAAGGGGTATTTTTTAAAATTATTACTTAAATTTCTTCACCTGCCAAGGGCCGTTCCCTGACAAGAAATTCCTTAACAAAGCACCACTTTGAATTAATAGCCTACCGATTGTATTTTTTTTTTACATTAGCTCCACACAGGAGGCACCGAGGAAAACAATTTCTCTAGAGGCCTATGTCATCTTTGAGGATGCTGTGTGGAGGGTTTTTTAAGAGAAAGGAAGGAGAAGAAGATATGGGAAGGAAAAAGGTATGAGTGGTGGGTAGGAATCTGGGGGTTAGTGTGGCCAGGAGTGACGGACGTATGAATCTATTCCTCACTCACACTGCGGTGCAAGGCGAAGGGTCAGGAGAATCCGGCTGGAGAGGTCAAAAGGCCTCCCTCAATCAGTCTCCTCCGATCCAGCCCAACAGGCAGTGTTTGGGCAAACGTATCCACCACCAAGACCTAGACAAACCTCATCCCATAAACCCGGGCACCCCTGCTAAGTCACCAAACGTAGCAAACCACTTGGGGTGACCTGTGGCAGGGGTGTTGGTTGTCCATTAAATGGTTCCCGGGGCGGCGGTACCCATAACCGCCTCCCAAATTAAAAATGTATGGTTGAAATTTAAGAATCCGACTAAGAATTCAACTCTGACGTAGCGCCTTACGCAAAACCGTTTTCGTACGTGTAGTTTGTATACAAATCTACTTTTGTAATAGAACCGAATTACTGCAATGCGAAAAGATGGCGCCATTTATGTTAACAGCTAGCGTGAGAAGCTTCGCCTGGCAGGCGTAAGTACTATTGGATTTATAATATTGTGAATCTCTCCGGATATGGAGAGATTGACCATAATATGATTATTATTGTAACTGGAAGTTGTGAATAACAATACCACGCGTCTATACATTTTATATGACGTCATTACCTGTCGCGGTTTATTTGTCCCGGTGACTAGCTGTCACTGGATCTTAGTGTATCCGAGGAACCGGCTATTTTTGGAACCAATTCCTATCGGATTTATAAAATGGTCACCAACACTCAAACTGGGCGAAGCCGAACCAAATGCCGTCCGAAGACCTAGCACCAAAAACCTGTAGAGTGGGTTTGTAACTGCTACTAAATTATTATTATGTTTGCTTAAAAATACTGTTTTTTTTCCATTTCTCTATGATTCACCGAATGAAAGACTGTTATCGATTAAACAGGGTTTTTTCGTCTCAAATGATCTTCTGATATAATTCGGTTTCCTTTGATTTAATAAGATGATCAAGTTCTGATCGATCGATTTAAATCTGCCTTTAATCTTATTAACTGATAAGTGATGAATTAATGGTATTCATATTTATAGGTTCAATGAAGGTCTATCATCGATAATTTATTATCGATTATATAAGATTCAAGATTATTTAAGATTCATCATTATCGATTGATCTAATTACATCTAATCGAATTTCTTTCTGTTCCTTCATTTTAATGAGTCGCTGTCCTCACAAGCTCAAAAGAGAGGAGAATTTTTCTCGGTCATCATATGTGTATATATGTATATGTGAATATCGCACAAGAGTTGCATCCCCAATTGGGGTAGATACGGATAGGGGAAGTACCTGGTTATTCGGATCTGGTCACCAAATACTGTTAAAGCCATTTCAAGCAACGTTTCAATTCTGAATTGTGGTCTTATACCAGGGTGATATTGAGAATATCTTCCACTCTGGAATATTATTTTAAAATTAATTAATTATGAAATAAAACAAATTAATCAAATAAAATTTATTTTCGCACGCCGGGATTTGAGTCTTTTTTTTAAACAGCCATTTTGGGTTGCGAATAACAGGACTTGTGTCGTGATGGAGGTCTTATTAGCAGCCGAGGAATTAAGTACACAATGCCTAGGTGATGCCAACTGGGCCACTGAGCGGCCCGGAGGACGCCGAGGATAATGTTAAATTAGGTAATTTAAAGGTATTATGTTAATTTGGTATTTGTGTGTGATTTTTTTTAATTAACTGTTAAATTAAACATACAGGCATGAACTGAAGACATAATTTTGCTAATTCAGATTATCAGATATTTTGTATTATCGTGAAAAGATCGAAAGGTATAAGCCGCGTAAGCGACCCTGATGTGATATTTTATAAAAATAGTGTTAAGAAATCACAGATGTAGGCAGTAATTAAAAAAATAAATTAAAAAAATTGCCTGGAGACTTCGTCTACTTTTAAACTATTTAACACAGATTAATAAATATTTACATAAATCAAAGGGGTTTTTTATGTAAAAATATTGCGTTACCCAGAAAAACTAAAAAAGGTGCAAAATTTCCATATTAACGTTTTAAATTTTTTTAGAAAAGTTTAAAAGAAAAATAAATAACTTCTTCAAACTTAAAAATAAATAAATCAAAACTATAGTTATTCAGAGATATGATAAAAATATAGGAAAACAACTTTCAATTTTTTAATAAAAGTTGTTTCCTTCTGGAGATTATCATAAAATACGTCGGAATTCTTCAGGTGTAGAGCTATACAAAAATGTAACCGAAATTAGCTGTCTGTACACACGCGAGCCGAATCTGCGAGCTGAACCACGAATTATGGGAATCGATCGAAGCAGACTTATAATCCGTGGTTCTGCTCGCGTCTCGGTTCGCAAATAAGATAAGTCTCCAGTCGCACGTTCATTTCAATATTATTTATTTCCAATGACTTTAATAAACAAGATAACAATTAACTGAAGAACGGTCTCGTGAAATCCACTCTCTCCGCTCGTGCCTCTGTGAGAGCATCTCCCAGTCTCCCAGAAGATGCTGTGCGCTTCATCTACTGTTTACTACCTCAGAGCAATCGTTTCTCATCTCCCATTGTATCGCAACGGAAAAATACGGCCTGTGATAGTTAACAGGGGCGGTCGCGGTCAGTGAGCTTCTGAGCTTGGCAAATAACCTTAAAAAATGCCAGAAAGGAAGGGAAGTTTAAAAAGTCGTCGTCCTATGTTTATATCTATAATATTTTGGGCGTTACATTTGTGGTTTCGGAAGTACGCAAGTCTAGGCTTGCTAGCTTGTTTCCAAGTATTCGGCGCATAGATCGTAGATTCGAAACAGATCGCATTGAGATGTCGAAAATGCAGCTGTATAAATATACATTTGCTGTCGATCTGTTGTGATTCTCGTAGTTACCATAATTTTCAAAGTTTGAATTTTTCAGAGCCCGCCAAAACGATCAAAATCTGACGAGGTACGTGACGTACATGACGGTTGTGTCGGTTAACAATAAACCATTCCCAATCGGGGCGATATGAAATCAAAAATTCCCAAAATAAATAACTATCAAGAATTCAAAAAAATATAAAGTTTTGACATAATTTGTATGCGTGCGAGCCCACGGAGCGCAAAAACAGCATTTTTTCGATAGTGGTAGACAAGCAGTGCTTTCAATGTTTACATGGACCGACCTCCCCTGATAAGTAGTCCTTCTACTGAGAGCTCCATTAAAACCTTTCTTTCCTGTACAAGCATCGCTTTGGAGAAAGAGGGAGATATTACAACCAAAGATCATAGAAGTATCCAGGTAAGTAAGTAGAAGTGGATCTGTAGTTAGAACCGTCATCTCCCAAAGTCACAGCCTCCGAAGTTGGTTGTGGCTGATAATCGTCATTGTACATCAGTCCTTCGTGTGAATCCTCTCAGCCAATAAATAATACAGACGGCCTAACGATGTCGTGATTGCAGCGATTCGTGTCTCTCTGTTTCCTTTCTTTAATTCGTGGAAGACATCTTTGGAATCTTTTGTTTTTGTTGTTGTGTTTAGCTAGTACCCTGCACTTGGTTCTGTGTACTTACCTCGACAGAAAATATCCCACCGATGGTTCTTGGTATCGGTCCGTTATGTCAATTGAAGTTTTACAACTAATGAGTTTTACAACAATCCAAGCAATTTTAGCCAGTCGATAATATGTCTAGCTCAGTAAAGGTTCTGCCAGTAGGTGTTCACGAAACGTACAGTTTTCCATCCAAGAAACATCTACTCACACCTACCTTACACTCCGCATTATAATTTGGGAGGCGGGAATGGGTACCGCCGCCCTGGGAACCTTTACTGGATAACCAATACCTCTGCCATAGGTCACACCAAGTGGTTCGTTACGTTTGGTGATTTAGCAGGGGTGCCCAGGTTCATGGGGTGAGGTTTGTCTAGGTCTTGGAGGCGGATGACCAGGACACTCAGAACCCCAGATTCCTACCCACCCCTTAAATCCTCTTCTTTCCCAGAACTCTCCTCTCCTTCCTTTCCTTTAAAAAAACCCTCCACACAGCATCCCCAAAGATGAAATATTTTATTTTCTCTAACCTAAGTTTTATCAGTTTTTGTTTTAAATTTGTTAAGACTTATCATTCAATTTGCTGTAGGTACGTACCCATCAAATTACTTGCAAATTTTGATCATATTGTCTTTATATTGTTTGTTTGATTGTTTTTTTTTTAATAAACAAAGACTGAATAATTGATATATCATTATTTATTATAGTAGTATGTTTGTTTAATTTTAATCTTCATCCTTATTCCTGAATCATAAAGTATTTATTATATGAAATTGAAGGCATTGACTACTTACTACAACACGGCCCAAGCTAGCGTTACAAGTAGAGAAAATCAATAAAGTATTACAAAAAATGTAATACAACCATAAAAAAAATTCGAGTGTAGTTTACACGCGGTAGAAGCGAAACTTTACCAAACAATCTCACCCAATATTTGAAAAGTGAGGTCATAATCAAAGTAACCAATGAACGCAGACCTAGCGTAATTTCCGTTTCATAACTCAACCAATAAAAGCCTTTAAAAGTGACATCATAATCAAGGCAGCTAATGAGCGCAGTTGATGCGTCGCAGGTGCAATAATATCATTTTCGTTTCATCCGAAATTCAAATCACGACGGGGCTATAGAATTTTTACTTCAAAAACTCTCTCGAATACCCGCATATCACATAATCAGATAATTACATCATACTATTATATCACGGATCGCTCAACTATACGTTAATGCAATGCTTATATCCTATAGAGTTCATCAATCGTCTATCTATAACTTCAGAATCAAGGCTATCTGAAACCACTCCTAACTAATCGTCTTTTCATCATCTTCTGTCTCCTTAATATTCATACCATCTTCCCATCGAGTATATTTATGCATAAAATCTATTAAAATATCCTCACCTACAAAATTAAAAATGGTATATTCTCGTCTCTCGTCCCCTTTCCATCTCGGCGTGACGTTGAATAAGCTCACCATTCAAAGTTGATCGCAATCTCCTTCGATCAGGCCATGGATCATATTCTCTTCCTCGGTTCTGTCTCAGCCTTATTGCCTCTTCTGTGCCCAGTTTATGGTCGTGTCAACTGGGCGCGATATCTGATTTACAGCCAGGCCGGGCCATGATTTGCTTTTGATCACGGCAAAGGAATAATATGAGCTTTTGTGCATCACGTAGCCCCGATGACTGCACTGAACATTCAACACGAGTAATTTTCCACAACAAACTGTGTGAAAATATTGTTTATTGATTAAACGTAGTGAAGTCCTGTTGTAACTCGATCGTTTTGCATTAATACCTCCGTCTGTAAATTTGTTTGTGGTATTTTAACGCAGATGGTGGCCATTTTAACGGTTCAATAAATATTACTTTTTTAAATGTGTAATTTTTTCGATAAATTTTACCCATTTTTGTTTTGAAGAGTTTTAATTATCAATGTACATTTGTTACTTTATTTTTAATTTTTTTGCGACCGGTTTCGACACGTCCGTGTCATTCACGAGCACACTTAAAACTGAAAACGTGACTGACGCGGACGTGTCGAAACCGGTCGCAAAATTTTAAAATTAAAGTAACAAATGTACATTGAAAATTAAAACTCGCCAAAACAAAAATGTCTAGAAATTGTTACATAGTCAATGCCCAAGAAATAAATAAAAAAATTACCCACCTGCCTGAAGAGAGTTAGATAAAAGAATTGTCATTGAGGTAGTGACGTTTTTTTGGACAAGTATTGTTTAATTCCTTATTTGAAAAAAAAAGTTACTTAAATTATAATATCTGGCTAATATTATAAACGCGAAAGTTTGTATGGATGTATGTGTGTTTGTTACTCTTTCACGCAAAAACTACTAAATGAATTTTAATCAACTCTACAATAATGTAACTCATACATTAGAATAACATTTAGGCTATAATTTATAAAGCTATCTAGGAAGGGGACGTGGGAGGGGACACACGGGAAAGGTGATTCAGGGAGAAACAATGTATTCCTTTGAATATTCATTGCAACGCATGCCGGGAACCAGCTAGTGATTTATAATTAAGTAGGTAGATTTTAGTACCCACTAACAAATCTAATGATTTCAGAGGAAAATTTGGTTTTTATTTATTGAATAAGAGAAAATTAGAATATATGTATATTTTGACGCGAGGTTTGTTGTAGAGGATAAACATACATTTTTCGGAAAAAATCTCTTCTGTTTATACATTTTTTTAATGTTTCAAAACTCTTATAGCATATGATGGTATTGTAATAGCGAGTTTAAAATAAGCTTGATGACCTATGCATTCCATACAGTAAGCGCTGGGCAAAATTCGTGACGTCAGAACTCACCTTACGCGAGTTTTTTTGCTGCTTAATACTTTACAGATTCTCCGCCCCTATACATTAGCATCTCCACACAATTTACTTTGTAATTTATTTGGGTTTCTTCTTCTTATAATCTCTGTTAAATTTTTGGCTTTCTTTTCGACCACCGAAAGCGCTGAAGAAAAGATTTACTAGTTAACTTTTCGAAATTTCCTCATTACTCAGGGGAGCCGGTGACCCTTTCTTTATTATCTTACTCGGAAAGTTTATCTGAAAGCCTTTCGGATTGCGTTGTTTTTGGCAAAAATGCTTCTGTCTTAACAACGTTTACCACTTTGCTCTTTTTAGCCTCAGTTTGTCATTTGGTATTGATTTGTATTTAGCTGATTGATGAATAAACATTGTCCCGGAATACTGCCTTTTCCTTAAGTGTTGACATGATGAGGAAAGCAATATTCGAGTGCTCAAAACAAATCAAATGTTATTTTCACATGTCCCTATTTTACATATTAAATATTTATTTAATCTATCTATCTATCTATCTATCTTATAAATTCTCTATAAATAAAAATGAATCACCGAAATGTATGTATGCGCATAACTTCCGAACGATTGCACCAAATTGGATAATTCTTTTTTTTGTATTCTTTATTGTCAGGAAAAGGTTTGTATAAAACTATTGGTGAGCTCTGGCATTATGAAATTTGTATTTAAAAAAATTCAATAGGTGGCACGCGAGCTGTTTGAAAAATGAATGTACTGGACTGAATGTATGGAATGCGGGGAAGGAGGAGAAGGGAGGGGGGACGTTGGGAGGGGGGGTAGAAGAGGGGGGGGGTGGAACTCGGGTACGGGCTTCGTGGGAAGGGGAGGGGAACTCGGGAAGGGGGGGAGTGGAGTGGGTAGAGGGAAGGTGGAGATGGCGGAGAGGGAACGCGAGAGGGGAAGGGGATGCGGTAGAGGAAGGGGAGGCGGAAGGGGAACGGGGTGAATGGGAAAGGACACGCAGGGAGATACAATTTCTTTATTAAATGGCATAGCAACGCATGCCGGGAACCAGCTAGTTATTTATAAAATACATGATAAAACATTTTCATTTATATGATACCATAATAGGCGACCGCCTGTTTCATGGTGACCAATGGAATATAGTTACTTAGTGGGGTCTAGTGTAAATTAAATATATCAACCCATTTAAAATTGGATAAATTATAGTTGAAAAGTAATAATAGAAAATAGAAAAGAAAAAAGTCGTGCGCAAGTTTATTAGATCATATTCAAAAACATAATTCTTTTTTATGGTTTTATATTTGTGCATGCATGCATACATGTGCAAATGCATGCATTCATCCATACACCCTTTACATACATATATGTTTCCATACACGTACGCATGCATGCATATACATGCACATACATACATTTACGTGTGCATAAAAATTTACACGTGTATATGGACAGTTGTTCCATCTGAGAAAAGTTCCCAATCGCTTTCCTGAAATTGTGATATTGGTCTACTGTTTTCATTTATTTTAAATATGCTACATTAGTATGACATTTTGAAATTTCCTGCCAATAACCCAGAAAACATCATTTTATTGTATTTCTTCCACTACAAGTTGTTCTGCGATATAATTGATTTGGTGGTGTTTATGGATAATCTGACCAAATAAAGGTACACTTTTACTTAAGCATTATCAACTCAAATTTCGATTTTTTGGAGATGTCGACTAATCATCTGTACGATCGATATTTCGTTAATTTAAGAAGACAAGATGTTAATACCCAACTTTCACTCAGAAAAAAAACGTTCACTCAGTTTTCTTTCAGATAAAACAACGCATAATGATTAATTTAATTTATTCAATATTTACCTTTTTGGTAGCACTATATTATAAGATGTTCGTTGATTGTAAAACAATTTTCAATTTGCTTGCAATATTTTGATAAATAATCAGTGGTTTGCCCAGCTTCCCACTCATTATTCAGAGTCATTATGCACTTGATAATCCTCTCCAAAATCCCATGGACATAGAAAGCGAACCATTAATCAAACGTGTGAACTTTAAATCAAACATTATCTCCTTAATTCAGTCTCCGGCTCTCTCCCGTTGTTCTGCGATGCATCATCACGAAGTTCGGCGCTCGGCTGTTGGATGGTCGGATGGTTGGCCTGACCCCGGATAAGAAAAGTGCAATCTTCGAAACAATGCAATTTTACTCTCTGAAGTATCGCACCCGCCGTCATTTGCATGTGAGAACCACGGGGCAATAGCGACACAAGTGCATTCATAAATGAAAGGTGGTTTTCAACAATTTCAATTTCTAAAATACCAGCAACATGTTGTATTCTTCTTCGAAGTATAGTTAGGCAGTTTAACGTAGCACTTCATTGAGAATGCTGGACTTTGCTTTCTCGCTGCAAAGGTTCTCACAATTTAGTTCAATTCCTTAGTAAGGAGTATACTTAAAAGTAGATCGCTAATTTAGAGTTCACACCAGATACAGTATTCTCTCATTTTGGAGAGAGTTCAGAAGATATATCGAAGATTTCTCTACATGACTAAGTTTCTCTACAGAATGAACCAACTTCGGGTCAAAACGGATGTATACATTGCTACACATTTCTTCGGACTAATTCGTGGATGGTTTGAAAACTTGGCTGTCATGGAGATAAGTCACTTCTTCATTCCCAATGGTTGTCTCCAGTGACTGACTGTTAAACAGCATGGACTGGCATGCAGGACTAACTTGACAACGACCATGCCGTTAGGGAGATCAAACTTGCTGTTGAACAAAATCAATTCAGATATCGACGTATTTAGCATCAACGAAGCTGCCTTTAAAAGATGAGCTCTGTTGTTACTAGTAAATAGTTTTTTTTTACATTAACAAACCGTTCTGTCAACTGTGTGCACATGTCAACTGTGTGCAAATGTTGGGCGCACGTTTGGCGTGTTTCCCGACTATGCACTGTGCCAAAGGAGATCAATGACGCTATTTCCTCGGAGCATCTTCCATCGTAATACTGGTAGAACAAGGATAGCATTCCTACATGACGCCAATACTGTACTACGTATGTACTAAGGTTGTGATTAGTTGTTAATATAGCGGAATCTATCAAACGGGTCGCCCTTTTTTGCACAGAATCAAGGTTTTTTTTCAAGTGTTTTGAGGTTCCAGACCAGGTGGCTGCCAAATTCAACAGTGGCGTGCACTTGCCATTTGTACAGGATCATATTAAAGTACATGCGGACCCTGTACGTACGCCCAGCTTCTGAGGGGCGATCTTTGTAGACGTATATGTTATTCAAAATATAGTTAAAAATTAACAATTTTGTGATATGTTTTTCATAATTGATTGAATTGAACGGGTACATAGGAATGGTGATTTTATTACGGTTCAGTTCGATATTTTTCAACAATGAGTTCCGTGGTTTTAACTTGTCCTCAGTGCAATTTCCCATTTGTGCATCACGTTAACATAGCTGCTACGATTGCACCGGATGCGGTTATAAAAATGCGATAACGGAGTTTATGACATCTTCTGGTTTGAATCCTTGGATTATCCTAGTTCTGATATGAGCAATACGTTTCTTGACCCTTCAACCACTCATGGATTAATCTTGTACGCCGAGTGGGTATGTAATTTGCCCTTAGGCAGACCAAAAATGATCCTCCATGGACACCCTGAAAATGATGAATTAGTTGGATTTCTAAAAGCAAAATGGTCTATGAGAGTGGTGGGGCTTTACTAATTAGTGGTTAAAGTTATAGAAGTACTGTATGACCTCGGTACGGAACGATGTTTTTCCTAAATTTTGAGAGGCTTGCTTTATTAAAATAATTACATCAATTTTCACGTAGAAAGGATACGAACAAAAAATATTACAGGTTTCGAATGTGGATGAATTTATTTGTCGGGGCACAACATGTAAAACCTGTCCTGGAAAACCTGAATTGCGAGGATATGTTTTGAAAGAGAGTGGTTCATTCAAGAGCCGCCAAAATCGATGGCTTTGTATGGCTTGTATAACTTTACGTACGTATTTATTTACAATGAATTTACGTGTAAGAAGAAACAGGGGTTTTGTATTGTGTTTTTTAAAGGAAATACTTTGGAGGTCTGCTTTTTTACTATATATAAGATTTGCTTTATTACTATTACTAAAAACAATTTTAATTTTAACTCTGTGTAGAAACCGAAGACTGAATTATATCAAGGATGGGATAGTATGAGCCTTGAACTCATAGTTTTATTGTATTTCGTACATAGATATCATGGGATCTATTATGGTGGTATTATTTTTTTATTTTATTTTTTTTATTTTAGTTTATTAAGGAAACAAACAGTTTTACATATTTTCATAATAGAGTAACATATTACATGGTTGCATTAACCAGCAAAGTTTCCGCTAAAATTTATAATATATATATAAACATAGATTAAAACATAAAAGAAAACATAAAGTGGTAGAAAAAAGAAAAAATATATATATGTACAACAGAAATGAAAAAAAAATACACAAATTAAAGCATGTGGGATATGTAAATCATCCAAATATTATTATTATTATTATAAAAAGAAGGAAAACATGCAGCAGGGGTGGAGAGTTCATAATTAACAATTTGTTTTGATTTTTTCTATTATGAATTTAATAAATTGGCCTGAGGACAAATGGAAAATATCAGCGTCGTAAAAGATATCATTGTATTTTGTGCACGTCCTTCGGAGAAATGAATGTTGTGTGTAATTTGTTTTTGAGTGTGGGATGTGGAATAGTTGGTTTGACCTTGTGTTTCTTATTGGACAGTGGAAATTAATGTGTTCCAGAAGATAGTTGTTGTCAACAACGTTGTTAATAATTTTGAATAGAAATTTCTGGTCGGATATATTTCTTCTATCTTCTAAGGTTGATAAATTATGGAATGTTAATGAGTCTTTTAGGCTTTCTGATGTTCGAAAGGATTTAAAGTCTAGCAGCCTTACTAAAAAAAAACCACAGCGCGACCAATTAACTGTGTTATTGCAATAACATAATTATCCCTTGTATACATTAAATCACGTTTTATTACCAATAACGTTTCTTGCGTGGTCACGCTGTTAAAATGCATTAAGATCTGACAACATTGTAAATCGTTTTAATTTCCTAGGAAACAATGTTGTTTTAATTCTTCTCCGCCAGGGGCATTATTGGCGCGCCTATGCATTAATTCTCAACGGCACCGCGATGAATATAGCCCGGTGTGTTTTTTATGGCGGGATGTCAAAAAATTTTGTTAGTGCCTAAATGTTGTGATTTTACTTAATAATTTCTATTGTAGTGACGAATTTACTCTTCTATTCAGATAATTGATATATTTATTATGTTATGTGTGTGGTTTACATCAGTTTAATCGAGTTATTGTACAAACTCCGGACTTTCAAAGTTGGACTGTCAGAATATTGTTCTATAGAACTATAGATAGTTTACTTAAAAGATAAAATTAACATTTTAAGATCTTTATTTTAAGAGAATTTCTTAAAAGTGATATTTTTTAATCATATTAATATCTAATACATGTGTACCTAAACGTATAAATGAAATTAACGTTTTAAAGTTGCAAGAAATCTGTTATAAAAGTCGGTATTATTTTTTTAGGTTAGTTTTTTGGCAATAAAAAAACTTTGAAATTTTTTATTATTTTTTTATTGTATGCACGAGGAAAAAGTGAGGTGGCAGTTTCGTTCCAAATTCATTATATAAAAGGTCAGTATTTTTTTAATTTTGTTTTTTTTATAAATTTCTGTACACTTTCATCAAATATGTTTTGGTAAAAAAAAACTTTTTTTTTTCGCGTTTGAATCTTAATATATGGCAGTTTTTAAAAACTAAAGTGTATTTCAATTACACAAATCTAAAAGGTAATTTTATCTAGTTTTCATAAATGGTATTTGTTTTTACAACACCTTCAAAAATAAGAAATATATAGAGCATTCAAAATACTTTGCAAAAATTTCAAATTTCATTCAAAGATCATTGATAAAACAGAGATAAACTACCCCCTCAGGCCGTGTAAACCAAGTGTATTTTTTTCCATTAAGAATTTTTTAATTAGTAATGTTTTCACATCCGCGGCCGTTTGTCAATTGAATAAAATTTTCACTGGGTTTTTTAGTAAGGCTGTAAGTGTTTCAGTATCTTTTTTTGAATTCTTTCTAACCTTTCAATATTAACTTTGTATTGGGGATTCCATATGACTGATCCGAATTCTAATATTGAGCGAACAAAAGAGACATACAGTATTTTGATTACGTGTGGTGACCTGAATGGTTTGGTCACTCTTATGATGAATCCTAGAAGTTTGTATGCCCTGTCACAGATGGAATTTATATGTGTTCGGAAAGACATTCCGGAGTCCATAATTATTCCTAAGTCCTTCACTTCACAACATCTTTTTATCTCTACGTCATTGATTTTGTACGGAAATATTAGGGGATTTATGCTTTTGGTGATTATTTATGCTTTGGGTATTATTGTGGTGGTCTTAATATGAAACAAAACCTTTGTTTGCAAATCGGAATCCTTTCACAACCCGCGTCTCTGTAAATATAGCTTTTGCTTATTTTATAACCCTCGTTAAATCTATGTGAATAGCTATTCATTTTACGGTCTGAAGTAATTTTCTAGTTTTGTAAAGCTCCCTTTCTAATAACACTATAAAAGTTATCCAAGTTAATTTATTAAATTACTATTATTTTTGTAGGTTAAAATTTTTACCACCTGTGGTTTGTGCAACACAGGCTTAAGTGAAATCAGTTGAACATGAAATTCATGTTGTAGAGCTGCTAGACTTATTATTGGACACTTGCATGCTCTTTTTGGCGAAGCATACATACCTACGTACAGTAATCGTATAATATGTGATAAATGGCCAATTGTTTAATAGAGAATGGCGACGAGGATTGAATTATAATCAACACTCCCTAATCAAATTTGTCAACGTGTATAGGCTTTCCATCGCTTCAAACATAATTTGATTTTCAGAAATCAGCTTTCTTTATATCTATATTATCCACTGCTTACTATCTTATCGCCATTTATGTGGTTTTATTATTCGATGTATGGTAGAAGAGAAAAGTAAATGACTTATTGCAAATGTTAAATAGTCGTTCGTTGGTCTTCGATGCTGGACTCCCGTTTCTGCAATCATAGTTTATATTCCGTCATTACGTTCAACATTTTATGCTCTGTCAGCAGCAGATCAATATGTTTAATGTATGGTTGTTGGTATCTTACAATCACACTTATGAAAGTGCCCTCTCAATAATCCATAAATAATAAACATCATTTCATACTTCCATATTGCCTCTAGGAGTTTATGTATTGAAAATTTCATAAGAGCTTTTGCAAAGCTTTTCTTTTGTGTTGCGACAACACTTCCGCTTTTCTATTACATGCTGCAGGTAGATAATTACATGAAATAATAATAACATAATGGGCGGTAGATTTAATATCAATTGGTAATCTCTTATATCGTACCTGAGCATTCGCCTTTGATGTCAATATAACTAAGGTCTAAATATGTTTATCACTAACCTCATGTTGAATCTCTAAAGCCCACGTAATCTTAGTAATAAGTGTGTACCTGCTTCCTTGTTCCGGTTTAAACAATAATTACATCCTTCATTTGCGTTTGTAAAGCTTTGCTTGTTATGTAATCATTAGATGTTTTAAGCACACAATTTATTAAAGAATTCTTTCGTATTTTTGAGACTGACGTTAGATATTTATCTCCACTTTCCTGAAAAGCATTTCCGCAATAAAATACAGTAAGCTAATTAAAACTACACAGTTCAGACGTTGCGTTGTTTAAATTCAGTTTGTTAAGAGACATTTTTAAATATCTACTTTTTTGAATTATGACTTCAGTGTTTTGAAACAGCTTGCATGAACGTCAAATTTATGTAACTTTTTCTAAGAGTCTGTGAAAATAGTAATACGATTATTAATCCCATTTATATACTGTACCATCTTTTCATCCATCGTGTCATCTTCCCGCTTACTCTTCGGCTATACCGCTTCATATTTACAGAGTGTACGAAGCTTAACTGGCCAAAACAACTTCTCAAAAGCATCGGGTTTTTTTATAAATGGGGCCAGTGTATATTTGATAAACCAATTATGTTGTGTATTCCTTACGCAAAACCTACTGTTTGTAATAAAATCATAAAAGTAACTATTTTTATGATTATGGTAGGCCTTTGTTCTATGGTTCACTTGCTGAGCCTTGAGGGTTTCTCATGGTTCAATAATGAACCTCTTTTATAAATCTTACTTAATCTTTGTTATTCTACTTACTCACGATACACCATCTTCATTAACATCATTCCCTATATAACCAAATTAAAATCTTTCATCTGTAATAAACTTAAATAAGAAATTCTCAGATCTAGCTTATACTTTTAGAGAGTTCCTCAAGGCTCTCAATGTGAACCTCTTTTAAAAAGTAATTAATCTCGCCTTTCTTAATTTATTACGACACATCATCTTCATTAACACCATTTTCTGCGTGTACAACTTCAAATCGTCTATGTGTAATAAAATTAAATAAGACATTGAAAGGTGATCTCAGATTCAGCGAATTTTACTGTTGTTCGCTTAATCCAAATTGCTTTATTGTCAGCCGAGAGTTTAACTTATTTACCGTGGTGTTGAAATTAAGAAGGCCGTACGAGCAATCTTCGTACGTATGCAACTTTTATGCTTAGCACCTGAAGCACAAAGCACAATTTCAGTAACCAGAGTATGGTCGTAAACTCTCGCATGTTATTATTTTCTGCTCTTATCCGATAGTGCTCAAACTTGGGGTTGCGGTAATCCACAAAGCGAATATTCTAATGCACAAGAACATAAAATACATTACATCTATTATGCCATTATAAACTTCTACCCCAAACGAGTTTTAATTTTACGCAACTGATAAACCATTAATGGTTGTTAATTAGCTAGTCGTATCAAATTGTTAAGCACTTTCATTAGTTAGGCTTGGTTGATGATTGAGTTTGAGTTTCTATACATTTTTTAAATAGTAGTTCTGTAAACAGTAGTAGTAGACCTCGCGTAATGTTAATTATTCGTATTTGCAGCTCGTAACTCTCATGCGAACTTTAGCAGAGTAAAAATATACTATCGAACATGGCTACCATCTTTACAGGGTTGACCAGAATTGGAAGACACAAACAATCTTACACAGCGATGAAAAGCGCTCGATTTAAAAAAGACTTATATTCTATCAAAAATCTTTCTTTTTAACATTTGAAAATTGTTGAAAAAATAGTATAGTGTCTCGTCTCTTTTTTCGTTAATTTTTAAAGTAACGAAATTTTTAAAGCTCCTTTAGCTTACAATGAAAATTTCTTTGCCGGTTGAAAAAAGTTGCATCGATTTAGAAATTGTTCCAGTCAGTAATGCAATTAGCAATTCAAATTTCTTAACTCGATATTTTTGCTGCTTCATACAAACAGATTTTAAACTTCATAAATAAGATATTTCGATTTAGCTGTATCAAGTTGTATTGTTCCCCAATTTGTCTAGTGTCCCTCTACTGACGCCCATCATGTACCCTGTCTTAAGTTGTTTCCATTTGGGCCTTCCCGATGTACTTTTTGCACAATTTTCTAAAACATGACTCACAAAGACATGTAGACTAACTTCTGACATCATAAAATGATTTTAAATTTTCTAGAGCATCGGCCCACAGTGTTAGAATTTTCTCCATCGCCAGACGGAACGCTTACACATTAAAACTGTGAATGTGTGGAAGCGTAGTCGGTGTTGTTGGTCAGTGAGTTAGTTGCTCATGCGCCAGTTACATTTTTGATTAATGCTTTTTTAATATCGGCTGCAACAAATAACCACTGAACATTATTGCCTCCAAGCGGGGCCACTTTTCTCATGAACAGTGAGGAACGGTGCACCAAGTCTGTACTTTGTACAAGTTATACCTTTAGGAGTTATTATGCCCTGACTGTTTTCTACTCAGGTTATAGGTACAAGGAAAGAAAGGTCCCTTTTTAGATTTAATTTAAGATTCTAATGGCTAATGTTTTTTTTTTCTTTCGGGGTAATAAGCTGTTTTACGATTTCTTACCTTTGTTGAACTAATGATTATATTGTTATTTTTTAATTAAAATTTATCTTCGAATAATGGTTAATTATAGTACAATCTTTCTTATTTTAACTTTATTAACGTTTGAAAAATTGGTATAATTTTATAGATAGGTAGATTATTAAAGTGTAATTATATACGTCTACTACTCAAAAAATTTCATTCAATAGCGCCATTCCTCTTGTCATGCTCTGCTAGAACATTTGTTTTCCCATGTGGTATCTTGAACAAGTCGTGGTGACGACTACGATTAATTAAATTGAATATTAATGACCAATTGCTGCCCTTTGTCATGATAATGGCCACCTTTTGTGGTTGTCGTAGTCAAGAATTAAAAAAAGAAAACAGCATTATGTACGTTCCTGAAAACTACTTTATTGAATGGTCTCAATCTGTCACTAACCTTTTATGTTTTGAACTTCTTCTTTATTATCTTCTTCTTCTTCTTGTGCCCTGTCCATTCAACGGACGTTGACTATCATGTTGGCTATGCGGACTTTGTTTACTGCGGCCCGGAACAGCTCCACGGTAGACTGGCCAAACCACTGTCTCAGGTTTTTCAGCCATGAGGTTCTCCTTCTTCCAGGGCCCCGTCTTCCGGCATTCTTTCCCTGCATTATGCAGGATCTCATACTTCTCAGGATGTCTCATCACATGTCCAAGATATTGAAGTTTCTTTATTATAACACTTTTTAATTTTCCTTTTTATTCAAAGCCCCTCGACTTTATTGTTCAAGTACTAATCTTATTTTCTTTTGTTACAGGTAAGATTTATTCATTTCCTGAGTTTTGCATGGACTTATAACCGTACTGGTTCCTGCCATCGATCTATGGTAAGTTACATCTTTAATATGGTATTATTACTTATGGTATTATTAATATGGTTACATTATGGTACATCCTTTTAAAGTCTTCCCTAATGCACAGATGTTTACGTGAATGATTACAAATAACGGATCACAATGACCTCCTGTGGTTTCGAACCCTTCAAAATTGGAAGCAGAACACATAACTGCGTATAGATACTTTTTGACTTTGTATGTTCTCATGAAAACTATATGCAGAAATTTAGATTTACCATCCTTTCGATCCCAGTCCATTCTCTCACACTGAACTCGTTATTTGTAATTTCATTTTACTGCGCTCTGTAGTGATGTGTCGGTGTTTCATCATCGGATGCATTATTCTGCACTTTGATTGCTCATCGGCGATGCTTTCACACAGTTTGTGCTGTTTTATATCCCACAGCAGATTGTTATTATAGGACAACCAGTTTGTGTGCTGGTTCAGTTATCCAAATACTTTAATCTTAACCCAATTCTGTTTGTTTTGTGTCATACATACGTTGATCAAAATCCGGAGACAGACTGATGATAGTGATGATTATTTCATGTTCCACAGAATGTTTTCAACTTGTTTTGGAAGCGTAATCGGTGAGCCAATCAATAAAATATGTCCATATTTTTTCTTTTTCTACATTAAACCAAATCGTTCCAAACTCAACTCAACTAATTGTGCTTATGTCATTCTGCCAGAGGTTCGACACCATCCATGTTTTTTCTATTGTTATTTGTAGTTTTTCAGCCAGAACGTCCTTCGAGAATTTATTGTAGTCTCGTTTTATGCAAGGCCGATTTAAGCGCAATGAGTAAGATCAAGAAAGTGATCCTCAGGTGGTTTGGGCATATAGAGCGAATGAACTAAGAAAATAGTGTGAGGAGAAAATATGGCGCAAATATAGAAGAAGTCAGAGACCCACGAGGAAGACATGGCACGATCTAGTGAATCAGATACTTGAGTCGGGCCATGCCCAAAAGTCAGAATAATAGGAGATTAGACCCACGAGGAAGACATGGCAAGATCTAGTGAATCAGATACTTGAGTCGGGCCATGCCCAAAAGTCAGAATAATAGGAGATTAGACCCACGAGGAAGACATGGCACGATCTAGTGAATCAGATACTTGAGTCGGGCCATGCCCAAAAGTCAGAATAATAGGAGATTAGACCCACGAGGAAGACATGGCACGATCTAGTGAATCAGATACTTGAGTCGGGCCATGCCCAAAAGTCAGAATAATAGGAGATTATGTATGAGACGATGTATGTGAATGAGGTAAAGAGTGTATGCCAAGACTGAGTTGTTTAGCGGTCCGTCCTCTCTGCCTAACTCTTCGGGGAAACGGCGTGATGGATAGTTAGTCTCGTTTTAGGGGATTTCGTTTTCTTTCTCAGTACTAATGTAGCTTTTGATTATCAAATGTATGATTGGCTCAGTAATCGTCTTATGACTCTGATGTCATACCATTCGCCATCTTCGTGTTATCTCATTGCTCTGACATCACTTGTATTATCTTCTTCCTTCTTTATTTTCTACATTTAGGTACCTGATTTTATTATGTTTTCGGACTTGCTTTGTGTGGGTGAGTAATTTTATTTAAAATCGCCGAAACATAAACCTGATTCCACGAATAAAACTGTGCTCGTTAAATTTCCACCTATCCGGTTGGTTGACCTGAAAAGTCATCTTTAACTGACAGTTAAACTTAAACTAAGACCTGATTTTAAATAACGCGCTTACAACCACCACTTACCCAAGGGACACCATGAAAACCATATTAAAATTATAACAATACAGGAAGTTCTGTCCCCAAATCCCAACACGATCCCAATTGAAAGATACTATTCACGTTCACATAATATTTTAACATCGCTTTAAATCTTATCTAGAAGAGCCAGATGAGCAAATTAAAGCCATTTTATGAATCAATTTTCTGTAAATAGAAAACATGTATTCATTTAGATTTTTGACAATTGTTTTCACGAGGTTCTATTTAATTCGGAGCCGTACGCAGTTTCAACCGGAACGGCGTTCCGGTTGGTGAGATATCATAAAATAACCCCTACGGTACATCATTTTGATCTAATTTGATGTAAAACGATAAAACAGTATAAGAAGGTGTAATTTTATTTTACGTTTACTATCATGTTACACATGACGACCTACGTGGCAGAGCGTCACGATCTTTGGCTCGGGCCCTTTTAATTTATTAAATTAATTAGATGTGTAAATACCAAAGAGTACAAAGGCAGATTTAGGAGGGGGGGGGGGGGGGCGCGGGGGAACGTGCCCCCCCAGACGGTATTTTTGTGTACTGTGGAGATTCCATCACAGTACATAAAACTGTCTTTATTAAACATTTAATTTTTCTATTGTTTTGTCACTTTCATGAACCTTCCTATACATACTTGAACTTGTAAAAATAAACTTGAAGTGTGATACTTCAAGTTTATATCTCACAGTAATTGTTGATTATTTAGCCTATCCGCCCCTTGTGCAACCCCCCCAGAAAAAAATCCTGGATCCGCCCTTGAATGAGTAATAATATATTCGTATTTAGATCTCAGTATAGCGTCGTTCTAGTAATATGAAGCATCTGATCTATCAACTTACTAAGCTTGATCTATCAATAAAGTGTAATATTCAAATGAGGCGATAGATATAACACAAGAGTACCGGACAAATCAGAATCATACTTCCTTTTAAAAGTCATTAAAAGCAACGAAAAAAAATGTGTAAAAAAATGTTTAAATAGCTCATGTTAGGTTAGATTATGGGATATTTTTCAATTTTGGTTTTCATAACTTTTATTGATTTTTCAAAGGGGCTGTAACGGACGTATCAGCGTCGCCACAAGACTATAAAAAAGTACCGGGTTTTTAGTGCACGAACAGGATGGTGGTGATGGAAACAAATAATAAAACTGACCTCCCGTGCACCCAGTGCCTGATGCGTGAAGGACACTGGATGTGCTTAATCCTCTGCCTGATCCTGGCGCCTGGCGGTTGCCAAAGTAGGGCCGGCTCTTCTGGAGGAGTGTTGGCACCAGGACTGAAGACAGGCAGAGGTCGGCGGGGGAGGCAGCTGAGTGATAATAAATTTCCCAGTAGGAATAATAACACGAGTTGACTGTAGAGAAGAACTAATTTATTATGAGAAATACGCGCCCTTTTATACCCTAATCTGGGCAAAAAGGTGATCACATGGTACATTTATGGGGTGGGGGGTTGGACCTCGCCCGTAAGTATAAATACGCCGACTTTCTTGTCGCACTTCATTTTGCTTGTGTCGCTCAAGAAAGTGGTCGATTAAAATCATTATTTAATAATAATTCTATAGGTTATAACATAGTTTTTATAAAGTATTTCTTAATTCTAACATGTATGTACGGGTATTCTTTACCCGTAGATTTTTAGTTTAATGAATTTAGGAACAATTTTGGAAATGTTTACCATTTGTTGGTAGGTATTTGAGTTTAATTTAAGTTTGCAAAGTGATGTGAAGAAGTTAGTATTTTCCCCAGGTTCCTCGTAAGACTGGCTACCGAAACCGGTTTGTCTCGTCGTCTTACGAGGTTCCTGGATTTTTAAAATGGAAAAAGACTGTTTTTTGATCGGAATTTTTCTAAGTACAAAATTTGTGCGCAAAAGCATATAGAGTTGGCAGTTTAAGAGTTACAATGTTTATTTATGGCTCTATGGATGCCCCGTAGGACTCTGCACTGAAATGTCTTAGTTTCAGTGTCCTACGGGGTGTTTAAACGAAGTTATATTAAAATATGGTGTATTTTTGACTAATATGACGGCCCTTAATAGGGACACCCAAATTGGTGTTTTGGCTTTGTAGCCGGAAAAATAGCCCTGAAGGCGATGAAATAATAAGTTTAGGATGTCTCCTGGTGGCAACTTGGTAACCAAGTTTTTTACTTGTGTCACCAGGGCATCTGTGTATTAAGAAAAAGACATTTAAAATTGAAAAAATGTGTTTTGAAAAAGATCGTTGCTGGCGGCACGGTATTATTGAACTTCGTGGCCAGGACGAAAAAAGGCCCTACAAAGGGCCATAATTAAAATAGAGAGCAGCCCGCTTGGCGGAGCTGCCGCCTCCTGCAGAGCCATAACAGCAGAGCGGCAAGGGAGGGAAGGCAAATGGCCCTTTTTAGGGCCTTAGCCTAAGGCTGGAAATTAAGGCCCTCAAAGGGGTCTTAATTAAAAATAAAAAGGAGGGTAGTCAGCCTGGTTGCCTTTGGAGGCGTAAATAAGCATAAATAAAGTATTAATTGTTAAAATTATAGGATTCTAGAATGTCTCCCGGTGCAAACTTGGCACACAAGCTTTATTTGGTTGCACCGGGGCATTGTACATGAGCAAAACATATAAGATTAAAAATTAAGAAATGAGGGAGAGCAACACGTCGGTTACACTCCCCCCGTGTAGCTACGCTGCACTAGTCTTCACGACGTGTTGAAGGTCGGTCAGTAGGGGTCGCATCAGTAGGCGGGGCCGGCAGGATCACAGCAAGCTTCACGGCAGGTCGAACGTAGACTCCGGTGCTCGTCTGGATGCGGGCGGTCCTCACCTCGCCGTCTGCAGCAGGGGTAGCGTCCAGGACTCGGCCGCGAGGCCAGCTGTTGCGGGGCATCGCGGGGTCCATGATGACCACCAGGTCGCCCTTCTTAATTGGGTTGACGGGGTGGTGCCACTTCTGTCGGGTGGCCAAGGTGGGGAGGTATTCGCGGAGCCAACGCCTCCAGAACATGTCAGCTAGCTGCTGACTGATGCGCCACTGGCGGCGGAGGCATACCTCCTCCTCCTGCTTGTCGTACAGCGAGAGCTGGGGCCGGTTGCCTGCTGCTCCCAGCAGAAAGTGGTTGGGAGTGAGGGGCTCCTCGTCTCTCGGGTCTACGGAGATGTGCGTGAGAGGACGGTTGTTGACGGTCCACTCAGCTTCAGCCAGTGCTGTCCTCAGGGTCTCTTCTTTGGGGGCCCTCTCCTTCAGTATGGCTTGCAGCGCGTGTTTGACTGACCGCACCAGGCGCTCCCATGCTCCCCCCATGTGAGGAGACATTGGCGGGATGAATTGCCAGTCGATCCCGTGCGATGTCAGATGATCCCTCATCCGGGCGTCATCTTTGAGCGAGTTCAGGGCGTCCCTTAACTCGTTGTCCGCTCCGTGGAAGTTGGTCCCGTTGTCCGAGAAGATTGTCTTTGGTTGACCTCGGCGTGCCGTCATGCGTTGGAGGGCCATGATAGCAGAGTCGGCAGACAGGGAAGTCGCCAGCTCGAGGTGAATGGCGCGCGTGGACAGGCAGGTGAAGAGGGCTCCGTATCGCTTCTCCCTTCGTCTGCCGACAGTGATGTCCATGGGCCCGAAGTAGTCCAACCCGCAGTTTGTGAAAGCGGGGACATGGTGGGCGAGCCGTGATGGTGGCAAGGGTCCCATTAGTGGTGGGGCAGGCTTGCTTCTACGCATCTTGCAGGTGGGGCAGTGGTGAGTGATGCGACGTATGTTTGTCCGCAGTCGCAGCACGAAGTAGCTGCCTCGTACCTCCGCCATTGTCCTCTCAGTACTTGGGTGGTCCGCCTTCTGATGATGGTGGTTGACTAGGAGCCGTGTGTAGGCGTGGTCTCCATCTAAGATTATGGGCGTCCGCACATCTCGGGAGATTCTGCTGGTGGCTCGTATTCTGGAGTCCATTCGCAGCAGTCCATCGGGTCCCAGGAAGGGGTTCAGCGATCTGAGCCGGCTGTTGTTGGGTACGGGGGTTCCTTGGTGAAGAGCACTCAATTCACCGCTGAATGCGTCTTCTTGGGCTGCTTTCACCCACCGGAGTTCCGCTTCACGGGTCTCCTCGGGCCGCAGGTGTCCGTCCAATGGTTTGTGGGGTCCCGCACGGCATCGGCCTATGAAGCGGTGGACCCAGGCGGTGGCTCTGATGAGTCGGTGCCAAGAGGAGAAGCGGCTTATCTCTGGAAGCGCATCTGCTGTGGTTGAGGTGAGCCCGACATATTGGGCCTTCACTTCAAGGGTGTTGTCATCTGGCTGGGGAAGTCTGGACCTTTCGCGCGGCCATTCTGCCTCGGCCAGGGTGAGGAAGGCTGGGCCGCTGAACCAATGTCCCGCCGGTGATAGATCGGGAACCTCGACGTCGCGGGTGCCGATGTCAGCAGGGTTTAGTTTGGTGGGGACCCATCTCCAGTCGTCAATGCGAGAGAGCTCATCGATCTCGCCAAGCCGGTTGGCCACAAAGGTAGAGTAGGTACGTGGGTCCGTACGAAGCCAGCACAGCACCGTCGTGGAGTCTGTCCAGAACACCGTTCGCGCAATGTTGCTGCGACACTCCTTTTTTAGGGTTGCTGCTAGTCTGGCTGCCATGAGCGCTGATTGGAGCTCAAGGCGGGGTATGGAGAGCGGCTTCAGGGGGGCCACCTTGCATTTACTGGCCAAGAAGGTTGCCGTAGTTTCTCCGTTGACTTCCTCCGTGTGGTAGGCGACCGCGCAACATGCTTGTTCAGACGCGTCGCAAAACAGATGGAGCGTGACGCTGCTGTGTTTGCTTCGTAGGCAGCGCCTAGGTATGGCTACTCCGCAGCTTTGGAGGAGTCCCAGCCAGTCCAGCCATCTCACGTTGTGCTCGGGTTTGATGGTGTCGTCCCATCCGATGCTCGACCTCCAGACATCTTGGAGCAGCATCTTGGATCTGACTGTGAGGCATGCCACAAACCCCACAGGATCAAAAATTTTCATGACAATACTGAGCAGCTGACGTTTCGTAGGGTTGCTGACCAGTTCTGGCTCGGCGGTGTCCCTGAAGGCGTACAGGAAACAGTCAGTCACCGGGTCCCATAGTAGGCCGAGGATTCGTTCGGTCTCTGCTTCTCCGCTGCTGATGCGTATGGCTGATCGGGCGCGGTCTTCAGGCGGGATGGTGGCCATCACCGCTGGATTATTTGAGGCCCAGTTTGTGAGATGAAAACCTCCTGATGATAGGACTGTCGCCACGTCTTTTGCGAGGCTAGTGGCTTCACTGATGGAGTCCACCGCGTCCAAGTAGTCATCCATGTAAAATTTATGTTGGATGGCGTCTGCAGCAGCTGGGAAGCGCTCGGTATTTTCTAGGGCCACCCGGTTTCGCACGTACTGGGCACTGCTTGGAGAACAGGTAGCGCCGAACATCATAGACGTCATCATATAGGTGCGAGGCTCTTGTTGAGGCGTCGGTCGCCACAGGAACAGTTGTGACAGCTGGTCCTCAGTCTTTATTTTGACTTGCAGGAACATCTCCTTTATGTCGGCGGCGAGAGCAATTTTTCCCTCTCGAAACCGGAGGATGTTCCCAAGTAGGGACGTCAGCAGGTCGGGTCCCGTCAGCAGTTGATCGTTGAGGGAGGTTCCTCGGCAGCGGCTGGCAGCGTCAAACACGACGCGGATCTTCCCCGGCTTGTTGGGGTTCACCACGGCGAAGTGCGGCAAGTACCACTTGCGGGCGGAGTCTTTCGCCGCCTCTCGTGCTGTGAGTTCTCGCGCGTGGCCTTGTGATATTAGTCGGTTGATCTTGTCTCGATACGCCACTGCGAGGTCGTCCTCCTTCAGTAGTTTTCGTTCGAGGGACCACAGCCTCTTCAGCGCACATTGTCTGTTGTCGGGCAGCGTGATTTTGTCAGCCTTCCATAATAGGCCGGTCTCCCATCTGCCGGTAGTCATCTGCCGGGTGGTGTCCTCCATCAGCTGGTTGGCACGTACAACATGTGCGGTTTCACGGGAGGCTGAAGTGATTCCCAGTGAATCTATGGCGAAGTTCGCACGAATAAGGTCGCTCAGCAGGTCATCCTTGTGGCTCTCAGCGTGCAGGGCCAGAGTGGTGATGGGGCCTTCATTGGTAGAAGGAGTCCCTCCTCCATGAGTTATCCACCCCAGGGCAGTCCGTGACAATATTCGCGTAGAGTCGCGGGCTTCGTGCACCTCCCTCGATACAATGAGGTGTGCGTTGTCCTGCCCAATGAGAATGGTGGGGGTGATATACCCGCCAGGGATCCTCTGCTCAGGAAGGCTGAGGCCTTTCACCGTGCTCGCCTTGATGTGGTAGTCGGTGCTTATACCGGCGCCGCGCAGTGTGACCTGCACGCGGCGCGACAGGTGATCTGATGAGCACATGCCCTTGGCCCCGTGGAGTCGTAGTCCTTGTATGGGTCCATAAGCGCCAATCTGTTCTGCTGCTGAGGTGTCGATCAGTGTTATCGTTGATCCCTCGTCCAGCAGCGCGTAGGCGGTGATCTGCTCAGCGGGGCCTGTCAGCACCACTGGCACCACCTTGAGCACGGCGCCGTCGGCCTGGCGTCACATGTGGTGGACGTTGGCTGTTGCGGGGCTTCTCACGTACGTGGGGTCGTGAAGCAGCTTGTGATGGGGAGAACGGCAGTCTCCGATGCCGCACCAGTCGCGAGTTTTGCATGCTTTTGTTGCATGTCTCTCCAAGCACACGCGGCAGAGTCGGGAGCTTTTCACCGTTTCCCAGCGCAGCTTCACGTCCTTTCCGACGAACTCACGGCAGTCTCGTAGCAGATGGCCTCTTTCGCCACACTGTAGGCACCCGTCGCGATTTGTACTTTCGCTAGGGTTCGCGTTACGATTGTTCGAGTCATATTGTGGTGACTTTCGCGCACTTTCATTTTTTACTTTTTGTGAACGGTCATATTGTGGTGACTTTCGCGACAAACTTTCGGTAGATACTTTTCGACTGTCATATTGTGGTGACTTTCGCGACAAACTTTCACTTCTGCGTCCGAATTGTTCAGTCGTGGCGAACGACTGTTCACGACGTGGTCTAGACCTCGCGGGGTCGACCATACCCGATTTGGTGATGGCGTTCGCGATGGCCTTCAGGAAGGCGGCGTACTGGCAGATCGTAGCTGGTGCGTTGTAGTGCCGCACCTCCATCAGCCACGCCAGCCGCATCGTGCACGGCATCTTCCCCGCGATGTCGCTGAGGAGCGCCGGGTTGGTCAGGTACCCATCGTTGTTGAGGGAGCGAAGTGATGCCACCAGGTTCTGCACCGTGCCCGAAAAGTCTGCTATGTCCTCCAGTGAGGCCTCTGCTGTCATCTGTGGGAGCCGCTTGGCCTTGTCCAACATCAGGGCGGCCAGCGAAGTCGTCCCTCCGTAGCGCTGCTCCAGCACGTCAAGGATCTCAGGTACCTGAGTGGGGTCCATCAGGAGGGGTCCCACGGCGTCTCGGGCCTTCCCTTTGAGGGCCCGCTGCAGTCGGATGAGGTTTTCACTGCTAGTCATCCGGCAGGTCGCAGTTGATTGGTTGTACTGCGCCCTCCAGGTAGGCCACTCCAGCGGGTCCCCAGAGAAGGGAGGCAGGTCCTTGGCCATCGACTGCCTGGCGATGAGAGCAGCCATCCGGGGGTCATCCTCAATTGTGGGATGAGGGCTGTCCTGAGCCCTTGAAGCTCTGATGGCCTCTGTGAGCGCGTTGGTGAACTGGGCCATCGGGTTGTCCGTTTGCTGGACCCAAGCTCTGGTTTGGCGGGCCGTCTCCTCCGCACTTGGTTGTGGTGGGAATAGCGGCAGGCCGGAGCTCGGACTGGCAGCGGATGGAATCTGGTCATCAGGCTGCGCCGGCTCATGATGCGCCCACTGGGCATATGCAGATGGTCCCTCAATGTGGTAGTAAGGGGGGGGCGGCGGAGGGCCTTCAGGCCCTGGCTGCGCCGGTGAGGCGTACCTCTGGTCCACCAGAGGCACAGGTTGGACAGGCATCTCGCGTACGGCGCTGCTCGGCCTCTGGTCCACCAGAGGTGCAGGCGGCACGGGGCCGGAAGGTCCAGGCTGCACCCATCCTTGACCCTCATGATGATGATGAGGGGGCGGCGGCGGAGGGCCTCCAGGCCCTGGCTGCGCCGGTGAGGAGTACCTCTGGTCCACCAGAGGCACAGGTCCGACAGGCATCTCGCGTACGGCGCTGCTCGGCCTCTGGTCCACCAGAGGTGCAGGCGGCACGGGGCCTGAAGGCCTAGGCTGCATCCATCCTTGACCCTCATTGTGATGAGGGGGCGGCGGCGGAGGGCCTCCAGGCCCTGGCTGCGCCGGTGAGGCGTACCTCTGGTCCACCAGAGGCACAGGTCCGACAGGCCTCTCGCGTACGGCGCTGCTCGGCCTCTGGTCCACCAGAGGTGCAGGCGGCACGGGGCCTGAAGGTCCAGGCGGCATCCATGATGGACATCCTTGGCTGCTTGGCTGCGGGGCTCGGCTATCTCGTGCCGGCTCAGGAGCGTTGTGTTGTGCCAGCCCTGAAGTACTGCGTTGTGGCAGCCCTGAAGTACTGGGTTGTGTCAGCCCTGGTGCAGCATGCTGAGGCGCGTTCAAGGCTGCCATCAGCTGTTGTATCTGCTTCCCTTGGTGGCGCAGCTGTCGTCGCAGCCGGCGCACCGTATCCTCCGTGGCTGTGGAGGGTGGAGGCCCCTCATCGCTGTCCTCTGCGGAGCTCGTCACCGGGGTAGTGCTGGATGAGGGCCGGGGCGTGGCGTCAGGGGAGACGTCAGGCACGCCCAGGGGCTCGTCTCCGGCGTCCGGAGCAGCAGCCGGGGGCTCAGCAGGGGGTGATGAAGGTCCATCGTCTTGCGCCGTCTTCTTCGATCGTAGGGCGGGCGGAGACATCCTGGAGTCGTGCAGCGGATCCGGCTCGAAGGACCACTTGTAACGGACGTATCAGCGTCGCCACAAGACTATAAAAAAGTACCGGGTTTTTAGTGCACGAACAGGATGGTGGTGATGGAAACAAATAATAAAACTGACCTCCCGTGCACCCAGTGCCTGATGCGTGAAGGACACTGGATGTGCTTAATCCTCTGCCTGATCCTGGCGCCTGGCGGTTGCCAAAGTAGGACTTTCTTGTCGCACTTCATTTTGCTTGTGTCGCTCAAGAAAGTGGTCGATTAAAATCATTATTTAATAATAATTCTATAGGTTATAACATAGTTTTTATAAAGTATTTCTTAATTCTAACATGTATGTACGGGTATTCTTTACCCGTAGATTTTTAGTTTAATGAATTTAGGAACAATTTTGGAAATGTTTACCATTTGTTGGTAGGTATTTGAGTTTAATTTAAGTTTGCAAAGTGATGTGAAGAAGTTAGTATTTTCCCCAGGTTCCTCGTAAGACTGGCTACCGAAACCGGTTTGTCTCGTCGTCTTACGAGGTTCCTGGATTTTTAAAATGGAAAAAGACTGTTTTTTGATCGGAATTTTTCTAAGTACAAAATTTGTGCGCAAAAGCATATAGAGTTGGCAGTTTAAGAGTTACAATGTTTATTTATGGCTCTATGGATGCCCCGTAGGACTCTGCACTGAAATGTCTTAGTTTCAGTGTCCTACGGGGTGTTTAAACGAAGTTATATTAAAATATGGTGTATTTTTGACTAATATGACGGCCCTTAATAGGGACACCCAAATTGGTGTTTTGGCTTTGTAGCCGGAAAAATAGCCCTGAAGGCGATGAAATAATAAGTTTAGGATGTCTCCTGGTGGCAACTTGGTAACCAAGTTTTTTACTTGTGTCACCAGGGCATCTGTGTATTAAGAAAAAGACATTTAAAATTGAAAAAATGTGTTTTGAAAAAGATCGTTGCTGGCGGCACGGTATTATTGAACTTCGTGGCCAGGACGAAAAAAGGCCCTACAAAGGGCCATAATTAAAATAGAGAGCAGCCCGCTTGGCGGAGCTGCCGCCTCCTGCAGAGCCATAACAGCAGAGCGGCAAGGGAGGGAAGGCAAATGGCCCTTTTTAGGGCCTTAGCCTAAGGCTGGAAATTAAGGCCCTCAAAGGGGTCTTAATTAAAAATAAAAAGGAGGCTAGTCAGCCTGGTTGCCTTTGGAGGCGTAAATAAGCATAAATAAAGTATTAATTGTTAAAATTATAGGATTCTAGAATGTCTCCCGGTGCAAACTTGGCACACAAGCTTTATTTGGTTGCACCGGGGCATTGTACATGAGCAAAACATATAAGATTAAAAATTAAGAAATGAGGGAGAGCAACACGTCGGTTACAGGGGCGTTGGCATGAATCTGAGTTGTCATGGAACCCTCACAAGGCGGTGCTATAAAAACTGGCTTAATATTATTGAAGTGAAAACTTCTTTAGCGCCGTTCTGATTTTAAACTCAATGAAACGAAAAAGCGACACTAAAAAGAGACAAACATAACATCTGTAGATTCAGCCTGCGAGAGATCGGTCTTTTCTTTGTGTGGTGCTTCATTGCCTCCCCAATATTGTCTACTAGTTTTCTGAAGGTTTCACTTCCACTGCGTGAGATTTCACACTGTGCATTTTTTTATTAAAACAATAACAAACAAGCACAATAAATGTTTCGTCAAAGTACATAATAAGTGAACGTCCCAGTTTATAAAATTATTGTATTGCAGCACTGGCACCGGGTTCCTGAAGCGATATTTCGGTTCGCATTTTGCACCTGGTTTTAAATGCATCCTGCTGCCGCCTTGGTTATGCGCATTCCGTCTTCTCCTGCCCGTCCTGTTCTCATTTATAACTAAACTAGCAGACTCGGCCACACGTTGCTGTGGCTAACGAAACACAACGCCATTACCCAACCTTTATAAAATCCACACCACCCGCTTGCCAGCTACCCGCTGCCCGCTGCCCGCTGCCCGCTGCCCGCTGCCCGCTGCCCGCTGCCCGCTGCCCGCTGCCCGCTGCCCGCTGCCCGCTGCCCGCTGCCCGCTGCCCGCTGCCCGCTGCCCGCTGCCCGCTGCCCGCTGCCCGCTGCCCGCTGCCCGCTGCCCGCTGCCCGCTGCCCGCTGCCCGCTGCCCGCTGCCCGCTGCCCGCTGCCCGCTGCCCGCTGCCCGCTGCCCGCTGCCCGCTGCCCGCTGCCCGCTGCCCGCTGCCCGCTGCCCGCTGCCCGCTGCCCGCTGCCCGCTGCCCGCTGCCCGCTGCCCGCTGCCCGCTGCCCGCTGCCCGCTGCCCGCTGCCCGCTGCCCGCTGCCCGCTGCCCGCTGCCCGCTGCCCGCTGCCCGCTGCCCGCTGCCCGCTGCCCGCTGCCCGCTGCCCGCTGCCCGCTGCCTGAATTGAATATTTGAATTTCTCGGCTTTTCTCTACTATAATAAGCATATAAACATTCTCCTTGAATCACTCTGCACTCGGTGAAAACCGCATGAAAATCGGTTTCGTAGTTTAAAAGATCTATGCGCAAATACATTTTGAGCGACTTCATTTTATACTATGTAATGCAATTCGAGCGATCGCCACTAATTAATTATACAATGCTTGCAATGCAACACTGGATATTTGAAAAGGGAAAATCAAATCCTACTTACTCTAGGACATCTATTTTTCAATTTCTTCCGTAAAACGAATTTCAAAAGTGACTATATAGTACGGCCCGCCAGCCGTTTTAAATCGCACAAAAATATGTTTTCTTTGAATTTCTCGGCTTTTCTCTAATATAATTTACATGTATTATACATATAAACATTCCTCTTCAATTACTCTATCTATTGGTGAAAACCGCATGAAAATCCGTTGCGTAGTTTAAAAGATTAACGCGCACATACATTTTGAGCGACTTCATTTTATACTATGTAATGATGTAATGATGATGATGATGATAACTAGAAGTTAATATCCGCCGTCGCCCGAATTTTTACATTTCAATTGAAAAATACGGCGTTTGTCTTGTAGTTCATTTTTACATTTATCTAGAAATTTCAGTCGGGTAAGCTGTGCACATTTCATGAAGCCAGCAGGGCCGGATCTACGAAATCTAGCGCCCTGTGCAGTAGGTACCGTTGGCGCCCCCCCCCCCCCTACATTTTTATTTTGATTAAAAATTCGTTTACCCCAATTTTTTTTTTTTATTTAATTTTTTTTTTACACTAATTTATCAAATAAAATCAAGACATATAAAGGGTGTAACCCACAGATAATAGAAACAAAGGGTGTAACCCTATCTAAAGTTTTCGAATAAATAAGCCACGATCTATGTAATTCTTCTCCATTAGGCAGTTTCTTGTAATAATACTTAGTATTAAATTTACGCTTGTTCGTAATAGGAAAATCAAAACCTTTCAATTGTACAGGACCTTCCTGAACTAATAAACTAATGGAATTTTGAGTTTTGAAACGAGTTTTTTTATGTCATTATGCTCTTTAATTCTAAGTTTTAGATTCTGCGAGCCTGAAAGTTTTTTTAATTATTGTTCTATTCATTGTAATCCACAATCCACAACCTCTAACAACCAATAGAAATTTAGTTATTAATTAAAAAATCTAAACTAATCTAACCTCAAATTTGTACCTTGCATTTCCATTTCCCCTGTGTTCTGTGTTGAGCGAACAAACACGAACGTATCTATGGTATCAACGGCTTACGAAAGACGCTTACACTGATTATTACTGACTGTAAAATAACAAATCTAATAGAAATTAATTATAGGTACATTTAACGAACTTCAACTGTCAAATCAATGACGAAACTGTCAACAAGTTGCAAACTTGCAAACCGTGCGATGTTTATGCTAATGAAATTTTGAATTTACTGAAGATTTCAAAAGAAAATGGTCTTTAAGTCCCTTCTCCTAGAGATTTAAATCGTACAAAAGCATTTTGAAAGGCGCCGTCTGTTTGTTTGTTCTCTTGAATAAAAGTACGGCGCTGTGATTGGTTAATGAATTTGGATCGCACTCATTCGTCGTAAAAGACGGTAAAAGATATATGGAAAAATAGATCTTACGTTTAAACTAAATATATGGAATTTATAAAAAAATTCTGTAACTGACTATAAATTCGTAAATCGTTGAATTTCGTTGAATTCAAACCAGATGCGTGCTCAGTCTGTATCTTTGGAAAGTGTTGCTAGAGCGTAATAATTATTTCGTACTATGGGTAATTTTTAAACGATTCAGGGAATATTATAACAAATTTTTAATACAATATTTATTTTCTCACGGCGCCCCTTCGGAGTTGGCGCCAGGTTTTTTGCACGTTTTTGAACGTATGGCAGATCCGGCGCTGGAAGCCAGTGCTCACCGTACGAAAGTCTGAGACAAATAAGCAGGCTTTCCGATGTATAGTATGTAGTTGAGATGCAATAATTATGAAGAAATTTTTACCTTTTTAGTGTCTTATTGGGACCAGAAAAGACTCCCGGTATTTTATATTCCGAACCCACTTCAAGAAAAAACAAAACATCTGATGCTTGAAGGAAAAATACTTATTTATCATCATTACATGGTATAAAATGAAGTCGCTCAAAATGTATGTGCGATAGCGGCGGATTTTCATACGGTTTTTACCAATAGATAGAGTGATTCAAGAGGAAGGTTTATATGTACAAAACATGCTTATTGTAGTAGAGAAAAGCCGAGAAAATCAAATATTCAATTCAGGCAGCGTGCAGCTGGCAAGCGGGTAGTGTGGATGTTATAAAGGTTGGGTAATGGCGTTTTGTTTCGTTAGTCACAGCAACGTGTGGCCGGGTCTGCTAGTAAATTATATAACTGTTTTGCTAAAATTCTTATCCAGACTGTCAAGATGATAAATATTATTATTGCACTTATTTAGGTTATGTTTAGTTTCTTGTTTCTTGTAGTACCTACCCGACAGCTGATAAGGAAAATAAAAAAAAAGTTTTTTATACCTGAGATAAGCCACGTGTATTGCCAACTTCATTCTACCCTTTCCGTTCTTCCTCACAAACAAAATATACTGCCTTTTCGCTTGCGCACTATGCATTCGCTTCCTGTCTCTTTCTGTCCCAATATCACGCATCGCATCAAAGCGAGACAAGATTATAGGTTGTATCGAACTATCCGTACTAGCGTGTTGGAATTTTCCGTTTCAGTTTTGCCCGCGTTTTCGCGGCGCGTTAAAAAGAGAAGGCTACTTATTTTCATGTCGTTTCCCGCCGCTGTTGCTAGGATATATTTTTGTTGTCGGTTGGAAATTTAAATTTAGTTTAGTTTGCCTGACGCCGGCAGAGCGCACGGCCGTGTTTTGCTTGCGCAGTGTTTGTTTTTGCGCTTTATTATTACGTTTTGTATTATCTTTATGTAAAGGTTGTGAACAATTATCATTATTTCTTTACGGATATTGTAACCGATAAGTGCGAAGACTTTTAAATAACAATAGTGAGCTAATAACGAACCCCGAATAATTTTTGTGCTAATTGTGGATTTTTACTGTGAAATCATCGCCTAACTATTTGGATGGATATAAAGTTGTCAATTATTTTTGATATCTTCAAGAATTTGTAAGAATTTTATTAAATTACCCATAACTTAATTTTATGACGTCCATAATAGAATACATCGGTATAAATTATGTTTACCTACATCAACCTCCAATCAAATATATATTACACTTTTTTGTCACGAACGACATAAAAGTTTGATAATATCCAAATTATTAATGTCGTCAACAAATTATTTTCAGACATACTGGCCCTCGGCTATTACTGTGTTGAAGGTAGTCATAAATATATTCTTCATCGCCGTTATAAAACCTAAAGTTTGTGATTTATTTCTTGTTGCCACAAACATTAAAGATATAACCTATGCATATGACAAATGGTTTTCAACACCATCGTGGAAAAGTGTTGAAGATATGTCTGAAAGCAAAACGTGGAGCGTCTTCGCTAAACTCAGATTCTTTCTGCTTTTTTTTAACTGGAAATACTGTGGCACCAAAATAAATTGATTATACAAGCGCTTAACTTGTCTCTGGAATTTACACTCTGTTGCCAAAATTATCAGAATAAGGACTTGGGTACATTCTACATTTCTACTTATGTTTGTTTACTCTCAGTCCTTATAATTTTGATTATTTATGCATGCTTTATTATATTATGAATAATGTTACCTTTTTTGTTTGCTTTTGAGGTGATTTTTCACAAAAACGTCGCTGCACAAATTATTCAATATTTAGACTCCAATATCTTGAGCCTATCGAAGAACGCTAGGTCCTACCATAATTCTTGAATTTGGAGATCGATTACCAAAATTATCAGAATTTAAGGTTTTTGATTTTCATTTTGTTTGAGCTATTGAAATGTTGCTTTTTAAAAGGACTTAGGGGGTTTCTCATTATCCTCATAGTTTATCCATACACATAACGAATATTAATAAAAAAAAATAAAAAAATTCTAGCAACAGGTAAAAACTTCGGCTAATTTATCCTATATGTAGCCATTGTTCATAGGTTCAAGTACCGAATAGTAAACTCAGACTTTTTAAATAAATAAATCCTGTAGAATTAATCCAAAATATTCATTATGTGTATGGATAAGCTATTGGGAGGATGGTGAAAAACCCCCTTATACTCAGGGTGTTATTGGACGTACCTGACTTACTTTAAGTAATTAGTAAGTAATTCTTGGCATGATGCGGTTAAAAAATTCTTGACAGTAATTCTTGCATGATATGGTTAAAAAATTTAAATGAAATTTTGGTCTCTTGTGACATTTTGATGTTTTTTTTAAACTTGAGAGGAATATAAACGCTAGAAATATTTCGATTCTCATGCCTGCAAAATTTAAAATCAAGCGTCTTATTTGCACGAGGCAAGTAAGCGAAAAAGTGGTTTTTATTTATTTTGTGCATAATTTTATAAGAACGAAAAAAGTTAGAACATAGAAAACCTTAAAAATAGTCTTAGCCATAAAGGGGTATTTTTTTAAAAAATTCTTTTTTGTATTACTTCATGATCAAGTCATGAAAAAACATTTTTTTAGTGGTTTACGCTTATATTTTTTGTTATGTAAATAATAATTTTATTATAATTCCAATACATAGAAAAGCTAGTAAAAGCTTCAAATTATCCGTAGCGTATTTTTTGATGGTCATACTGTAAGCCGATTCGTCGTAAAGATTAATCTAAATAGGATTTCACGTATAACTTCATCTTAAGACATAAAAAATCAGTAGATTCTGGACAGTTAGGATGGGTTGTTTAAAAAAAATTGAATGATTGATCAAATATTTGAAGTTAATTTTCACGCTTTGCGAACGTTCTGTTCATGGTGATTATTTCAGTTTTATGAAGCAACTGGCCTAAAATGATATAATAACAAAACTTGAATAGAGAACGTGAAAATTAACTTCAAATATTTGATGAATTGTTCAAAACTTTTGAAACAATTGAGGTGAGGGGTTGGGCGGCTACTCGGCTGAGTGACCAGTGATGACATGTGGAAGAAAGTTTTTTGTGTTCTTTTGAAATAAATTTAAAAAAAAAACATCAAAAAGTCATCGGAGACCAAAATTTCGTATAAATTTTTTCCTCCAAATAATGTCACGAATCATCGGTTAAATTAAGTCAGGTACGTCCGGTAACACCCTGTAGGTATATATATATTTTTTTAATTTGAGTAAGTTTATTGCGATCATCAATAGGGATAGATAGGGTTCGAGGAAACACAATGATTCTAGATTTTAACTAAAGAATGCGTTCGAAAATATTGGTAATTGATAAAACTATTTTTAAAGTAACAATAGTTGTTGATACAGTATTAATCGATTTTGTAATAAAAATGCGAGTAGATTGTGCTGACAGATAACGTTTTATGCCTCGCATAAATACATACATAATTGTGATTATAAAAACGACCATCATTCAAAAATGTTGATTATAATTTATAAAATAATATCTTAGATAAAAAAATCGTTTTTATCTTAATTTTTTTATAATAGTCAGTAGCTATATCTGACATTATTGTTAATTAAATAAAATACTTAAATTTTTAGAGTGTTTAATTGAAAAATATAGAATAAACAATATTTTTTTACGGTAACTGCACATTTCAAAGGTCTTGAATGAATTGATATAGCAATCTGAAAAAAATTGCAATACAAGCAATGTTAACGAAAAAAATTTAGAAAAAAAAGCTGTTGCAAATTTCATTACGCCAGAGCTCACCGTTCATATGTTGAAAGGTACTGTCAGACTACGCTATAAAGTACCAGGCGTTTTTGGGTTGGCCTATTTCAACACATCGCTCGCCTGCGTTGGCCATATAGGCCATACCACGAAAGTACAGCGTAGTCTGACACAGATATTAGTGAGATATTTTGGTGTTTTTTACTTACAAAACTAGGTACATTTTACAAAAATTTTCTCTAAAATATTTTTCTTCAGTATTTCGACGCAAGTAATATTGTTTCTCACATAAATAATGGTCCTATGTTCATGTCTATAAACCTACGTAGTCTGTTCTCCCCAATTTGCTTCATTCGACAGGTCCATAAATCAATGTCATCTCCATCAAAGGACGATTTCCTGTTGTATACAATGTATACCGGCTTGCACTTAAAACCTCGTATTCGTAACACCCACCTTTTTCGAGAATACTATGAAATCATTTTATTATATACTCATTGGCAAAATGATTGTTTGTTTGGTACAGTTTTTACTGAATTTGTTTATCTTATCTTTAAATGAATGATGTGGATTTAAATACGTAATTTGTAGTTACACTGTCAAATGTCTTCCGAATGAATCAATCAAAAATTTTATCAAATATTTTTTTCCTTTTTAGTTTATCAATTTTACATTATTACTTCATGCTTAAATGTTTTTTTTTCGTCAGTTCATCCCGTGGGTATATTATGTTCTTATCTTCTTCTTTGCGCTGTCCCAACTCATTGCCTAGGTAGGCTGTTGGGGTCGGCTCTTCTCGTTCTCAGGTTGTAATTTCTTCTGTTCTGAGTATCGCCTTCATCCAGGCCGTTTCTCTGAAGAATTTTGGAGCATTGAGTCATCCAGGAGTTCTTCGGCCTTCTTCTAGATGACTGTCGATGAAGCTCCATGGACATTGCCTGCCTCACTCTGTTGTCTGATGGTCTCCGTCTTATGTGCCCATACCATCTCAACGGTCGTTCCTCCAGCTTACTATTTATGTCTGTGACACCCAGGCTACCACGAATGCGTGAACTTTTAATCTTATCTTTTAGTGATACTCCTAAAATTTAATTTAATTTTGGGTATATTATGTTCTTATAATGTATGTTAAAGCTCTGCTATGTCCTTTTAATGTATTTTTTAATTCGTCTAGTCACAGGACATTCGTTTGAGAAAAACCTTATTGCAGAGTAACCGGTCAGTGGTCGAATTGGCATCGCGTATGTGTCCCACCCAGGCGTGGTGTGATCAATTCCTTTGCTGGCTAAGTCCCCCTTCACGACACAAGCAACGTTTTCCGCTTAGTGTGGTGGTAGTAGGAGATTTTAAAATGTTGTTAGGTTATTCGTAACCCGGGATGTTTGTGTTTCTTTTTAATTAAAAAAAAAGTAACCGATCAGTGGCCGAGTTGGCTTCGCGTATGTGTCCCACTCAGGCATCGTGTGTTCAATTCCTCGGCTGGCGGCTAAATCCCCCTTCACGAAACAAGCGACATATTCCGCTTAGTTTAGTGGTAGTAGATTTTAAAATGTTGTCTGTTTATTTCTTATCCGGGAAAGTTAGTCTTTTTTTTTACGGGTAGGTATTTACGGTTGTTGTTTATTCTAGTATTTTGAATATTTCATTGACTAAATTCTTAATCCGTCTGCTTGGCTCAATATATTCACACCTCACAATCCGGACGCCTCGGTTTCGCGCGTAAATTCTGAAACCGTCACTTTGGATCGAGATTGTAAAATATCTAAGCAAGATAGCTTTCATATTTCAACGACAATAAGAAGCATTATTTCATTCCCCTTCTGGTTAAAAGAAAAATACATATGTTTGCATGAGAGGAAGATATATATATATATATATATATATATATATAGCTTTTAAAATGTAAGGTCGCTCGGGAGGTTTTTGGTCTTATGAAAGTATAACGCGATTATGCGTTTTGAGATGTATTTATTCCTAAATAAGCAGACGGGTTAAAGGTTGTTCCATGACTCAATAAAGTGGCATTTCAACAGTTCTTAGAAAAGTGTTATTAAAAAAATAGCCCATGTCCCAATCTAAGGTAACCCATTTAACGAAGTTTTTTTAATCAACAATATTCATAATCACCATTTTTAAAAACTTTCAAAGGAGTAATGACGAAGTTGCACATTGTTGATTTGTCCGGTCACCTTCAAAAGTATATCTAAACGTTCATCATATTACATTTTTTAATTTAACCATCTAAATCATCATCCCCCTATTCTTGCTGCATAAATTATTTTAGGACACGTCCCCAGTGTATTGCAGCGATGCAGTCTTCCCTCTTCGGATCATATTTCACCGTCTTCCTCCCTTATACATTTCCCTATAATCAATCATCCAGAACTAAAGTATTTACGTTTTCCATTTTTCACCCTTGCCACCCCAACTATCTATTCTTCCATATTGATTTTTTCCAATGAAAAAGCGTCGATAATTTTAGACTGTGATAAACTACTTTGACGGCCTTCGATACTAGAGACTAATGCTAGTCTCACACGAGAGCTATACTCGCATACTTATAATATATGTGGGCTTCTGGGGTTATCCTTTTTCTACATATATATTATGAGAGTATAGCGCTCGTGTGAGAGCGGATTAAATCGTTGTAAAAAAATTAAAAAATTCAGCATCGTTTATTTGCTTAATCAAATCAAATATACTAATTTTGGTTGTGAATGTTGTGCGTTAGTCTTGCGTGAAATTTGGTTCAATGAACTCAAATTTGATTTTCATTTGGGTGTAATTTTCAAAATTGGAACTGATTGTGTGAAGAATTCAGATTAGCGATTTAGTCGGTACCTACCTACGATTTAATATTTTTTACACATTTTCAAAATTGGAACTGATTTATAAAGATTTGGTACTATCCCATGATTTTTCACGGGTCTCCTTATGATTAACATCTTGACATTTCACGACTACTGCAGAGAGCCCCTGAATTACAACGTTAATTTTCAGTCATTTTAAGAATCAAAAATTTTGAAAACGGTAGATAAATAATTAAGATATTACTTAGGTATGTTATGATAGCAGAAGTAACTGGTTGATTCTCACAGAATCTCTTTGATAAAAGATCACCATTCAAAGTCGAAACTAATGACTTTAGACGTTTTTGGTGATCAGATCTGAATAGCTAGGTACTTTCCACCTCTTCTTCATGGCAGTCCCTTTTTCCTCAACAACTTACTCCAATTGGGGATGCCATAGTCCTACTGGACAGACGGGAATTAGGCTTCTTCGCCTGTATTCACATCTAAGATCGTAGAAGTAAATTCTGCGATCTTAAGATTCACACATAAAAAAAAATTTGGTCACTAATGTAAGAGTGTCATGAAAAGCAATAAGCCCTTTTGATAGTGCCTGCTTTTTGCACAATCATTATTTTAAATCGAAATTCATTTGCCTACCATCAAAAAATTCTAATTGAGTAATGGCCGACGTTAAAAATAGCAATTAGAGTCGTTTAAATTTTAAATAACAATATGAGTTCGTTTATGAAGAAACATACTTCTTCTGGGATGAACGAATGAACAATTGCAATTGGAGCAGAGACCAACAGATGCGCAGCGTCCGAATAATTAATTAGAAAACTAGAAAGTTTACTCTTCTATTAATTATTGAAACAATTATTATTATTCGTTAGTTAGTTTGTTCAGTTACTTTCTTCGACGTTTTTTTATGATATGCTTTTTTCGGCGTATTTTGTTCAGTCATTTCTTGCTCAATAATATTAATTTATAAGGTTTGTCCAATGGGTGTTTACTTTTCTTTTATTGTTTGATTCATATCCTGTTTTGTTTCCGTTGTTTCGTCATAAACTACGTCTTTGTTTGTTTCAAATATAAGATAAAGATAATCAACGTAATCTTTTGCAATAAAAGTTTATGATATGCTTACTAGTTCTGCCCGATTTGCCCTAAATGTGTGCGTAATCAAAAATGTGGAACGAACAATAAATAAAGCATTTGACTCGACAGTTATTTTCAACCTCTATAATATTTTGTGATGGAAATGAAAGAGGATGCAAAATCTGCTTAAACTTCTGCCTCAGAGAATTTTTTTTGCCTTTTGCTACCTAAATAACATTATTTCTGTTAATTATGAAACAAAATACACATTATATATTATGTTCTTTCAAGCGGTCTGTCTGCCCTCGTCTCGAGATGTATGTTGTACCAGTTTTATCTCCTCTCAATGCGAACAGTTATGGGTGCAAATAATCATTCTTTTGTTTGTTGTTGAAGTTTCGCTTTTGTTTCGCTCTTTTTCCCGCCTTTCCTTTGTTTTGTTCTGGGAACCAGTTTGCTCTCTTTGCTTGATCACCCGTTGCTAAAATGGAGACGCACGATCCCCGATGCCGGGTCGGTTGCCATGGCGAAACGGGATAAATTCCTGAATTATTTATGCCTCTTTTTCGGCTCGCCCCGAAAGCACCAAAGCTGAATCCCTGGATGCTGTTCAAAATTCACAACGTGACAGTCAGTGCTCAAATTCTATGTACTGGTTTATTGATTCAGCATTTGAACCATTTGAACACACTTGTAGCAGGTGAAGTAAATATTTTATTGGTTCCTTCCCAAAAATGTAGGTAACTTATTTTAATTACATGTTCAAGGAATTAAATTTTCACATGGGTTGGTGTTTCAGCATTACTTGTATGTCTATGAGAATTATCAAAATCAACGAATAAAAAGACGTCTTCAAGTTTTTTTAAAATAAATGAACGCTGTTCAAAAATTCGCAACTTTAGATTCTGTGCTCACATTCTATGTATTTACTTATCGATTCAGTAGGTACCTTCTCTTGCACACTTTTAAGAACGTACATACAGTATGTACACATTTTACCTTCTCTGAAATACAGGTATGATTTTAAGCGTTCTTTACCTCATTTTATTTACAGTCCTTCACATTTCCATGAATTTTATTTTTATGTTGGTTGTTTTACAATCCGCGTTCTTAACGTAAAGAAATGTTTTTTGAAATTTGCCCCCAGGTATTGCTAATAAATATCTAATATTTACAAATCTTTCATATTTGTACAGGAATTTTTTCTTTAACATTGTTTGCGTTCCGAGACTACATGGCACCATGCGAGATCATAAACTGTATTGATTTTATGTTCGCGTCTACGATTTTGTTATTGGACTGAGAAATATGAAGAAAAACGTATGCGTTGCACAAAGTTATTTATATATTGCTTATATCCGTATTATCTTATCACCCTTATATTTGATTGGCAGGTTCTTCCATTATCCGTTTATTTTGTAGATAAGGAAATGGGTGAGCACAGACATAGTAATGTTCTACAGATAGGCAGATACTAAAACAAACGATATTGCGGGACCCAGTATCGATTTTTAAATGTTTTTTGGTCGCAATGTTTAAAATAAAACAAACGAAACAGCTAATTTAATATCTAGTTATAACTGAGATTCTCATTTAATTACAGTTATGTGTAAATAATAATTATGAAGAATCTACCTAGTTGTCGTAGGTACCTATATGATCATAAATTTAAACTTCGATTATCATATCGATCAAACCTTTATTGTCCATTGTTCCTTCTTATAAAATGATATTATCATCCTGTCTACTTATTTCCATAAAAAATAAATCATTATGGTAGTCCCTAGGCTACTGATTAAAAGCAAATGTAATAATGTTTTAAAGTGGTCCTTGCTGTCGATCCTGGGGAACGCCGCGTCCTTAGTTTTGTACTCCAAAGATAAAATCCGAACAATACTCCTCTTTAAAAATTTATGGCTCTTGTCCCTTTAAAACGTTATTTAATAACCCAGCATTGTACGGATGGGCGGTGCTTGGTTTGTGGCAATCATAACAATGGAGGGCTATATAAATATTATTTCTTTGTGTAGCCCGTCTTTGGAAAGTATGAATTTTCAACATTGCAATATATTGCCCAGAATCTTATAAAACTGTTTTTTTTTATATAATTTAGAAGTCATTTAGAATTTTTTTTTATCATCGTACATGGAAACAAATTCGTCAAAGACCCCTTCTCTCCCCTTCCACAGGTCACTCTCAATTTATAAATCGAGGGTTCTCTAGAACCACCATAAAATACGGATGATCTAATTGTGTATTAAATTGTCGAAGTGTTATTTTCTAAACAGCAAGGGATAAAAATCTAAACATTCCCCTTTATTACCTACATAAATTAATGGGGTGTGCGAGTGAACGAGAAATATAAATAAATAATAATAATGACACCAGTGAATCGTTCGACATTTGCGAGGCAACGGACTTAATAATTGTTTTAGATATATGAATCGCCGAGCTTTCGCAAGTGCCTTGTCACTCCAGAAGCGAGACGATACAAACGAATAGGTAAGTTTTTCATATTAGAGTGATATTAACCATTTAACCGGTTTTTTATGCTTCTGCATCTTCTAAAACAAGAAACATTAATTCCCTAATTACACACATCTACTAATAATTTATTTTTGTTGACGATGTATTTGAGTTGAATTCAATGTTATCTTAACTATCCGGGTTTGTCCAAGATTTGAATTGAAACATTTAACAAACAATATGGCGTCATATTTTTTTTATTTTTCTGCTTTCAAATAAATGTTTTTGAAATCTCTATAACCCATTATGGAAACGGCCTTTCTATAAGGAGTTTCTGCACAATATCAATAACATTTGGACTGATAACTTCTGTGTGCGCCGTTTTTATGGAAAATTACTCTAAGGGAGCTTCTACAATTTAAGGGTGGAAGAAAAGCAAAAGACGTAGGATTTTATAGAATTGTCTGTTAAAACTTTTATTCGCTCACATAGCTTACTTAGTCACTTTATTGGGCAATGGAGAGCTTCATCAAGACCAAATTGAAATTAATTGCTGTATTCGTTCACTACATCTATTTCGACCATAACAATGGCTTCCATTAATGTATTTAATGGGCCTTTAGACTCCAGCTTCGCTCAGAAATGATGCGTTTAAATTGAACAATCAAAACCAACAAACAGCCAATTTTCGAGTTTTTTCCCTTTTGTATTTTCATGCCATACTCCTTACTCATTTTTCTGTATATATGTATTATGTGGTTAAAAAATACTAATTTTGGTTGTGATTTTGTCAGTAACTCTTTAACTTGGATTGGCTCTCAATTTTAGACTCATTTTCAAAAATGAAACTGGTTGTCATTCTAACTTTTGTATTCTATATCTGGTGTATAAGTTTTTTTACATGGGGGGGTCAAAAATCTTCAAAAATTGCGTTACGTAAGACTTGACCGCCCCCTAACAGGGAAAGCTATGCAAATTTCACGATCTCTAGCTATACATGAGGGGGGTTCTAGATTAGAAGAAAAACTGCTCACGTAATTAATGTATGCCCCCTTACCGTCTGATGGTTTTTGTTGCTTCAGACTATAATAAAATAAACAAAAATTTGTTTAATGGTTAAGATAAGAATTCCTGACTACATTCAAAATTTATTATGGTGTTGACAACTACTTTAAAAAATAATTACGATGAGATATTTTTATTGGTTTTGTGGGCTTTCCTTACATGGAAAGGGAAGGTAGTAATCTTGGAGGTGTTTGTAATAAATAAACTATGGGCAACACTTTCCTCAGAAGCCATAAAATGATAGATAGATTCATGGGGAATTAGCATGTTTCTGATTGGTAAAATATTTTTATTGTCAAATTATGATAAATTTACCTTATAAAGAAATTGTTTAACGTCTTTATGAAAAAATGTGGGTGGGTGACCTTTGGGTAAGAATGTCAATGGATGGTACCTACTTGAACATTGACACTTGGTAATAAAATTTGTCTAAAAGCCCTCCATACTCTTTTTAACCTCACTTCCGGTCTTTCTTACGTCATACTCTTGTCTAATTTGAAACGGCCTAGCTTTTTTTTACATGAGCTCCACACAGGAGGCCCTGAGGAAAATAATTTCCCTCAGGGCCTATGTCATCTTTGAGGAGGGTTTTTTTAAGGAAAGGAGAGTTCTGGGAAGGAAAAGGGTTTAAGGGTTGGGTAGGAATCTGGGGTCTCCAATACCTAGACAAACCTCACCTCATGAACCCGGGCACCCCTGCTAAATCACCAAACGTAGTGAACCACTTGGGGTGGCTATAAATACTTAACGAAATTTTCTTTTCCCTCTTGTCATCTGTAGTATTTTTTACATTAAATCCACACAGGAGATCCTGAGGGAAAAAAAATCCCTTATAGTCTATGTCATATTTGGAGGTGCTGTGTAGAGGGTCTTTTTATTGAAGGGAAGGAGAGGAAGTTATGGGAAGGAAAAAGAGATGAGGGGTGGGTAGGAATCTGGGAGTCAATGTGTCCAGGAGTAACGGACGTATGAATCCATTCCTCCCACTGATGTGCAAGGCGATAGGTTGAGAGTGTCCGACTGGAGAGTTCAAATTATCTCCCTAAACCAGGCTCTCCCGATCCGGCCCTCGCAGTAGACTCCAAGATCTAGCAAATTTCACCAGATGAACCCGGGCACCCCTGCCAAGTCACCAAACGTAGCGAACCATTTGGGGTGACCGTATATGGCAGGGGTGTTGGTTATCCTGGGGGGCGGAACCGTACCTGCCTCCCAAATATACTTGTCTTACTTTAACCGATGATTCCTGACATTCTCTCTCTCTGGTTTCAATCCTGGGATTGGTTTGCAGCAATTTCATCTATTCGTTTCTTCCACTGTTCCCTGTCTTGTGCGGCTCTTTTGAAGTCTGCATATGATAAGCAGCGCACGTCCACCAGCAGGTCCTCCAGGTACTCTCGGTTTGTCCCCTCGGTCATACCCTCCATTATGGCATGCAAGAGGCCTTCTTGTCTTATTGCATGGCCGATCCATCTTGCGCGCCTTTCGGACAAGGTCCTGAACAGGTGCCTACCTCCTTAGATTTTTTGGAGAACCTCCTCATTTGTGATGTGGTCTCTCCAGGAAATTCCTAGTAGTCTTCCTGACATTATTTGGAGTAAAACATTTAAACGAAATTATGGTCTCCGGTGACTTTTGCAATGACTTTTTTTTCCAAATTTTATTCTTCAAAATCGAAAAAAAAAATTCTTCCGTCAATGGTCACTCAGCCGAGTTACCCGTGAATCTCTTACCCCACCCCCAACTGTCCAACACATAGTGTTTTTTTAATGTTTTTGTATTAACAAAAAAAACATCAAAAATGTCAACGGAGACCAAAATTTAATTTACAATTATCTTTACTCCAAATAATGTCAGGAATTGAACTGGAAGCACTCAACAAACATTTTTAAATTTTGAAAAAAAAATCAAACCATGATTTCAATCATTGTTTTTGCCCCTCTATTCTCATAATAGACTTTATAATAACCTTTATTAGCCAGTGATATATTGTATCGGTTCTGATACATTGAAAGTAGGTCAGACATTCAGATTTTCGTTTGTATGAACACCTCTACCCACATTCGCTAATATGCGATTGGCTTAATCTTATATTTTTCAAGGCAGCTTCATTACGATGCCTTTACTTACAATTCATTACCGTTATTGTTATAAATTAAGACATTTTGTTTATTGTGTAAGTCGGCAATACCGTTGGTGGTTTAATTTGAATAGTGATTATTTTATGCATTGCCAAATAACTAATTATCTAAATGCTTCTTTTTATTCAAGGCTGACCTTGAAATGTTGCGGGTATTTTTATTCAATGTTGCAGACAGTTAATTTTACATAAAAAATGATATTTTTTAGCTTCCTTCTTAAAATTTTATTTTCATTACATGTTTTATTTATTTTACTTATAGTCCAGCCAATGAATGCTCCAAAAGGAGGTGTAGAGTGCGTGAGCAGGGACCTAAGCGATTCCTTCAGAAACTTATTTAGGGTGCTTGGGGTGTAAACATACTAAAAGTCCTGGCGTATAGGTGGTGAGCTAGGGGTGGGAAGGTCCCAATTTTCGGGTTTCCGCTTATATCTCGAAAATGGTGCGTCGCAGACGAAAATTTTCTGAGGATAAGTAAAAGCTCATTAAATTATCTACAACTTTTATTCTGTCCGTAATTTTCGAAATCCCAGCCATTTTTGAATTACACGCTCCACGAATGTAGATATTTTCGAAAAAAAATCATTTTATCGCACATTTTTCTTCAAACATTCCATCATATCGTCAAAAATATTCATCAAAGAAAGAAATTTATTTGAAAGAAGTTGTAAAGAATTTAATTCCCTTTTAGAATATATGTATATACATATGCAAATAAATCTCCAACCTGTAAATATTGGCCGCAATTTTAAGGTTTTTCGTAAAATGCCCCCCTCCCCTAGCTCACCTCCTAGACGTCAGGACTTTTAGTATGTTCACACCCTAAGCACCCTAAACAAGTTTCTGAAGGAATCGCTTAGGTCCCTGCTCACGCACTCTACACCTCCTTCCTTGACTGGACTATTAGCTTTATGAACATTTTATCTTTGGATAACTGTTAACCCTGTACAAATTACCAGTGCCCCCACGGTTAAATTTGGCAGCCACCTCAGGTCTGGAGCCCGAAAATACTGGGATTGCAATCTTAAGAGCACAGGCGTCGGGTATGAGTGCTATCCTTGTTCTACTAATATTTCAATGGAAGACGCTTCGAGTAGCGTCATTGATCCCTTCGGCACCGGTGTATAATAGGGAAACACGCCAAAAGCGTGCCCAACATGTGTACACGGTTGACATTTGTCACATGAGAACGGGTGGCTTCTTCGACTCGTTCTTGGGTTGAGTTCAACAGATCGGCTGTGGAACGATTTACCGGTCTTTGTGTTTCCTCCTTCCTACAACATGGGTCTCTTCAAGACCAATGTTCATTCTTTCCTCTCTTCAAAAAGACCTTCCACACGGCATCTCAGATGACATGGGGAAATTATTTTCCTCAGGGCCTCCTGTGTGGAGTTAATGTAAAAAAGAAAAAAGTACCAAGATATTCAGATCTAGTCACCAAACACGACTAAAGACATTTCAAGCAACGTTTCAAAGTTATGTTCAAGTATTTTACACAAAGTTGCAGTGTTTCATTTCTATAAGTCTCTATTTGCTTTTTTTAACAATATTACAGTACTTTCAATTTATTAATTAGGTCCAGTGAAGATAAAACTCGATGAATGAATCCCAAATCACACTTATTCAAAATTGTATAAATTTTAACTACCTTATAGAAAATTGCAGAATCCGTTAAAGAATCATCATCATAAAACAGTATTAATAGCCTTGCATCTGCGTGGTTAAATTTCAGAACCCGATTTCCATTGCATATCCGACGCCACGCCTTATGCGCCGCGCCACAAATAACATCCGTGTTCGTGAAATTTCAAGCAAAGCTACCGTTGTAATTCTGTTTTTAATTCAAGAATCTGCCAAAAGACGTCGCTACTTCCGTCAGCAGCTCGCATATGGACGTTTATTCCCTTGGTACAAGTACTATGATTTATAGGCGGCTATATGCAATATATATTGCATATTATGGCATCATTTCGTGTCTCGGTTCCTCATTACTTTGTCACGGGTCACGATTACTTTGTCTCGGTGACTAGCTGTCACTGCATCACAGTGAATCCGAGGAACAGGCTATTTTTGGAACCAGTTCCTATCGGAACTTATAAAATGGGCACCATCACTCAAACTGGGCGAAACCTGACTAAAAGCCGCCCACGGGGCCTAGCACCAAAAACCTGCGGAGCGTGTTTTTAACTGCTAGTCACCTTTATTCTTCAAGCTTTAGTTTCTTGCAAAATATATCTCGTACTGCTGATCCTAAAATTTTGCGGACATTTTTCGCCGTCGTGACAGCCGATTTTATTTTATTTTGGCATTGTTGCTTTTATCGTATCTTTCCGTGCAATAGATTTAATCGGTTTTTTCAGCGCCGTAAATCGACAATTGCTACTGTATACTAAATAAATTTTGTTACCTCTGTTTTTAGAGGGAATCACCGTAAAATTGGATATTGGTGTGACTGGAATTGTGGTCGTGTTTTTTTTATTATTTTAATTATTGAGAAACGGGAAATTTAAATTGACTCCAAATAGCCGAGTGTCTTTTTCGAATATGTTGTTTCGTTTTTCTTTGTTGTATGTTGTATGAATTTGGAGATATTGTTTAATAAGTTTCTTTTGACTTTTTACTCATCTCGAGGTCTTTCGGCTTATCTTTTCGAAATGTAGGCTGTCATCTTTTTCATTTTACACGTGTGATTGGTTTTTTGTGAAAGATTTTCTCCGGCAATTGATTTTGAGTAGGACGAAAAACGCTTTACATTATGAGTGATGTCATTTAATTTGTCAATATTCTTTCTAATATGAAACCTACACCTACGTTTTTTTTTCTCAAAATATTTGCACATCATTGTCTTAATATGTCTTTTTACTTTTGAATCTGAATTGGCAGATATTGCTGGGCTCACTTTTATCTATGTAGGTATTCACTTTTGTTGCTGTGCTTTTGAGTTGTTGAATTTGTTTAACTCCATGATATGACGTTTTATATTTTGATGGTAAAATACCGTTAACCTGTTTATAGTGTGTTTTAAAAAAATATTTAACTTACAAAAAACATATATGTCTGAAACGTGCTTGGTTTTTTGTATTGAAATGCTTTAATGAAACAAAAATAGGATATGTTAATTTAACTCACAGCTTACCTAGCAAGTATTACGGATATTAAACAATTACCACGCCCCCAGCTTCCTTCACACTTTAAATAATTTTTCTTAGCGGGAGACAAACGCACTAATTGACAAAACCAAACTCAAACAACAGTTCCACCTCCGCCGCTTGCGACACGTCTTTCTAAACGAACTAAAATAATTTGAAAGAATTCCGCAAGGTTTTGAAACTTGCCCTATTTAGCCTATCGCAACAGTTTTGCAATCCACCCATCCTTCCCGTCTCGTGTCTCTGTTAAACCGTGAAATGTCTCCGAATCTCTTTCACAAGTCTGCCTCATCTGTATTTACACCCACACCACCCATTTCCCATGTGTATAGGTTGTTTTATTTAAAGCGCTTACCGCATCCATAATATTTGACCCGCTTCCTAGTGCTTTTTTTCTTCTTCGCTCTTTCAGTTTTCGTTCGTTCTATTTTGCGAACGTGGTTTTTTGCGTGCACGACTTTGCCACACGGACTGATCCAAGTTCATTTGCTTGAGAGCTACTTTATATCACTCATATTTATATTTGCACAAATTGTTTCATGTTCATGTAACGTACTTTTACATTACACGACTTGTGTTTCTGCTCTTCATAACAATAAAAAAAACATTTTTTAGCTTTACCATTTTTATCTGAATTTAATCAAACGTAGTTTCAAAAAAGCCATCAACGTCATTTATATCAAATTGATATACGTGCAACAACTTTGATCGATTACAGAGAATAAACGATAGTTAAAAGCACTCACGTATTATTTGAAGGAGATAATGTTAGTTGTGCGTGCTTTCCAATCAAAGATTTGCATCGTGACAACCAGACCATGGGCCATCTGTCGTGAAGTATCCATTTGTAAGATTTACGAAATCACATTTGAACACTTGAGATTTTGCATTTGTCATGCAAAAACTTGCCCCGACTGTGCTCCATCAGTGGAACCAAAGCTTTGTGTGATTGTCCGCCCCATATGCTAACATTTCTGAACACCAAATTTGTCAGTTTTATTTTGACAGCTTATCACGCAATAAAGTCTGACAATACGACGTTCTATATCCGGATTTGGTATTTGGCTGTCATTTCCGAAGCCTGGTGAATGTTTTGATGTGTCCCAATCACAATCGATTGTTACTTTCATGTCCCTTCTCTTGTCAGAAGTAAGGTAAAGGGCTAATCGGTTGAAGATTTTAGATTGGAAAGTGAGTTATGTCCCGCGCAGTGTCACTTAGATCTGGACTAAATTTAACATTGCTATGTTTTAGACCACAAAATTCCCTTTTACGAACTTGTCATTTCATTTTTATAATAATAACCATTAACCATTATAATAATAAATATTACAATTAATATGGCGCAAGTTACTTCTGTTTCGCATAACTCCATTTAATAATCTTGGTACACTATTATTATAAAAACAATGGAAGAAATGATTTTAGTAGTAAATACGCAAAACAAAGCGAAAGAACAAATAACTAGCGTCTAAAGAAATATGAGACATTTTATGTAAATATAATTATTCGCTTTTCGGTAGATATAAGGACATTGTAATCACTAATCACCCTCAACTATGTAATAGTTGCTATTTTTGTATGTCGTGCATGATTTTCAACTGTATTTTGTTCGATTCTTCTTTCCAGCTGTTACTCAGTTTCTTATGTTTTTCGTTGTACCTAATTAATTATATTTGCTTTTGTTATTTAAATTAACTCCGTTCGTGTGTATCTTTATTTGCCACTGTCGCTTATTTGAATTTTTCTACTAAAACAACGTTTTGGTTTCACACGTAATAAGGTCACCGGAATCAATTGCATTATTTCTCTTCCTATCCCCGGCGTTAAGTTGTAAAGTTTTACCACGTTTTCCTTTCTATTTTCTCAGTGTCCGCTGTGTTTTATAATTATACATCTTCTTTAATTGTTATTTTTGCATCTTCCGTGTATTGAATCTGCAATACTATGTTGTAGTTCTTTAAAAAAGACCTCACAATTGTGTGCAATGAGATTTATTAATGAACAAATTCACATCCTTCTAGAAATCAAAAGTTTTTTTTACCACAAACCAAAGTCAAAACTCATTTCTCCAGAAATTCATACGTATAAATTTAGTTAATACCACTGTGACCATCTTTACAGCACCTTTTATGCAAATTTTGATCTTTCATATATATTTTTAGTTTTTCTTCTGAATTTTGATGGTTCATCTCACAAGTCTGAATCTTTTCACATCCTTTGACTTACTATATGTTGCAATATTATCGTATATTTCATAAAGTCTCGTTTAATCTTGGTAGAGTGAAGTATTTTAGATGTAATTTTAACTTATTTTAAAGCTTTACTTATTTATCTTGATATAATATTTAACAAAAATATTGTATCTGATCTTGCTGAATGCTTTAACTTGAAATTGACATGAATTGCAATGAGAAGTTTTTTTAGAAAGCTTAGGTACCGTGTAACCGTGTATATCGATTTCACCAATACTGCTTGTTTACTTAGTCAATATTCAAGCTTCTGCTCAAACAGTGTCAAATTTCGTATGATGCTGCATCGTTGAAATGACAGATGTTTCCCGAGAGCGTTGCATATTGCCAGCACAGCGGCTTCGCTTAATTTTAATTAACTCTAACTCCACGGGAGGGGACGAAGCAACCAACAACACAACGAGGTTGGTAATGTTGGTACAGCAACCTGACTCACCATGTTTATAAACACGAACATGTTATTTACATTGCACAATATACATTGATTGCATTACATGTAATGTACGATGTACATTGGCTACCTACGCTTTTGGGCGGCGAATGTTCCTTTGGTTCGGTTCGCTAGCATTATCTGAAAGTGGCTGAGTAATCTGGATTTTTGTTTTCGAATGATTTGCTTGTCTGCCTGTCTGACTTGAGAGATTACCATCCACCTCGTTAAAGTGGCCAGCTTTATATTTTAAACCTTTCTATGCGGATACGTAGAGTGCTTAAACCGATAAGTCTGAAATCAGAATCGCAGGGATTTACGCCATCTTTATTTAGGGGTGTTCGCTTTCTTATCGAAATTATAAAACCCTTTTAGTCCTTTTTTTGCACACAAGTGAAGTTCTTGTCAGGAATCTCTAAATTAAACATTACGTCGATGAAGAGGAAAACTTGTATCTCACTTTTTCATGATATTAGTTAGGTACTAGATTCTACAAAAGCCTTGCCGCTGATAGATCCGTTGTGACATCTCTCTTTTTCTAAACTCTATCGCATGTAACAGAAAATGCCAGTTGCAAAAGAGCTCTCCGCGACAGGACCATAATTTGAATTCCATTTTGTGTTAACGTATGGCCAAATCTCATTATATCCTAAGGTTTTAATTGTTACTTTTCTCAAAATAAGGGTTCATGGATCATGAAGATACAACATCTGTGCTATTAAACCATAAGGAATGTAGGCTTCTAAGTATTTTTAAATTTACTGGTTTGCCATATTGTATCGATTTGTTGTGAAAGGGTCAGAAGTGTCCGAATGAAACGAGTTACGAATATGGCAATACTTCACAACCAATCGATATAAATAATACCTTTTACGAGTGTCCAGTATCCAACGTTAATCTCTCACATTCGTGGCGTTCTGAAAGTCAAGTATGCCATTTGCCTTCTTTGGTGTCTAGTACGTTGATGGATATTACAATATGGAATATGGAAGCTAATGTAATTTTTCTGCACGATAATGCTATAACGCCATACTTGTTATAGAAAGCCATGCTGTAACAGGCGTCAATGTCTTTAAAGAGTGCTTTAGTCAAGTATTTCAACCTCGTGCCTACTGGTGTGTACGTGGTATTAAGTTATTTTCATTGACCGAAATAGGGTTTTCTCTAATGAATTCGTTCTATATTTTATCAGATTTTATAATGAGACTCCTTTGGAAAGGACAAGTAGCAAGGGTGGGTGATAGCAAAACACCGAAGTGGCTTATTTATAATAAGCCTAAAGGATGAAGGAATGTTAGGAGATCTAAACTTAGATGGCTAGACGGTGTGCAGGGAAAAAAAACAACATCTTTAGACATAAGGACACGGAGGAAGACGGCAGGAGTGGACTCATTTTCTAGAGGCGTACAGGACTCTCCAAATCATGTCAATCGGGAACACATTACTTACAAACACATGGTGCAGGATTATTGATGATAGATCATCTTCGCAGATTTAATCAAATCCTCAACACCCACTACTACCAACAGTAATACAAGACCCAACGTGCGTTTTTTTCTATCGAATAATGAAACATGATTAATCTAAAATTAATACAGGTGTTGCCCACGGGTCTGCATTCGTCTTGTCAAATGGACCATCGAGATTGTTGAATGGGCCTTTAAGACTCCCAACAGTGTTTGCCAGTCATCTCATTTGTTTGCTTTGCGAGAATTATGACTTCATTTGAGTTCATATAAAAACAATCACCCACGGCTATGCAATTTAATGCAAGACCCACGTCCGTCAACACTCGATTAAGAAGCGAATCACATAATCGTATCTAATAAAATCTTGCGCAACTGCGTGTTGTTTTAGAGGAGAACCCATTTTTATTACAGTTTTATAATTTGGTTGAAGCCCGTTTGTCTTGTTCAAGATTAACTTTGACCGCTAGATTAAAGCATCATGAAACACCGAGTCTAACTGGAGTTTGATTTGAAACTTTGATTTTTTGGCCAATTTGTCTTGCGGTCGGTAAAACCCGAGTATGCGGTTTATTGACTTCTCGTTCTGTTGTGCGACTTGATGATGCGATGATGCATTGCCCGTGAATCAGCTGAAGATGTCGTAAAACAACGATGTTTATCCGTCCTGTCTGCTTACCTCTTGAAATTATAATGTGGACGTACATTTACAATTTCTTCATTGCATGTTTTGATGTCTTAATGCCACCTTCCATTACATACGTATATTATGTTTCATTTATGCTTTTCAAATGAACATTACACTTTCAAGCCCATATTTATTACCCACGTGAATTTCTGGTCGTATGTTGTAGATTGTAGGTATATTTGCAATCGCCCGGTGGCGAAACGCTAGACAACAATAGTAACTAAGCACCATTTCTGGCATTTATTGTCCGTTTTCTTTATAGAAATCTATCGTGGAGCCTGCTCATAATATTGCAAAACCTGAAATGAAGTATTTTATGCCAAACTAAACAATGTATTATTGTGTGTTCGACATGACGCAACGATTCGTTTACAATCGTTTTGCGAAGTATCGATACCCTGGTGGTACCTTTTGCAGCCGTACAGATTGACAGCGCTCTAACACTAACGACCTACACGTGAAAAGGTAGCATCTTAGCCGACTGAATTAGGTAAATATTAAAATGTGCATCAGATATAATGTATTAAGAGAGGTTCCATGAAAACTCAACAAAGTGGCATTTCAACTCCCCTTTCAAAAATCATTAAAAGTGTTGAAAAAACAAACCTAACCTAGCCTAACGTAATCTATTTAACCTGTTTTTTTCATAATTTTTAATGGCTTTTCGATCGAGTGATGAATTTGTTAAATTGTTCGGTCACCATTAAGCGAGCATAAATCGATATAAAAATGTATTTGTATTCTGAGAGCAGATCTTCACTTTAGATTTATGACTATTTGCATCATCTATTTGAATCTGGCTACTTGGATCGTGGATTTCGCAACATTTTTACTTGATCGTTGGTGTGAAGGGCCTTAGGGAACAGCGTGATATTCAATGAATTTTATTTTAAAATTAAATGTCACCGATTTCATGAAGAAAATCTTTTCACACCTTTTATTGCGTGTTTACCTATTCATGTTTTCAAATGTAAATCCCACACTCGATGCTATAACGATGAGATCTTATATAAAAGCTCTATCGTTGGTCGTTAGTCTTGTACGCGTTTCATTGATAGCAATATTATTTTGTCATAAATTAAGGAGATGGGGCTAAAGTCGTTGTTCCAATAGCCCTCGGGTCCGAAGCTCGCATATCCGAACACATTAACATTTGACCCGTGTCCGTAACTTCTCGACCTCGATGCATGTGACGCGGTGGGTGGGAGAAGTGGGCGATAGTTACTCTTCTCTTATCTAAAAGCTTAGCTAAGGTAGACTTAAAGCTTCGTGTTCTGAAGACATCAATGAAATAATGGTTTGTGCATATGCACATAAGCATCTTTATTATTATTATTCTTCTCAGCCTTGCCTCAATTTCAAGTCTCCATATGTCTAGTTTTGTCCAGATACCATTCTCAATTATTTTAGTTTGTGGGAGAGTCATAGAAGCGTAATAGCTTTTATGCGTTTTTGCGAGTTTTGAGTTTTATGTTCACTCAGTAGTTCCATAGCCATTCTACTGATGCAGCTCAACCTACGTGTTGCTGGTCGATATCATCCAAATAATCGACTTTAAGTCAAAAGTACTGATTGGAACCTATGCCCATTATCAGGACTTTGAGATAAGAGTTACCTTTTCCAAGAAAGGTTGCGGTCATCTACCGATACTAAGATAAATCATTATTTGAGAAATTGATCTTTTTGTAATATGTAAGTTACAATAATAGAACTATTTTTTTCTTCTTAATTTGTGGTAATGGATTAATAGTTGAACGATGCTTTGTACACCTAAACCAAGTGACTTAGTTTCTTGTTCTTTTTGTATTGTTCTGTAATAGGATACTCTACAAAGCCCAAAAAACGTGAAGCATTTGAATTGATTTTTGCTATTCGATCATCTACTCTTTTATTTTTCGTATTTTTACTGACGATCTTGTGTAAATTACTGAATGAGTTGTGCATAGCCCAGTGATACACAGGTAGGTATCTCTGAAGGCAAACCCTCTGTTCTTAAATAGGCAAAAAAAAAACGGCAGGTAACAGTTACTTTGCAAGCAACTGAAGCCGAACAAGTGCCGGACATTCTATCAATATTCGCAAAAACATTTGGCCAGATAGAGGAAGCTACGGAAGCCTCAAAATGTGACAAGTTGCAACGCTACAGCAAGTATTGTGTAGTATTATAATATTATAAAAGACTATTAGGCATCCGGCAAAAAAATGTGAGTCGCTCATCGTGAAGAAGAAGTATATATAGAATTACAATGAAAGAGATTGTAGAGATTCATTCTAGTCCAATGGAATTCCCTCCACCAACAGATAGCACGATTTTGATTGGCCTAATCTAGATAATATATTATTATTAAACAATGCAAACTTGATTATATCACTTCTTAGAAGCGCTCGCTGATTTATTATGATGCAAACAAAACACACATCTTCTTCAATGGGTTTAATTACAAAATTTACTCTGGCATTATCCAGCACCCATACGTGATAATTTTTCTCATTTATCTTGTTGTAAATTGGGCATCCTTAAATTTGGCTCAATTATTTCTGGTCGTGCAATTAAAATACCGTCTTAAACTCTACTGGAGACCGAAAAGAGCCTTATTTCTATGTCTATAAGTGTGAAACCCGGCGAAGTGATAGATAATTGTATATTCTCATCTTGTTCCAGAATAGATGACTTTCTTAGATATTTCATTGTGAGAGACCACCATTTATAAAAAAGTTGTGCGTTGCTTGAAATAATTTTAGCTATTTGGTATCAAGAGCCGAGTACTTCCCAAATCCTAATGGGAGATCCCTTGGTCCCCCGTTGTTATTATCCTTTTGTGGTTTTGCAAAAAAGTCTTATTCTTTTTTGTAATTGGCATTCATTTTGTGCTAACACAAAGATAATAAATATGCCATCTCGTTTACCACTATCTCCCTGTTTCATGCGAAAGATATTAGCAGAATCATGATAACGACTTTAGTAATTCAACTGAATTTCTGCCAATACGAAGTGTCGGTTGTGTAAAGGTTGCAAAGTGATTGTATTAATTGTAATAAATTCGACTGCGTGGCCTTCAAAATGTGTGCAGTTCAATTATTAGATGAATTCGTTTATCCGAATGTTGATTTTCCGCTTATCATCGTCATGTTGTTAGAGTGAAGGTATCGATCTCTCTTGTATTTTAAGAAGAGAATTGTTGTTTCTTTTTATGTGTCTGATTATTGAACTCGTTCTTAAATGAACCAGGAACTTCAAATTGAACCCGACTCCGGGGTGAGGGTTCTTTTTTTATAGACATAACATAAAACTATTTTTTGTCTGTGTGTTGTTGTTTCAAAATTTGAACACCTTTCTAGTCCATCAGACCACATACTTTATCCATTCTTTGACATCCTTATTAAATTGCTACTCTAAAACCTAAATCTGCATCAACATTCCATTCCAGATTTGTTTGCCATTAGCAATGTTATCACTCTAGTTCAGTGGTTTTCAGCCTGTGGTACGCGAAGCCAAATTGGGCGTACGCAAAGATATTCTAATACAGAATAGATATGCTATGGTGTCCGCGCAACTGTCGCCGGACTACGCGCTAATTAGCGTAGTTTTCATACAAAAAGAATTTGTTCATTTCGTTGATTTTTTGAAAATGTGCATTAATATTGGTTAACAATATATTTTGAATAAGGAAAGAATTCGTTCATTTAATTTAACGTTCGTTTGGTTTATATGTTAATTATTTGTTCTTTTAGTTTATTTGTTAATTGGTAAACAATATCGGCGACACCCGGAAGCGCAGAACCACATAGTAAAAACAGCAGATAGCACATCTACTTATATTCCAATATCTTTGGGCGTACGCAATATCGTGGCATGAATGTAGAATCACAGGTTAAAAATGTCCGAAGTCGTTTTACACTCTGTATAAAATTGCATTAATTGTATTTATGTGACTCGATTGTTTATAATGAGAGTATTAAAAAATGACAAATGAAACTTGTCTTTCATTACACGTGTACAAAAGATAGATAGAGGGTACGGGGAACAACAAATTTGTAGTAAGAGTTAAGGGGTACGCAGGCTCAAAAAGGTTGACAACCGCTGCTCTAGTTGATTATTATCATAAGCCTTGACTTTTCAGATATCTAATTTTTTCGTAGTTAGTACGAATCAGACTGATAAAACATCAATTCAACATTTTTTTCGTGCATTTATTCTTTTTGGCATCTAGATTTATTTGATGTCCATTAGTTGTTGTTCTGCCCAAGTTTGTAAAAAAGTGGTTAACCAAATAGATTCAGCGTGTCGGTGAGATTTTTACCGGCTAATGGGCAAATGGTGTGAATCGGTCACCAACCTGAGATTAACCAGTTCCATTGTCTTTGATTAATGCTTACACCTTTCCATGTAAAACTTTATTGTTCCCTTGTTTTAACCACAACCCCAAGCTTATGGGCGCCATTGTATTCAAGTATCTCCCCATTACTGGTTCTCTGGTGAACTTACTGTGTGATTTATAGGATTAATAGCTTGAGCAGATGGTTAATTTGCTTTTGACCCGAGTAAAACTTGGTTCTAATCCAAGGACTGCCTTCGAAGGTTTCTGGGATAAGGTTAACCCTCGAGCCTTTATTATAATGCCTCTCTTTATGAGCAAGGCATCTCCTACTCCGGCGTAGGAGTCTGAATAAATTATATTTTTGATTATGGGATGCTGTGTTTTTGAATTTATGGTTTTCCGTGTTTTGTTTTGATTGTGTTCAACGCTTTTATGATACAAGAAAGCTTGGCGTTCGTAATGAATGCGCAAAGGAACAAACCATTTGCCTGTATTTCCCAAGGCAATATAAATAATGTATTCATGTTTTATTTGATTGTTTATTTTCGGTAGTTGGGTCTTCTTTACCTGTAAACTACAGAGGTAATATTTAAATTATGTAGTGCTCCACGCACCTAAACCAAATTTATTCAATTTACTCGTGGCCACTAGACACACCGTCCACCGTGTATTTTTTTTTAATGTGTATTCAAGTTTTCATTATTCCGTTTTAACGCTATCATTATTGGCCATTATGTTGGGATCCATTGAATCCATTCAGGGAATCAGATTCGCATTGCAGGTATGATCTTGGGTATTTGTCATGTTCTTACAATATTCTAGTTATTTTAATAAAGCGATAAATTTGTTTTGGGTTTTGTTTTTTTTATGTTTCAGATGGGAAGTATCTTCCACTCAAGTTTTTTTCTGTGTTTTTGAAAATGATCTCTGTGTATATTTTATTGGGTGTTAATACAGTAGTTTATTGCGTAATAAGTGTGATTACGTACAGCAAGAAGAAGAGGAACATATTCCGTGAGACGGTGGGCGGATGGTAAATTCTACGGTTTTTTATTGTAAATATCATGTACGCTGTACGACGGGTAATTGCGTAAAATGCGCATGAAATGAAACGCTCACGCGAACACCGAACACCCCGAGTATCAGATTGTGCTACATCATCCGCCAGCCGCTTTGTTATTTGACTTTACGACTATGGGAAGTTGGCCTCTTTTTGGTGTTTTGTTGTATCCAAGCATCGCCCTTTACGCAAAGGGCTAGTAGCAGGTATCGTAAAACTGCACAAGTCATAAAATTAGAAAGGTAAGGAAGCCTAAATTAAAATGTTACATACTGCGTGATCAGCACCCGAATTGTTCACTGATTAACTGATTGATCGAACAGCTAATTTACTATAACATTATATGATATGGTACAGTAATGGTTTGATTTCACAGTCACACAAATTTGCTAATATAATATTACCTAGGACCTCATTATTTAATATTATTAATCTGACATTTAGTTATCCTATTTCTCGGTGACCTCATAAGCAGTCTCTTGGGCAAAGTCATCAATCATGTTTCGGCCACATTTCATGTTCTCTCTGACGGAGTCGGCTACCTGTTCTTTTTGGCTTTGGTCTGGGGCATTCTTTGTCTGGTGTTGCGACACGTACGATTTCTTTGAGCGTGCTTCGTGGACCGTTTTTTGCCTCCATTCGCTCCGCTATTTTCTTGTGGTTCTGCAATGATTTCTGATTTGGTTTTTATACCATATTTAACAGCTGTATCAGTTCTTGTCTCGCGGCCGAGTGTTATAATAGAAAATCGCCTTTCATCGTGTCTTTTCGGTCGTTCCACTTTATGGAGGGCTGTATGTCTTGCGGTGTCAAAGGTAGTTGTATCGGTGGAGGCTACTTGCTGGAAATGAAAGTCAATATTTGTCTAAACCGCTGTTTAAAGTGTCTTAAATACTTTTATGGTTCTTATTTATCCGATGCCAACTAAATATGGTTTGTGGTAAATACTTCTGTGAAATATTTATAATTCGATTTGATCGGACAGTATTGCTCAATACAAATTATTTGTAACTTAACCCAAATGCTAAATGTAATAGACCTAATGTTTATTACCATTTGGCGGATTATAGGCAGGTTCTTCTTTTTACTTTCCAGCAGAGGAAAATATCATACCACCATACTAATTGTTTATACCAATGACAAAATGCTGATTATTATATACCCACAACAGTCAGCACCTTAATTGGCTTCGAATAGATCGTGCGGATTTCCTTCAAGATTTCTCCACATTGACGTTTTTTCTTCTGGTAGGCACCTGCTAATGGATCTTTATCTATTTGCAATTATTAATATATTCCTTTTTTCCTATGTTTTTTCTAAGATTTCTCGCAGTGTTCTCCTACAACTAGAAGTTTATGGTAATAATATAAATATGTTTAGGGACGCATTAAATGAACGTAAGATATACATAATGTAATGCTTTTACAAATTGAACTAAAATTCCCATGTTCTATTCAATGAAGACAGCAAATTAGGGTCTCTGCTTTTGGCTTGTAATATAATTTTAATTCGTAGGGCTAAATTATTCGTACCAACAATGGTTTTTATTGCGCCATCGGCCAACTCGTGGCCCTATGAGAGTGTTACCGTTTGTAGTACATTATTACCTCCCATCAGTCATGCTCACTTAACCCATTGTGCTCTTGCTAAGCCGGGCACTTCTATTACCGATGAATAGTTTCTTTTTTAATACATGTCCAAATTTCTTTCCGCGAAGCAATTAATCATCAAGTACTTGGCCTTTAATACATGCGGGAACTCGGAACTATGGCCCTGCCGCTTGGAGCTCCGTTGAAACCTCTCTTTCTGTTGCATTTGCCGTTTATGAGAAAGTGGGAGACGGTAATACATAGTTAATACTATGACAGCTCTCCTGTAATAAAGTGCTTCAGTTCATCTATGGATTATAAATTAGAATTACAGTAATGTGAATAAAAAATCTTAAAAATAACAAGAAGAAGAAAGATAAAAGCTGTTTTCAAAACTAAGGTGAAGGGGAGATGGATGGAGATAACGAATCTAAGTTCAAAGAAAATTTAAACCATAAGATAGAAAAGTAAAAATAATACTACAAGAGAGTGGAATTCAAAAACGTTTGGAGAATCTTTACATAGGTTTACCAGCAAGTTTACTTCTACTGCTTACCAGAAGAAATAGACAGTCTTAAAACTCGCATAACCGAGTGTCTAGAAGCAATCACTCGCTGGATGACCTCAAATAGATTGAAACTGAATCCTGCAAAGACTGAGTTTCTCTGGACAGCCACAAGTAGACGTCTGCGTAACATTGATAACTCCCCAATAACCATTTCAGGAAGTGACATCACTCCAAAGACATGCATAAAACTACTAGGCGTCAATCTGGACGCTGATTTTTCCCTTAAAACTCAAGTGAACAGAACTGTAAGCACGGGGTTCTTTCAATTAAGGCAAATTAAAGCAGTACGGAGAAACTTGACCACAGAGGCAACTAAATTACTAGTCAATTCGTATGTTGTTTCACGTCTAGATTATTGCAATGGAATATATGCTAGTCTCCCAAAATATCAAATCAACAAATTACAATCTGTTTTCAACGCTGCGGCAAGGCTCATCACCGGCGTATCTAAATATTCCCATATTTCTGAGCATCTCAAAAATCTTCACTGGCTCAAGTGCCCCGAGAGAATCCAGTTTAAGCTCTGCTGGATGGTATTCAAGTCTCTTAACGGAATGGCTCCGACTTACTTATCGGAAATGTGTATTCCAGAAAATTCCAATTCTCGACAATCAACCCTCAGGTCAGCAGCAACATCAGCGATTGGAAGGTTGAAGGAACCAAAGCGCACACCAGATACTAAATTCGGTGAGCGTGCTTTCGGAGTGTCGGGACCTAAAGCCTGGAATGGACTGCCACACGAGTTAAGAATGATCACAGATTCAGCGCAATTTAGAGCTAAACTCAAAACTCATCTTTTCAGACAGTCGTATCAATAAGTTAAAAAAAAAACTTTCACCTTCGCCTTCACGGCTCGCAACATTGTAAATAACTAAGTATGTAAAAGCAAATTCTTAAAATTCTCCAGACTTTAAAAATAAATATTAACTCAACTTTGGCATTAATCTTCTGTTAAATATAAATATAAATGTAAAACTCATGCAATGTCCAGTGTTTTGAATATAATGTCCTCCACGTGCAAAGTCGTATCTTCCCCATAGCATAAGCATAAACTTTCTAATAAAGTGTGTTTTGTCGGAAGTGTCCTGCAGGTAAGTATGATTCTGTATCTATTTGAAAATAATAAAATTAGATAGAGCCTAGGATTTATAATAAATTGTAAAGCGCCCTTGAGGTGATTTTTCACAAAAACGGCGCTATACAAATTATCCAATTATTATTATTATTATAGGTATTGCATAAAAGTACCTCCTAGGTTTACATTTAAAAATCTATCTATCTTCTTGTGTTAAGGGACGTACTTGACTTACTTTAACCAGTGATTCCTGACATTATTTGGAGTAAAAAATGTAAATGAAATTTTGGTCTCCGGTGACTTTTTTTTACTACTTTTTTTTTTCAAATTTTTTTTCTTCAAAACAACAAAAAAAATTTCTTCCGCTTGTCGTCACTGGTCATTCAGCCGGGTGTCCGACGAACCCCTTACCCCGCCTCCACCTGTTCAACAACTACCATTTTTTTTATGTTTTTGTAGAAAAAAAAAACATCAAAAATGTCACCGGAGACCAAAATTTCATTAACATTTTTTACTCCAAATAATGTCAGGAATCACTGGTTAAAGTAAGTCAAGTACGTCCCTTAACACCCTGTATAAATAAAAATGAATCGCCGAAATGTATGTACGCGCATAACTTCCGAATGACTGCACCAAATTGGATAATTCTTTTTTTTTATGTGTTCGTTATCGTCAGGACAAGGTTTAAAACTACTGGTAAACTCCGGCATTATGAAATTTGTAAAAAAAAATATTGTGGCACGCGAGGTGTTTGAAAACTGAATGTACCAGGACTGAATGTATGGAATGCGGGAGGGGGTAGGGAACTCAGATAGGGGGTATGCGGGAGGGGGGGTGGGGGGGGAGGAACAAGGGAGGGGGGAGGGGAACTCAGGAGGGGGGTTCGCGGAGTGGGAACGCGAGAGGGGAAGGGAACTCGGGAGAGGAAGGGGAAGCGGAAGGGGAACGGGACTAATGGTAAAGGACATGCAGTGAGAAACAATTTGTTTATTAAATGGCATAGCAAAGGATGCCGGGTACCAGCTAGTTCATTGATAAAATTGGATTTTATTTAATTAATTTAAGAGGGCATTACCAGAGAAAGCCGGAAATACGTCATTTTCAAAAAAGTTTTTAGACGTATTGACTCTTTTCCACAAAAAATTATAAATGGATTTCGAAAGATTGTTCTTTTATCTACCATTCGTATGTAATAAATTTTTAGAATTTTTTTAATTTTTAGTATAATAAGGTTATTCCATAGGTCGTTGGCAGATTTGTTAAATTTTCAAAAAAGTTTTTGTATTATACCACACCCATTTCAAATAATGTAATCATGCAGTAAAATAAATCAATACATTATCTAGCAAAGTTATGTATTAGAATTTTAATTTTAGTTTCAATAAAATCATTAAAAAATATGTACGTACATGTGTTTCTTGACGAAAATTGGTTCATTTGTGTATTTATTTGCGCACTTACAAACTAATATATTTCAGATTTTTTTAACATTCTTTTTAAATTTAGACATTATTGAAAAATGATAAATACTTATAATCAAAAAATAACTACAAAAAGTACACTATTTTAATAGTTTTATCATCACGCCTTTCAGCATTTTTGGATGAAGGTATAAATTAAAGCTAATTTGGATTGAAATAAATTCGATATTGAGTTATAATTTAAAAAAGCTGGTACGGAGAATAATTAATCTTTCTCATTGTAACCGCCCTGCACGATCGGAAGAACAACTTTCGACGAAATGTGGATTTTCGTCCGCTGGCTGGTTAAACGCTCTTAACTACTGAAAGCGAAAAAGAAAAGAAAAATTTAAAATATTATTAAACTATGCTGACCCTACTACCTTACACAAAAATAGACCACCAAACCAATAAAACCAAATAAACCAAATATAGAATGATTTACAAGGACAATAATTTGTTTCAAAACTCATAAGATATGTCATTTTTGCACTTATCAAATTTGATATTTTTACCAAAGATATATTTTAGTTTAGTCTAGTTATCATTGCTCCCTGCAGGAAGTGTATTGATAGCTGTCAGTAGATTTAGTACCAACGTCGATCAGTACAGAACTACAGTTGATAGGAAGTCATAACATACTTCGGCAATTGTGCCTTCAATACTTGCCTCGCTAATAATGGCTTATGATAATTTCAACACTGCTCTTCCGTTGACCGGATGCCCTCTATGTCCTCTCAGATTGCCCAATTCGTTTGATCGTTTATTTTTCTATCTGAATCATCCATCTAAACACAAATAGCCCAATGATCATTGAAACAAACACATACTAACTCCTTTAAAGATTTTTATCAGTTAAAATGTATGGGATTAAGTTCTTCTAGTTCCTTATATTTTGCTACCATGAACCTATTTCAGATCGGCAGTAAAAATATGGAAGGCCTTGCAATTTAATGTAGGAATTGGCATCCCGTCACTCACACGAACGCTAAGCGATTTTTATAAGCGACTTGTCAGTTAGACGTTTACATTTTGAGTGAACGAAGCTTATGTTTTTATGATGAATTTTTCAATATTCGAACAACGTGCCAAGTTTATACTTCTGTATTTGTTTACTTAACATAGAATTAAAGGTGTGTTTGTAGCTAGAGTCTGTCAAATAAGAATAGAAAAAATAAAAACTGGAACTCCGAAATTTGTAGGCTGGCAACACCAATTTAACCTGTCAAATATTCTTTTGAAGTGCAATGACACTGATGATACAGAACACTGTATACACATTTAAAATTACTTTTTTTGTTCTTAAAAAAAAAATCGAAGAATCACCGTTGTTAAGTTACCTACCTAATGCCATACATTTGATTAAATTGTGTTTTAAAAAGTGATTTTATTTTTTTTAACTTAACTTGATTTTAATTTAACAGTAGGTAGAAAGGAAGAATCATTAACGGTGAGTTTAGTTACACTACTTTTAGATCTGAATGAGTTAAATATATTCAGATCTAAAATTAGAGACATGATCTGAAGCCTGGACAACGCTAGTAAGTACTTAAGCTAATATTAAATAAATGTGAGCAGTGAACAATTTCTAAAGTATGCCTTATGTTTTATTACAAAATCGTTATTCTTCATTATGTTAACACACAATTGCAAAGATATAATAACAATATACTTATTTACAATTCTAATTTTGATATCAGTGGAATGAATTTTTTTCTCTCTTTTATGCCTTTTTAATTTTTAATAAAAATGTTAGTTACACAGATTTAGATTATAAACATGATTATATTTTTAGTATTGCCATTTGTACAACAGTGGCGCCCTCCTATGTTTTCTACTCTTTATTTGAAAGACTGTAGAGATTTTAGAATCCGTATTTGTATTTTTAAATCTTTGTGTGTTATTTCATTTGTTGTATTGTATGATTTAATAATGTGCGATCCTTTGCATTTACAATAGCAAAATTGTGATTGGAATTAATTATGACTATATACATAATATTGTTATTATTATCACTCTTCTAAAAAGCACGTGGTTTCCTATACAATATTATTTGTTGTACGTATAGTACACATCATTGAATTGTATAATAACGACACCTCTCGCACTTCCGACGATTAAATTCAATTGCATAATATATTATTTGAGAATCGCTACTGAATTCACCTGTTCCTGTTTCCACTTATTATAAGTTTGTTACATGATTCGCATACTAATGGTACTCACCTATCAATCGATGGCTTAGATTTTTAGAGAAATGCACGTGCTTTGACACGTAGAGGAAATAAAAAGCGAGAGGACAAACAACGTGACTGGTTATTAATATTCCACAGAAGCTATCCGTTTTGTTGTCAGTTTTATTTTTGGAAGTATCAGTAATTCAGTTTTATTTTCCCCTCCTGCAAGGCACGCAGAACCCGGTCACGACTTTGTAATTCGATTAGTTGTGTACTTATCGGAAACCAACATCATTGAATTGTATTCATTCGAAATAAACCGCATTAATCACTGTTTCAATGAACTCAATCACGGATAACTATTTATTACCTAAAGCTGCATTCATATTAGGCTAAAAGATTCGGTGTTAAAAACTTTGTTTATTTAGAATATTGGCTTTCTGCCATTCCCACTCAGTTATACGTTTCCCCTCTGAGTATATAAAGACGCTTACATTTTTATGGATATTCAAACGGATACAGTTAGATATGATTTTAGATTTTCACGGCCAAAAGTATTATGGTGATTTATTTTTGGGGTATTATGTCGTGCTACGCAACCTCCTTGGGGATTCCATTATAACCTCTACTTTATGCATCGTTTATAAAAATGTGGAATAGTTTATACGGGAGTTTTTGAAGTGAAACTTTCTTAGACCCGTTAGTGTTTCGGAATTCGGATGAAACGGAAATGACGCGTACAGCACCTGCGAAGCATTGTACTCCTATCAAGGCTCATATTGGTTGAGATATAAAACAGAAACGACGCGAGTTCTGCGCTCATTGGTCTGCTCACTGCGCTTTGATTGCGACTTCACTTTTCAAGGCTCCTTGTTCTTCATAGTTGGAGATTGTTTTGGTGAAGTTTCGCTTCTACCGCGTGTTAACTGCAATCGATTTTTTTTGCGTTAACTCCATACTCTGGGCCCATGTCATCTTTGGAGGTGCTGTGTGGAGAATCGACCCGTTCTCATGTGACAAATGTCAACCGTGTACATATATTTGAGTCGCGCGTTTGGCGTGTTTCCCGGCTATGCACCGGTGCCGAAGCGATCAATGATCGGAGCATCTTCCACTGTAACACCGGTAGAACAAGGACAGCATACTTACCTGACGCCTGTGCTCTAAAGATTGCAATCTGCTTGTGGGAATGTGGGAATGTGGAAATGTGGGAATCTATCAAACGGACTAGGTGTTATCAGTGGAATACCTTTGAAAAGTGCAATTAGTCTATAACCTTTAATCTGTCAACCAAACTTCAGATTAAAGAGTTTTTAGTATCTAAACTGTAAACAATAACTGTTCTGCAAAATCGCTGGGCTAAATCCAGTTCACTCACTCTCTTCAGAATCTATGCTAAAGAATGTCAAAAATGCTATGGCTGTATTAAACGCTTTGTGTGAATGCGGCTTAAAATGCTTTACCACCTCATTGGATTTAGTTTTAATCTGTTGAGTTATTGTTGTTATTTATTATTATTCGTCACGTACTACATCATTTTTAAATCTTTATTATTGCGTATTGTTATTGAATTAATTCGTGATTAATTTATTGCATGTGATTTGTTTGTGTCCTGTCAAATATCGGTGTGATTAATTACAATTTTCTTTTGTTGCAGGTAAGCACTCGTTTATCAATATCTGGTCGTGACTTGAGACTTGCATGCGGGTCGCATTCGGTATGTTGTTCGCCACATAATAATATTTAAATACTTATCTTCAACAGTTTTGTTCAAAACATTAAAATATTTTAACCTTCTTACAACCGGTCTGCTAAATATTGGCTGAATAATTTGCCTCAAGCGATATTACATATTTATAACGTTATTATTAAATAAATAATTACTCGTATGTTGGTAGTAGAAACACGCAAGAAAATGATTATTCTCTCGACTCAATTTTCGATTTTTGTCATTTCTTTGTTTTGCAAAATTGTTAGTCCTATATCCTCCTTTTTTGTCAACCAGAATACTGCCACCATATCAGGAACGATGATTCCGCATTGAAAAAAAAACTAATATCTTACATGAATTAAATATATCTTCTTCTGTCTCTCTGCGGTAGTTAGGTATATATATGCATGTAAAATACTCCTCCCATAAACACGAGCTCCTAGAGCTCAACTTATGGAGTAGTAGAATAAAACATTAATAATTTTGTAATCTTGCATATATTATCATTGTAATGTATAAACAAAAATCTTGAAATAAATAAAAAAAAAAATATATATATATATACTCTCATTTTTTTTTAAAGTACAAATTGTTCCGTATATCAACAGCTTTTTTTTCTAAAGGGAGTCTTATCTATTTTTTTAAAATTAGCTCCACGCAGGAGGCCCTGAGGAAATAATAAATCCCTCATGGCCTATTTCATCTTTGAGGACGCTGTGTGGAGGGTCTTTTTAGGAAAAGGAAGGAGAAGAAGTTCTGGGAAGTAAAAAAGTATGAGCGTTGGGTAGGAATCCAGGGTCGGTGTATCCAAGAGTGACGGACGTATGAATCTATCCTTACCGCTCCGGTGCAAGGCAATGTTCCGAGAGAGCCCTGCCGGAGAGGTCAAAAGATCTCCCTCAACCAGTCTCTCCCGATCCGGCTTGCCATGCAGTTGGTGGGCAGACGCATCCGCCGCCAAAATCCGGTAAAACATTACCCCATGAACCCGGGCACCCCTGCCAAACGTAGCGAACCACTTGGGGTGACCTACGGCGGAGGTGTTGGTTACCCACTAAATGGTACCCATACCCGCCCCCCAAATTGAATTTCCTCGTCTGTGTGTGTGTTTTTAGCAGTTATATTTACTCTTTGTTAATTGGGATAGTTCTAAGAAACAGGATGTACCCTTTGTACTTCCTGTTGGTTTTTTAGCTACATTTTTGATGTCATAGTTTATTTGATCTTTTATTGACACGTAATTATCTCCAGATTATTACTTAACAAAACTACAGAAATTTGTCTATGTTATGTATATTATGAATAGGATCGGTCCAAGAACCGGCCCTTGAGGCACTCCAAATTTAATGTGTAGCGGGTCCGATACTACATCTTACTTACAACTCTCTTATTTAAAATATTCATAAATGAGAAATATAATCGCTTTAAAATCTTACAACGCTTTTATTTGATGAAATCCGGAGCAATGGTTACTATTAAACGTATTTCGCATTAAATTAAATTTCTTCCAGCGTAAAAGCAATATCGGGCATTCAAATACTGCTCCCGAAAATAACCCCCGGCACGCGAATTGTCCCCGTTTCACCCATAAAACTAATAAAGGGTCCGTTAACTTTAGTTACTTTGTCCCACTGTTTGTTCGGGACCCCTATTAACGTACGCCCGTTGCACACGAGCCAATTCTTCAACAAAGGAGATACGGGGTAACACTGTGCCCTATATAACATTGTCTCTTTTTAAATAATTCCTTGAATAGATACTTAATATTTTGTTATTATGATTAAAAAACTTTTTATTATGTTTCTGTCCTGAGAGATCCGTTGTGATATCTCTTTCTTTAACATACCCAATCCAAATATTATTATTATATTGGGGGATGTTATGAGACTGAAGGCAATGGGGATAGGATGGGGAGGAGAATGTGGGCAAGTACCTGAATATGCAGATCTGGTCACCAAATAAGGCAAGGACATTTAAAACAACGTTTCTATTCTTTCACCAATTTGAGAGGTGTGGGTGCCGCCCCGGGAACCACATATTAGACAACCAACACCCTTGCCATAGGTCACCGGTGGCCGGGTTCATGGGGTGAGGTTTGTCTAAGTCTTATAGATCTATCTACTGCGTAGCGGGCCGGATCGGGGGAGATTGGTTGAAGGAGTCCTATTTAGGGAACGTACCCATACTACGTGACCAACTTTTTGCAATTTTTAACCCCCCCCCCCCCCCCGGTGACCAAAATCCTAAGTAACCCGCCGCTCATTTGTATGGAGCGTGACATTTTGAAGACCCCCCCCCCTAAACGTGTCACGTAGTATGGGTACGTTCCCTTACCTATCTCGACCCATCGTCTTGCATCGCAGTGGAAGGGGTGGATTCACACGCCCGTCACTCCTAGACACACTGAACCCTAGATTACCACCTACTACCCCTCATACCTTAAAAGAAAATGTTCTTCTTATTTTCATCAAAAAGACCCTCCTCACAGCATCCCCAAAGATGGACTAGGCCATGAGGAATTTTTTTTCCTCAGGGCCTCCTACGCGGAGCTAATGTTAAAAAAAACAGAGTGCGCAGTTCGCACGCGGTGAAAGTGAAACCTTCAGAAAACTAAAGTAGACAAGAGTGGGGAGGTTACGAAGCACCGCACAAACAGGAGACCGATTAGTCTATCTCATTCTCGCAAGCTAAATCCCATAGATATATGTGTTTGTCTCTTTTTAGAGTCGCTATTTTTCGTTTTATCGAGTTTCAAATCACAACGGTGCTAAAAAAGTTTTTACTTCAAAAATCTGAATGGTGGTCTTTCACCAGGGCGATTCAGGGAGTATTGAGTACAGGCGATACTGGAAATTTTTGTGGCAAATGTTGTTGAGAATATGGTTATATTGCTTGCAATAGCGTTAATTAAATTGAATATTTCGTTTCCCCTACCCGTTTATCTCCGGGCAACTTAATTAAGGCAACAGGATCCGTTTCTAATGAAATTGTCCCATGTTCATTGCGCATTATTCAGCTAAATAAACCCCCCTCTGTAAATATCCTAAACAAACAGTGGGATATAGATAAAGAAGACTTAAAAACTGTTAAAGCTTATTAATAAATGAAACAATGTTACTTTGTTTAAACCACTTACATATTTGAGTAAAGCCGACCGGTTTCAGAACGACCGTTCCATCTTCAGGCCTCAGGGCAAACGTATACTGATTTGACAGTTACAAAATAGTAGATGGGAACAATGTATTATTATGGTAGGGGTGGAGCCGTTGCTAGGTATTAATGAAGAGTGGGTGGGTAGGGGAACAAAAAAAAGTAATTATTATTTTTTTAATTGTTAAACTAACGTTTAAGACAAGATTTTTATGCATAGCACAAAGGGTAACAATTATTATAAGCAATAATTATCAGCCTGAAACACTCATCCACATTGAAAAATCTTCCGAGAAAAGATACATGATGCCAACGGGACTTGAACCCGTGCCCTTCTAATTGCCGGTAAATTGCCGAAAACAATAATAATTAATATTTGACAAGTTTAAGTATTTCCCCAATAAATGAAGACATAATTTGTCTCTACGCCACCTAGCGAGGGATTTAACACTAACAGTGTCTCTCTCGCAAAAATAAAGTTGGTTGTTTTCAGGTGGAAAAAATATAATAAGCATGTTGAATGAAACACTAGTATATATTGAATTATTTGGCGGGTATAAGATAAGCCGCCATAGCTCAATTGGGAGAGCAGCAGCGGACCGGCAATCAGAAGGGCACGGGTTCAAGTCCCGTTGGCGTCATGTACATATCTTTTCTCGGAAGATTTTTCAATGTGGATGAGTGTTTCAGGCTGATAGTTATTGCTTATAATAAAAAAAGTAGTTTAATAATTAATTTTAATAATCGTTTTTACAAGTTATGCTTTAAAATATTATGATGAATTAATAGTTTGCGCTCGTACATACTCAATATGACTATGAATAAATAGTTTTGTCCATAAACAAACTTAAATCTTTCAAGAAAGGCTTACAAATATTATATGGGATTGAATCACCGATGCAATATTATATTTGTATGCCTTACTTAAAAGGATTAAGTTTGTTTGTGGTCAAAAATATTTATTCATATTCATATTGTGTACCTGTGTATGGGCGCAAACATTTAATTCATCTTATTATTTTAAAGTATAGCTTGCAAAAAGAGTTTTTTTCCTAAAATAATTAAACTCGTGCCATCTATGAATAAGTAGAGTATGAATTCCTTTATGTATCTCCTTAAAATTTCACAACTTTACTCCACTTCAAACACGAAGAATAATATCTGATCAAATATTTTTATACAAAATTCTGAATAACGGCCTGGACTCTCCTGAACTCGTAAATTATTTAAGAATTCACATACCTACAAGGCCAACCAGACTAAACCATTTTTTTCATTTGCCAGCGTGCAGAACCAATCTTAGAAAAAATTCTCCAATCCCCCGTATATGCGCGCAATATAACACGCAATTTAACAATATCGATATTCTTAATAATACTCTTGTGAAATACCGAAACGAAGTCAAGCGTACGATCACAAATGTTAACTAAATTAATGCACAACTATAGAAAAGGTACAGCATGAGCATCTCCTGTCCCCATCCCATCTTCCTCTGCCTCTCGCCCTTTCCTATTCCTTCTTCCTTCTAATATATTTATATATATATTTTTGTTGTTATTTTCATTTTCATTTAATGGTTATTACCAATTACAATTTTATATTATGTCATAATAACCAACATTAGCATAAGAAACTGTTTTGGCTTACCTCATGTTTAACGTCTTGTAAAACTCATCCTGTATAAAAATTGCTGTTTGTTTCTTACAATAAATAAATAAATATCTAATAGCTTCGCGTTTTTTTAGTCATTTGTTCATTGCCGAAAATTCATATTAGACTTGCTGTATGTCGAATATTCAAAGGTCGGCGTATCGATTTTATTACGTAAACCCTATTTATGTCCACTAATGTATATTTCAACCCGCTGGAGGGAAAAGAAATAGAAGTGTGGTGTGTCCAAAATTGATCAAATATTTAACTCCTTTCTTGCGTACTTTATCATTTTCATTTGCCTCTCTGAAGCTTAGTAAACATTGACCAAGATACTAGTAGTGCACAATTTACCACTGTTTTCTTACAATTCAGTATTTACAGGTTACCTTTCTAGAAATTATCCGTTCAGTGTCTGAAACTGTTGAACCACCTGTCCTGCCTTAAATATTGATTATTTCACATTGCGTATCTGATAGTGTTGCTTATTGTAAGCTCCGTTGTTACCTCTCTCTCTGTTGCATTATTCGTTCATGAGAAAGAGAGAGAGATTACAACGCAGCTATCAGCGGTATGCCTGTAACTGCGTTTAGTGCATCGCACCATATGGCACGAAACCGTTACTAAGTCAATAAAAGCCCTAACCAATCATTTGCATGAGTTTTGACTCTGAATAATAAATAAATAATTGCAGTTCCTGATGAATTTATTGCTTCTCAATAATGGTGCGATTGCCCCAAAGGGCGTGTTTTATTTCACCCCGTGTTAAAATATTCTAGTTTGTATTTTTTTTAGCATGGAAACGATATCATTATTTATTACGAAAGTTTTTCCTTTGCTCGAAATTTTTTTTCGCTTTTATGATCGACTTCTTTTGTAAGTTTAGTTCCATTGCAGTGGTACCTAGTTATTACGCTGCTCCAACCGATATTTAACACACCTTTTACTTGTATTTATGATTTGAGATTTTCACGGCCAAAAGTGTTATCGCGATTTATTTTTGGGATTAGGATTTTTTCTTCCTTGTTTAGCCAACGATTCGGACAACATTACAGTGTCCACATCTGCCCTGATGATGAACACTGTAACGCTATCTGAAACGTTGGCTAATGAAGATTTTTTGATGAATAAAATATGTAAAATTGTATTACCTTCCACTTGTGCATTTTCAAGTACTCACGTCCTAAAATGAGTTTTATAACTCATCTGGATTTCTCTGTTGCAAGAAATAAAAAAGTAGAAGCGAAACAAGGCATAATGCCCCAAAAATAAAGATAACCCCACCCATTTTACTCAATATGGTGTCTTATTTTTTTACATTTCAGAGAGTTCTTTAAAGCTCTATATCTCTTAATGGCAAAGATATTGCCAGCTGAAAATAGTATTGTTGAACTAACAATTGCAGACTGAATAAACACTGCAAATTTCACGCAGCCAGAGCTCAGTGTTCGCGAGTTTTTGCTGCTTCAATAAGCCGATTTTCTGCTTTGTTGTGTGTTCGAAAATGCCTGCTTTATTATTTCCTCATAATAGCTAAATCCAACTATGTACTCATGTGTATTCAAAGTAGGAAACAATTTCCAATGAATCGATTTGTTTATCGGTCGCTTTAACAGCAGGCTAACCTTTCTCCTGTTGTATTTATTATTTAACGCCATAATCCGTCGCATTTTCCGCGTGCTGTTTCCCTCGATAAGATCGCTTTATCGGTAGCATATGGCCAGACTGTTGGGTACAGTTCCCGGCCTAACATGGTCGCGAGTTCAACTCCTAAGCCCGGATTATGTCGAAATCACAATAATATGGAAAAATATGCAACGCTTGAGTCATGAGTCATGAACGTGTCGCAACTCGGAGGGTGAGCTATGGTGTGGTGTGACATGCTCGCGAAATGCAAATTGTTAAATTGCGCTGTGATGATTGGATAATTGTGTTTTAATAGTCAGACTGGCTCCAGACGGAAAATATTTTGCTTAAAATATTTGCATTCTCGTCGTCAAATTCAGATGATAATAATGCAGACATCTGTTCGAAATCTGAAGCATTTGAAGCATCAAAATTTGTCCAACGATTGAGTTGAGCTTCCGGTAGTCTGAAGTTTGTTGGTCAATGCAAAGATTTTCTGGTCGTTTCTACGACTCATTCTTTAATTTGCTGGTCTCTGAGTTTCCTCCTCAAGACCCATGTTCACTTCTTTTCTCTTCAAGACCCTTGTTCACTCCTTCCTCTCCTCAAAAAGACTCTGCAATTATCCCAAAAGATGACACACATGACTTAGATAAATTGTTTTTTTTTGGTGTTTGGTATTTATTAAGTACTCTTTCTGCCTCCTGTGTTGGAGTTAATATAAAAGAAAAAAATCAGACGTAGTCTAAAATTATGCGTTTTTTTCTGAGGTAGCTAAAATATAGAACGGTGAGTTCTGTCGTCATGAAATTTGAGAGCAGATATAAGCAACACGCGAAGTCACTTCCATCAGAGGACAGAGCTTTGAAGTAGTCACACATAGCAGTAAATACATAAGACGCAGTATTTTTTTCACGGGAATTAACTGTTACTTTCTAGTTAGTGTATGCATTGAATAAACCGTGTAAAATTAGCCCCAGATTCATCATCTTCTATTTTTTACCGAACGTCATTCTGCATTTATGATTGATCACATTTCTGCAATTTAAAATGTTAATTCTCATTTCTGCCTTTCATCTGCACAACGCAAAGTTTCGCCACAGAAAATCATTACGGGCACAGTAATTCCGCTCGATCACATTAAAATATCTGTAAACGTATTGCAAAATTCAAATTACCTTATTATTGGTCACCGACGCGATACGGTCGATTAGCCGGGGTTTTTTATCCAACGAATTGAGGTTCTTCGGACAAAAAAGCCTTCGGAGTGACCGTGCTTCAATTTTGTGCTTATCATTCCACTCTTTTTTAAAGCCTCGCCGTTTTCGAATGTGTATAAGTAGTCCCAAAGCGATTTATCTTTGCTGATACGTGATAATTATTTGACATATTTTGAATTGATTCCTTGGTCAAATTTTTGGATTTAACCTAATTTTTTTCGTTGTTTTATGAATGAGACTCTTCAATTCATTTTTTAATTTCCAAAAATGGTTTTTCTACTTTATATGCACCGTTTTTAAGCTGTAAAAACACGTACGACAGTACGTTTTCCAATTATGTAGCCTGCTCTACAATCCCGGCTAAACTACCGAGAGAGTCCGAGAGTGCAGTAAGTTGCCATGCTCGTTGTTATTCGCGGTCCCGAAGAACAATGTCGGATCTGCTAAAAATTTAATATTGTCGTGTTGGCTTATTTATTGGCTTGTTTTGTTGATTTAAAGGCCCGCATTTTCGGAATTTTTAATGAAATTAAATGAAAGGAAAATATCAAAACAATGTTATATTTCTTAATCTCCAAAATAGTAAAAATGCAGAAAGGAAACATTAAAGAGCTTTACCTACTGCTAAACTAAAAAATCGCTCCGACATTGTTCTTCGGGACCGTCGACTTCATTCCATGTCGATATTTGGTCACTGATCAAAGGTAATGTACGAACCACAGATCATATACGAACGCAGCTACGAGTACTATAATCAATTGAAGCAACTCTGCGCAAAACAAGACTACGAGAGTCAAGTTCTAGAACTCGAGTTCCAATGCGTAAAAAATCTAGATTTCCGTGACAGTTTCTGCTTGCCTATAATCCATTTTCTGACAAATATTCTCTGGTTTCTTCTTCAGAATCTCGCCAAATCTTGTACTATTATTTATTGCCAATTCTATCGGAAGATTTATCATCTACGGATCTTGATTTGTACAATCGTGATTCCGACCAGTGGATCGTTTATCTCTTACGAAATTCTGTTGTTAATCTGCTGTTTGATGGCGGTAGCGTGTTGTGAGATGCTAGAGGTAGTTGCTACCATAATAATATTGTTCCGCGCCAGCTTGCCTCATTTTTATTCACTTGTAACACTTTATAAGAGCACGATTTCCGAAAAGTATTCCGGAGCATTCTTTATACAACTACTTGATCAATTTCAGTCTTAGCAAGAAGCATGTCTTATTTTTTTATTGCCTCTTACCCTAACCAAACGAAATACGAAATAATATGCTTCTTCCTTCTCTACCCATTTCTATTCAGTATTGAATTCTGCTAGATTTGTGGTTTTTCGCTCCTCGAAGATATGCTCAAACTGTAGGTGCAGATCTCGCAAAAACATGTATTATTTACCGCTTCTGCAAAAGGTTTGCTGGTTTGCAGTATTCAGAACGCCGCACATCACGATCTTTGCAAACAACTTAATTTACTCTTTACAAATCAATCCACCATCTAACACTGCCGACTGCTGTTTCGGTTTTGTTTGATTGACATAATAACCGTAAATATTTTGTGATTAACGATGCTAATTTTCGCTCAATTCTCCCAAAGGTCAACGAAACGATGAACAACTCGAATATAATAACATTCTACAGCTAGCTCTATTATCCGTTACCATAGATTGAATCATTCATAGAGAAAAATCGTTACTTATATATTTTGCAGAGAAAAAAACGTACATTTTTACTGTAGGTTCTACAATGATGGGTTGATTGACTCGTCATTCTCCGAACAGTTTAATTGCGAAGTAACACAGCGCAATTATAGATTTATATGGTATCGCTTTTAATCCGTCTTCGAGAGGTGTATGTATGTTCTATCGTTGTTAACGCTAAATGTTGTTAAATTAAATATCTTAGCGATAAAATGGCCGATCTTGACGGTTGGTTATTGAGATAGCGTGGCTCTCTTTTTAATAGAACTCCGCATCTTTGTTTTTTTCACGTTTTTACAGATTTCTCGGGCTGTGGAAATTTCGGTACTTGTGTGATAAACTTTCAAAATGATGAAATACTTTAATTATTGACAAAATAGTGCAATAATAGTGTAACGTATTATTGAATTTAAGTCCTACGAACTATTCTTGAAATTAAGAGGAATATAAACGCTAGAAATATTTCGAATCTCATGCCTGCAAAATTTTAAAATCGAGCGTCTTTTTGCACGAGGCTAGTGAGCGAAAAAGTGATTTTTATTTATTTTGTGCATAATTTTATAAGAACGAAAAAAAGTTAGAACATAGAAAACCTCAAAAATAGTCTTAGCCATAAAGGGGTATTTTTAAAAAATTATTTCTTGTATTACTTCATGGTTAAGTCATGAAAAAACATTTTTTTTGGTGGTTTACGCTTATATTTTTTGTTACGTAAATAATAATTTTATTGTAATTCCAAAAGAAAGGCTAGTAAAAGCTTCGATTTATCCGTAGCATATTTTTTGATGTTCATACTGTAAGCCGATTCGTCGTAAAGATTAATCAAAATAGTATCTAAATAGGATTTCACGTATATATTCATCTTAAGTAACTCGGCTCCAGTTTTCTCCATTACATATTTAAAAAAAATCTGATTGACTAATATTAAAATATAAATTATTCTTTCTTTCTCTATCCATTGAAATAATGGGCAAGAACACATTTGAAGCGTTAATCCGGAAACATTGAAAAAAAAACTAATAGGTACTAATTTCTGCCGTTAGTAGTTCACGTGCCATTCTATTTAAGGCTTTATGGCCTTATACCCCGAAAGCGCGATATCCGTACTTAATATCATCTTTGTAAGATGTTGTGATGACATCCGGTCGTATATATATTATAATCTATCATAGTTTACTGGGTGTCATGAAGCATTGAGCTTGGCGTATCCAATCTGCGGAACTAGCGATAGGTTGCTGGCTGCTGTCTTACAGCTTGTCCGGTCACCGGGCCGGGCGTGCGACCGTGTGGTACGCCGCGCACCCCATATGGCGAGCATCGCCTTTCCGGGACAGGAATTATACCGCCAGAACACAGAGATTGTGTCCGCCATACGACATCCTTGTCACACGTGAGAAAATACCGTTTTTATCCGTCTACAAATAGGTTAGACAATTTATGGGCATAGGTAATTACTTCGGAATCGCGTGGTTTGCCGTATTTTTATCAGCTGTTCTACTTACTCCACTACTCGAGCGATTTTAAAGCGCCGTGTGTAATTTTTATTACGCTCATATACGCTAACGATTCCTTCAGTATACTTCTTCACTTTGTAAAAGGCAGGTATATCTATAATAGATCTTCTCTCTTTATAATTAAAATGGCTTGATTAAGCTCGGAGTTTATTGACTATTGACCGCAGCACAACGACCTCGCGGTTAGCTTCAGCCATTTATTATTGCGAATTGTTGAACCAACAATAAATAATATTTTATTAACTTTGTTCATTTGCAGTAAGTTAGTTTAGCATCACATTTGGAGTGATTTTGACGTTATCGTTATCGATAAATGTTTATTATTGTAGTAGGTTCAGCTATTCCTAAACGGCACTTGAGATGACTATTATAATCACAGTAACTTATATTTTAACACTTAGATTCATATTATCGTCGTCCCTAAAGCAAAGGGCACTATTGCAATTTTGAGGATTTAGGGATTGAATGCCGTTTGATTAATTTGTTAATTTGCAAGAAAACTGCATTTTAATCTTTAAGAAAAATGTCGCGTAAGATCTAAACTTCAATTCAAAAGACCAAATCGTGAAAACCTGCAAATAATTTTTGTCACTCCGAAAACATTTCAAATGCGTTGTATGTACCTACTTAAAAGGACTCCAGATAGTAATATCTACAGCCTGTATGTTAAACGAATATCTACAGCTCATATGTTGAACTAATGTCTATGAACTTCAGAGTGTTGACTAATATCTACAGAGCTAAGGTCGGACGAATATCTACATATGACGGTCCCAGTGTTAACTAACATCTACAGAGCGTAGGTTGGACTAATCAGCTAAATGTATCCAATAGTCCGATATTAGGGATTTTTACATTCATACATACTAACATTAATTAAGTTTTTTAAACTGCATTCGCAATATTACGTTATTCCAATATGCTATGCATAATTGCAAATCCAACCTCTGCCAGTGCTGTAGATATTCGTCAACACTTTGGTTCTCGTAGATATTAGTCAGCAGTTTGAGCTGTAGATATTCGTCAACACTTTGGTTCTCATAGATATTAGTCAATAGTTTGAGCTGTAGATATTCGTCAACACTTTGGTTCTCATAGATATTAGTTCGATTTTTTCAGTTTTTGGAATTCCTGTAGATATTAGTAGACGCCTCCCTTAAAAGTCATTGCTTTCATAAGGGCCCTTTTGGTTTTGGGGTAACCGTGTTGCCTCAACCTAATATTTCAGTTTTGCTCCTTTTGTTGTTAATTTTTTTTTGTGCACTTCTGCTTATGGCCTTTTTGAAATATATGTGTATTTATCCAGCATTGCGTTGTTATTCTACAAATATTTAGAATAGCCGTATTGATTTAATGGTCCAGCGCTGAATAACGTATCAACTGTCATTTTTCTGATGTCCAGAATTCCGGCATCTCGATTGTTCTTATAACCCTCGATCCTAATATCCAGTATTCACCTTCCCAATTGTTCTTATAACCCTCGATCCCAATTAAAACCTAGATGATGAGCTGTGTTCAGTTGTTCGTTAAACAATTCCACGAATATCCCTGATGCAATCGCTTCATCACGAGCCACCGTCGTGAGTCCCAATTAGGGTCCCGGATTATGGTAACTCTCTGTTATTGATTATGCTAATGTTGGTAATGTTTTAGTGATTATTCCGACCATCACTATTCCTATTGCGAATATTGCTCACAGATTATTCCGGACACGGTGATTCCGCTCAAGACTCCGGGCTCCGGATACGGATTAGTTCAAACAATGATTATTTCGCACTTGACGAAACTCCGAATGCAGTAAGATTTGATTAATTCAGTTGGCATCGCGTTTGGGTCCCACCTGGGCTTCGCATATTTGATTCCTCGGCTGGCTAAGTCCTCCATCACGACACAAGCAACATTTGTCGCTTACTGTGTTGGTAGTAGGAGATTTTCAAACATTGTTGGGTTATTCGTAACACGGGAATGTTTGTCTTTCTTTAAAAAAAGACAAAAATTATATGCATCTACTTGTGCATTGTATTAGTAATTAAAAAAATGTGATTTGAAACTTGATGAAACGGAAGCGAGCATAACTAAAAAGAGACAAACACATGCAATAAAAATATTATAAAATCAATATCCAATTTTCAAACCACTCCAAAATGAACAGGCAAAGAAAACACCAAAGAAAGCGAAATCTAGCGACTCCGAAGAAGAAAACACAAATACTAATAAAACGACCAAATGTAAAGGAAAATGTGCACTGGAATTCGGCGACAAAAATGTGGAAAAAATCATTCTTCGAATCAAAAAGGTGCTTCGTAGTCTCCCCACTTGAGTTTTCTGAAGGTTTCACTTCTACCTGCGTGTGAATTGCACACTCTAATTTTTTTAAATTGTATACTAGTATGGTACATCGTACGCTGGTGTTCGATGTTTTCAATATGATAAGGGTGCGGAAAAATCTGTGTTGGAGGTTTTCCATGTGCGGAATATTCGTGATCGGAATTATCCGTGCAACTTGGATTATGCACTACGCTCTTCTTTCCCGCGGAGAGCGCCACGAAACGTTACAAATTCGTGGTATAATGTATAATACCCGAGTGAGGAGTCATGCTAATCTCGTCTTACACTTTCAAATCTGTGTTGCATTGTTAGATCGTGGAAGCACTTAGATTGCGGCAGGTTACTTAATAATTCCATATCTCACCGTGTACGTTAGGCCGTTCGACACACGCGGAAGTCGACATGATCATGCACGGAATCCCCGCACATCCTCCTAATATAACATAAATCTCTGTACAGGATGCTATCAAAAACCATTACTCAGCCTTCCGATTTCCGATAGCACCTTTTTGATAGTTAATACTTTTATTACCTTTGACTTCTTCGGTGGCCCAAGCATAAGACTTTTTTGTACATCATTTTGTTATTTGTAAGTAACCAGCTGTGGTACCCGGCTTCGCTCAGGGAGTTGATATGAGATTGAACTGACGTTCGAACCCACGACGGATCTTGCTTTATATACCCCTACCAGTAGGTAGCCCTTCCCATACAAAAGAGGCTTCGAATGGTCTTCGTAATGGTTCCACAACATTCGAGAGTGTTCTGGAATGTTCAACAATGATCTGGGATGTTTCGGGATGCTCCCAAAAGTTCCAGATCATTCCCGAACATTCCACAACATTCCAGAATGTTCCAGGATGTTCTGAAATATTGTGGAATGCTCTTGAATACTCTCAAAGGTTCTGGACTTTATTAGAAATTTCTAGACGGCGAAACTTCCAGCCCTTGTATCTTCAAAAGGACGCCCTTCAGGTGAAAATGGAAACCTTCTTTGTGAATGGGGGATAGAGGGCTACCACACCATATAACTCCCTTGATCGTATCAGGACTTGTCTCTGAGTTTTGGCAGGACGTATACACTTTCTTTTATAATAGAATCTAGTTTTTGCCCCCGGTTTCGCACGCGCCACTCGCCACCTTCCCCCCTCACCCCTTCCCTCACCTGCCCTCTCACCCTCCCCTACTCCATACCCGTTACATTCATTTTTCAAACAGCTCGCGTGCCACCTATTAAAACGTAACAATCAAACACGCACAGTAAATTTTAACTACCAAAGGGATCTCCATAGTAACCTAAACAAATAACAAAATGACAGCGCCCGTCAAACAATTACTTAGCAACGCTTAGCTTTTCGTCTGGATAATAAAATATAATAAATAATTTCATAACGCCAGAGCTTACTAATATATATAGCCTGTTGTACTCACAAATAATGTACTATTAGTTAAAAAAAAATTAAAATCCATTCAGTAGTTTTTGCTTAAAGAGTAACAAAATAAGAAAATACATCCAGACATCCATACATCCAATCAAATTTTCGCCTTTATAATATTATAATAGGATATTGATTTCGAATTCAGTGCTACCAGTAAGTAAACTTCACAACCATGACGGATACTTCGATACTTTGCAACAAAGCTATACAATGCATTTCCACTTGCCATTAGACAGAACACAACTTATTTAAATATAAATCAACAAGATAGATGTTAATCCAAGACGTTGGTGTCTTGGATTAATATCTATCATTTTAATGAATTTTATCAAAGATTACAGATATAATATCAAAATCAATTTGTAAGTATGCATTTTTTTATTCAAACTGCATCGTCTAGAAAACAAACCCAAACCGTCGAACCAAACCTAAACTTTTCAAAATGATTTCGTGTAATTAAAAACCAAAATTTGTAAAGTCTTACAGTCATTAGAATGCCCTGCTGAATGGATTTTGGTTTTGGCAATTCTCAATGCTTTATTTATATAAATACACGTGACATTACGATATTACCAAATATCGACATTCAGGCAGAATCTCTTCGGCGTTACGGGCTTGAAAGATGGTCGGCTGGCTTTCTTTGAGATTTCTTCTAAATGCTCCTCGGAGAAATGCTGCCTGACCGCTCAGTGCCTCGAGGTGCGCACTCCATACCACACCGAATACACCCGACCAGTAACCGGACAAACAGAACGCTGGAAAATCAGAACACTCTTGAAAAGTTATATAAAGTCATAAAAAGTGAAAAACAAAATTAATATAGATGTCATTTTGGGAGGCGCATATGAGTATCGCTGGCCCAGGAAAAATTTATTGAAAAACCAATACATCTTCCTTAGGTCACCTCAAGTGGTTCGCTACCTTTCGTGAATTAGCAGTGGTGCCCAGGTTCATGGTGTGAGGTTTGTTAAGGTCTTGGCGGCGGATGCGTCTGTCCAACTACTGAATAGCTGGCCGGATGGGGAGGAACTGGTTAAGGCTCCGCATCCGGTATCGAAAAGAAGAAGATGGAGAGGTGCGAAATTACGAATGTTAGAGCAGAGCGCTAATATTTAAAGCGACAAAATCGATGCGAAAATTGCGAAAATGTTTAATAAAACACGACTCGTTTCAAATAGAGCAAAAATCTCGCGGGCATTGTCTTAAACAGCATTTAAAGAAATACTGTGAATTTTTTCATACATATAACTTGTAAAATAACTGAAACTAACGTGTTAATAATAATTTTTGGAGCATACTTTGCGATTTTTTTTTCTGTCGAGAGAATTTTATATAATTTGCTTTTCGGCGCGGGCAATGTCTACATATTATCTCCAAGAATAACATATATTTTTTAAGAGCTTTAAAACTTAAATGTTTAAGGGAGGTACGTAAGAAATCGGTCGAAATTCGGGTTGCGGGCCCTTAGGGGTGGCATTTCAACCTCTCCAGCAGGACTCTCTCACCCCATCACTTACACCACAGTGGGAGGGGTGGATTTATATGTCCGCCACTCCTGGACACTCTTACCTCCAGATTCCTATCCACCGCTGATACCTTTTCTCTTCCCAGATTTCCTTTCCCTAAAATACCATCTAAACTCGTATCTTTCCGGGTGGCAAAGGGCCTGAAGGAAACTATTTTCTTGAAAGCCTTTTGTGGAGCTAATATAAAAAAAATATATATATAAGTGTGCAGTTCACTTGCGGTAGAAGTGAAACCTTCAGAAAACTTAAGTAGACAAGAGTGCGAAGGCTACGAAGCACCGCACAAAGAGGAGACCGATTCGTTTCATCTAGTTTCACCACAACGGTGCTAAAGAAATTTTCACTTCAAAAATTATTTGGTTTTCAAGCCAGTTTTTTTTTCATCACTTTGAATGACTTTGATTCTGATAAGTCTTAAACCCTCCCGACTAAACCCGTCACCCCGTAGTACTCGTGGACCGGCGAAAGTCGATATGGTTCATCAGCCGGTTACCATCGCTAACCCCGCTAATTATTAGCATTACTCTTATAGCTATGGAGTTAGGGTACAAACAGGTACAAAGCGGGTTTCGGTTTTCTGATTAGTCGGCGCATGGGCGGCCGACTGGTGCAGGCGTGCTGACAAGAATGTTTGTATGTCAACGTATCAGACCGAACATAGTGAAGGCAGGTTCAGATTTGTGTCCGCGCGAGGCGGCGCCGATAAGCTTTACCGAAATGAATTCTTAATTCCTGCTCGCCGGTGACGCCGGTCAGAATCTGATATCAAAATGAGCGACCTGTTAATTGCCGCTGTTTTCAATCAATCGCCAATCTGGGATAAAATAAATACATTCCATAGCACCAGAAACGTTATTGACAAGTGATGGAATGAAATTAACAAGATAAAATTTTGAAATAACCTCAAATGTCACAAGTGAATTCCTTTCAGGCACGTACTTAACATATTATCATGTTTTCCTGAGGTTTTTTTCATATTTAAAGATACCAATTACCAAATACCATTGTTTTATTTCTTAATTTTAAGAAAGGATTCTCCAAGAGTAAATAATCGTCGTCTACGAACTCGACATTTCGTAAAAACTGACAGCTGCTGTCAGGCTACCGCGCAGGTAGCGCAAGTTTTATCCGCGTTCTGTTTGTCCACATCTCGGCGTCAACAGCCGCCGGTGGAACAGGGCACTGAACGCCGTTAATCTGAAAACCGAAACCCGCTTTATTTTTGTTCTTACCCTATCTCTTACGACTGTCAGTGACGTTTTCAGATTTGCAGGCTAACCGGAAATTTCTGCTAGGTAAAATAAAAGCTTTAATGATTAAGAGTAACGTGTGCGCGGCCCTTTACATTCAAAACATAAATTTGGATTTGAAGCCAAAATTGACTGAATCTTTTTTAAAAATTAAAACTCTTTTTTAAATTAAAAGGTATAGAATAAAATAAGGAAATCATTGTCAAAGTTGCCTGTAAAAACACGAAAAATTGTATTCGTTAATGGCCTGTATTTTGTAATTTGAAAAACAAGTAATAAAGTAACACAAGTAGTTTTTTAAATAACTGGGGACTTCATTAGGGTTAATAAGGTTTTAGATTTTCACGGCTAAAAATATTTTCTTTATTTATTTTTGGGTGTTATGCCGTGTTTCGCTACCTCCTTTAGCCAACGTTTCGGATAGCGTTACGGTGTTCATAATCAGGCATCACACATCTGCTCTGATGATGGACACTGTAACTCTGTCCGAAACGTTGGTTAAAGAAGAAGGTAGCGCAACACGGCATAACACCCGAAAACGAAAATTAATTAGGGCTGTATATTTTGCGTTATTAATTGACTGAACCTAGCGAAGTCCTGTTGTTATTCGAACGTTTGACATTTCGTCTGTCTGTAAAAATTTTTGTACGCTTTTCCTTTCCGAAGAAAGTTTGGAACAAGAATTACCATTGAGATATTGACATTTCTTTGGACAAAATGTATAATTCCGTGTTATTTTTTTTTAAAAGTTACATATATTATACAGTATTTTTTTTATGTTTTTGTAGAAAAAATAAATAAAAAAAAACTCCATAAATGTCACCGGAGACCAAAATTTTATTTACATTTTTTACTTCAATCACTGGTTAAAGTAAGTCAAGTACGTCCCTTAACACCCTGTATGGTTAATAAATTAAGTAGATAGGTGTTTAAGTACCTACTAAAAATCTTATGATTTCAAAGGAAATTTTGGTTTTGATTTTTTGAATGAGAGAAAATTAGAAACATATTTTTTTGGTACAATAAACATGTTTTTGAAAAGGTTAAAAAAAGCGCCTGAAGGATATAGTTGTGATTACACTTGTAAATAATTATTGTGTAGGTACCCCACTCCATTTGAAGGGCAGAATACAATAATAATAATGTTGCCATTTGTTACGTTTTTAATGTTGTTGTCTAACCTCTAAACCAAATTGCGTGTTCGTCTTTTTCCGTTTTAAAAATAATTTGTTTGTATAAAGAGTGACACACGTAATTACACGAGGCCTTGAGCACGATAGTAAAACAAAGAAATAATATTTTTTTAATTATAAGTGTATTATTGTTTGTAATATTAACTTGTTTCAAGTACCTACTCGGCTAATCAAGAACTTCAACTAATTGTAAAGGTTTTTATAGCTCTAAGCTGGGTTATTATTGTTATTCTTGAAATTCTAAGTAAAGGTGTTGTGCTTTAGGTTACATTAAAAAATTATACTTGTGGTTGGTGCTACACGGAACCTAAGTAGTTGATATTGGATTACTCCCGTCGTCCATTTAGGAACTATTTAAGGGCCCGCAACCCGGATTTCTACCGATTTATTACATATTTCCCTTAAACACGGTAAGTTTTAAAGCTCTAAAAAAATATATGTTATTCATGAAGATAATATCTAGACTTTGCCCGCGCCGAAACGCAAATTATATAAAATTCCCTCGATAGAAAAAAATCGCAAAGTATGCTCCAAAAATTATTATAAACACGTTTTTTTCAGTTATTTTACAAGTTATATGTATGAAAAAATTCACAGTGTTTCTTTTAGTGCTGTTTAAGATAATGCCCGCGAAATTTTTGCTCTATTTTAAACGAGTCGTGTTTTATTAAACATTTTCATTTTTGTAAATGTTGGCGCTCTCCTCTAACATTCGTAATTTCGTATATCTCCGACTTCTTCTTTTCGAGCCCGGTTGGAGAGCCTTAAATGTTTAATATAAGTGATTCACTTAATATTGTGATGAATATTCTTAAGTGTTATAAATTGCCTGACCTGATAATTCCGCGTTATTTTTTGGAGAAATTCGCATAATTTTTAAAAAATTAAAAAATGAGGCTGAGGGGAGTGGGGAGGGGAGGGGAAGAAAAAGAAGAAGATGAAGGTTGGGAAGAACTCGCTATTCAAAGCTAATCACCAAACACGTCTAGACATACCTATCGGTTCTTTCATACTATCGCATACAAAGTATTTAAAATTTTTAATTTTTTAAAAAATGTATGTAAATTTTGCGTATGTGGCCAAACCACAGTTTGAAAATGGCTTTGAAAGCCGAAACACTGTCACAATAATAAAAACGAAAATACTTGCGAAACTTAATAATAACTAATAACATTAATAATTCTAATTAACATTGAGTTCGATGAACTAAAAACGAAATTAATTAATCGAATGTTTAATACTACTTTATTATTTAAAATTACCAGAAAATCGCTTGAAAATTACGAAAATTGCGATTTCGCCTTAGGTATTCCTGTGAAAATGGCAAAAATCACTTAAAAAATCTCGTTGTCGCCAACGCGAATATTTCTTGTCTCTGCATTAGTAATATTACTATTAAATTTTCATTCAATGTAGTTATTATGTAAGTACCTTTATAAAAAAATAAACCGGTGAAGAATAATAATTGCAAAACAGGTCAAAATCAATGAGAATTAGTAGATAGTTGCTGATGGATCATCCGTTTGCTAAAACAATACGTCCAAATACACACGACAGAGCCATGCGTTATCTTCAAAACAGTGGTCGGGGGTATCGGGTGGTCGGCGTTACACATACTCCCCCTACGCCTACTAAGCTGAAGAAAGCTCTTCTTGTTATTGTGATGCCAAAACTTTTATGATTAACCTAACAGTATCATCATTCAAAAGTTTTGATTGTATTTCTAACAAGTTCAGCCATATTTATTCTACACCCCGCGTTAATCCTATTTTCTCACCCTTGTTGTCTACATGCTTCAAGATCCCACCGAATTTAAACACAGTAAGTGTGTATTTTCATTATTTTTAAATTTTACAAATCTGTCTTTTATTTACCTACAGAATTCACTGCTTCACTCACTATATTTTATTTATTTATTTTTTAGCACGCCAACAGAATACACACGTATTATAATTTTAATTAACATTTTCAACATGGTTACAGCGATGATTCCAATAATAGGTGATAAATTATACTTAGTTATTCATTTATATTAAGTAAATTGCTAGCTTTTGCCCCGGGCTTTGCTCGCATAGTATTAGGGGGGTTCCCACAACACCTCCTCTACCTTCCCTATCCCCACTCCACTCCCCCTCCACCCTCCTTACCTTCCATACCCGTTACACACATTTTTCAAACAGCTCGCGTGTCACCTATTGCAACTTTTTATATAAATTTCATAATGCCAGAGATCTAAGCTATAGCCTATATGCATGAGCTATATTATTGTAAAGTTTCATTAAAATCCATTCAGTAGTTTTTTGCGTGAAAGAGTAACATATATCCGTACATACATCCGTATAAACTTTCGCCTTCATAATTAAACTACGGATCAAGTCCTCACGGTATCAAGAATTCTGTTTCTTATTCTACATAATTCTAATTTGTCTTGATTATTTATTTTTAACAATTAAATACCAATTAATTAAATACCAATTTAATTAAATAACAATTAAATAAGAAATTTCATGATGACAGAGCTCACTGTTTGCGAGTTTTTGCTGGTACAGACAATCAGATTTGTACTTTCTATGCGATAGTATGAAAGAAACGATAGGTATGTCTAGACGTGTTTGCTGATTAGCTTTGAATAGCGAGAACTTCCCAACCTTCATCTTCTTCTTCTTTTTCTTCCCCTCCCTACACCCTCAGCCTCATTTTTTTTGCTAGATTTATAGACCATGTTAATATTGTGATGATCCCATTTTTTTAATTTCTTTCTGCCAAGTTTGTCTTCATCGTCAGTAATTGCTGCAATCTGCTATTCTTTCCTGTAAATTCAATTCTTAACTGTTTCCAAAGGATTGATGTACGCAATTCCACTTAAATCTTTAGTTCATTCTAATTATTGCAATACGCAGTTCAGTTTACCCTGGATCACTGAACAGAAAAGTTCTAGTAGTGTGAAATTAGAGTGGAAGTTACTCTCATTATTATTATTATAGTTGAAAGGCCACCATTTGGAATCGAAACTATGCTTGAGTGTTTGGTGATCGGGTTTGAATAAGCTAGATACTTACCACAATCGTTTTCCCTTCCCCACCCCAGTACCCTTGTATTCACAACATACCCCAATTGGGGATACCAGACGGTATGGGACTGTTTTTAACCGTGCTGTATTCACATTATTTTCTTTTAATCCATATCGATTATAAGTAGAACTGATATATCTTTCGACTCCTAAACCCTGACCGACCAGACAGGCTAATGAAATTGATTGTGTTCAATAGATAATTTAAAACTTTTAAAATGTTTGATCAATTTTATCGGAAATAAGAATTGTTATTGTTATTATAGACAGCCCTGATTTATTAAGCCTAATTAATTACCTTTCATATACCAACAAGAACTACTCGATCTAAAATTATTTTTAATTGCAACAACAGTATCAGGACTGAGTAATATAAATACTCGCTTGTACCTAGTTTGCATGCAGTTGGCAATACTTTATCAGAAGTGGAAGATGTGTTCAACTACGCAAAATATAGTAATAAGAAGGCTATAATAACATACCTCAATAATAATACTTAGTTTTAGTTGCGTGGGTTCTATATAATTAATTAGCGTATTTTACTTCATAATTAATAATTTTGTTCCACAAATATCACAATTTTGTTCGCATATGACACATTATCATTTATCATGCATATGTAACATTATTAAGCGTAATTACAATTACCTTACTTATACCAACAATAATTACTTGATCTAAAATTATTATATATACAGATAAATAATAAATTCGAGTGGCCTAAGTAAGGTTATAAAAAAAAATTACTTTACTTGGGGCACACGAACACGCCCGGAACACATTTCTGTCAGTTTATATATTGCAATGCCTGCAATGTAGATGAGGCATCGTAAAGTTCCTTCTTTGACTAATCCACCAAATTTAGGTGATGGACCACTGTGCGAATAATTCATAGAAACGTGGTCTATATCGATTTAAAAGAAAACGGATATCGCTGGTTTACATAAGACAATGAAATAGATTTTATCTTCGAGAAATAATTATTTATTTTTATCACATTCACCCAAAGTATCTATAGTCCAGTCAATGAAGGAGGTGTAGAGTGCGTGAGCAGGAACCTGAGCAATTCCTTCAGAAACTCGTTCAGGGTGTGAAGCTCTTGGTGGCGAGCTAGGAGGGGGAGGGGGAGGTCCCAATTTTCGGGTTTCCGCTTATATCTCGAAAACGGTGCGTTGCAGAGGAAATTTTCCCAGGAATAAGTAAAAGCTCATAAAATTATCTACAACTTTTATTCTATACCTACGTAATTTTATGAGCTTTTACGTATTCTAAGAAAATTTTCCTCTGCGACGCACCGTTTTTGAGATACAAGCGGAAACCTGAAAATTGGAACCGCCTCCTCCCCCTCCCCCTCCTAACTCCCCCTCCTAGACGTCAGGACTTTTAGTATGTTCACACCCTAAGCACCCTGAACAAGTTTCTGAAGGAATTGCTTAGGTTCCTGCTCACGCACTCTACACCTCCTTTCGGACCATTCATTGACTGGACTACTAAGTGAAATTTAGCTTGGCACACCTATAACATATTTCTGTGCGTTTATTATTCAGTGTCAGCAATGTAGATCAGGGATCGCAAAGTTCCTTGTTTGAGTAATCCACCCTATTTCAAGGGGAGGACATTCGTTTAGTAAGATGGGCTTTTCCACAAATCTGAATTTCCGGGTAACTAAACTCCCCCTTCCGCTTTCCGTCGCCATGGCAACTCAACTTCCGGCTTCTCTCTCTCGGTAAACAGTGCAATTATACGGGAATCGATAATTACAGGTTAACGTTAATAATTGTGGGTCTGCTTGCTTCTGAACAAACAGCCATTACTTAATAAATAATAATGTGGTCATGCTTCTGTATTTTAGCCGCGCATTAGTCGGTAAGAGTTCTATTTTTATTTTTATAAAAATTACGAGAGAAAGCTCTCTTTTTCAAAATTGTGCAATCATAAAAATTTAGATTTCATGTTATCTTGAATACATTGTGATGGTTACATACGGGTATTATTCTGTTGTTTGAAAAAAGCTCTAATTATGCAGCCAATCTCAAATCTCTCAAATGTCCACGTCTTGAAGTACATATATCATCATCATCTTCTTCTTCCCCTTATCCTATTCGGGTCGGGGACCCATTGCATCGACAAGGCTCCTCCGTACGTCCCTGTCTTGTTCTGATTGTTCGGCCTCTGTCCGTGGTAGACCCATCCTCTCCTCACACAGTTTCTGGAGTTGCCTCGCCCAACTGTGTCTGGGGCGGCCCACTGGACGTCTACCCTCTGGAATCGCACTCAATATCTTCCTCGGAATTTGGTCATCAGACATTCTTAGTACATGCCCAAGCCAACTCAGTTGCGATTTTTCTATGAAGAGTAGCAGTGGTTCAATGTTTAGATCATCTCGGATCGTCGAGTTTGTTATGTGATTCCATTTCGTAACCCCTGCCACTCCTCTCAAGTACCTCATTTCGGCAGCTTGGACTCTAGAGGGTGTTCATTCATTTAGCATCCATGTCTGGTGGCCATATGTGAGCGTCGTCGGGCGGTATACCGTTTTAAACACTGCCACCTTTGTCTTGATGCTGAGCTCGGCTTTTCTTATCACTGTGCTGTAGAGAGGACGCAATACACTGCTTGCCGCACTTATTCTTCTATCAATTTCCTATGTACATATATACATATTCGTATTTGTTTAATCCTTATTTATAATAATTTTAAATTTGAGGTTTTACTAATTAAGTTATTCAAAAAAAATTTAAAATCGGTCTTAGACTTGTAGAAAAGTCAATAGATGTCGCACATTAAAAAAAAAATGTATATTTATCCAAGACACTATCTAGATTGCATTTAGTTCGGGAAGAATCTTGCATAAAGATACATAAAGATAGCAACCAATAAAAATATGCCTTAAGAAATTAAAGACGATATCTTTGGAAAATAATTCTCCTCAGGGCCTATGTCATCTTTGGGGAAGCTGTGTGGCAGTGGCGGTCCGTGAGTTTTCAGTGAGCTAGATTGCTAAGATTGAAAAATACGACATTACCGATATTGTTGTAGCTAAAAATGATTTTTTTTTCTTCAAAATTTCAATTTTTTGTATGTAGATCTTTCAGTATGTAGATGCGGTGCATCCCTTAACTGAAAAAATCCTCACGGACCGCCACTGCTGTGTAGAGGGTTTTTTTTAGGGAAGGAAGGAGTGGATGTTCTGGAAAGGAAAAAAAGTATGAGGGGTGGCTATGAATCTGGGGCTTAGGCCCGGCGCAAATTACGGCCAGTCCACGCACAGTTCTCGCACAGCACACGCGTGGTTATTTTGTAGAACATGGTTTCTGTCGGAGAGGCGCATATTAAACACATTCCACGGCCAGCCCAGTCCCAAGCTTCGTCGCGCGTGGGCGTGTTGTGCTTTCGACACAGTTTCGTGGATCGTGGGTCCCTTGTTTTGTCTGTGTGAACAATGTTTTTGTTACTAGAATATGGAAAAATGAATTGAAATGGTTAGAGGATTTCTTGTGTCATATGATTCAACTCATGAAGATTACATTAGAGCAAAACTGAAGGATGATTTGTTCGAGAAGATAGCCAAAGAATTAAATTACATTATATATAGTATAATGAAGAAATCGATTTCAGTATATAATAAATAGTAAATTATACTGATATCACACAATCCATATATTTATATTTGTGAGGCGGGAAGGGTACCGCCGCCCCGGGAAACTCTATTGGATAACCAACACCTCTGCCATAGGTCACCCCAAGTGGTTCGCTACGTTTGGTGATTTAGCAAGGGTGCCCGGGTTCATAGAGTGAGGTTCATAGAGTAGGTCTTGGAGGCGGATGACCGGGACACACTGAACCCCAGATTCCTACCCACCCCTTAAGCCCTTTTCCTTCCCAGAACTCTCGTCTTCTTCCTTTCCTTAGAAAAACCCTCCATACAGCATCCCGAAAGATGTCATAGACCCTGAGGGAAATTATTTTTTCCCAAGGCCTCTAGTGTGAAGGTCAAGTAAAAAAAAATCTTTCTTTATCCTCAGATTCAGATTCTAAATCGACAAGAAGTTTCTGCCTTGCTGTCATCTTGCATACTGCGAGAAGTGGGTTGGGTATGGTGTGGGTGTGGGCTGTGTTAAATATGCGCTACTATTAAAAAAACGTGTACGTAGGCTGGGTTTCGGTCACGCGGTGCTGTGCGTGGACTGGGCTCAATTTGCGCCAGGGCTTAGTGTGTCCAGGAATGACAGACGTATGGAATACAGCCCTCCCACTGAGGTGCAAGGTGCAAGGCCAGACAAACCTCCCCCACGTGAATCCGGGCACCCCTACCAAATCACCAAACATAAAATGCACTGCGTAAGAAGAAAACACTAGTTTTTCGTTTAAATATATTAAAAAACTAGCTGACCCGGCCACGCGTTGCTGTGGCTAATAAAACTCAACGTCATCTACTGGATGGTTATCCAAACTTTGTAACCACCGCCGTCTTTGAGTTTATCGCGAAGAGACAGACAGATGCCGCGGAGGACTTTAATTTATAATACGTGGAGATGGTGTGAAGGATTATAATAATGTGCATGAAATGCTTGGGATAACTAACGTATTTAAGTTAATAAGGATTAATACTGTATCCGTCTAAATAACATTATTTGGAAGATAGAATGGGTATAGTAAGCTATCCGTAAAAGATAGATATATGCCTTCGCGGACTTTTTTGTAGATCTACAAAAGAGGAATATCCCACCATGCATTGTTTTGTTATATCCCAAAAGGATTAGGCAGCGTTTTAGATGATAGCTACCAAGCGGCTTAACTTTTTCCGACACTTCTAACAATTATCGTTATGTTTCAACCAATTTACACAAATTCTTGACAAATTACATACCTACCTTCCTCACGAAACACTCTATCTATTGGTGAAAACCGTACGAAAATCCGTTCAGTAGTTTTCGAGTTTATCGCGAACAGACAGACAGATAACGCGGATGACGTTAATTTATAATATGTAGAGAGAGATAGAGATGTAGAGAAGATATGTAGAGATAGAGAAGATGTAGAGATGTTTGATATTACTCGGTGAAGTTAGGCAAAGGCACAAAAATACCTTTTTGTAAAAAATATGTACAGTGAATTTGTCAATATTATTAATATAATAATGTTTGCAGTATCCTCATACTCGTGCATTATTGATGTCAAAACGGTTTTTCCTCGGGAGAAACCTATTGTCACCTCCAACCCTTGTTTAACTTGTCCCCTTATCATCTACCACCATATTGAAATTTCCCTTTGTGCTTTATTCCCATTCTTCAAATCTGTCACATTTCACCACACCTTACGACAAATCAACAATATGTTATCTTAGATAAAGATGAAGAAAGCTTGCTTTGAACGTGCGGTGAACGTTCATTATACAACATATTGTTGTTAAATATATACCACGATTGAATAATAGCATTTCCAATGGCATGTGTTCCCAATTATGTCCTCTGCGTGCAAATTGTACCTAAATTTCTCGAATAAACAATAAACAGTTTTAATATCAAGTGCCTTCCCAGGTAAAGTATTGTCCTGTATATTTTCTACATTTTAACGCACCATCATGTTATTAGTGATTGTCGAACCGGTGGATGCAATCTTTTAGCCTTAAGTTCTTATAATAGTTTTTCTAATCTATAGTTAGTAGTAAGATGGAACGTTTTATAAATATGTCATAAATTTGTACAATGACTTTGAGGTGATTTTTCACAGACACGAAACTATACAATCATCTAAATATTATTATTTTTGCCAATTTAAGAACTGTTACAAAACTTCCTTTGTTAAAAATGTTTATAATAAAATAATATCAACAATTGAATCGTGAATATGCAAAACCCGCTTTGGTAATTTCTGTTGATACATTCACAAAAAGTACTTGTGTACTTGTACTACTAAAGGGGTAGGCAGAGAGGGTGGACCTCTAAACAGCTCGGTCTTGGCGCATACACCTTGCCTCATTTACATTCATATATCGTCTCATACGTGCTCTTCGAATAACATAATAAAATAAATATTTTTTTGTATTCTTGTACAAAAAATTAAAAACTTTACAAAAAACTTAAATAAAAATGATTTTTTTATGTAATACATCTATTTTCAATTTTCGGGCCATCTCTTGGGCCGGCTAGTAGCCAATTCTAAAGAAATTCATGTACGTGCTTGAGTGCCACCTAAAGCTGATAGATGCACTGTAATCTACAACGCGCCTATCTGCCGAGTTTTAACTCTATCGGATTTCGGGAAGTGGGTTAATTTCCACTTCAATTCATTCATTCACGAAAACCAAAATCGAAATTAAAATAGATTTGAAAAGAAATCTGAATTTCTGAGCTGTTAAAAATGTTAAAAGTTCCAAAGAAGGCATGGCTGTGTCCGAAGCTCAAATAAAGCGCTTATAGCTTATACAAGTACATATTTTCATTGTCTAAGAAGTAATAATAATAACTGTGATATTGAAGCATCCCGTCCGGAATCTTATCCCGCTCCACGGAAATCGAATAAAAAAACTTGCTTCGGGCGGAGTTCGGCCGCTTCTATAAATACGAGCATGCTTCCCCCTCTTTGCTTTGTTCGACCATCGGATCTCGCGTCGCCCCGCACTCAAAGCAACCGGGCGCAAGCGAGCTAGCATCTAGCAACACCCCACTAAAGCGGTATCCACTACTATGTACTGCTCTCTGCTCACTCAGTGTGCTTTCGAGCTCGAGCACGGCCCACGGCTCACCTGCTGTGCTTTATTCGCTCCTGGTACCCCGATCTGCTCGCAGTAAAATGGCCGAGTGTAGAAACATCTGGAACGAATCCATGACGTTGACTCTGCTAGATGTCTACGAAAGCAACGAGTTTTTGTGGAACGCTTTCCATCCCAACTACACCAATAAGCAGAAGCGCGAAGAGGCGTATTCCAGCATTATTGGGGCGCTGGACTCGGGGACTATAACCTTGAAGGACGTCAAGATCAAGCTAAAGAATCTGCGCTCTTCCTACAGCGGGGAGTTGAAGAAGATCCGGGACTCGCGGCTTAGCGGCGAGAAGGAATATGCACCCAAAGTTTTTTGGTTTACCAAAATGGATGGCTTCCTGCGCGATGTTGTCGTCCCACAAAATTCGGTTAGTATTCACGTGAAGAAAAATAATACAATACTTCTAAAATTAACAACTTTCACAAAATATTATTGTTGCATAATTAAGATTATATTGAAAATGATTATTTAAAATCTTTTTTTAATGCCTTTTTTGTTTTGAAATGACTGTTAATCCTTTGATACTAAACAGGGTGTCCGGGGGTAAAGTGCATTAACTTCGGGAGGTGATTCAACATGATGGTAGGAGTAAAAAAGTTTAACAACTTTTTCCGAAATTCCAACTTTTTTTTCCCATACAAAAAGACGTACCTACTAAAAATCCTGAGTGTGATGTACGATCTTACTTGCTGAGAGCCTGCCGGGCGCCGATTCGATTGTGATTGGCCCGTATCGTAACAGCGGAAAATAATAAATTTGGCCGCACACGCCGGACTCATTTTATCTTTTTACCTCAAAACTACCCCTAAAAGTTGGAATTTCGAATTATCATGTAGAATCACCTCCCGAAGTTAATGCACTTTACCCCCGGACACCCTGTATATTATTTTATTGAAAATAACTTTAAACATACCTAATTAAACAAATCCCTTTCCCCGGCTGTCAACCGATTTCAGGAGAAGTTTTCCTTCGTCATGAAGAAAGTTATAAAGTTAACATAACTATCGTCCTGACGAAGGAAGGATTCTTCCAAATGCGATTGTCGTTAGAATGAAATTTGTGTTAGTGGTTTCATTTAGTCTAATAATTCTGCCAAGCAACAATGCAACTGCTTTTTTTACAAACGAGTAATAATGTCTTAATTTCATTGCAATTGTCTAATTATGTTTTGTTTACTTTTTGCAGAACTTTAACGAATACCACCTACCTGCGATGATAAAAGAAGAATACGGTTCAAATGATCCAATCGCCTCCATGCCACTCTGCTCCAAATTGGTCACGAAAAAGCGCCGGCACGCGAGAGACAACACAAGACTCACAGACGAAAGAATGAAACAAATCAAGAAAGAAGAACAACCAGAAGAAATAGTGATCGAAGGTCAATTGATAGAAGAAGATCACAACAGAATCGCAAAATATAGAGACGATGAATTCGATGCATTCGGAAGAAATATAGCGCTACAATTGAAGACTTTACCTCTGGATATTGCTTTACAAATGCAGATTAAAATGCAGACCATGCTCGCTGAAGTTAGGCTGTCGTTTGCTGGTCATCATAGGTATGACTATAATATAGGGAATGGCAGTCATTTGATATACCCTGAAATTGATATCACGAACCAATCGGAGGAACGCGAGGTCTCATGACATTTAATTTAAGATTTTTTAATGAATATTTTATATTTGCATTTGAAATGCATTTTTGTTTTCACCTCATTAGAAATAATTTAGATTTAAGGTTTAGCACCCAAAAAATGGAACTTAACATCACTTTGAAGTCTGCTTCGTCACGCAATATAAATTAACTATTATCCACGGCTAAATAAGAAAATGTTCAAATATTTAAAAGGTTTCCAGTGACTAATCTTAATTCTATGAAATACATATCAAAATGTCTGTAAAAAGTAAACTTTTAAAACCAATATAAAGATATTTTCGATAGATTTACTTAAAATTTCGGTGTGTATTTCATGAAGAAACCTAAAAGGCTCACTCACAACCTAAGAACTATTTCCTTTCGAAACCTTACACATCTTCACAACTACCCGTATAAAATTTATGGCTGAATAAATCATCCGTAGTATTTCTTGCGTAAGCAGACTACAAAGTAATCGAGTGCTGACTGTCATGTCGAAAAGTGCTATAAAATTGTCGTGTTGTTATAGGTATGTAAATATATTCATTGTAAATAAACAAAATTTCTGTAATAATGACGAACATAATTATTTTAATAAACCATTATTTAACTTAAAACACTATTCGACACCTAATATAATTTCATCCATCATCATCATCACTATTGGCTCTACAACCCCTGGTGGGTCTTGGCCTCCTCAAGAGTCTTCCTCCACTCATTTCGGTTTTGAGCCAGCTCTCTCCAGTTTTGAAGCTTCAAAATAGATATGTCTTTGAGGACGTTGTCGCTCCATCTTAGTCTTGGTCTTCCCAGGCTCCTTCGCCCTATTGGTCTTGAGTTCAGCAGGGACTTTGGTGCTTGATGCTCGGTCATTCTCTCCACATGACCCAGCCACCGAAGTCTTTCATCCATAATTTCATCAATTTCATCCATATTCTTGTATTATATTTTTTCCTGCATTTATAAGTATAATGTAAACAAAGTTATATTATTTATAAACGAATGAAACAATTTAACTTTGTTTGAACCACTTATATATTTGAGTAAAGCCGACCGGTTTCGGAACAACCGTTCCTTCCTCAGGGCAAGCGTATACTAATTTGACAGTTTCGAAATATGGATGGAAACAATGTATTATTATGGTAGGGGTGGAGTCGTTGCTAGGTATTAATGAAGAGTGGGTGGGTAGGGGAACATATCCATGATTGGACTATAAGACAATATTTTTTGTTTGTTGATAATAGATTCATTATTTTTAAGGGAGTTTTTTTTATTTCCAAGGCTTCTAAGAATATATAAACTCAAATGTAATGATTGTCCCTCATTTTATATTGGAAAAACAACTCGTAATTTTGAAATCAGAATCAAAGAACACTAAACGTGTCCTAATAATAATAATTTTTCTGAGTTCGCTAACCATATCATTGAAAATAACCATAGTTTTGAAAAAAATAAAAATAAATCATAAAGGAAAACGTTTAGATAACTTAGAAGCCTTGGAAATCCCTTAAAAATAATGAATCTATTAATTATATCAACAAACAAAAAATATTGTCTTATAGCCCAATCATGGATACGTTCCCCTACCCACCCACTCTTCATTAATATCTAGCAATGGCTCCACCCCTACCATAATAATACATTGTTCCCATCCATATTTCGAAACTGTCAAATTAGTATACGCTTGCCCTGAAGAAGGAACGGTCGTTCCGAAACCGGTCGGCTTTACTCAAATATATAAGTGGTTCAAACAAAGTTAAACTGTGTCATTTATCTATAATGGATAAAAGTTATAGCTATATTCAAAAGTATTATATTATTTAATTTAATTGTAATGGATAGCCACAAAGTTATAGCTACATTAAATAACATTTATTTACATAAACCAAATTCCGTAAAAACCCCAAGATCAATCTTAATTAAATTAATAATAAAACGGCTTTTCTATTGTACCGTTAATAATTGAAAATTAATAGAACAGTCAGTTTCACAGGTTTTGTGGTGGAATGAAATTGATTTTTCGCCACATAATTGAATATTGCGGGGGGCATGTTAAGAATTCAGAAAAGTGTAATTAAAATTTAGGGATGGCATTTTATCTCTCCACGACAATATATTTTTCTTTATTTTTTTTTACATTATCTCCACACAGGAGGCTCTGAGGAAAAAATAATGCTCTCAGGGTCATCTCAGGGAATCTCTGTGGAGGGTCTTTTTAGGGAAAGGAAAGAGGAATTTCTGAGAAGGAAAGAGCTATGAGGGGTGGGTAGAAATCTGGGTTCAATGTGTTCAGGAATGACAGTCGTATGAATCCTCCCACTGGTGCAAGGCGATGGATCACGATAGTCCTGCTGGAAATTAAAAGGTCTCCCTCAGCTAGTCTCTCTCGATTCAGCCCGCCACGCAGCAGGCGAGCAGGCGCAACTGCCGCCAATACTCAGACAAAACTCACCCCATGAAACCGGGCACCCCTGTTAAGTCATCAAACGTAGCGAACCACTTGTCACATACCGCCTCCCAAATTAAATTAAGAACTTATTTCGCGTTTTTTTTCAGTTCGTTTTAAGTTCATAGTCTTGGATGACTTCAATATTTGATTTGTCCTGTTCCCTTATAGATTATCCTCAAAATTATAACTATCTTTCTTAACTTATAGTACCTACCTAAAATTGTAGCATTCGTAATACTTCACTTTATCAAAATCATCTTAGCTTGGTTAGAATTCGACTAGTACCTTTTTAATTCTAGTAGTACCCAATGGATTGTCTTAAATGTACCGCAGTAGAGGTATTTTACGGTTTTATTTTTACGGGTAATCCAATACAACTGCCATGTTAATAAAAAATCAGAGTGTGTAATTCACACGCGGTAGAAGTGAAACTAGAAAGTCGCTAGATGTCGCTATCCTTTCTTTTGCCTGTTTATCTTAAAGTGGTTTGAAGATTGGATATTGATTTCACAAAAATAAAAATGATTTTTTTTTTGGATTTCGTAGGATTCGAACATCTGTTCGCTTGATGTCTGTCTCTCTAGCCGCTCAGACTTGTCAGGGCCTTGCTCACTGCGCTATCTAAGGCACACGCCGAGGTGCGAATTTACCGCATTATATTAGAACCGAGTATTTGTGTAGAACTGAGTTGTGATGCATTTCAGTTTCATCCTAATTTCAAATCACTAACTGCGCTAAAGAAATTTCACTTTAATGATATTATCCTTTTAACAGTTTTATAATACAGAAGTCTTTTGACTAAGAAAAAATGATTTGTTAGCAAGATTAGAATGATGGAAGCAATAAAAGTGATTAGTTTCAACCCTGCTCCCGGCATTGCCCGGGGTTTAATCGTCTCGAACACCCTCCATCCCCTATTCTCGCCACTTCCGCGCCTGCCTTTGTCAGGCCCGCCGGACTAATACCCCCAGGGGTAGGCTGTAGCACGGTAGGCAGTGCGGGTGAGAGGGGAGGATGGAACGCCGCAGTTCCGGGGTTAGAGAGATCCGGGAGAGGAGATAATGCCTTCTTCCTGTTGGGTCGGTAATGCCCAACAATACAGTGAATTGGCGATTGATAAAATTGAATGGCTTTTCGATATTGGTTCTTTCATTCGCCTTGCAAGGAAAAAAGCCAATTTTTGCTGTCGGCTGTAAACGACAGCAGAAAAGATGGATAACGTGTAAAAAAAACACTGCAATTTTGTATATTTTACTTAATTTATAACTAAAAGCCAACCGGTTTCGCTACAACCTCACATTTATTTCTGTCTCTGTCGCGCGTGCCCTGCTTATACAAATTATATTTATTATGAACTGATGAACCGAAGGTTGACCGAAACCGATTTGAAAACTAAACAATTTTCATAAATATGGAAATAAGTTACCTACAAAAAATTTTTAAAAATCACAGTTTATGTAAAATATCTAGGATCTTTTCTTATTAAATTTTTCCTATTACTGCAAGAGCTTATACAAAGCTTGGCGTGTTCATAAAATATCCAGTTACCTACCCAAAAAAAAAAAAAATCACAGTTTATGTAAAATATCTAGGATATTTGACGGCCGGCGTAGTCCAGCGGTAAGGCTCTTGACTAGCACTCCGTAGGTCGCGGGATCAAATCCCGGCGTGACAAATAAATTTTATTTTATTAATTTGTGTTAGTTCACAATTTATTCATTAAAATAATATATAGTATATTTGCGACACGTTCCAGAGTGGAAGATACTCTCAGTATCGCCCTGGTGTAAGACCACCATTCAGAATTGAAACGTTGCTTGAAATGGCTTTAGCCACCGGGTTTGTTGACCAGATCTGAAAAGCCAGGTACTTCCCCACCTCCCTCTTCCCCATCTCCTTCCCTTCCCCATAACCTTCAGCCTCACAACATACCCCAATTGGGGATGCAATAGTCCCACACTGGCTCCAGACGGGAGCAGTTGGGACTCTTGTGCGGTATTCATGCAAAAAAAACTTTTCTTATTAGATTTTTCCTATTACTGCAAGAGCCTTTACAAAGCTTTGCGTGTTCGTAAAATATCCAATAATATGCAGATCGTGATTTTTCGAGACATTTAAATGGAGCGTGAGCTGATATTCCCGTGCGTTTCCTTTCGTGCTCATTTATTTAGCCAAATTTATTATTTAACTTTGAACGTTTCCCATGGGAGAAAATACACGTTCAAATAACTTAACCAAACCCTTTTTTTCTGAATGCTACTTTTCCAGGCCGATCCACAAAATTTCACCTGGTAATAATAGGTTTTCCCAAAATTTTAATTGGTTCAACCCCTCAGGCAGTTGCGGCTCATGACTTTAAGGTGTGCTAGAGTGCTAATATTAAAAAAAAATGGTATTATTGATGTTGTTCTACCTGAAAATTAAAAAATATTTTTTTTTTGAAAATATGTTTTTTGTATGAAAAATTTCAGGAAGTTTCAGTTTTGCCGTGCGCCGCACGGATTTCCTGAAAAATCTTCATACAAAACACGAATTTTTGAAAATATAAAAAATATATATTTTTCGCATACGACAACATCCATGATGCCATTTTTTTAATATTAGCATCCTAGCACGCCCAAAAGCAAGGAGCTGCCACTGCCCTCAGGATATCTTAATTTTTTCGGTTTTCGGAACAACTCATATAAGTCTTATCGTTGTGCCTCCCTTACTATCATGGTTAGAAAAATGATATAAACGATGTTATAAAAAGAAAAAACCACGTTTATATTTAAATCTAAAAGTTAACCTCAAAATAATTAAAATGTACACCTTCATGAAAGCAAAGTTTCCGACTGCAATTTGAAAAAAAATTATGGATCTTTGGGGAATTTTTTATTAATTATTTTTTACATGGATTACAAAAAGTGAGATGATCATAACGTTTATAATAATGCATTTGCCTGATCAAATATTTGTGTTTTTATTTATTTTTTTTATCAGTAATTTGGGTTAGAAAAAACGTGAGTTGAGCCATTTTAAAAACTGTTTTATTTTTGGTTACGTTTTAAGATTTTCACGGCCAAAAGTATTTTCGTTATTTGTTTTTGGGGTGTTGTGCCGTGTTGCGCTAACTCCTTCTATAGCCAACGTTTCGGACAGCGTTGCAGTGTCCATCATCAGGGCAGATCCGGTAGATGGATCACTGCAACGCTGTCCGAAACGTTGGCTAAGGGTACGATCAGGTACAAAGCGGGTTTCGGTTTTCAGATTAACGGCGTTCAGTGCCTTGTTCCACCGGCGGCAGTTGACGCCGAGATGTGGACAAACAGAACGCGGATAAAACTTGCGCTACCTGCGCGGTAGCCTGACAGCAGCTGTCAGTTTTTACGAAATGTCAAGTTCGTAGACGACGATTATTTACTCTTGGAGAATCCTTTCTTAAAATTAAGGAATAAAACAATGGTATTTGGTAATTGGTATCTTTAAATATGAAAAAAAAACCTCAGGAGAACATGATAATATGTTAAGTACGTGCCTGAAAGAAATTCACTTGTGACATTTGAGTTTATTTCAAAATTTTATCTTTTTGATTTCATTCCATCACTTGTCAACAACATTTCTGGTAGTATGGAATGTATTTCTTTTATCCCAGATTGGCGATTGATTGAAAATAGCGGCAATTAACAGGTCGCTCATTTTGATATCAGATTCTGACCGGCGTCACCGGCGAGCAGGAATTAAGAATTCATTCCGGTAAAGCTTATCGGCGCCGCCTCGCGCGGACATAAATCTGAACCTGCCTTCACTATGTTCGGCCTGATACGTTGACATACAAACATTCTTGTCAGCACGCCTGCGCCAGTCGGCCGCCCATGCGCCGACTAATCAGAAAACCGAAACCGGCTTTGTACCTGATCGTACCCTAAAGAAGGAGGTAGCGCAACACGGCATATCACCCCAAAAACAAATAACGAAAATGTTTTATTTTTGCCCTAAAACTTTTATATTTCAAAAATTATATGTTTGTTTTGAATTATAAAATTTGATATCGTATTTCATCACCTTTCAAAAACAGTTTTTAGTTTTCGAATGCGTTCAGAAATATTCCATTTACTTTGATTTTATTCCGAAACGGAAATATTTTGACCTTCCAACAAAATATGCTGGAGTCCTGAGTGGTTAAATCTTCCGTCGTTTTTATTCCGTACATAAACTTTTATAAACTATGTGGGACCAAAGCTTATTGTTTATCTTTTATCACTGCTAATTATAAGTCTAATTCATACATTATCATATTATTTTATCGTGATATTATTATGTGTGATTTTTAGCATCACATTGCAGACCACTTAAAGATATAAGAAAACTTTTTTTACGTTCTAAATTGTTGAACAAATTTTTGTACTTAAAATTAATTATGTAAAGAACTGAAACATAAAAAAACTTTTCCCAATTTAGAATCATGACATAAAATACAAAATAAAAACAAAAAACTATCTTTTCATTGACGATGAATTTTGGACGATCTTTTTTTCAAAACATCATGAATCACCTTTAGATCTAATGTTCTATCCTCTTCATCATCAATATAACTTTCCAAATGTCATTGATTTATTATTGGTGATCGTAAAAGTTTTTGTGCACAACTCAATATTTTCATTTAACCTTTCAAGAAATAAAGTTCTGAACTCTACACTAATTATTGTTAATTGTATTTTTTACTTGCGGTAAATCAATCAGCAACGAATGGCGTTATTATTTCAGGCAATTCTTGATTCCCTCCACGAAACACGAAATCACCTGAATCTTTTATGAAATTGAATACCCAACGTAAAAATAGTCAAATCAATGAACTGTTAATTCTGACTGTTAACTGTGGTTTACATTACACTTTTTGCAATACGTCTTATTCCAAACTTCTGTTTAGATTCTTTCTGCTTCAGAAGACATTATATACTGGTTCAGTAATTACAGAATCACACCAAAGATAAAACAAGTGCTCAAATTTTATTTCATTTGCCCATTTGCTTTTAGATCTTCGAGTTTATGTGTTAGTAGGTTTTTTTCAGGCGTTCTTTCATCGTATCAATCTTATTTCGTTTAATGGCACATAACCAGTTTTGAGATAAGATCTGGTCCATTTTTCTCGCTTTAATTATATCATGATAGTAATGATTTCGAACTATCTGTACGTGGATGAATGATTAAGCCTCATTTGTTCATTGTTGGATTAGATGCAATCTCCGGTTGGAGGCATACTTCTTGTGTTTGGGCTACCAGCTGTAGTTTCGGGTTTACAATAATAAAAAATGGGGTTAGATATTATATTATTAATCGAGTGCTGTAACCAGTGAACTCGTTAAGTAGGAATTGAAAAACGGCACAGTTTATAATCTACCGTTCAATGAATCAACATTTTAAGTGTACCATGTGTTGGACGAGTTTCTGCTCCGTCTAATTTGTATAGTCATCTTCTAAGGTAGTATTTCGAGGCTCAGAATTATCAGTCGGCTGATCTATATAAAAGAGGCAAAGGAAAAGTGTACCCGTTTTTTCACACACTGCGTTTATGCTGGCTTCGGGCAGTTGGGAGGTTGGACGTAGAGCTGGGTCGATCGATCATTTTACATGACCCCGGTCGCTCACGATCCACGGGCGAAGTGATCGGGTCGAAAAATGATCTCAATGAGCGCGCCATAAGTTAAAAGTACCCATCATACCCTTTCGAGAGCACGTCACCCGATCTCTGATCGGGTACTTTCAACTGACGTTGGTAGGTAGTAGGTTAATGATACCCGCCTAATTTAGATTTCAGATCTTTGTTTATCTGTCGCGAAAACGACATTTGAGATGCCCGGTCTAAGAAATTTATACGTCTACTGTCGCTCGCCACATCGGCACCCATGATACGAGCAGACGATCGATTTTTTTTTTAAAGAACCCGATTGCTCATTGATGGTTCGTGAGCAGGTTACAACGATCGCGTAGTTAACGACTGACCCAGTACTAGTTGGGAGTCTTATCGGTACCACAACCATAAAAATTCTCTTCTAATATTATGTTCCTGTTTATGGGATGTATTGTATGTTGATTAATGTTAGTAATAGTCAAATAAATATTATATTGAAGTTCCATTCAAATGCTCAACACATTATTGCATGTTCCCATTGGCTGATTAGATATTGACTTCGCAGCTTCCAATAGCGTAGGTAATATGTGTAAGGTCAGCTGGAGTGGGCTCTTGAACTCAGGTTCTTCGCGGCAAGCGGATGTTACTCCTACACCTTTTTCAAATCGACTACTCCCAGAGAACCCGTTCAGGACTTGGACCCAAACCCTTCTTGTGCGGGTTCTATCTGAGTTCTTGGCCTAGGTAGCCGCAACACAGTTCTTACCTAGGTAGCCAATACAGCCGCAGTTCTTGGCCTAGGTAGCCCAGTACCCAGTCCGCACCAAAGAACTCAGATCCGGGACCTGATCCTAGAACTCAAGTACTTTTAATCGGAAGCACGCCTCGGAGGCAATGCAGCACTCACCCGTCTCTAGCTTCCAATGAGCCATACATTTCCTTTAGACCTACACTTGGTTTTAATAGTTAGTTTAATTGTTAATAAAATTATTTATGGTCTTAAATTCTACGAAAATACCACGTTACTCCCTGTAAGTGGAAAATATGCGATATACACGAAAAAATAATGTTCATGATGAATATGTATATTTATTTTAATGAGTATGAACTATGTAATAAACATTGGGATATGTAAGTACATATTAAATTTTATTGGTGCCTAAGATCCGCATTTTTTCTAAAAATATTTGTGTCATCTATCAATGTCAACGCAAATGTTTTTCAGCCTTCAGTTTTCATTTTAGATCTGTAAATTAATTCTGAAATCGTAAAGAGAGGTCTTTGTTCTATGCTAATCTTTATGTCCTTTAATGTTTCGTTGTTTTATATTATTATTTTGTTTATTAAATGACATCTTTTGTAAACATTGCAATGCCACATTTTTTTTAATAAACTGACGAAATAAATCTATGATGCAAAAAAAAATCATTAAGTATTGTGCATTTGCAATTATTATTGTTTAACCGAAATTTCATATTTCAATGACACAAATAATATTTCCTACAAATTGATTTCTATAATTTGTTCCGCATCAAATTTCAAGTTTGATTATTATTTTTATCTTAAGAAACAAAATGTAAGTCAGTCCAAGAGAGCCTGCCGTGCCTCAATGCAAAGGACTATCCCGTCAAAACCGTGGTTTCAACAATACCCATATTTTTCCAAAAAATAAATTTCCTCACTTATTCGAATGAGATTTTGACATTGTTCCATTTTTTCTCGCCTTTATAAAATTCACGTTCTTCACTCCCCAGATTGTACATTATGTTGTCTAGAAGGACCTTTAGATCACTTTTTTTGGTTGTCCCTCTCTAAACAAATATCCTCTCTTCTATCAAGCCTTATCTAAAATTGCCCCCCCCCCCCCCGTTCAACTCGACTCAAATCTTCCGTAATTTTGAAATTAGCCCATTTATATTAAATTAATTTATAAATTGACCTTACATCTCCATAATTTGAAATTATGGCCTAGAACACCCTTGAAGGGTGAAACCCAAAAACGTTAAAAAAAATTATCAACGTTTTACACTTATGTAAATCGAAGACAACAGTAAATTTAGAACTATAATCAATATGTCGGTATGTATCTACGCTACAACGTTTACCAATTATTAGTACGATAAAAATGTTATCAGTTATTTAGTATACATTTTCCAAAGCTGTGTCCAACAACAGATTTGGCCCGACCCATTTATTCACGCATCTGTTAAGATCAATTGGGATCTGTTGATTCTTCAATCTTCATACGAGTGCCGCTTTCTTTGGTGGCCCCGGTCAATGGAGTGAACGCTGCCATGCAATGGTCGCTCCTTGTACGGCGTGGGTAGACTGGCCAGTGGGCATCATGCGGTATCGTCCCTCGACAGCTCCCATCCTCTGCCATTCACAATACTTCACGGATCAATCTGGTGATTGGCAGACGCGGATGAGAGAGCAGATAATCTCCCACGTATCAGGGACTCGACGTCTAAGGTAATCGACCACATAATCAAGATCTATTGAGGTTATTCGTAGTTCATTGGTCGCGGATTCTTATAATGGAAGCATTACCTCGCGCAACATCTGATCCAATGTAATATTGCAAAATATTTTGAATCTAAATAAGCAAATGGTTGCTTTTTAGTCCTGAAGGTAACTTTCTCAACATCGACATATTTTATTTCATTCAGTCAGTCCTTAGTCTAATGATTTTGTTGATTCATAGTTCCTATGTTACTTTTTTGCGTTATCTAAATCTTCTCCTAATTGCAAATGTTACCACCGGTTATTTTGTTTTGTTCGTGGTTAATGGCTTGTGCAGTTTTAATCAATGTTTTGAAAGCTGAATTGACTAGAAACTAATCACTAATCATCGCGCTATGCTATTTAACAAAAGCCTTAATCAGCGGATGTGTGCCGGCGAATCGGCGCGGCCGATACGTTTTCCTTACGCGATGGTTTATTAGCATGGTGCACCTGGTAAAACACCTGCTTAGTCCTCGATTGGTTGGTTGGCTATGATGTGTCTACGCCAAAAACCTCTTGTTATATTTATCTTTTCTTCCGTCATCTACAAGATCGTCAAAGATAAGAGGCGATTTTCCAGTCGACTATTTTAGGATAACATTGTGTACCTACTTCTTAAAGTATATATCGTGTATAGAAGCTTTTGTGTCTACTGCTCTAGTTTTTTTTAAATGGTCGTTAAACATGCCGCCACTTCTATTGCAGCCCAGAATATTTAATTATCAATCATGGCTTTTCATTACCTGTTTTATTGACTTTTACTTTGCAATGATTTTGAGTCTCCATACGAAAAAACTATAACGTTTTTGACCTGATTGGTCAACCAGACGTTACTTGTACATAAGAATCTCTTTGTAAATTTTCCATAATGCTCCTTTGTTATTAATATTTTGTAATCTTTGGTGATTGATTGTCCATCAACAGTCTGACAAGTTATCAGACTAAAATTGAACATAAACATCTTGTCAAGTTAGAAACTCATAACGAGTGCCGACTAACACCCCTTTTAAAATTCAATAAAAAAATTTAACCTTATAACATATTTCTGTAGATATCTACGCACAAAAAATACCTTCATTTCTACATTTTTACACATTAGTACAAGCAATCGTTTTGCGCAAATACTCCGCACATTCTCATGTCCATTTTTGGATTGGCATCTTGGTAGGCTATCTCTCCTTATTATCTTAATGCCTAATGATGCATTCGTTATTCAGGTATTTTCATTTTTATTCGCTATCCTACAAGATTTTATGTTTATTGCTAAATGACTATTGATTTATTAGTTGGCTTTATGGGATTAAAGCATCATATCCTTCCATGCCAACCACCTTTTTGATTTCTTTGCATAGGTATATCATTACTATTGTCTCTTCCTGATTTTGATCCTCGAATAAAATGCACACTTTAATATTTTTGAATGTAGCTATTACTTTGTGGTTATCCATTATAGAAAAATGAAATAATTTAACTTTGTATAAACCACTTATTTGATGCGCAAATCCGACCGGTTTCGGAACAAACGTTCCTTCGTCAGGGAAAGCTTATACTAATTTGACAGTTTCGAACAATGTTTTATTATGGTAATAATACTATAATAAAACATTGTTCGAAACTGTCAAATTAGTATAAGCTTTCCCTGACGAAGGAACGTTTGTTCCGAAACCGGTCGGATTTGCGCATCAAATAAGTGGTTTATACAAAGTTAAATTATTTCTTTTTTTTTTGCACACTTTAATGCTATTATTGTGTTCGAGTTTTATTATGATTTTTAATGATTTATTACATAGTTGGCTCATAATGACTTTGTATAACCCACCAATCTAAGCCAATCACGCTTTTGATGTCTTTATTTATCTACATACTACATATCCTTTTGTTGCTAGTGTGCTCCTATTTGCAAAGTGCATTCTTTACTGATCTGTTATATTTCTATTGATGAAAATCATATTTTTTATTATCTCGTATAAGCTTTGCTGTTCACAATAATTAATAGCTTCATACCATGTGTGCCACCTTTCTAATTATTTATGAGCTCTAATGTTGTTTAATACCCATTTAATAATTATTTATCGATCTAAGTTCACAATTTTATAAGTGGTTGTGGCCAGCTTGGAGAGGCTGTATAAGAAACATAATTGTGTGTAAATACTGTAAATTAACGGAAACCATGCCGTTGTATGTTCCTTTTGCGGGTTTAATTGACTGTTTTTCTGTTGGAACTTTTGAGCGCCTGGTGATTATGACGACATTTCGCAAGTGATCTTTACTTGTTTGTATTTTTTTGCCTTTTCAGATAGGCTTGATCGCCGCTGCGATCTTGTCGCGAGATTATCGCCATGTTATTTTAGAAAATAGGTATATCTTGGCTCTTGTTGCTCGCTGCTTCAGAATGCCATACATTATCTTAGTTTCTATCTCAATACATTGCCGACCTTTCCATTTTCTGCATTAATTTCCCTTTTCTGTACGTAATGTTAAGTACACGTGAAGTGTAATAAGTTTCCTGTGTTAGCTCTATATTCTCTCTCCTCTGTTTACTTGCATTCAAATATGCCTGACTGAAAATTTACTACCGTAAATTATGAATGTTTTAATATTTTTGTAATGTGCAGGTATTTACGTACCTAGACCCAGTTTCTTACAGAATTTTAAGAAAAAAAACATAAACAAAACGTTTTCCGTGAACTATATACATTTCAAAGCTCCTTACTTAGCCCACGGTAAAAATAATTGATTTAGAATATAAATTATAGACAGAAGAAGCTGTTATATCGTCATGCCAAAACTCACCGTTCGAGAGTGCTTACTGCGTTTCAGCGCACAGTTTTTGAGACTTTTTTGTAGTCAAACAAGTAGAAGTTTTTAACTGATCGAAGTATTTGCTAATAATTTATCTCTCTATAATTTGAAAAAAAAAAGTTTTGTATCTATCTGATATCTGTAAAGAAGAGTTTCTGTGGCAGGCGGTTTGCATACAAATCTACAGTTTTATTCCGAGATTGATGAAATTTTTCACCTTTCACCTTCAAAATAAGAGGAAGGTTACTGACTACTTTACTTTAAAAAAAAAACTCTGCGTAAAGTCCGTGCAAAGCCAGGGACTTCAGCTAGTTTGAATATATAAACCAACCAGTTTCGGTTCAGCCAGAACCTTCATCAGGGTTGTAAAAATACATGCTAATTAAAAACAGAATTATAATAAGTTAGGAAACAGAAGTGAGTTTAGTTAAATGTAGTGCGAGGTGCAACTTTGATAGGACAGTACTGAGCCATAGTGATGTCACTTTGCTGTTCAATGAACAGGAAACCGGATCGGCTATCAAGGGAAAACCTACTAGTTCAAGTTCGTTTGCCATTTACAAGTATATAAGCAGTGGCATTGCCCCACATTCCCCCATTCTTCAAAAGTTTATCGCCAACAACTACAATGTATAATTATGAGTCATTTTTGTATAAAAAAAGTCACAAAGAAACTGCTTGTATAAAATTCATTCATTCACTCACTGTTTGTATGATGTAATTGCACCGCGTCGACATACGAGCATGTTTGTATTTTTTTCCAGTTTGGTTGCTTTTTTATTTGATGAGATCACCGTAATATAAAAATGCAACACTTTTGTTAGTTTCTAAATATAAAGTATCTACCGTTAGATTTTCGATATGCAAATCATTGCCACGGCTGTCAATCAGCTCTGCATTGCCAACGGGAAAGCTAACAATAAAATTATCCTATCGTCATTAAAATCCCAGTCGATTAAAAAGAAATTACACCTCTCACTATGAAAACGATCATTACTTCCGGACCACAGCTTCCGGGTTGATAGAAAAGTGATTTATTTGTTATTTCACTACTTAATGGTTTCAATTTTGATACACTCGTTTGCTTTTTACAATCAACTCTTTTCTTTCTCCTAATTTATTCTTGCTTGTTTTCAGGTTAAATATAATAATATGCTAAAATTGAGATGTCACAACATCATGTCATCATTGTTCTTTGTGTTTTCCAATTCAATGCTATTCTATAAATTAATATCCCGTTTTTCTAAGCTGATAAATATGTTTTTTGTCTTAATTTGAAATCGCATCACCGGACTTCTTTCTTTACGATATTGTTGCTTGGTCCTTTGGTTCGTCTCTAGATGCCTGAAGTCGGTTGTAAGGCAGGCTCCTCTGAAGTCTTCTTTTGGAATGGACGAGTTTTAGAAAGAAATTGATAACAATAGTTTTGGATGAGTTGAAGTTTTTGCTTCTAGTAAAATCGTAGCCAAATGACACAAAGATAAATTTGTTGAAGAAGAGTGAGATAAAATGCGACACAGACGTTAAATTAAAAGATGGAAATATAGAACGACACAACATCAACAATGATTGTCTAATACGGTACCGAATGTATGTTCGAGAATTTCAACGGTCACATAAATCTGTCGGCAGTGCAAACAAATGATATATTCGATTCACATAGATAGACGACAGTACTCCAATCGTAAAGATTCATGTTCATGTAAATGCATAGGGACGTTTCCTGAACGAACACGATCATCATTTCTAATTTCTTCCCCATAAATGTCCTACAAAGTCATACAGCTGACCCAAAGGAGATAAATTAACCATTGCCCATTGAAATTATTATTCATGTGGGTAGAGTCATAGAGCTTTAAGCTTTAGACCACGTATGGAGTATAGCATGTCGGAGGATAACCAACAATAATTATTATATCGTATTACTGTAGGAGGCTCAGTTACTTAACATCAGTGAATCAGCAGTAGAGATGCACTGGTTACTTTATAATCCTGTTTCGTTCTAGTTATAGTTCATAGGGGTCAGCGAACAGTTGTTTGTGAAATGAGCTGGATTATAACCAGAGTCCTGTCGTGAATTCAGTCCATTATACTTCGGATTAAATTAGCTTTATTTTATTCCTGCCACATTGTTTGTTGAGCTTCACATCCTTCGTGCTTCGTGTAAATTTACAATGTCTGCACAATGGAGCAGTTTAAATCTGAGAGAGAAAATAATTGCAAATTATTAAAAAATATGCATTCAACTTTTAGAGTCAGCTTAAATCTTTATTCGTCGAGGTGCATGACCTTTTTGTGGTCTTATTTGCACGTTTTGTTTGATATGTTATTAATTCCCGAGTTATGTATCTTTATTGTTACAAAGGTTTTTTAAAGCCTTTAAATTGATAGATGTACTCCATATAATACATGGTTGTCTTTCCGAGTATTATCTCCAACAAAGGACTGTCAATCTTCCGTAATGGTCTTTAACGCAGAACACGCGAGGGCACGACTTGCGGTCCGCGTTAAAACGCTTGAATTATAACACGTAACAGCTGAATTATATAAGATTACAGAAACTTTTTTAAGAGTTTCTTCTACACGACAAGGAGTTGCTAAAAAATGGTTTACTCCATAATTACTCAACATTAATTAGGAGCTATTTCACTATTCAAAGGACGATTCTAAGGACGATTCTGTTGGACAAGGCGTGTAGAATTGCCTTGATAGCAACCTTCTTCTATGATGATGGCTACATAATATGATCTGCATACGCATAGGGCTGCTGAATTTCTTTAATCATTCAATATTCGGCGTTGCGTCTTGCAACATCGATGTGCTCTCTCTCTCTCTCTGGTTTCAATCCTGGGATTGGTTTGCAGCAATTTCATCTATTCGTTTCTTCCACTCTTCCCTGTCTTGTGCGGCTCTTTTGAAGTCTGCATATGATGAGCAGCGCACGTCCACCAGCAGGTCCTCCAGGTACTCTCGGCGTGGGCGTCCCCTAGCGTTTGTCCCCTCGGTCGTACCCTCCATTATGGCATGCAAGAGGCCTTCTTGTCTTATTGCATGGCCGATCCTTCTTGCGCGCCTTTCGGACAAGGTCCTGAGCAGGTGCCTTCCTCCTTCGATTCTTTGGAGGACCTCCTCATTTGTGATGTGGTCTCTCCAGGAAATTCCCAGTAGTCTTCTATAGGACCACATCTCAAAAGCCTCTAGTCTCCGTTTATCTCTTTCGGATAGGCACCATGTTTCGCAGCCGTACATCAAGATACTCCATACATAGGTCTTGATGAGGAGTATTCTCAGTTTCATGTCTATATTATTTGATTCTATTATTTTAGACCTTTTATTGAAAGCAAGCCTAGCCTGGTGTATACGGCTGTCGACCTCGCTCTTAGACCGACCGTCCCATGTTATTTTGCTCCCGAGGTAGACAAACTCCTTGGTGTTCTTTAGTGGAACTCCTGACATCTCTACTTTCATCTGATGTTGCGTTCGGCCTACAGTCAGCAGCTTTGTGCATCGATGTGCATCTACGTTAAATACTAAAGACTGGCCACTTTTCAACAATGTGCTCCATTGTTTGAACTTTGAACCTATCCACATTTACACACTGCAATGTGTCCTTAATTTACAATTTGTGCATCGTGCACGCGGTACGCACAACGGCTGTGGCTGCACCGGAAGCGTTTTAAAATTGTCCATGCTTTCTGGGAGAGAGAGAGAGAGAGAAAGAGGGAGAATCAATTGAAGATAACGTAATTCCATTGGACAGCTGGGTTTCTTGTGCGGTTATCACAGGAGTATTTCCAAGATTTCTCAATGGTTTTCTGAACGTGTTTTCCAATTTGCGAGGCGGGTTGGGTAACGCCACAGTAACCATTTATTGAATAACCACCACCTCTGCCACAGGTCATCATAATAGTCTAAGATCCCTAGAACAACGACCTTCACCGAGATGTTTATTTGATGAAACGTATTTAATATTTAATTTAATATGTCAATAAATATATTGCATATGGGTTGCCTAACAAATTTTAGTCCAGGGTATGATTAATTAATAATTAAAAAAAAAATAAAAAAATTAGCATTTCACCGGTTTGATTATTGAATTAAAATTAAATGAAATTAAAGATTATTTCATTATGAACACGATGGTATCAAAATAATACACACATAAATAATTAATTGATTTAAAAAAATAATTTAATAACTATTCCTCTATTTTAATAATAAACTACTCCAAAATGAAGCACAGCATATACGAGTCTATCGCTATCCTTTTCATTTTCAAGAACAAATAGCATGCGCACTCTCTTTCTTTAAATGGACGGACTTCTGCTATGCTGTGTCCTCTTCTGTCGCATGGGATGGCTGGTTGGGACCTCTCAGTCGCACACATTTACTCAAACCGGTGAAAAGTTTTAAGTTTTTTTTTTTTTAATTATTAATTAATCATACCCTGGACTAAAATTTGTTAGGCAACCCATATGCAATATATTTATTGACAATTTAAATTAAATATAAAATACGTTTCATCAAATAAACATCTCGGTGAAGGTCGTTGTTCTAGGAATCCTATACTATAAGTGGTTCACTGCGATGGGGTGAGGTTTGTCCGGGTCTTGGCGGCGATTGCGTCTGCCCACCAACTGCATGACAGGCCGGATCGGTTGAGACAGGTTGAGGTAGACCTTTTTTTCTCCCTAGCAGGACTCTCTGAATATCGCCATGTGCCTCAGTGGGAGGGATAGGTTCATACGTCCCCCAAATTCCTACTCACCCCTCATGCCTTTTCCTTCCCAGAATTTCCTCTCCTTCCTTTCCCCAAAAAGACCCCCCATACAGCATCCCCAAAGATAGGCCCTGAGGGAAATTATTTTCTTCAGGGTCTCCTCTGTGGAGCTAATGTAAAAAGATGTTATTTGAACGTAGACCAAAACCGTAGACAACGTAGATCAAAACCCCATCCTTGGATATAACGTCCTGTTGGGAGATACGAGGTTACCGGCAGAAGTGGAAGGTTTATTGAAATCAGCTAGCCTCTCCAATCTCCAAGGATGGTAGTATGAAACTAAATAAACTCACATTCGGTTGCAAATATCTTCTTGTAATTCTGCGCTCCTGATCTCACGAAATATTATTTAACATTTAACCTCCTCGTAGGCACTCTTGACCACCAAGATTGGAATCTTTCTGTGATTCCGGCCTCATTGCTAATGAAATGGCGTGATCGGTTTGAAGACACGTCAGAAGCCGATGTGGGAGGTGCGAGATGTGAGATGCTATTAAACTATACTTGGACCCGTTAAATATATGTGAAATTGATTGAAGCATCGTATGCCCGCATCTCGAAGCGTTGTGCAACGGTGTAACCATCATTCTTCAATGAGGAGGCGTGGGTAACGTAGTACTTAATGATTCGACTATTGTTCCTGAAGCGACTTTTAATCTGGAGTGTTTTTATCCTGAATGATGGATGCTGCCTACGATATTGTACTATACTGGACCCCTATGAAATCTCTTTTAATTACACACAAATACACTCCATCTAATTGATTCTGGTTTAATTGGCGTCCAAACGGCTGCATTAAACTTTAGGTAATAAGGAACTCCAGTGAAAAATATTATGGCTTTAAAAAAATATGTTCATATAGACCAATAAACGCTGATTCTGAATATGTAAGTTTTATTTAATAATATTAAACGCTGAGTTTTTAAAAAATGATTAAAAAGTCCATTTTTAATCGGGTCGTAAAAGCCGTCGCCAACTTGACGACAATTATTGAAATTTTAGTGGACGTAAAGTCATTGTATGGGAATGTATGATATGTCACAAGCCATCATTTTAATTTATTCTTTATTTTCGTACTGTTTATAGAGATTTAGTTGTTATGTTTATTGAAACATTATTTAGGCCTAAATAATGTTACAAAATAAAGGTATCTCTTATTAGTTTATCTCTATTATTGAAAATATTCAAAAACTACTGCACAATAAATACTTCTAGGAAGAATGCTTCGAACAACGGAATTCAAAATGGCGGCAGTTGATCAGCTGATTTCCTGATCCTAGAGTAATTTTTCAGGAGTGATGACGTCACACGATTCACCATACATACGGTGGTTTTCGCGGGGTCTTGAAAGATTAAAATTTTGTCAATTATTTTAACTAATATTAACACTAACTCTAACTGTAATAATAAAAATGCAGTTATTTAAGTTAGAAGGTCATTATTTATTAAAAAATTTAAAAAATTGGACTCAAATTCCACTGGACTCCATTCATAATCTGCTCGTTGGTGGTTGGCGGTAATTTAAGTATTTAAAAAAAAAAACCTTTTGCAAGTTATGCTGTTAAATATTAAGGTAATGCTTATGCTAATGCTAATGCACAACCGAGCAACGCAAAATCATGTGATTTGGAAATTATTTTTCTCATGGCCTCCTGTTTGGAGTTAATCTTAAAAAAAACGTGAACGCATCTTTAGGTACCTAATAACTAATAAGTAATAAATTTACGTTTTATAGGTTGTTGTTGGTTTATTAAAATTATTGTTTTACCGTGCTATCTTTAAAGCGTTGTATCGTGAGTACCTTTGCACGCCGTCGTTTATCTATCAGTATTATTATATTGTTTATCACATTACTTTTAATGAGTTAGTTTTCTGTTTTTGTTCTTCGTTCCACATCGAGAGCATCCATGCTTTATTGTGCCTTCAAACTATGAACTACTTGTGGTCAGGTCAATAATACGAAGGGTCACGCGATACCAACGTAATAAAAATACCAAATATCGTGAAGAGAGCTTTGAATTTCCAAGTTCAAAATCTTCGAGTTTCGAAGTTCAAAATCCCCATTAGCACGATTAATGGGTCTCATTTTCCTCTTGGCTAATTATTGCTTGCTGATTCTATCTTAAGTTTTAACTTATTGGCATTTTTAAACTGTAATATGTGTAAAGGTGATAGATCTTTCCTGTAAGCGATGTAACTAAATGATATGATATACCTTTTTATTGATAATTTTTAAGTTAGGTTGATTGATCGACCGTCAAGCATAACGTACATCAAAATTAGATTGAACGCTGGCGGGCCGATAACAAGCGGTTAACTGGGATTGTTTTTGAAATGGCAAAATTCAATAAAGTTTAAAATGGCGCTGATTGCCGATTTTAAGATTTTAAATGTGACTTGTAAAATTAGGCTTGTTTATATCTTAACACACTACACACAGGAGGCCCTGAGGAAAACAATTTCCCTCGGGGCAATGTCATATTTGGCGATGCTGTGTGGAGGGTATTTTTAGGGAAAGGAAGGAGAGTAAGTTCTGGGAAGGAAAAATATATGTGGGTAGGAATCTGGGGGTCAGTGAATTCAGGAGTGACGGACGTATGAATCCATCCGGCCCGCCACGCAGTAGGTGATCAAATGCATCCGCCGTCAATACCTAGACAAACCTCACTCCATGACACCGGCACACCTTCTAAGTCACCAATCTTAGCGACCTATGGCTTGGTGACCTATGGCCGGGGTGTTCGTTATCCAATAAATTGTTCCAGGGGCGGAGATACGCATACCCCCTTTCAAATTGTAATGTTCTGCCCTGAAGGAGATACGACTGTGTTCGGAACAATGTGATATATTTAAGCGTAGGTACAGAAGTTATCTATTGACCAAAATAACTAACAAACACACCATTTCCTCCTTACACTCCTTGGTTGATTCGCATTCTTACTCAAATACTCTTCTTAGCTCTCCTGACTCAAGAATTCTGTTCACTGGATCATGTCGCTATTTCCTGGGACATTCTTTTTTTATTATTTTTTTTTCAATTCTTTTCCATCTACTTGAGCTTTATCATTTATTAAGATTTTTATTTTGTCAATTTTCACACGTTCCTCTACAATCTCACCTCCAATCCTTGCGGCTTTTAAATTAGATTTTGAGTTGATTGAATAAAGATTCAAATAATAATACATTATACATAGTTGGTTGTTACGGTCCGACGATCTCGTCAGAATGATCTCACCCGCTAACAGTAATAGCTGTTGGCTTTTGGCCGGAAAAAACATTCATGACTGATGCTTGACGGTTTGACCAAAAAAACTCGCAGTTCGCTTTGCGCGAATCACGAAACTGTGAGATCACCCCGCTGTACTTTTGCTACTCGGTAGCCGATTGTGTTTTTTTGCTTTTGATTAGTTACCTGGCACTGATTACCTACCTGCGGTACTTTAATATTGATGGTTAGTCCTTTGGCTATTGGTGAAGTCAGTCTACGAACGCCTTTTTCTGGTTTGGCTAGAACAATAATCAATGGGTGTTATCGTTAATGTCGTAGTAATGTGCGGTTAAGTTAATTTAGTTTTTGGATTGTTCAGTTAGTTGCAAACTATCACGCAATATCTTCGTTTGTAGAAGTAGGCATAGAGATTGAAATTTGCTGCAATTCTGAATGCACTCTTTGAGTCATCAGTGGTTTTATATACTCTTCTGTTATCACGACTCTTTTTTATTCAGTTGTTCGAACTATGTACCTTTTTTAATTTTATTAATTATTTATATACATTTTTTATTTATAGTATATACCTATATGCCTTTATGTATATATTACAATACAATATATTACAAAATGATGCTTTGTCTGTCCAACTGGGAAGGATTCCCGTTTCAGGACAGCCAAATTGCAAATTTAGTTCATAATATTATTAACAAAGGAATGGTTTTGTTCAAGATATCACAAGAATGAGATTCTGTCAAGACAACTTTTGAGAACATTAATAATTGCATTCGGAACGAAGGAATGGTTTCTTTATGGCCTTGAAAGATGTATGTATTTCTGGAACCAACTCAACTTCGTTTTTCACCCATTTGCTCGTCGTACGTTTCTTTTCTCATGTTGTCCAAGGTTTTTGCAATAAAATAACTTAATTAGAACGGCATTGGACTTAATATTGCAAAGTAAAATACGATAATTGATAAGTTCAGTCTTTGACGAAGTTAGGCTGCTACGGTAGCTCAATTGCATTGCACAGATTAGTTTTATGACTTCGTGTGAGCTTTATCAACTTACGTAATGAATCGCAGCTTTATTTTCAATGGCGTTCAGCAGTTTAGTTAGATTACACCATCGTTCACTGTTTTCTGCAATAAAATGCTAATAAAATTTGACAAAATTATAGCGCTTTTCGTACACGGTAATCTCTTCCCAAAAAATATGTAAATTACATTATATACATAAAACAACGTGTTTCATGATTTATTCATGGGCCGATTGTTTATTTTTTTAACGTGAATAAATTTCGTGTACAATCATTGTTCTCCATCAGATATTTTCTACTCTATTTTTTATCGTGTTTTTTAGGACAGGCTCTCAATAATACACCTCCCATCCCCAAGCCCTGGAATAAATCTTCATTTTTTTTATTATTTGTGGAATAGCTCAGATTTGTATTTAACGTTTACAATTTGGGAGGCGGGAATGGGTACCGCTGCCCCGGGAACCTTTATTGGATAACCAACACCTCTGCCATAGATCATCCCAAGTGGTTCGCTACGTTTGGTGATTTAGCAGGGGTGCCCGGGTTCATGGGGTGAGGTTTGTCTAGGTCTTGGAGGCGGATGACCAGGACATACTGAACTCCAGATTCCTACCCACCCCTTAAACCCTTTTCCTTCCCAGAACTCTCCTCTTCTTCCTTTCCTTAAAAAAACCCTCCACACAGCATCCCCAAAGATGACATAGGCCCTGAGGAAAATTATTTTCCTCAGGGCCTCCTGTGTGGAGCTCATGTAAAAAAAAAAAAAACGTAAATAGGTATTTATTTTATACTTGGAGTAAAGTGCCAATTTTTAATTTTTCATTGATTTATACCTTAAATTCATTTATTTTAATTTAGATGTTATTTATAATCAACCCTAGCATTTTTCCTGTAAGCCAAATTGTAGGTAACTCAGAAGATGTTTAGTGTTACAGGATAGGTAACCAAAATGTTATTCCCTTTGGTTCCCACAAGGTCTGAAGACGGGTCAGGCACTAATCGAAAAAATATCTTTCGTAATATAATTGATTCGGCTTTATTTGGTAGCCAAAAGCCATTATGCAGCCTCATAAACATCAAAACAAACATCTAAACAACAGCTGATTGGAGTTTCAATATCTCAATAATTGCAGGTTTCACCTGTGTAATCCAATCGTAGATGAGACGGCGATGATTCCTAGATGCATTCAGATCAAATTATAATTCAGGTTAAAGCACCTTTCTTTGCATACCACTGGTCCGGAGATCATAATATATGCAAATGCAATCTCGGTATTATATCTGAGATTCTACGCGGAGATGGTCGCTTGTAACTTGTAACCAGTAACCACAGATGTTGTGGCTCTGTATAATTTTGTTACTGATATGGTTATTGCCTTTATTTCTTTTTGGTTTTATTGTTTTGACCTCCTTACCCAAGCTCGTAATGCTTATTCGATCGTATGTGTACGTAATAATTCATTTTGAGAATACGACTCTTGCTAGTGACCGCAAAATCACAGGATTATGTTTAATGAATAATCGTTTATTGTTTTTGAGATTTTAGGTAGGTACCATAAATAATATCCTTTTATCTGCTTCTACGCAATCATTTTGGTTTCTAACACAACGCCATCTGTATCTTTTCTCTAATTATTTCTATGAATCATCCATCGGTTTCCAGACTATTTGTTGATCTTTAGTTTAACGCCATCTGCTCACTTGTCTATTTCCACATATTGTGTAGTTTACTGGGATAGCCATATCTCCAACAATAGGTACTTTTCATTAAGTGAGATGTCTCTTGTGTCTTATTGTGTTTTTCTGAAGTACTCGTATATCGCCATTTGCTTCAGCGTACATCAGTAATTTTCCTCTAACCTCGAGTGAAATTAGTACCTTCCTGTTATCTATTGTACATCTTTCACCTTTTATTTTCGTTATCATTTTATCGCGAAACCGTCTACCGGTTGCTACTCTGCTATCTTATCTCTGTATTGATTTTGCAACAAGCCGCATTTAAATCACCTAACATCTGGTGCTTGGTGTGAATCATTGTTATGCCAATTTATATTTTATGTGACACCACACACTTCTGCTGCACTGAGCCAGTTGGTCAGTGGTCTTCTTTTACATTAACTCTCTACAAGGAAAATAATGTGTCTCAGGACCAAATATGTCATCTTTCGGGATAATATTTGGAGGGTCTTTTTGAGGAGAGGAAAGAGTGAACATGGAAGAGACACAGAGACAGGCAAATAGTTTCACATCCGAGATGATGATCTCAAGGAAGAGTCCTAGAAGCGACCCGATCTCATGTGACAAAAATGTCAACCGTACAGACATTTTGGGCATGCGTTTGGCGGGTGTATCGATTATACACCGGTGTAGCATCTTCCATTGTAGTACCGATAGAACAAGGACAGCATTCCCACCTGACGCCTGTGCTCTAAAGATTGCAATGCTTTTGTTAGGATAGAAGAATCTATCAGAAGGACCGCCCGTTTCTGCACAGATTCAATGGTTTTTTTTTATAATACTCGTATGTTGTAAGGCGGAAAGAAATAAAGCATAGGAAAATGGTTATTTAAAGGTGCCTGGGTATTCAAAAATTATACAAATATTAGAAAAAAACCAATGTCAAAAGCTCACATTAACTGTACATTATTTGTGAGTACAGTTAATGTGAGTACTAAGCTCACAAGTACCTGGCCACATGTAGATATGTATTTACAAATTGGACAGCCACTTAGATTTAAAAAAAACTCAATTAACGATATGAATTATTGTGGGCCGTAAAAATATTCACAGTCACGTAAATTCTCTTTGTTATTTGCCCCAATACGTTACTCTGAAATGCATTACGCTGCTCCATTACAATGCGAACAGAAAAACGCACAATCACAACCTAATCTCACTCACGCGATTTGGGTATTAAAACGTATGCGCATTTTGACAAAAACTACTCGAATTACAATGAGGAAATGCTTACAGTACTTTGTAACTGTTTTTAAATTGCTATTTTTTTTTAAATAAACAGGCCTTTGATTCTGTTATTTTTATCTTTCTGCAGTTATAATACCCGGATAGTCACTTGTAGTTATTTATTTATACCTACATTTTTTTTATATTTCATGTTCAATGAACTCAAATTTGCTTTGAATTTATTTGTTATTTTCAAAATTGGAAGTGATTGTGTGAAGAATAATCCAGACCAACGAAAAAGTAGGTAGTACCTACCTTGAAAAATAGAATTTTTTTTTTTTTTGATTGGTTGATAATTAATTCTTTATTTGAAATATGTATTTCTTTTAAATAAATCAAAAGAAAACACTTTGTTTTACGTCACTTTATTGATATTTCTTCCGTCTACCGGTTTCGGTACCACCGTACCATCATCAGGACTGAATATAAAATACTGACAAATACATACAGGGAAATATACATATATATATACAAATTGTAAAAGAAAGAGACAGTAAATTAGAGCGGGACAGTGCGTCAGTTGTGGGAGGGAAGTGGGGGAGGAGCGAGTGGGATAACGGGAAACATACTTATAATAGGGCTGAATGTTAAATTAAGTTGATTATTAATGATTTCAGCCTTTGCATTAACTGATTTTTTTATTTCCAAAGCCTCTAAGTTTTGGAAATAACTTAGAAAAAAAGTGTTTTCTTTTTATTTATTTAAAATGTCAAGTCACAATGTGTTTGCTTCTTTTGAAAAATGTATTTCTTTTGTTTAAATTTTTGACAGATTTCGCAATTTTTCAAGTTTATTAGAAAGACCTAATCGTCTCTAAAATTGACAATATTTGTTTTTGAAAGGCGATGATTCTGAGGCAAAAACCATTTTTTTTTTATTTTGTAAATACTTTCAGATTAATATATCCTACAATAATTTTAAAACCGCGTGATTTTTAATGGTCTGCGCAAATTTTAATAAAAGTACTGCTACTCTTTTCTTTTGTGCAAATAACTACATTACGAGTATCTTTTTGTATTCTTCACACATTTACGGGAGTCGTGTTGCGTATTTACAATCCCTACCGCGTTTCAGTCGCTTTAAATTTTCAATATCAAAATTTAAATATTTAGAAATAAAATTATTAATTTCTAATATACACATTGGAAAGATTATTTTATCTAGATTTTAGAACAATTTTTGTTTTTGCAAAGTGATAAAAAATTATCAATATATAGGTGTATTTACAATATATGGGAATAATATTAAAATTTAAATATTTAGAAATAAAATTATTAATTTCTAATATACACATCAGAAAGATTATTTTATCTAGATTTTAGAACAATTTTTGTTTTTGCAATGTGATAAAAAATAACCAATATAGAGGTATATTTAAAATGTAAATTGTCGTTACCGCGACTGAATCGGTATAGGTTTTGTAAATACGCAGTCGGGTTAGGGACGTAACAGCTTTACCGTGACAGATTGTCCATTAACTATCGACCAACAATTATATCGAAGCCATTGTTCGCATATTTTGACAGCTCCTTTAAATTAGAACTGTCAAAATGGTCACCGTAGCTCGCTTTACCTTAACCTGATGTTGCCCTTTAGTCGCATATTTGGACGTTCTAATATAGAACGGTCGAAATAGGAGTTTAATGGCACTTAAAAAATATAATAAATCTATATGTCGACGTTGAATAGGAAAAATGGCCAAAGTGCCATTCAGCTGTGATATTAAAGATGAACATACACAATAAGCTATATTGTTTTTTTGTGCTTGAGTTCATCAAATCAAACTTTTTAGAGTTTCCCAGAGCATGTAGGAAACACTAGAAAACTTTATTTGTTGAACACAACCACAAACAATAGTATAGATTATTGTTTAGGTTCATCTTTCATGTCATAGCTGTATGGCGCTTTAGCCATTTTTCTTTTCCAGCTTTGATATACTTAGGCCCCATGCGGTCTACCTTCGCGTAAGCTTTTAATAGAATATCTTGTCTAAAAATTCCTCTACGAAGAAAAATTTTCCTACCTTCGAAAGACAAATATTGTTGTACATACTGCAATTCCAGATTCCGTTGAACTGTATCCTAAATTCTGGCAGCCATCTTTCTATTTCTACTTTACTTTAGAATTTTAGAAGTTTAAATGTATAATACTATCAAATGAGCATATTTATTCTGTAAAGTACTGTTAATTTTGTAATCTTAATTGATCTTTGCTAATTTATACGTTTCTATTGTTTCAGGTAAGCTGATTATCTTTACCTACTACTTTTGCAACAAGTTTATAAACCAAACCCGGTGACGGCAAAATGAGAAGAACGAACGAAATGAAATAAGGTCCAAGTTTGGGTGAGTGAGTCAAAAGTAACAAAGACATTTAGGAGGAATAAAAAACAAGTTCAGATGACGGATATTTCTTTAGTCACACTTGAACGTCAAACCAATAAGGAGTACAAAGATCGATGCTAATATTTCTTGTAAAGGGTGAATCCTGGCTTATTACTCATCTTTTCAGATATTCATTTCCATAAATAAACATAAAAGTTGACAATCTTATTTTAGAATTAACCTTTGCCAACCAAATTCCAAAAGATTTCTCGTTCTTTTTCAAATTTGGATTTTTTCATTTGAACACATTTGTCTTGTAGATTTGTACCGTTTTATGGCCTTTATTTATCTGACCATAACAAAATACATATTTTCTTTTGTTTGATAGCAATATTCAAGGTGTCCGGGGGTAAAGTGCTCAAACTTCGGGAGGTGATTTTACATGATAGCAGAAGTAAAAAAAATAACTTTTTCGAAATTACAACTTTTTAAGCTAGTTTTCGGTAGTGACCGACCGAAGGTTCGGTTTCGGCAAGTTTCGGCAAAATATCTAGTTTCGGCATCAGTTTCGGTTTCGGTATATTTTCTGCCGAACCTTCGGCCGCACCGAAACTCTGCAAAAGATCTCAATAAATGGTAAATTTAGTCTTAAGAATGTTATGATTGTAAACGCATTTTAAATTAAAATAATCAATTAATGAGGTCCATGCTTTATAATGTACATAAGTGTTGATTATTGATGAATTTTCGTTCCAAAAAGTAGTTAACGTGTTTGTTCATATTTATTAACATAAAAAAAAAAACACTTTTTTTTCACATACTTCAATTATTGTTTTTTTATTTCATTTAACACATGTTAACTGTTTGTATAAGTGTAAAAAATAAGCCAAATTTCAGTAAACAATAGATTTTTAACATACCTATCTACAAAAGTTTCGGTTTCGGTTTCGGCCGAAACTGAGACAGCTATCGAAGATTTGGTTTTGGTTTCGGTAGAAAGTACTATTTCGGTCGGACACTAATTTTCGGGTAAAAAGTCGAAATTTTTGTAGGGAAAAAATAATTGTAATTTCGATAAAAGTTATTTATCTTTTTTACTTTTACCATCTTGTAGAATCATCTTCCGAAGTGTGTGCACTTTACCCCCTGTACTTTACGGTTACCCAAAAAAATTTGTTGTCTTGTTTAACTCCGAGTTGATATTTCCTAAAACTATCCATTTACTATTATTATTGTTCTATAAATACCGTTTCTCGAATTTTTGAAAAAGAAAATCACGAAATGTCAAAAGTTTTCCGAATCTAGACAATTCAATTACGAAATAGCTGATTATCAAACTTAAATTGGCTTTTAATCTGGTGAAGAATCTAATGGTATAAACTTTCGTGGAAAACGTCAAATGAATAATATACATGCATCCAATCAAACCCACACTGGTGCACGCACGAGTATACAAAGTAAAACAGACGTATCAGAGCGTGCCCGTGCAAGATTAATGTTTGGCTTTTGCAAATTTTTCGCTGTCATGACGGAATTCAAATTTTCATTGTTACCAGTGTTGTTCCAGTTGAAATGAACATGTTATTTTACAGTTGTGACCTGTCTGGTAGGAATAATAAATTTGCGCGTGAAATCCGCAAATTGTGAGTGTGAACTAATCGCATGAACGGAAAGGCATAAATTAAAAATTGAAAATACCCGTTACATTTGTAAAAAAGGCACTTAGAATTGACAGTTTATCAGATTATTTCCGGACTATCCCGCTGATAGTGTAACTTTCTCTAATAACATTGGATTTTGTGCTTGCTTTTAATAAAAATCCTAAAAAATTGCTTGTGGTCTTGTCCTATCTACACGATTTCTCTTATTTATTCTTCTATTCAAATTCATCTGATTTTTTGTCTGTAGGTCTGCTCAACTGACTGAGTACTCTCTTTATGTCCATGTCAAAGCCTCCTATTCATAACCAAATACCTAATATCTGATCCATTGAGCTTGTCAAATTGTTTTGTTTTTGATTTGTTCTTCTTAAAAATCTTCAATGCTTAGTCCGTCTTTATCAGTCTTCTAATTATTTTCTTTGGCTGTTTCGCCCTCATAATATGTCTTCCACTTCTTAACAGTTGACATTTCCACACCAGCTTATGGTTTTGTGTAATCAATATAATTTATAACCAAAAAGCAGGATTGATAAGGAATTTATTTTAATATAATGAATAACTGATTACCTTGTATAAAACCACTATTTTTAAAACAATATCAACATGTTTCGACAACAATGTTGTCTTCATCAGGATATGTTACTATAATAATATTACTATAATAATGTTACTATAATAATATTATAGTAACATATCCTGATGAAGACAACATTGTTGTCGAAACATGTTGTAATAATATTATAGTAACATATCCTGATGAAGACAACATTGTTGTCGAAACATGTTGATATTGTTTTAAAAATAGTGGTTTTATACAAAGTAATCAGTTATTCATTATATGAAAAATGATGCCACAAAGTAATTTTGCGAAGTTTGAAGAAGTAATTTATTTTATATTTAAAATTCACTACTGTTTTCCCATCTTTATCTGTCTTACCTATATCTGATTCGTCTCCATCGTCGTATTTATTATCTACTGATAATTGCACACTTTACAGTTACTGTTTTGCTCGTTTTGTTTTGCTCGATTAACATGATTAATAATCGAACAATATCTAATCAACTGAACCTTTCTTGATTTGTTCTTCTTTAACATCCTCATTTATTAATTCTTTGTCTTTGTCCGTTTTCTATTTGTTTGCCTATTATTTCGTCCTCGACTTTATCACTGTTTTCATCTTTAAGTCTTGATATATTTACATCAGCGTTGACACACATCAAGGTTTTTGCGTAATTAATCCAACTCCAATTCTTTCTCTGTCTTTGTCTGTCTTTTAACTGTTCTCTTTGCCCGTTTCGTCTCCATCTTTACCGCCATTCTCCTCCTCCAATTTTGGATAATTACATATCAGTTTAGGGTTTTGTGTAATCAATCCTATTGTTTAAACATGGTTAAAACTTGTGAGAAGTTCTATGTAACGGGGCGCGCCAATTCCACTAGGCCAATGGGAATATTTAACGCGGCGATCTTTTGTTTTAACGATCGAATCGCGTGTCGACTGTGTTTACTATTTCCCGACGAAGTCCATCCACTAAATCCATCGTTATTATTTTGCTTCCCATATTTCGATAGTCCAGTAATTTCTGATATCGTCTAAAATACTCTCTTCCTCTTTGTGTTTGTCACCTTGTAGTTTTCTTTATTTCCTTGTATTTTTTTGCTTGTCTTTCCATTTTATCTCTCGTAATTGTGGTGTTAGATGTTATAATTTCGCCAAAAAAATAATTGCAAATGAATAAATTATTTAAAAAAAACACCTAAAAGGTGTTATCTAATCTCCCACCTTCCTCTGATTGTGCAACGTTTCAATAATTATTTAAATTATCTAAAACATTGGAAATGATAACTCTGAGGTAAATCATCTTTGAAAGCTGACAAATAACGGGGGGTGCAAACTCAAACAAATATTAAAGCCGACGTAATAAATAAGTCTGTGTGGTAATTTAATTTTGTACACCCATCTATGGACGGTCTATCATATTTGACAGAACACCTTATAAAGTCGCTGTAATACCTCTATAATGCAATAATTTTATTTATTAACATAGCCAAGTACCTAAGTCGTGATTTGTTCATATTCCCCTGTAGATTTAATATCATTTAATTATAGGGTATTAGTAGAAAAATCAATATTGCCTTCAGGCTACTTCCCGGGCCACTCCTACGACTCCCACACTTTTTCTCATGTTCCTTGGAATGGGCTGATGTGTGATAACGGTGCAAGTCAATTTATTTATTGATTTAATCTTACGCTGACATTTAACTGTTTGTTTGCTCTAAGTAGCATAAGTAACACAAAATATTTGTTACATTGTAAGATATAATGTCTAAATTATGTATATCTAGTATCTTGATGACTTGATTTTCTTAAAGTTCTCTCATTTTTATTCTCAAAGTTCACCTTAAATCAATAAAAAATAAACACTACAATAAAAATTTGGTTACATATTTTCTTTTATGGGTACCTTTCATATTGATAGATAAGTATTCGCTTCATAAACAGTGGGTGTCTACTGCGAATATGTCTGGATTGTTTCAATTACGGGTTCATAGGTAAAGTTGGTGTTTAAGAGATCTTTTGTTATTATGGTCCAAGATTTAGTAGGTCGGTACCTTAGTGCATTCTAGACATGTTAACACCAATCCACTTTCCACTTTGTCTACGATGTTTTCCATGGGAATATCATCGGCGTTCTGCCAAATTAATATGCACAGTGAAAAAGTGGAATTGAAACGAGATTTTGTGTAAAGTATGCTCGCCCTACAATGACACATGATGAATTTGAAACCGTTGGTTAGATAGGGTAGTGCTGTGAGTAATTTTTTTAAATTTTCGCTATTTTCCTGATCAAAATGACACTAATTTTTTAGATTCTGAACACTTCCGAATTTGCTGGAACATCAAATGAGCGTTTTACATGGTGCTGTTTTTCATCCAGTTTCCACATCGTCAATATGATTGGTCAAAACATATGTTTGTCGATTCAAGCTATAGCGCATGTGTAGTTTTTAAAAAAAACGAAAAAAATCTTATTTTTTTGAGATACACGGTGTTATAATGTGAGCGACCATTTAGTTCATCTTTTAATATGGATTCGGGATGAAAAAAGGACATGTTCTATTTTGGTACAGTTTTTCGTACAGTTAAAGATGGCGGACATTATTTGTCGTCTGTCATTGTTTTACGTAAAGTTTTGTAATAATGTTGCATGTTATTTAAAATATTGATAAAAAATTCTATAATAAATATTTATTACTGATTGTGAACGTCTACGTTTGGTTTTGTGAATTTCGCAAGAATTTTTAATTATTATTTTAATGACGGCAACGGCCAATGCTTGCATCTGATCTATGGTTTTTGGTTAAGTTCGAGGTTTAAATTTAACGATTTAAAAAAATCTTCTATTGGCCACAGTCTGCATGAAATCGTAAGTACGATTATAAACAAAGATTTTTCATATGGATCCCGATCTATTTCCCATATGGAAATCGGTATGAAGAAAAGAGTGTCGTGTATAATGTTTCAATTTGATACTTATTATAATTACATAAACTATTTATTACTTTAACTTTCATTCCGTGGGGGTGACTCAGCATTATCCCACCTATTTAGTTACATTAATTAACATATTCCTACGTTAAATTAATAAGACAGTATCGTCATATTTATTGTAATGACCTTTTACGTAAAGTATTGCAACTTATTTCTTCGCGAAGAAATACGCCAGGTTTACCTACGTGCCTGCTGGCATCCGAGTCTCGACGAGACGTGGGTGCAATAAACCCATTCATTATAGTAAATTAATTTTTGCAAATTTCGCAACATTTAGTGTAAAGCTCTGCCTGATTAATTGCTCTGACAACTTGCCCCTCTTGCTATTTCGTTCGCTTTTGGGAACAACTCGTGTAGTTCTCGTGGAAATCGTTGGGTCTCTCTTACTGATCTAAAATATGATCGAAATGGTGTTAGAAAGATAAAACACCAAGCTTTATATTAAAATCAAAAATTTAACCACAAAATAATTAATGTGCACACCATTTAAAATATGTGTAAGTATTTATTTTTTAAGTGAAAACTTCTTTAGCACTGTTGTGATTGAAACTCGATGAAATAAAAAATAGTGACACTAAAACAAACACATACATCTATAGGATTTAGCCTGCGAGTGAATGAGATAGTATAATTACCGATTATTTTCCTTTCAAACCTCTTTGTGCGATGCTTCGTAGCCTCTCCACTCTTTTCTACTTTAGTTTTATGAAACCTTCACTTCTACCGCGTGTGAATTGCAGAAAAACGTAAGTTTTTTTTTTTTTTTTTTACATGAGCTCCACACAGGAGGCCCTAAGGAAAATAATGTCCCTGAGGGCCTATGTCATCTTTGGGGATGCTGTGTGGAGGGTTTTTTTTAGGGAAAGGAAGGAGAGGAAAGTTATGGGAAGGAAAAGGGTTTAAGGGGTGGGTAGGAATCTGGGGTTCAGTGTGTCCTGGTCATCAGACGTAGACAAACCTCATCCCATGAACCCGGGCACCCCTGCTAAATCACCAAACGTAGCGAACCACTTGGGGTGACCTATGGCAGAGGTGTTGGTTATCCAAAAAAGGTTCCCGGGGCGGCGGTACCCATTCCCGCCTCCCAAATTGAAGTAGAGCCTTTTTTAAATTTGTCTGTATACTTGTGTACGTATGTAATTTTTATGTATATTAAAAGGTACATGTTTTCTCTAATAATTCAATTTGCAACGTATTTCATCACCTTTTCAAAACAGTTTTCGGATACGTTCAGAAATATTCCATTTATTTAATTTTTTTATTGCAAAGCCCAAATGTTCTGACCTTCTGTCAGAATGCGCCCGAGGCCTGAGAGGTTTAACGATTTGCAAAAGCTTTTTCAGTTTAAAGATGTTTTTTACAACATTTCTCAATGGCGTCTTAATTGAGTGCGTCCTTCCGGTCATCATACATACGAGTACAATATATAAATACGACATAAAAGATTTTGCGTGGTGTCTAATTATAAATTAATGTATTCAGATTGCAAAAGAAAATACTATAAGTATCTAATACATATTTAAATAATTAAATATGGAAATCGAAAAACACAGGAAACGTTGTTGATAATCGTGAGAAATTTTCTGAAGGTGATATCATTGATTTTTTTTACTTGTTTCTTTCTCACTTTTGGAAAAAAGTGGATTAAAACCGAAGTGTTATATGATACTAGCTGATTCCCAGCATGCATTGCTATGCCATTCCTGCGTGTCCTTTCCCATTCGTCCTGTTCCTTGCTCTCCTGCGCCTCCTTCCCCTCTCGCGTTCCCACTCCCCCTCCTCTACCTTCCCTTTCCCCACTCCACTCCCCCCCTTACTCTGTTCCCCGAACCCTTATTCCGAGTTCCCCTCCCCCCTCCCAGGTTCCCCTACCCCCTCCCGGGTTTCCCTCCCCCTTCCCGAGTTAACCCCCTACTCGATTTCCCATCCCCCTCCCGCATTTAGTCCCGGTACATTCAGTTTTCAAACAGCTCGCATGCCACCTATTTCAATTTTTTTATACAAATTTCATAACGCCAGAGCTCACCGGTAGAACCTTGTCCTGACAATAACGAACACAAAAAAAAATTATCCAATTTGGTGTAGTCGTTAGGAAGTTATGCGCGTACATACATTTCGGCAATTCATTTTTATTTATATAGAAGATAGATAGATAGATAGATAGATTGTATAGATAGATTAATTTGCTACAATGGATCTATTAAAATTTTATAACCAACCTCCAACCAAGTCGATGTAAACACTACTGATGATTGGTTCCTCAGGACAGTACTAAATAAACACACTTTTGAAAAGTTCCTAAAATTGACGAAAAAGGCCTCTTTTTTCCATTAGCTCCACACAGGAGGCCCTGAGGAAAATAATTCCTCTCAGGGCCTATGTCATCTTTGGGAATGCTGTGTGTAAGGTCTTTTTAGGAAAGGAAGGAGATGAAGTTCTGGAAAGGAAATGAGGGGTGGGTAGGAATCTGGGGGCAAGTGTATCCAGGAGTGATGGACGTATGAATCCATTCCTCCCACTGCGATGCAATACGGGAGCAGACATGTTTTTCAAATTCAATTTTTCGAAATCAATTGTTGAAAAGAATTTCAGTTTTTTGAAAGACTAATTTTTCGAACAGCAATTGGCCGAAAGACTTTTCGAATTTGTTTATCAATTTTTAAAATATATATTTCACTTGCCTATGACTAACTAGATACTGTTAGGTTAGGTTAGGGTTAGTTGATATTGTCCATCCTATAATAAAATACTCTTGTACGTACTGTATACATACTTATATCTATTCGAAAAACTAGTGTTTCAGTCAGTTGATCTTCGAAAAATATGTTTTCGAAAAATTGTATTTCGAACAATTGAATTTGGAAAATTGATTTCGAAAAATTGCAATTCGGTCAATTTACCTAGGCCCATGCAATACGATGTTCCGAGTGAGTATGGTTGGAGAAGTCGAAGGGACTCACTCTACCATTCTCTCCTGATCCGGCCTTCCAAGCAGCTGGTGGTCAGACGCATCCGCCGCCAAGACCTGGGTAAATTTCACCCCATAAATCCGGGCACCCCAGCTAAGTTACCAAACGTAACGAACCACTTAGGCTGACCTATGGCAAAGGTGTTGGTTATCCAATTTAGAACGCCGTTTTTGTGAAAAATCACCTCAAGGGCTCTGTACAATTTATTGTGAATTCTCAGGCTCTATTTAATTTTATTATATACAGAAAACGCACTTACCTGGCAGGTCGCTTCCGATAAACACACTTTATTAGAAAGTTTATGCTTGGAGACGATACGACATTGCACGCGGAGGACATTATATTTAAAACACTGGACATTGCATGATTTTACATTCACTCTTAGTATTACATTTATGAGAAGATTAGTTGCAAAAGTAGAGTTTATAATTAGGCCTATAAACCTCACGGAACGTTTTTCGTAATTTACTCAGTAGTTTTCATGACTTTATATCACATTTCAAAAGTGTGTTGATTTGCCACTGTCCTGAATTATCCGCCAAAAGCAAAATTGCTCAATCTTGTCGTCCACATTGCAAAATACCCTCATTATCGCCTGTTTGGAAAACTACCGTTCAAAACCTAACCTTTTTTAATGACTTTAGTTTACCAGAGCTCAATAGGTAGGCAGGCCTACTAACTTCTAAACTTCCTCTAGTTCTTTCTCTGCTGTTAGTTTCACCTTTCAACATTCCCCACTATTAAAATTAAACTAGTAACTATTTATTGTCACTCTGACCTCCATAATGTGCAGTCACCACAACCATAATTTTTAATAACATCCAACCATAGACATCCAAATTTAATAGACGAGAACATACAGATGAGGGGAAAAATCAACTATGGTGGTACGAAGAGAGGAAAGATGACTGTGATTCGTTAAAAAATCAATCTTACAGTATATAGGCATCTCGCATTATAATATCACCATTTAGTTCTTGAAAGTTAAATCTGCTTTTGAGTGAATAGACCTTTTTACGTGGGAGCGCGAATTGCTCGCCACGTTATTAAAATATTTGCGAAGTCCAAATACGGCAAAGTAAAGTTCGCATCTTTTCACATACGAATATTTTGTTGGCGTCTTTGGTTAAGACACTTTTACAAATGTTTCATAATTTACTTACCCCCTGTAACCAGCGACGAGCACACTGGAGAACCGCCCACATTCGTTATTATCGACATATTTTAGGGTGTAATGTATGGCACAAGCTAGCATTTTTGCCGTGTTATTTCATAAAATGTACGATGCGAGCTCGACGCTGGTCCGGACAAGAATGATGACGTCACATTTTTTAGATTCAGGCGGGGCTCTCACAAGCCCTGCCGGTTCCAAGGAAACGGTATGGGGAGGGGGAAATAATACGCTTTTATCACGGCAGGTCTATATATATTCATATGTCTATGCATTCAACCACATTTTATAACAATCTACAATTTAAGACATATTTAAAAATCGAAGCCTACCCAAGGTTGGATACTGTGTACACCTTCGCCACCGGACACAATATTAGGTATTACAACAGTTCATTAGGACAATATAAGTTATTTTTTATTAGTAGAACAACACCATAAAATTATATATCTGGCAACTGTACATTTATTGCCCGCACAATAAAGTATTGGTTTATTGTTCCTGACCACTTAATTGATGTGGGCTTACCTTTAATATGAGATGAATACACCTGAACCTGTGTGAACTATTCTAATAAATTAAAGTGCCACTCCCTGGTGTATTTATAAACTCAATAAACTTGCACTACTTTGTATATAGGTAGTTAATATGAAAATTTATTTTTGTATTCTACAAAACTAATCTTTTAGATAAGTTTTTGACAGCTATCTACTGTAATCGTGTAAAAATGTATAGTCTGTCAAAAAAGAGTAGAAAATATAAAAACTTAAACTACTAAATTTGTAGACTGGTAACACCAATTTAACTGTCAAATATTTTTTTGAAGTGCAATTGCACTGAATGTATAGAACACAGTAAACCACATTTTAAGAAACATTTTTTCTTCATGAAATTTGATTAAAAGGTGATTTATAAAGCGATTTGCTTTAATTTAATTTAACATAAATTTGAATTTAACAACAGAGAGAAAGGAAGAATCACGAATGGTGAGTTTAGTTGCACTACTTTTAGATCTGAATGAGTTTAATATATTCAGATCTAAAATTAGAGACATTATCTAAAGCCCAGGCAACGCTAGGTACTTTATCTAGTATTAAATAAATGTGAGCAATTTCTAAACTGTGCTTTATATTTTATTACATTATGGTTATTCTTCATTATGTTAACACAAAATTGCAAAGGTATAATAATAATTTTGAGATTGGTGGGTATCTATACTGCAATGAAAAAATATTTTTTCCACTATTATGCCTTTTTAATTTTTTATAAAAATGTAGGTTACGCAGCTTTACTTTAACACCATGAGTTATGTGTTTAGTATTGCCATTTGATCAACAGTGGCGCCCTCATATATTTTCCACTCTTATTTGACAAACTGTATATTTAAAAACAGAATCGCATAAGTCACATGACCAACATGAATTCCCAAATATTATCTAGATAAGTCCAATACTACTATATTAGTTTATATGGTTGAACAGGCTTCTTTTTTTTTTAATTTTCTTTATTAATTTTGTTTGTTACAGGTTTGTTTTAAATGGTTTTTCGATTACTAAGCAAGGCAAATGCCCGTATTATGGTAGTAATTTCACTTCATCTAGTTCTTAGATATTATGACGTGTCAAAGTTCGCAAAGACGATTTCTCATAATCTATTTATCGATTTCTTATTTTGAGATTGAAACTTTTGTAAAGCACTTTAATTTAACATAATTTAAAGGAAATTTTTCAAATACGTGTACTTACCATTTTAAAATATACCTAAACGTGCAGATGGAATCATACGCAACCAGCTATGGCATAATAATAATTTACTATCAGTTTAAAACCCGCTCCGCAGGTTTTTGCTACTAGGCCCTGGGGTTGGTGACCATTTTATAAATCCGATAGGAACTGGTTCCAAAAATAGCCAGTTCCTCGGATCCACTGTGATCCAGTGACAGCTTGTTACCGATTCAAAGTAAACGTGACAAAGTAATCGAGACACGCAATAACGTCATATGTAATATATATATAGCATATAGTCGCGGGGTACTATCATTCACAACTTGTCAAGTAATCGTCAATCTTTCCATGTCCGGAAAAGACACTTAAATTCTAGAAATCCGTATTACTTATACCTAGGGAAGAAACGTCTACATGCGAGCTGCTGATGGAAGTAGCGACATTATTTGACAGATTCTTGAATTAAAAACCGAATTACAGCGGTAGCTTGCTTGAAATTTCACGAACACAGATATTATTTGTGGCGCGACGAGTAAGGCGTGGCGTCAGACATGCAATCGAAGTCGGGCTCTGATATTCAACCACGCAGACGCTGGGGTATTAATAACGTTCGATTGCATAAGGTTCTAACTACTTTTCCCGAATGCGATTCCAAGCTAGGGCCATGTTCTACTTAAATATTTTCCTTTGAAATACGTGAAGCTAAAATACTTTACACAAGATTGAACCTTAAAATCAGAAATTGTTAAATCGATTATGATAATTGGCCTTTGCAAGCTTTGACATCTTAGAACATAGTAAAGCGATGTTTAAAGTAGTGGTTCTGCAATCAAAGGTCATTTTTTAATAAAAAATGTCAGTTAGAACTTTGTATAACGGCGATGTATCGGATCGACGTGACCTCACAAACCTTAACTTTTCAAAATTCATATCTTAGCTCCTGAAAATAACATTATTTAACTCACTTCATTACGACATAAATTGAATGAGTTAGTACTGAGTCATTTAAACAGTGCATAATCTTACCATCACTTCATATTGCTAAATGATGCAATCTGTTTTATGATGTGTAATGATCACTAAATGGTGACCATTATATTAATTTTTTTGAGCAAACTGCACAATATAATATACTAAGTGTTATGTACTCGTACCCAACATAATAAGTAATAAGGAAATGTCAGAAAACTGACGGTCGCGGTGTCAAAATGAGGTAAGGGGATTGTAAATTGTAAATAAATATAAACTTTTCATATCTAATTCCAAAATTTATCTATTAGGCCGATATTTATTAGGTAGAGGTACCTATTTACTGACCTTAACTCTGGAACAAAAGCGTTAAATTGTTTTTATTTTAGAATTTTGCGCTTTTTTACGTTAGCACATGAGGCCTTAGAAAAAAACCTCTAAGGGTCTATTTCACCTTCGAGGATGCTGTGTGGAGGGTCTTTTTATAAAACGGAACGAAAAAAAAGTTCTGGGAAGGAAAAAGGTTTTGAGGGGTGGGTAGAAATCTAGGGGTCAAAGTGTCAGGAGTGACGAACGTATGAATCCATCCTTCCAACAGCAGGCGAGTCTGCTGCAAGGCAATGATCCGAGAGAGTCCTGCTGGAGATGTCAAAAAGTCTCCCTCAACCAGTTTCTCCCTCAATTCAAGTTTCTCCCGATCCGGCCCGTAGCTGGTGAGCCAACGCATCAGCCGCCAAGACTAAGACAAATCTCACCCTATGAAACCGGGCACTCTCGCCAAGTCACAAAACGAAGCGAACCGCTTGGAGCGACTTATGGCAGGGCTGCGTATTTACAAAACCTATACCGATTCAGTCGCGGTAACGACAATTTACATTATAAATATACCTCTATATTGGTTATTTTTTATCACTTTGCAAAAACAAAAATTGTTCTAAAATCTAGATAAAATAATCTTTCCAATGTGTATATTAGAAATTAATAATTTTATTTCTAAATATTTAAATTTTGATATTGAAAATTTAAAGCGACTGAAACGCGGTAGGGATTGTAAATACGCGGCAGGGCTGTTGGAGCATGCAAGATGGGATTATCTTACTTTTTCTTATCAAATTCTAAACAATTTTTTACCGTTTTTAACATAAATTAAAATTGAATTGAATTAAATTAAAATCAAAGTGTCAGGAGTGACGGACGTATGAATCCATCCCTCCAACAGCAGGCGAGTCTGCTACTAGGCAATGATCCGAGAGAGTCCTGCTGGAGATGTCTTTTCCCATCAAATTCTAAATAGTTTTTTTACCGTTTTAACATAAATTGAAATTGTTAGTGTAGTAGAATAGACCTTTCCTCTCAGAGTAATAAACAATTCCTATAGCCCTGGGCAATATAGCGCTGAGCACAGAACACGGAGATGAGAATCGTAATGGTTTTATAATTCTACTATTAATGCAATTACGCGTGGTTCGGGCCTATTCTACTCACTAGAGGCCAGATTTGCGGCCTATATCCAGGTCACTGGGCCAATAATATGGCCGGAGGTTGCCTTTGTTATGTTTTTTATTCATAAGAACTATTTATATAATTTATTGTTCATTTTATTACATAACGCTTCCACGATGTCTACTGGGGTACCTGCAGCATTTTTGTTTTATGTGTTATCCTAGTATTTTTTTTAAATGGCTAATTTTATTTTTTTATTTATTTTACATATTCAATGTGTAAAAACAGTTTATTATAAACAAGTCCTGATTTGTTATTATTATTATGCGTTACAGGTGTTTCGCCCTCTGAAGGCATTATCAAACTGTGGTTTGATAATGCCTTCACCACAGTTGGATAATGCCTTCAGAGGGCGAAACAGCTGTAACGCATAATAATAAATTACAAAGCAGCACTTGTTTATAATAAACTGTTTTATCCGTTAAATAATAATATTATTGAATATATAAAATAAATAAAATGGAGTTCTACAAAATAAATTTAATAACAATAAATAAATGGCTCATTTTAGAATGTAATATACATTTATTAAGTTTAAAATAAAACAATAACTTTGTAAACACCACTTTTATTTTATATACTTTATGCCGACCGGGTTTCGCTACAACCGTAGCTTCATCGGGGCAGTATAATTCTCTACTAACATTAGGTTTACATGTGTGTTATAATATATAATGGGCTGGACTCGTCAAGTGTAGGGGGAGGAAGAAGACATAGATGGAGAATTGGGAAGGGAATGGACGTGTTCTTTATCAATAGGGAACAATCTTAGTATGGGACTTTTATTTAAATTTAGTTGATTATTAATTACCTTACTATTAGTGTTTATGGCTTTCCTAAGTTCAAGTGCCTCTAAATTATCCAACCTTACACCGATATCGTTTTTATGAATCCGTTTGGCGCCTGCTGTTTTGTCAAATTTATGATCTTTTTCGATCAAGTGGTTTGCGAATTCTGAGAATCAAGAGCTGTGTAGACATCTGAGATGTTCTTATTTTAAATTAATAATGTCGCATCACAAAGTATCCGCTTCATATGAACAAATATGAACAAACATTTATTAAGATTAAAATCACTATTATGACACTTTTATACTTCTTTGTTTGTGGCTGAATCGATTCCACCCTGCTGCGGTTATCTTCAGATTGGTACCATCTTACTTTTTTGAAAGGGGCTAAAGTAAAAATAATTTATATTTTTGAATGAAGCTATAACTTTGTGGTTATCCATTATAGATAAATGAAACAATTCAACTTTGTTTGAACCACTTATATAATGAGTAAATTCGACCGGTTTCAGAACAAACGTTCCTTCTTCAGGGCAAGCGTATACTTTTTTTTTTTTTTTTTTTTTTTTTTTTTTTTTTTTTTTTTTTTTTTTCTATATATTACAGTATTTACCTATTTATTATAATTTTTACATAATATATTTTGAAAACATTTTTACATAATATATTTTGAAATTTAATTATGTTGGGTGTAAGGTAGGTTTGAGAAGGTGAAACTGTGGATGTACTAATTTGACAGTTTCGAAATATGGATGGAAACATTGTTTTATTATGGTAGGGGTGGAGCCGTTGCTATTAATGTAGAGCAAACAGCCGAACAGTTATTAATGTAGAGTGGGTGGGTAGGTATTAATGTAGAGTGGGTGGGTAGGTATTAATGTAGAGTGGGTGGGTAGGGAAACAAATCCATGATGGGCTATAAGACAATATTTTTTGTTTGTTGATAATAGATTTATTATTTTTAAGGGATTTTTTAATTTCATATTTTTATTTATCCTATAATCAAAGTATTTTCATAAAAATGGGTGTTAAATTCAGGAGGTAAAGTAAAAAAGAGAAATAAAGAGTTTTGGATCATTCATAGTTATGATATGCGTACACGTATTATTTTCATCAGGAAACATTTTAATGTAACCTGCTACACGTTTTTTCAATATAGCCAACCTTATTTGGTTGTCCTTTAAAAACAAATCGTTTTAAATAGGCTTTTCAGGGCCAGTACTCTTAGGCTTGTTATGTTTTGTTGAGCCGTTTCGCAGTTCCTCATTGAGCAAAAAACATCCAAAAGAATAAAAGGCTTGTTTCCTTTTTCAGTCCAATGTCAGAGCTTTAAAATAAATGTACAAATATTTACTTTCAATTGAATACTCGCGCAAGTAACAAACTGATAGTCATGCCATTTCCTCGCAGGGTTTGACACAGAGAATGGAACATGTGTTCTGGCACATCTTGCTTCATCCATTCATATTCATGAAATGTGTCTTTTATTTATTAATTGTTATTCCAACTCTTAACACGAACTGATTTAAGTAAATGATTCATTTTATTGTGGCGAATATTTCTAAAACGTCGTCGAATTCTTCTTCTCTCTTCTTTATATAATGGCATGAGCTGAAGAAAAAAAGAGTTTGTTCCTTTCCCATGGGCTTCCTTCCACTCCGGCGTCCCCTCCCCATCCCAACCCGCGTCTCTTAACCCTTCCCGTGTTCCCCCTCCACGTTCCACTCCTTTGTCACCCCTCCCACGACTGTCCCCTCCTTCTTTATTCCTTCCTCACTCCGCTTACATGAAATACACACATTTTTCAAACAACGCGTCCGCTACCAATTGCAAAAATTATACAAATTTCATAACGCCAGAGCTCACCATTATGTATGAAAATATTCGTGGGCGTGCGCACAACAACTCACCAAGGTTTCATTGCAATCTGACTAATTGTATAGGAACTAAAAAGTAATTTAAGGGACAAGCAAAGAAACATTCAGATTATATTCTCCTGATCCTGATACTCATTTGTAAGCCAATAAATACGCTGTAGGTGTCCAGACTGATCCTTTGATCCGTTCGGCACCGGAAATAGTCAAGAAACACGCCAAACGCACGCCTAACATTTGTACATGGTTGATATTTTTCATTTTGACTATTCGTTCTTAAATTCAGCCAGCCTCTGTGTTTCCTGCCTGAGACCCATGTTCACTCCTTCCTCTCCCCAATAGGATCCTTCACAAGGAATCCCCAAAGATGACGGTGTGGAATTAAGTTAAAAAAAACACCAGCACTGAAGTGCTTTTAACTTGTTCATTACATTACGTTTAGGTACACCTTCCTACATTTTGACTTCAAACATATAAATACACTTAAAACTCTTTACTGTTCGCTGGTTCGCCCTCACCTTGTATATGCTAGTGTCATTTGGTCTCCTTTCTATGCTGTCCACATTTGTCATATCGAATCCGTACCTACAATATCGTTTCCTAAGAGGAATTGCTTGGAGGTCGGGTCTTGAAAGAGGCGAGTACTCATGTGATGAAATTGAACACATTTTAAACATTTCTTCTTTAGAAAAACGTAGAAAGGACTCTGACCTAATTTGCATATTTAAAATTATGAACAGTATTACTGATGCACTGCATTGTTACAACTCATCCAGTTCAACATCCCTTCCCGTAGACTCCGAAATAATGAATTATTGCTATTCCTCAATCAACATTCTACTAATTATAGTTACCATTCTCCCTTATCCAGAATGCCGAGACTTGTCAACGCAAGTCAAAGCATTGATTGGTGTAAAACTAAATGACTTTTGGCAGTCGATACGCAATATTTAAATTCATCTTCGACTTGTAGTGTCTTCTATATGTACTTTTTACATTTTATATTTATTTATTTATTTATTTATTATGAATTAACGCCGATTAACGGCTTTTACATGGGAATTACAATAATTTGAAACAATATACATAGTTAAGAAGAAAAAAAAATAATATAACAAAAAATTAAAGAGCACATATTGAAGTGACAGTATAAAGCAAAAATAGTAAGCTATTATAAAACAAATATGAAGAAAAAGAAAACCTCATATACATGAATGTGTACAAGATATTATGAATTAAAAAATTACTACGTAAAGTACGTAGGTAGTAATTAATTTAAAAATTCCAGAAATAAACATTGATGAAGAATATAAACATACAAAGTATATTAGATTATAATCTATCTGAAAAGCGCTGACAAACAGCTTTAATTAAATAATGCTTGTATGTTGATAATCTTTCAATATTTATCATATCATCAACAACATATTTGTTACCAAGTATATGCAGGCGATTTATTATGGCATATAATTCAGCATTAGATCCTGTATTATTACAATGGTAAGGTAATTTGTGACGAACTGATCTACTCGGAACATGAAAACATATTAACGAAAGAAGTTCAGGAGAGTTCAACAAGTTATTAACAATTTTAAATAAATAAAATAAATCAGAACAAATTCTTCTTTCTTTTAATGTATCAAGTCCCAGTAGTTGTAACAGGGAGAAGTAATTAATATTTTCAATTGATATTCCCAATTTAAAATTAATGTGACGTAAGAATTTATGTTGGACACGCTCAAGGGAATATTCATGTGTACTGTAATATGGATTCCAAATGGTGGAGTTAAATTCTAGTTGGCTTCTAACAAGAGAAGTATATAGTAGTTTGACAGTTTTAAGATTTTTAAAATCCTTCGAAATTCGTAAGATAAATCCCAACATTTGCATAGCTTTACCGGATATATTATTAATATGTTTAATAAAAGTTAATTTAGTGTCAAAAGTAATACCAAGGTCTCTTATTTCAACAACAGATAATAAAGTGTGATTATTGAGAAAGTAAGTGAATAACAATGGGTTTTTTTTCCTGTGGAATCTCATAACTTGGCATTTTTTTACATTGAGAATTAATTTATTTTTAAAACACCAATCGGAAAAGCAATTTAGATTAGATTGTAGGGACACACTGTCATCAATATTATATATTATTATATTATATATTATTGTCATTGCTATTAATTTATATGTGCTCTCCCTTCACTGTCATCTCTGTTTTTGTTTTTATTCGTGTTATAATTATGTTTTAATGGACTATTGTCCGTAAATTAATAAATAAATGCATTTATTTTTGGCATCCAACTGCTAGCCTGACTACTTCTGACACTTTCTTGTTTATGACTGCCGAATGCAGTGCTCAATTCATTCTATCTGAATTGCTTGCATTCTTCTTATATATTTCTTCATTATTCTGCACTCCTCTATCAATATCCTCATTCTTTCTGTCTATTCCGAACATATTTACTCGTATTTCCAACTTCTATTTACCTTGTCCATGATGTTGTTTACATGATGTTGATTTTTGTTTTTGTCTAACTTAATAATTTCCGAAAACTATCTCCTTTATAATAATTATTAGTTACTCCAGTTTCCTCTGTAACCTGATTTACTTTGTAATAGTTTTAGCATTCACCGAACATGATTAATCGTAATGATTGTACATATTGTGCGACTTCCTGGCTTATTGTTATTTATTATTGTGAGCAATAATCAGAACATATTCACACTGAGCCGGAATTAGCGGAACACGTAATTATAGACCTGGAGAGATTTACATAAACATGGTGAATTTTCATTTTATTCCAAACCTTTCACACGTAGTTTATTATAATATCTTGTCTATGGGGCATGATACAGGACCGAACTTAGTTCCAATAAAACTGTCATTATAACCACAAATTTACTGATGTTTTTTTTTGTATTTCCTTAGGGGTCGTCCATTAATCACGTGATGTTTTTTAGCAACTTTTTAACCCCCCCCCCCCCCCTGGTGATATGTGGTGAGGTTTTAGACTAACCCCCCCCCCCCCCAAAATCACGTGTATTTTTTTTAGTACTAAGTATTTTGAAATTTTGAGAATATTATCACTAAAATAAATACACGTGATTTCTCATTTTACCCCCCCTCCCCCCCCGTCGTGATAATTCGTGATTTTTTTCCGAACCCCCCCCCCCCCCCTTTCGAGCCTCACGTGATTAATGGACGACCCCTTACTTACAATAAAATAATACATTTATTAAATGTCGGTTCCATGTCAAAACAGAACCGTGACTCTAAAAAAACATTGCCGTTTTTTATGAAATCACATCAGGGGCGCTTATTATTATTCACTCAGAATTAGATTGTTTTGAACTCCTGCATCTTACCGACTTCAAAGTACCAAATTGGGCAATTAGACAAAATGTATTATTCTGCTACAATAATTCCGGCATCAACTACCACATATATGTACGTGCACCAATTCCCCACTTTCACACACTTGGAAACAAATTCATCTCAAATGTCGTCATATTTAATATAAGGTTACCAGTATTTAACCGCTCAGGCTAATTTGTTCGCTTTTAGGAACAACTCATATAGGTCTCATGGAAATCGTTGTGTCTCCCTTACTATCATAGTTAGAAGTATGATCTAAACAGTGTTAGAAAGTGAAAACACTGCGCTTTATTTTTAAATCAAAAGTTTACCACAAAATAATTAAAATGTTTTTACACCTTTATGAAACCAAAGTTTCCAACCGCAATTTGAAAAAACTTTATAATTTTTTTTTATCTGTTATTTTTACATGAAACGACTAAAAAGTGAGTTGACGGTAACGTTTATTTGCCTAATGTATATGTTTTATTCTTTTTCGTTATCAGTACTGATAGAAAAAACAAGGTGAGTCATTTTTAATACTTTTTTATGTTTGCATTAGTAATTTTTTATTTTTTTTTAAATATGTTTTTAATTCGAATTATAAAATTTATATGTGTATTTCACCACCTTTCAAAAACAGTTTTTACCATATGAATATTAGAAGTCCTTCTCTAAGTGATAAAAGCGTATTATTTCCCCCTCCCCATACCGGTTCCGTTGGAACCGGCTGGGATTGAGTATGGCTTCGCGTGAATCTAATGTGACGTCATCATTCTTCTGCGAGCCAGCGTCGAGCGCTCATCGGTGCATTTTACGAAATAAAACCGCAAAAAATATGGTTTGTGTTTTGAAACGTGTAAATATATATTATCACTTGAGATACATGGCGTGTGCTCGTCAATGTTTACTAGATGCGTTCAGAAATATTCCATTTAATTGGGAGTTTATTACAAAGTGGAAATATTTGACCTTCCTACAAAATATGTCCGGGGCCTGAGGGTTTAAGAGATATAATTGCCCTATGCCTATGCAAAAATATAGCTAATGAGTTTATTATTATTGAAGCACGCATGCCCTTTACCGCAACCTTGGAAAGGATTAATATTATTCGTATGTTTTTACTGCCTTGTTTATTGATTTTATGTTTTATTACTTTTAACGGAGATCCCCAGCTCAAATTAAGTTTTACAATTATTGCAATCAAAGGTTGGATAATTAGTGTATTGAAAAACCTTTTCTAAAGGTTACCCCTTAAGTCACATTACATCCTAGTAATTGCTTCCGGTATCAACCCTTCACAAGACAGAAGATGCTCTTCTTCCTGTAATCTATTCTATTTGGGAAAACCATATTGGTCTTATTTATTTATTTACTGGCTGACCCGGCCACGCGTTGTTGTGGCTAATAAAACACAACGTCATCTACTGGATGGTTATCCAACCTTTATAACCACCGAGTTTATCGCGAAGAGACAGACAGATGCCGCGGAGGACTTTAATTTATAATACGTAGAGATGGTGTGAAAGATTATAATAATGTGCATGAAATGCTTGGGGTAACTAACGTATTTAAGTTAATATTTAAGTATCCGTCTAAATAACTTTTCAATTTCTGCAATGTACGTGACCATTTTTTTAGAAGATAGAGTGGGTATAATAAGCTATCCGTAAAAGATAGATATATGCCTTCGCGGACTTTTTTGTAGATCTATAAAAGAGGAGTATCCCACAATGCATTGTTTTGTTATATCCCAAAAGGATTAGGCAGCGTTTTCGATGAAAGCTACCGGCGGCTTGACTTTTTCCGACACTTCTAACAATTATCGTTATGTTTCAACCAATTTACACAAATCCTTGACAAATTACTCACGAAACACTCTATCTATTGGTGAAAACTGCATGAAAATCCGTTCAGTAGTTTTCGAGTTTATCGCGAACAGACGGACGGACAGACAGACGACGCGGGGGACTTTAATTTATAATATGTAGAGATTTATAAACAGAAACAAACAGTACATTAGATACATTGGTGAAAAAAAAATTACAATAAATAAGTATATTTCATGATGGGTACCTATTATATGTTTCATTGTAGTGTCTTATTTATGGTATATATTTATGTAATTACCAGGTGAATTATGTAGTGGGGAGGTGTGTGTGTGTGAGTATGTGTGTATGTATGTATGTATGTTTGCGCATTGAACCATTTATATTATTGACATGATGCTCTTTTTAAATTTGGGCAGTGAATCGAAGAAAATGTCGATGTTAGAATTTAGACCAATATTATTGAACATATGAAGAGCACGATTGATTGGCGAATTAGATGCTGCATTTGTCTTGTAATTAAGCGTGTGGAATAGTTCTTTATGGCGTGTACGTCTTAATGGTATTTTAAAATTAACTAGGGAAAGAAGTTCGGCACAGTCCATGTTATTATTTAAAATTTTGTGTGTAAATGTCAAATCAGCTATTGCTCGCCTTTGTTGCAAAGTTTGAAATGTGCATTGTGCGTTCAAAGTTATTGTTGAATTTGAAGGTGAGATATTTTATACATTTGTTTTGAATATGTTTTATGCTATCTATGTATACTTTGTACTGCGGGATCCAAATTGGCGAGACATATTCCAGTGTACTTCTGACTAATGCAAAATATAACATTACTACTGTACGCGGGTTACTGAACACTTATACGAAGAACAAAACCAAGCATTTTATACCTGTGAACGATTGAGTCGATGTGCTTATTAAATATAAGTTTGCTATCAAGGTAAATACCAAGATCTTTACATTCAGTTTTAGAGATGACAGGTTCATTGTTGAGTGAATAAGAGTACTTAATTACATGTTTATATCTGGTGAATGTCGTTGTATGACATTTGCAAACATTGATATCTACACAGTTAACTTTGCAATACGTGTAAAGCCTATCTAGGTCACTTTGTAACGCTTTACAGTCAGAGAGAGAATGCACAACTTTGAATATTTTCATGTCGTCAGCGTAAAGCACATATTCGGAATTTTGAAAGCTTGATCCAAAGTCCTTTGTCTTGCATTAAGGATGTCCGAAGTCCGCAGGACATTTTATTACGGGTGTCAGGTCCCTTTTGCAGTTATCCTATCTATAAACTTGGCATTGCATAATATAAAAGAATCCTATTTATCCCTGGTATTTTTCTCAATATCTATATTTCAAAAGCTTGAAGTATTAAAATGCCTAATTTTTTCTTCCTCTTTCGAGGTAGTGGTCAACTTTTTCATTCATAACATTTCGAGCTGTTCAGAAGGGGGCTTGTCAAAGGGATTTTCATTCTATAGAAGATTTTTTCCATATTAGCTCGTTCTGTGATTTTGTCGATGACTGCTGTAAAAACTTTAAGTAAAAGTAGGTTTAGACATTTTTTAAAGATTTACTATTTGAAATTTGAACACTGACGTGTGTACCCCGCGTTGCTCGCGGTTGTGAATTTTTTGGTGTAAAGTTTTGACGTTGTGAATTATTGTAGTAATATGTGTGTAATTTTAAGGTTGAAATAGTATTTTCTACCATTCACTACTGTATACCACATTGTTACTGTTAAAATGCTAAATCTCATTTCAGTGCCGAGATAATGTATAGATAATAAAAAAAAATCCTTTTTTTACATTAGCTCCACACAGGAGGCCTTGAGGAAAATAATTCCCCTCAGGGCCTGTCATCTTTAGGGATGCTGTGTGGAGGGTCATTTTAGGAAAGGAAGGAGAGGAAGTTCTGGAAAGGAATAGGGTATTAGGGGTCGGTAGGAATCTGGGGTCAGTATGTCCAGGAGTGAAGGACGCATGAATCCATCCCTCCCACTGCGGTGCAATGGAGATTATAGAAATAAAATATATGTATGTCTATTATATACACATTTAACTTATCCGCCTCTGAAAACAGTTTGTAGAGCGCTCATTATTAGGTATAGCGAACCAAGCGAGCAAACAATCATGCCGTAAATTAACTTTGCAGAATATTATCGTTTAGGCTTCACTTTCTTCCATGTCTTGGCTATACTTCACACCACACGTTCTAATGGCGGACAAGAATATATTATTATTGATTTTCCAGTATATTCTTATTGCAAAGCTTTCAATTCTTATTGAAAAGCGAATAAGACTGGAAAATGACCGATGACCAATGGAACATAAAACAGGCCCCGATTTTTGAACATTTGTCCCAATTTTGATCAACCGTCAAGGATAACCGAAATTAACATTTATTGATAAAATGTTGACAGTTTTTAAAGCGAAAACTTTTTTCGCATCGTTGTGATTCGAAACGCGATGAAACGAAAAAGCGCCACTAAAAAGATACACACACATACATCTACAGAATGTAGCCTGCGAGAGAATGAAATAGAATAGTAGGTCTCTTCTTTCTGCGGTGCTTCGTAGCCTCTCCATTCTTGTCTACTTGAGTTTCTGCAGTTTTCACTTCTACCGCGTGTGATCTGGACACTTGTATTTTTTTATGTGAATGCCACACAAGAGTCCCAACTGTCTGGAGCCAATGTGACTATGGCCTCCCCAAATGGGTTATGTTGTACGGCTGAGCGGAGCATTCAGATTAGGTCATTTTTAGGTGAATATCTCACAAGAGTCCCAACTGCTTCCGTTTGGAGCCAGTGAGGCTACGGCATCCCTCATTGATATGTTGTGAGGCTGCAGGTAGTGGGAGGGAAAGTTGATGAGGAATAGGAAGGTGAGGATGAACCTGGTTATGCAGATCTGTTCAGCAAACTCTGCTAAAGCCATTTCAAGCAACGTTTTAATTTTAAATTGTGGTCTTATACTAGGGCGATACTGTAAGTTTCTTCCACTCTGGAACGTGGCGCAAATATGCTATATATTATTTTTAATTGATAAAATTGTGAATATTATAAAATAACACAATAATCAAATAAAATTTACTTGCGTTCGCCGGGATTTGAGCCCGGAAGAGGTTGAATGAACTCTAATTTGCTTTGAATTTAATTGCCATTTTCAAAATTGGAACCGATTGTGTAACACCTATAATATAACATTTTTAAAACTAATTGGAAACTAAAAATTTGGAAAAAAAAATTGGAACTTATTTGTCAAGATTTCAGACTATCCTGTGATTTTTAACGAGGGTGCACTGGTACTAAAATTATTGCATCTGAATTAAATAAAATTTAATTAAATGAAGACAATATTAGCGAAACTCAATCGAAAATCTGGAGAGAAAAAAATCAGAAAAAGATATTGGCACTTCTGGGACTCGAACCCAGGACCTTCTGCTTTCATGACAACAGCTCTACCAATTGAATTGGATGTAGACCTCTTAGCACAGTTGGTAGAGCAAGATTTTCGATTGAGTTTCGCTAATATTGTCTTCATTCAATTAAATATTACAATTTGAGGTTTTTTGATAAAGTTAAAAATAAGTAATTAAAATTTATTTACGCACGACGGGATTTGTACCCGCGATCTCTTACTTCGTAGTGATTCGTTAATCGATAATCATAAATCAGAGGAGACTTCTGTTGAGAGAATGTGAAATACTTTTGTTAAATAATTGTCCATCGATACACTGCGCTTATATTGAGTAGAACCGTTCACATTAATTGTCGGATTGCGTTCAGCTTTCGACGTTATTGAATAGTGATCGAGGCAGTCGCGTTAGAGTCGTAATTGCGAACAATTATTCGTAATTCTCCTACGAGATTGACAAGGAACGATTCGCCATCGAGTCGTTTGCTATTATGACTGACGACCCTGTGCCAGTGACTGAGAAGGTATCTCGTTTACCTGCCTCGGATACCTTTTAACCCGCTGCGCTCCTGGTAGATCCAAACATAGATTTTTCGATTAAATCGAAAATTTTACGACATTTAAAATATCCCACGCATGTAAGGGGCCATCCATATATTACGTCACATGAATTTCACGATTTTTGACCCAACCCTGGAAAATTCCCTGTCACACATCATCACCATTGTGAGACCCCCGTTGACGTCACATATTTTGCAATTTTGACCCCTCCCCCCTTAAGATGTGACGTAATTCAGTTTCTTTTTTATTTAACGGTGACTCGACTGTCAGTTGATCCCCCGACAGGCCGCCCGAAATTATTTTAAATTTTTCTTTATTCATTGCTTTGATGGTTACATAATTTGTGGATTTTTCGACCACCATGCCAGGCCCACGCCCGTGTAATGTAGTAATTATTAAATTTTAATTTTTTTAGCATTATTTACCAATTTCATGACAACTCAACCAAGTGGCACTTCAATACCCTTTTGAAAATTCGTGAAAAGTGTTAAATTTTTTTGCCCATAACCTAAGCTAATGTAGTCATCGTAACTTTTAATGACTTTTTAAAAGGGGTGTTAAAATATCACTTTGTTTTAAAATAACTACGGCGCTTGGGTAAGAACCCAAAGCCATCAAACTGAAGTGCTCAGTTTTTAAGACACGTAAAATACTTTTCCATGATAATTGATACCCCGAAATATGGCCCTAGGCCAGAGAAAGATAGTGGGTGCAATATTTGTTGTTGTGATAATGAATTATGTATTTATCATAGACATATGAATATTAATAGACCAGAACATAAAGGTGAGGGGAAGAAACCAACTACGGCGGGGCACAGAACGGGAAGATGAATTCGGTGATATGTGATTCGTCAATAACTCAATCTGAGAGTATATGGGTATCTCGCATAATAATATCACCATTTAGTTCTTAAAAGTAAACTCTGCTCTTTAATGAATAGACCTTTTTACATGGGAGCGCGAATTGCTCGCCGCGAAATGAACAAATTTACAAATTCCAAATACAGCAAAGTAAAATTCGCCTATTTTCATAGTCCAATATTTTGTTGACGTATTTAGTTAAGACACTTTTACAAATGTTTCATAATTTACTTACCCCACAAAACAGCGACGAGCACACGCAATGTGTCTCGAGTGATAGTGTGTGTTACAAAAACGACCATATTATGTGATCTGAATAAGCTTATAATAAAGTAAAATAATGCTTTCCTATGGAATGTAATACGACAATTGGGTTTATTCTCTTTTTCACTTCTATTTTTACAAGTTTTCAAAACACAACCACTATTTTTGCCGTGTTATTTCGTAAAATGCACCGATGAGTGCTCGACGCTGGCTCGCAGAAGAATGATGACATCTCATTTTTTAGATTCACGCGAAGCTATACTCGATCCCAGCCGGTTCCAATGGAACCGGTATGGGGAGGGGGAAATAATACGCTTTTATCGCTTAGGGTAGGTCTATTAATATTCATATGTCTATGGTATTTATAATATTTTATAACCCCAAATTCTGGCACAAAACTCATCGTCATTGAGCATAGGTTTAAATAAGTTGATTGGGTATAAATTTTAAATTGAAATAATTTGCATAATAAAACCAGTGTATAATAAAATTCATATTGGGATGAGTCTTTTGCCTCGTAGTGTTTTGGCGGATGCTATTTTAATTTTAGATGTTCTTCACGGTCACAAAATATTTTTGTAATTCAAGTTTTGAGATGTTTGAAAGTGATGTCCAAACATTGCGTTGGATATAATTTGTTGAAATAAACTTGTGACTGCGATGACCATATAAAACAGAACAATTATAAAACAGAACGTGATAAAAATAACCTTTCTACAATTTGTATTTTTGTGCTATATAAGATTAAATATGTACTTTCAAACATCCTTCAACAGATGTCGTTAGTAGAAATAGTTATATGTAGTTGGTAGGTGTTTCAACAGATGTCAGTTAAGCTTCACCTTAGGAGAGGGTCGTCTATCGTCGTTCGTGTCGGAAATAGCGGATGATAAATGATGATGATGACAGCAGTGTTTAGCTACCCAGCTGCATAATAACTCAGAGCTTCAAATAGTATGGACGTCGGTCCAGTTAAATAATATTTATTGTAAATCTTACGATAACGTAAATAAAGCAACTTATCTTGAACATCGATCTTTATTGGAGTTTTCCCGAAAATATTTCGAAAAATCCCATCGCTGGGATTAAAGAACATTACAGTACGTTTTTGGATTTTCACAGGCAAAATATTTTCGTTATTTGTTTTTGGGGTGTTATGCTGTGTTGCGCTACCTCCTTCTTTAGCCAACGTTTCGGACAGCGTTGCAGTGTCCATTATCAACCAGTTCCTATTGTAGCACGCCTGATTACGGTGGCAATTGAAATCTACAAATTTGAAGTATACTGTAATACAAGCTCGTAGTGGAGCGGAGCTGGCGACACGGTATCGCTTCCATGTAGATAAGCACACATTTCACCACTGACAATTGCACATTACACCTCTGCCCTGATGATGGACACTGCAACGCTGTCCGAAACGTTGGCTAAAGTAGGAGGTAGCGCAACACGGCATAACACCCCAAAAACAAATAACGGAAATACTTTTGGCTGTGAAAATCTAAAAACATACTACAAAAATTGTTAACAACTATATTTTTTTAGCATTTTTCGGTTTGTCGTTTAATTCGTTTTTCTAATAAAATCATGACATAAGGGGTTAAACCCTCGTGCCGCACGACGTATTGACGTTTGTTCACGACTTGACAAGGTTTTGGCTGGAGATAAGTAAAGTCTAACTTTGACATTGCTCCATTGCTGCAAATCTGTCAGAAGTCTGAAGTTCCACTCTGGCGTGACTGAGTGACGTTTCTCTGGCGCAAAAAGCGCGCGAGTCGCGAGCTTTCCCCTGGCGGTGGAAATAATAACTAAATAACACGAATTTCTGATTGAATACGTATCATGGCATTATTTACTTAACTTAAGATTATCGCTCGTGGAAATATGCATACAACGTTGTTGATACTTGCGGTCGTGATCTTTTCCATTCCCCTTCAGCAATAATTATAGTGTTACTTTATTATGTGAAATTGTGCAAGCTTCTGCCTCTACTTCTAGAGAAGGCTAAAAAGCTTGTTGCTAAGTCGAGATGACTGCACAATTTGGATTTCTATAGACATAACTCTCAGATTTCCAATTGACAAAGCGATCGTTAATTTATTACAGAAAAACTATTAAAAGGCGTCAAGAAACCTTATTTTTGTAATTCGTTGCCATGCCAATCTGCTAACTACTGCACGGAATATAGTTATAAGAAGGCTACAATAACATACCGCAATAATAATTTATTTTAATGTTTTATTTTTTATTATTATTGTACAACAGAAAAATTCCAATTACAGTACAATTTGGTTACCCTATCGGTATTTAGGCAAGTGACTCTTTAATAATATTTTTAAGGCATATAAAGAACAGTCACTTACATCCATATGGTTTGCAATTTCATTTAACAGCACCACTCCCCTCGTCATGCTATGCTTTGCCAAGACGTCTGTTCTGCCGTTCGGTACTTTAAATAAGTCATGGTGTCGACTTCGGCTGTAGTAGTCTGGTACGTATAAATCATAGCATCCCATGAGAAATGGGCTATCGATGAAATTGTTACAAATTTTGAAAGACAGAATAGCAAGACTTGCTTTCCGTCTAGTTCCTAGACTCACAGAATCAGTTTCCTTAAGTAAGTCAATATGGTCCATGAACCTTGGATAGGTTCCATGCTTCCGCATATAAACGTACCTGAGGAATTTCTTCTGGATTTGCTCTAACATATCAATGTACTTCTGGTTGTACGGGGCCCAAACATCGCTCGCGTACTCTAGCTTGCTTCTCAGTATGCCATCGAATAACGCTAGCATAGCTTCTTGGTTATCAAACTGCTTACAAGTCCTTATGATGAACCCAAGAAGTTTGTAGCAAGACCGAGTGAGCTGCGATATATGGCAGGAGAATGTCAGTTCGGGATCAAAGACGACACCGAGATCCTTCACGGATTTTACACGTGATAACGTTTCGCCCTTTATTTTATAATCGTAAACTATAATGTTTTTACAACGAGTGAAGGACATTGTTAGTCATAATCAATGTTAGCGAAATACTATTCTACCAATTTAAATAGAATATTAATTTTAATTCATGATTACTGTCCAACAAAATTATTATCTACATCACATGTTTGCAAAAGCTACAGAAGCGTTTAATAATATAAATAAATTCTCTGGGGAAAACTACAACTATTTACGACCCGTCTTGTTTTTGAACAATTAAGGAAAATATTCCGCACCTAAACAAATTGTGCTTTGTCCTACTTTATAACATTTAAATGGATTTTTCAAAGCTGCATAGCTCATAGTGGAAGTGATGCTGTAAGGAGAAATAATGTCATTGACTTACGACGGGTTGTTTCACAGAAAGTCAAATGTAACATTGTCGTCAAATGGTGTTTTTTTGACGGTTGAAAGGTTTTCCGTTAAATGCCGATTCCAAGTCTGTTTCAGCTTTTGAACAAAGTGTGATCAGTGGAAGAGGACAACTATCTTTTTGTTCAGCTTGCCTACTTATTACAATTTTATAAAAATCAGAAACGCACCTAGAATCGTCGTTTTACGGGGTCGTTTCAAAAGTCAAAAAAGTAAAATGGCGCTGAATAGCCATTCGATGACTTTGTCACACGTGAATTTCTGCGAAACATTTTGGGCCTTGGAATCCTTACAGAAAATAACGAGTTTCTCATAATTCTAGATAGGTTTTGCTTAAATAAATAAAGTTATTTTCCGCTTTATAATTAACTAATTATCTTCTAAAACAATAATATATGGTGGTGTCTCGAAACCAGAAGCAAATCGACGTGATTGAACTGCTTAAAGGCGGCTATCTGATTTTCCTGCAGGTTTACAACCGGGTATGAAGCCCGGCTGCAATTAATCTATTGTGCACCTCTGCCTCAGCCTCTGCACACGCTGCATTATAATTGCAATTAAAGATTATTTTATAGGCGAACAGATTGCAAACTTGATTGATTCCGTAGATTATCTGAATGATTTTAATTATTAAAATACGCAATGAAACAGTGTTAATGATTTATAATACATACTAGCTGGTACCCGGCCTGCGTTGCTATGCCATTTAACAAACAAATTGTTGCTCCCTGCGTGTCCTTTCCCCTTCCCCTTCCGCCTCCCCTTCTTCTCCTGCGTCCCCTTCCCCTCTCGTGTTCCCACTCCGTCTCCTCCATCTTCCCTCTCTCTACTCCACTCCCCCTTCCCCCGTCCCGCGAACCCCCCTCCCGAGTTCCCCTCCCCCCTCCTCGGTTCCCCTTTCTCCACCCTGGTTCCCCTCCCCCCCTCCCGCGAACCCCCTACCCGAGTTCCTTTCCCCCTTCCTCCCGACCGCTTTCCATACATTCAGTTTTCAAAGAACTCGCGTGCCACCAATAGCAATTTTTTTATACAAATTTCATAATGCCAGAGCTCACCAGAAGTTTTATACAAACCTTGTCCTGACAATAACGAACAAACAAAAAAAAGAATTATCCAATTTGGTGCAGTCGTTCGAAAGTTATGCGCGTACATACATTTCGGCGATTCATTTTTATTAATATAGAAGATAGAAGAAAGAAGATAGATAGATATAGATAGAAGATAGATAGATAGATAGATAGATAGAAGATTATATATGTACTCTTATGTACAAATTTTAGATCCTAGGAACTCATAATAAATTGGGAAGCACTCTTGAAATGATTTTTCACGAAAACGACGTTCTACAATTTATGCAATTGTAATTATTATTATTATTATACTAGCAGACCCGGCCACACGTTGCTGTGACTAACGAAACACAACGCCATTACCCAACCTTTATAAAATCCACACCACCCGCTTGCCAGCTGCCGGCTGCCCGCTGCCTGAATTGAATATTTGAATTTCTCGGCTTTTCTCTACTATAATAAGCATGTATTATACATATAAACCTTCCCCTTGAATCACTCTATCTATCGGTGAAAACCGCATGAAAATCCGTTACGTAGTTTAAAAGATCTATGCGCACATACATTTTGAGCGACTTCATTTTATACTATGTAATGATTATATACCTAGTAACTAGAGAAATATTCTCGGATTGGTCAAGAGGTAAGAAGTAATAATAATAATAATAATATTTGGCTAATTTATATAGCGCCGTTTTCGCGAAAAATCACCTCAAGGGCGCTGTACAAATAAATACATAAAATAATAATATTACTGGCTTATAACTAAGATTTACAATTATAACTAGTGACTTACATCTAAGACTTATAGCTAGTGGCTTATGACTAAGACATATAAATGGTAACCTAAAACTGAACTCAATGACATACATGTTTACAATCATGACTTAAAGTTAGAGATTTATAACTAACATATAAGTATTTACATTTAAAAATACTTCTACACATCTTATACATGTCATACTTTCGCCAGAATCATACACAGCGCCAGAAGAAGAAGGAAGTAATTGGATTGCAAGCAGTAGATCAGGGTTAAAGTCCCAGTGGAACCTTTTTTCTTTTTTTTTTGTGTGTTTTTTCGATTGTTTCGTTTTGTTTTTTGAAGAGTTTTATTAAATGTACATTTGTTACTTAAATTTAATTTTTCCGCGACCGGTTTCGATACAACCGTATCATTCACGAGAAAACTAACTTAAAAATTAAATGCAAGTACCAAAGATTACACAATTCTGTACTTGCACATAAGTTTTAAATAATATTTGCCTTGTTATGCTGTACTAGCGTTCACACCGGTCGCGGAAAAATTAAATTTAAGTAACAAATGTACATTTAATAAAACTCTTCAAAAAACAAAATGTCTAGAAATTGTTACATAGTTAATGCCCAAGAAATACAAAAAAATGTGAACGCTAGTACTGCATACCAAGGCAAATATTATTTAAAACTTATGTGCAAGTACAGAATTATATAATCTTTGGTACTTGTATTTAATTTTTAAGTTAGTTTTTCTCGTGAATGATACGGTTGTATCGAAACCGGTCGCGGAAAAATTAAATTTAAGTAACAAATGTACATTTAATAAAACTCTTCAAAAAACAAAATGTCTAGAAATTGTTACATAGTTAATGCCCAAGAAATACAATAGATTGTTTCGATTTGATGTAAGTTGTTTAAAGCATTTATTTACTCACTCTTTTTTAATTTATTTTTATTTATTTATTTAAGTTTTTATTCCAGCAGGACTGGGAGGGTAGTGCAATCCCAGTCTGCCATATTACATAAACAACTATACAAGAAAAAAAGTTTAAATATTAGGTAAGTTTCTATTAGTAAGTTTGTTCTAACGTTTCTAATTTTACTCTTAATATCCCTTGCCCTTTTAATCAAATCCGTGAAATTCTTTTTTTTTGTAAATTTAACACGGCTAATATTTTTCTCCGTATTTCAGTTCATTGATCCTCAAACGTTAAGGTCTCGCACGATTTGTACGACAAATAGATAAAACACACAAAAAACTTTTTATGACGCTTTTTTATACACTGCTTTTTGAACGGGTTTGTTTTTCGATTAGTGACACCCGCAGCTTTTGACTTGTTCAAAATTTTTGGTTTTGTCACAGTTCTCTATAGGCCAACTTTCTGTTTATTCATCATGGATACACCTCTGTCTTTTCATGCCTTTGATCAATCTAATTCTGAGATCAACTGAATAGCTATAGCTAGGATCAACCGTGACTGACTATACGTCTACTGGCCATGGACTTCTTATCTTCAACATTATTCATTATAATACGTTATATATTTTAAGTCCGCTTCAATGCAGTTTGTATAAATGCTTTACTAATATACAATACAATATGTTTAGCCTACATACATTGTGATTGGATCAGAGCTTCTTGGTACGTGTAGGTTGAAGCAGATTATTGTCCAAGAAGGAAATATATCATTCTTTGCTATTCACGTTTAGACTTTCTTCCTACGTTCTGTGGTGTGGTCAGTAAGTTATTGCTTTTTGTCCATTACTCGTTCCAACTTTCTTCTTTGAATGGTATCACAAATACATTTATTTCATAAACTTTTAAGTTGTCATAATCTTTAACTTATTTCCAACTGGAATCTCCATGAATTGCTACAATTATTTTTGTTACAAAGTTTTCCTAATCTTTTACAATCGTCTTATAAAACCGTCTAAATACATTTACAAGAGGTCAAGGTTATTCTTTATCATGTCACCTTAAACCTAATACGTTTTCCATTGCTTCTAATCCACTTTGCTTCCTTTGCCGACTTATTTTGTGTCACATTTTCATCAACACTTCTGAATGCCTACCAGTTATTTTTAACACAGTTGAAATTATTAAATTGTTTTCGCGTCGTATTCTGGCGCCTCTTATTATATATATTTATCATCTTAGACTTCGTTCGTCTTTTCGTATCGTGGGAATACAATATTGTTATATTGCTGAGAGGCTCTTCCTAGTTTATTATTATTTTGATCCAATTCAAATTGAAAGCTACGGTTATTTAATATTCAATCGTGACAAGTATTTACACAGATCACGAAACTAATATCGCAGCCATTAACATGCTGTTTAAGTCCTTTGTTAATGGATACTTTATACCCTTCTAATCATTTTTCTAAGCGTTTTTGATGAGATTTGAAGAACGAATGCCAGACCAAGGAATTATAATGAAAGATGTGTATCGACCATACAGGTAGCTGTGAAGGTAAGCATTCGGACATGTATTTTAAAGAAAACTGGTAGGTACGCCAGAGTATCTATAGTGTTTATATGACATCTATTCAACACATATATTACGTTTTTAACAACAACAAAAAATTACTGTAATATTTATGATTCATGGCTTCATAACTCACGATAAATAATGATGTGAGCTGAAAACGTTGACCAATCTAAGCTGTCCTTTCGAAAGGATTTGCTTAAGACATAATCTTACAGACACATAATTATGAAAGCCTTGATTATTATTAATGTTTCTGTTGTCTTTTAGGATTTTATCTTCGATGTTTAACAAGTTTGTCAATAATTGTGATCCTTGATAAGGGAAGTAGTTAAGTCCAGCTTCGATTTATAATATGTATTTTTAACTGAACACTTTACCCAATGTTATTAACATTATAATATACACCCGTCCTGTCACTCGTAACCCCTACATTCGCGCTCTCATTATTCCACCTCCTATCTTTAAAATTATAATAATTTGTCTAATGTCTTTTTTGTGTCCCATCACTTCAATGGCTCTATATACCAATTAAGTACTAAAATTTATCTACCGTCGTCTTTTGTCCTTCTTCGTGGTCACCTAGCTTCCGCTTGACTAGTCGTTGGTCATATTATGACTTTCCGGGAATTCCTTATATTATTATTTGTATTGAGTTTATCGCATTGAAATCGTGAATCTGGTCGAAGTTGCAGACAAATTGCGAAATAAGGAATCGATTCGCTGTCTGCGGTCTTTTAAGTCTTTTTGATTCAATAGTCGTTCAAGTCGAGATAATTTGCTTAAACTACATCCTGCTATGTTTATTGTATTCATTAGTTTACTACATGGTTGCTTTTATGTCAATCACTGGGCAAGTAGTAAACATTTCATTTGCTTTATTTAATTTCCGCTTTCATTATATTTGACCGTTTGGTATTCCTTCATCCAAACATCCTATTGGACTGAATTTTCCTTAGAACCAACGTAATACTTTATTTTTTGCTTTAGTTTGTTATTATATATGGTCGGGTCACATCAAAATTCATTTAATCTTTTTTCTTTTGCTGTGATGAGATATTATAAAATAGTATAAGAAGTACATCGGGGTATTTTGATGTGTGTGTGTATTGTGTGATGTGTGTGAGCTTATTCCTATTCTTAGATCCAGTAATCTGAAAAACGGATTTTTCTGATTAGGGCATTCTCCATTCATGTTCAAATCCTGTCCCTCATTCATGCCACCTCCAACTAAAGGCTGTGAAATGATTTGCCGGCGTCCTTGTTTCCTCCTTCCTACTACCACCAAAGCATACACGTTCCCAAAGATGACGTAGGCCCTGTGAGAAAATGCCCATCAGATCTCTCTGATCCTCCCGCGAAGAGTTAATAATAATAAAAACTCCAAATTGGTTCTGATGTAAATTAGTACCGGCTTCATAAATAGCTTTGGTTTGGTCTATTCTCTTCAAAATGGCCAGTATCGTATCCAATTTGTGGGAATTGCGAAATAACAATCTGGCGGTTTTATCATTCAAATGTTTCTTTTACCGGTGGGGCATTGTGCTTTTGCGGAACGAGTCAATTGAAACAACTTTGTCCTTGGTTGCCGGTTGCCGGTCGCCAGTTGGTCGGCTGATGAGTGTCTTGCCAAAATTCTGATTGTTGGTGCAGTCACAGTTTAAAATGACCTCAACTTAAATAAAGTAATCCAAATGCGATATTTTAACTCTTTTCTTTATGACTCGTATTTGGAATTAGTCCGATTTCAAATTTTTGTGTTATTTTTTTTAATGTTAAATGTATATTTAAAACGCGTCGTAGCTGGTGTCAAAAGTAATGTTTCGAGCTAAAAAAACCATAATTGACGCAGAAATTTCAGTTGAAAACTTTTGCAACTTCACTACTCGAGAACTCACCGTTCGAGGGTTATTAGTATGATACATAATATCTTTTTTACATTAACTCCACCCAAGTATTCGCTTTGTCCAAAAATTCAACTTCTACTCTTCTATGGTTATTTCATTTTAATAATTTAAAGTCGAATATATTTATTTAACCATACAAAAAAATAATGTATATCATACCAACAAAGGTTTAGCTTTGTATCCTAATTCTTACAGCTGTCAGATCGAAGTGCGAAATTTTAAATGAAGTTGGGAAAGTAATTTTTCCATAAATTTGTATTTCTCCTTCCAACTTTATTTTAATTTTTTTTTTTAACACGTTCACTTCCCTCTGCTATGCCACTCCGGGTTTGCTGGTTGGCGCTAAGTTTAGCATAGCCGAGACGCGCTGATGTTGATGCGTGGTCGTGACTCATTGCTTCTCAGACGGTCCACGTCTCCCATCTCCCATCTCCCAGCATCCCGCGGGGTCTCTTGAACTCCCGAACATGTGCTCGACCACGCTCTACTCGACTACTGTTAGCCTGTTTGCCTCGCCCTTTGGTACTGAGCCGAGAGTGACACATTTGGAACGCTTGTTTACTCGGAAGTATCTTCCTAGATTTCTATAATGAAGATTTGATATCTTCACAACTTCCATATTTTCATTCTGTGATTTTATGAGTTAAGTCGTGTAAATGATAGTAAGTAACGTCATTTAACACCTCTACCTTGTTTCCGCGTAGTTATAAACAAATATGATGTTGTATTTTTGCACTGTTGTGCAAACATATGTTTTAGATATATTTTTACAGTTTATCTTGGAAGTCCTTACAATTTCAGCCTGCCACGTAAAACGCTTGTTTGTAGTAGTATTTTAAATATGGTTTTAAGTTATTTTATTTATGTTTAAAGCCCTTGAGTTAATATGTGACGAAGATGGATTTATGAAAATAAAGCAAAGGGAGGAATGCAGATCCGGGCACAGTTTGGAAATGTAATAAAAAGGCACTTTCTAGATGAGAAAAGTGTGGAAAAGCAGAATAAAACAAAAATTAAGGCGCGCTCGGCAAAATTGAGGGAGATACAACCGTTCAAAGTATTTAAAATTTCACTTTACAAACTGATATTGACAGTTCGCCCGCGTCAGCCCGCCATTTTTTTATAACCTAATACGCTAAACATGGTTTGTGATAGAAAAGAAAGTGCCCCCTTCGTAGCGCCTGCTCGCGTCACGGCAAAAAAACATCCCAGTTTTCAAGTGGTTTAGCGGCTACGCTAGGTTTGTGTAATATGGTTTGTGATTTTGGCGTACTATTAATTCTGTATTAGGTCTGGGATCCAACATAAGCAATGAAAACATGGCGAACGAACTGTCAATATCAGTTCGCGAAGTGAATTTTTAAATACTTTGAACGGTTGTATCTCCCTCAATTTTGCCGAGCGCGCCTTAATTTATTTTTTATTCATCTTCTCCACACTTTTCTCATCTAGAAAGTGCCTTTTTATTAAATTTCCAAACTGTGCCCGGATCTGCATTTCACCCAAAGCAAAGATTATTAGGTTTAATAAACTAAATTACAATTAGTAGTAAACAACTTTAAGCCAAACACTCTAGCTACCTACGTGTACAACAATATGAGAAATTGTTCTTTGATTTTTTTTTAAATAAGACTCTTATTTATTTCAATATTATAGTCTCACACTTACCAATCGTAGTATGATTACTAATACTGCAATTCCACTTGATTGATGTGAACGATGAACCCATTTTCAACAGCACAACTAAAACAACTGTGCAACCAATTGCGTAAACTAATACAGTAACAAAAATTCCTACGTAAAGCTGAGTGTTCTACGTTAATCTTCTTATTCATTTTCACAAAACCATCCACGCGAATAATCGTAAAATCCAATGCGAATCCGTAAGCATTGTATTTTACGATAATTCGTCCCCGAGCAATTCCTCGAATATTCTCGTTGTACGTAGTACTGAGACATTATTGCTTTCAGTCCATACTCTGAGACTCCAACCTTGGCGAGAGTGGTTGCTATTTTGGTAACGAATTCCTTTAAACTTGCCTGTTCACTTTCTTCTCTTATTTCTACTCTCGGTTCATCCTCTCCTCTAGAGATCTCTTCTCTGATTTGTTTCCGTTTGAAGAAAGCAGCAAATGTCGCCTCAAAAGAAACCGATAAGTAGAATAGTACAGAGCAGTTATTTTTTTACAATTTCTTTCCATTAGAGGCATTAAAAATTCTTTGCAACTGAAGCAGAAAATAACTTATCAAAAGTCGTAATTCTGTGTCTTCATTATGTTTGGTTGTCGGGTTTAGAAGTTTGGTTTATCTCTTACGTATTTATAAAACTTCGTCTCAGAGCGTTATGATAATACTGTATATGCACCATCTTGACATGCTACAAACTTCTCTCATGTCCCCTCTCTGTTAACCATCTGTTAAATTTATCCCATGCCTAAATCTTTGTCGAAATACTTCTCTCAGTAGATGGTTAATTAATAAAGCACAGTCTCTCGCGCCCGGAAATGAACTTAACAGAATAATTGATCCATGTCATTTAATATCCAAAAAATGCTTAGGTTCTAAATCTTTATTTCGGTTTCTTTGTTACATCGCTGATTCCTGTCATAATATAATTGGTCAGCTTTTTATTATGGTACTTGTTTTGAAATGCCTGCTTTCTTTTTACTAGGCACTTCCGACAAGCGAATTAATAAAGGTTTTAATCACGACTTCCTTCTACAGATTAAGTACCTTCATTTATTGTTCTTTGAATAAATTATAATGATCTTATCCTTGTAAACTTATCATCGACAGAAGAATAAAAAAGACTTGTATTGTGTTTTACGTAACCGCTTCTATTTTTTCTCTTATCTTACGAATTCACTCAACTGGGTTCACTTGTCAACTGATCTTTATGTTGATTATGCTTCTTGTATTGTGCTTATATTTTTCGTGATTCAATCTTGTATCAAGTGACTAGTCTAACCTCTCAATCAATTCTTCCTGATTCTCGATTCTTGGAGCAAATTTAATAGTTCTGCATTTTCCAGGAACCTGCTTACAATATAAATTCACAATTTAATTGAAGGTGTGTTTGGTTTTCAATTACCTAGCCATCCATTCCACGTAACATGTTCACGCTGTGATTAGCCGGGTGTTTAGTGATACTTAGCTAATTAATAAGTTACTTGGAACTTCTATTACTTACTTGTCTAATTATTGTAATATTGCTACACCTTCTCTTTAATTAATAATTAGCATAATATCTGATGGTTTAGTTAAAAACTATTGATTGATTTTGAGATTACGTAATGAACATAAAAAGGTATCACATTTCTGATTGCGAGAAGTTTGATCGTAATATTGTGTCGCATAAAATATCGTTTGCATTGAGTTGATGAATGGTTTTGATTAGGTGAGGTTAGTTAGGTTAGTTAGTTAGTAAGTGGGTACAAAACGATAAAAAAATATATAATGTCAAGGGATATCGATCTCTGTTTAATATTTTCTTTCATCGTCTATTTGTATCTGTATTGTCTAATCGTTGGATATTCGACCTTCTCAACTTGTGTTCTGATATTTTCAGTTTTTAACCTCACATTAACTTCGTATTACAAATGTTTAGATTGGGTCTTCTTATTCTTCTTATGGTTAGACAGTTGATGGTAATCACAGTGACCCCGAAGTTCCTCAGTGGTTCAATAAATCAGTTTCGTGTGTCATCGATGTGTCCCGAGGAACTGGTGGAGTGGACGTCGTTCAACGATGCAATACGTGGATTAGTTTTGATTTAATGTATCTTTGGTCTTTCTGGGTCTTCGACGATTCCTATTTTCTCTAGAAATTATTGCTGTTGGATGTTTTTATAGTTTTTCCAATAGCTTTACTTATTTTTCAACAGTATTTTTTATTAATTCTTCTTTTTCTTTTTGCTTTAGGTATTGCAACGTGAAGTGGAGTGGCATGGCCGCATCGTGAGCTCGGTGGTTCGCCTGTGCCGATTGGGTCCTGCAGAAGCCGTAGCCCGAGGTCTAGAACGTCGCTGGCACCATCTCTACCTGCGTGCCCTCGAGTGGCAGTGTCATCTGGAATCTTGTCTGTCGAGGATCGATGCTGAGGTGAGTCTCTCTACCATCCGTATTATTTTTTAGTCCCTTTAAAAGTAAGTATATTAATAATTTGTAATTGAACGTTGCTAATCATCTGATTGTCGAAGCCTAAGGTTTGAACTAAAGAGCTAATTGACAGTCAAAACTAAAAAGCTGCAGAGATGGGAATGATTTTCGAATTGTCTGGCTTCTTCCATTACCGTCATTCTACGGGATGTATTCCTGCCGTTCTGCAGTCTGCACATTTCTTGGAGCCTTTCTCGTGAGAAACCTGTAAATTTTCTGTAAACTAAATGCTGAAATCTTTAGTTATTGACTATTTAGCCGGTTTTCTGCTGGACGTCGTTTCCAATCTGACAGAATCAATATTTTAATAACTCGGAACCGTTGGAGAGGTCAGTGTTTATTGGATTTCTATTTATGCGGGATGTTTCATTGTTATTGAGTGAGTGTTTATTGATCAGAGATGATGAACACGCCTTGGGTGCTTTGAAATTGGGTTAATAATAACTCTTACACCACGAAGTGTTTGACTTCTACGAAAATATAAATTAAGCGCGGTTTCATTTCTTTGTTTTCATTTCTTACCTAATATAATTTATCAGTTTACATAGGTACGATTATATTCATTTACAAATACCTTCAAAGTTTGTTTTCACTATACTTTATTTTTATTCTTTTCTACGGAAGCAATCGTACGTATTTGTAACAGTTTCTTTTCTAATGTTTGGGTCTTTACTCCAGTTTTACGTGAACATCAACTGAAAACTTGCTAAATAGAGAACTCCAGTCCAATTTTTTTTTTAATGAATGATGACCTTCTAACTTATATAACTGCATTTTTATTTTTATTTTTAGAGTTAGTTTTAATAGTTAAAATAATTGTCAAAGTTTTAATTTTTCAAGACCCCCGAAAACCACCGTATGTATGGTGAATCGTGTGACGTCATCACTCCTGAAAAATTACTATAGGATCTGGCAATCAGCTGATCAACTGCCGCCATTTTGAATTCCGTTGTTCGAAGTATTCTCTCTAAAAGTAGTATATTTAGTACTATATTTTTTGTGCAGTAGTTTTTTTTATTAATATTTTCATAAATGTTATCGTTAATTCAGTCGGGTTATTACTCTGAATTATTACTATTATTACTCTACTCTTCAGATAAGTTCCTCTGTTCTCTTTGGGATTATTTTATTTGAATATTCGAGAAGAGGATAGACGATATAAGAAGAGCAAAACCATAAGAGGCTAACAGATTCACGAAGAGAGAAAAAATGCCACTAAAAGTCGAGAAAAGTCAAGATGATGTAAGAAGACACCTGCAGGGACTTGAAGGACAAATAAGATGCAAGAAAAATTAGGAGAGCCAAAAAAAAATAACATAACATAACATTTGTATGGCGCAGTTTTGGGATATTTCACTTCAAGCGAAATGAAGTGAGAAGAAGCAAGTTGAAGCCAGAAGAACCACGAAGGAGCTAGAAGAAGCAAGAGCTTCTAAGCAGGTACTAGGGTAGACTGAAATTGACGAAAAAGAGGCAAAAGGAAGCAAGAATAGGCAAGAAGAATCAAGAAAATGACAGAACTTAGAAAACAACACTCAATCAAAATCTTTATTCTTGCCCAACTTAGTATGAGTATTAGCATATTAGGTTGACATGTATAAAGATGAATTAAACTCCGCAAGAAGTCACAAGAAACACCAAGAAGAGCCAAAAATGAGCGAGAAGAGATAAGAAGCAAGAAGAGACAAAAAAGACTCGAAGAAACAATAAGATACAAGAAAAGGCAGGAGGAATCCAGACGAGCCAACAACGGGTGAAAATTGGAAAGAAGGTGCATTAAAAGCAAAGGTGAGTTAAGAAGAGCCAATATTAGACTTTAAGAGACGAGAAGTAGCAAGCAGAACCAAAAAGAGACGAGAAGATCCAATAAGATCCAAAAAGAGACAAGAACATTCAAGAAAAAACAAGAAGAGGTAAGAATATTTGAAAAAAGATAATCAGAGACAAGACAAGCTGAGACAAAAATAGATAAGAAAAGACAAGAAGAGATAAGAAGAGACGAGAACATCCAAGAAGAAGCAAGAAGAGCCAAGAAGAGACAATAATAGAAAAGAAGAGATAATAAGATGCAAGGAAAGTCCAGAAGAGCCGAGAACAGACGAGAAAATCACAAGAAACAAGAAGAAGAAAGAAGAGACAAGAAGGGACAAGGGAAGAAAAAAGAGGAAGAGCCAAGCAGGATCAAGCGGAGCCAAGAAGAGTCCAGAAGATCCAAGAAAAGGCGAGAAGATACAAGAAGAAACAAAAGAGCCAAGAAGAGCCTAGAAGAGCCATGAAGAGACAAAAAGATCCTTGAAGAGACAAGAAGTTCCTAGAAGAGACAAGAGGCAAGATCCAAGAAGAGCCGAGAAGAGGCAAGAAGAACGAAGACTAAAACAAAGAAAAAAATTATAACGCTCAATCCATTCCTTTATTCCTGACCATCCTAAATTCCAATATTGGCTTATTAGGTTGCCATGTATACCGGTCGATTAAACTCCAACCTCCTTCCCATCCTCAGAGCATGTGTTCCAGTCCTAACAAATCAGTGCCCCCTGGTGTACCGGTCTCACCGGGACAGGAGTACTCCTGGCTGGGGTGGTACAATCGTATCGTATCGTATCGTAGTTTTTTTTAATATTTTCAATAATAGAGATAAAATAATAAGAGATACCTTTATTTTTTAAACATTATTTAGGCCTAAATAATGTTTCAATAAACACAACAACTAAATCTCTATAAACAGTATGTAAATAAACGAATAAATTAATAAGATGACTTGTGTCATATCACACATTCCCGTACAATGTCTTTACGGTGACGTCACGACACGTCGAACAGTGACGTCACCACAAAAATTTTAATATTGCCAACTTGATGGCATGTTTTTACGACCCGATTAAAAATGGACCTTTTGATAATTTTTTAAAAACTCTGCGTTTAATATTATTAAATAAAACGTATATACGTTTATGAATATATATTCAGAATCAGCGTTTATTGGTCTATCTGAACATATTTTTTTAAAGCCATAATATTTTTCACTGGAGTTCCTTATTGCAGTAAGTTTACAATGCCACTTCGAAGTTCAAATAACAGTACTTTAATAAGTCTATTAATTCGATGTTGGCGATACTCGATGAGCTTAGATATTAATGTGTTCGTAGAGTTAATTATTACTACTTATTGAAATAATAATTATTATTGCAATCGCAGCAATCTATCTGTATTGCAAGTTTTTGTTCGCACGTTGATAGGTGTTTTGTAAAACTATGAGAGGTGCTTTATATCGTGTTCGTGCCCAATTAAGTTTTTAACACATGAATTTTCAAATTGGTTTTACCAATCATTCCTGGTTTATCGCAAGAAATCATCAGCCGTTCGCTAATTATATAACGCTACATATCCAAATTGACTTCTCGTGAACTTTGACACCAATTTTAATTGATTATTTATACTTTTACCTTCGAATTTCGTAGCGTTTTAATCCACAGACTTAATAGCATTGCGCTTATGTGGTTTCCTTATAATTATCCACAATGTCACACATATCGAAGTAAACATCAACATTGAATATAAATAAACTTAAACGTACTATAAGCATTGTAGGAAAGTACTATAAAAAATAACTATATGGATCTTTAATCGTACTTAAGCCATTGTAGGTAGGTATCAAAATTAGTTATAAATAACCTTAAATGTACTAAGCCGGGTTCATGGGATGAGATTTGTCTAGATCTTGGTGGCGGATACGTTTGCCCAACCACTGCGTGGCGGGCTGGATCGGAGGAGACTGATTGAGGGAGGCCTTTTGACCTCTCTAGCCGGATTCTCCCGACCCTTCGCCTTGCACCGCAGTGTGAGGAGTAGATTCATACGTCCGTCACTCCTGGTCACACTGACCCCCAGATTCCTACCTACCCCTCATACCCTTTTCCTTCCCATATCTTCTTCTCCTTCCTTTCCCTTAATAAACCCTCCACACAGCATCCTCAAAGATGATATCGGCCCCTAGGGAAATTGTTTTCCTCGGTGCCTCCTGTGTAGAGCTAATGTAAAAACAAGCCATTATCGAAAAGTACTTTCAAAATTACCTATAAATAACCTTAAACGTACTAAGCCATTACTAAGGTAGGTACCATCAAAATTAAGTATAAAAAATTACAAACGTGCAAGTACAATTAAACGCATAGAAGTGAAACCTTCAGAAAACTAAAGTAGACAAGAGTGGGGAGGCTACAAAGCACCACACAAAAAGGAGACCGATTTTTCTATATCATTCTCTCGCAGGCTAAATCTTATAGATGTATGTGTTTGTCTCTTTTTAGTGTCGCTTCTTCGTTTCATCGAGTTTCAATCTCAACAGTGCTAAAGAAGTTTTCACTTCAATTACCTTAAGTTGGCAGATATTCATACATTTACGAATATCTGCCGATATAAATATCGGCTGTGAAACAGTCCATATTTGTGGGAGTAAATTGTCTAGAATGAACAATTTCTAAGACTCGGAAAAATCATATTTGGACTTCAATAGTTCAACTCTATTTATTGTGACTTTCTGAAGAGATGAGTTTAATTAGATTAAACTATCCGGTGACAAAATGTCAAATTTTATAGTAAAATCATTCGATACTCAAACAGTAATTAATCTGAAGTTTGTGACTTTAACAGTCTTAGAGTGTGACTTAATTAATTACGAAATAAACTAGAAGCAAAAGGGTACCACCAAAACACCACGTTGTTAAATCAATAGTAATTAATTAAGTCTGAAGATGGTAACTTCAACAGTCTTTGAGTTGTGACTTTATTAATTGACTGGTGATGCCCGACCTACAACGTTTATTTCCAAAACCAGCGGATGATGTAAGTTTGTCCAGGACATCTTCAGAATTAGCCGAACTAATTAGCTGAGTGAGTTCGCCTTTCACGCGGTATTCATAAACACGCGCGACCATTCCTCTCCTCGACCGGCCCGACTGGGGCCCAGCTCGTAAGCAAAAAGAAAAAAGAACGAATACAGTCAGCAAACAGCGTGACCGTTACTGACATTGACATTGATGACGACCTCTTTGCCAAAGTCCGGTTGGGATATGTCTTGGCTTCTGCGAATATCTTAGAAATGCTCGCAACACCTTCGAACTTAACCGTTTGCTGTCGATGACTGAGAATTCTATAATTCACTGTTGTAGCAGCACCACTCCAGCAATCCAGTTAATCTAGAGCATTTTGTTTGTCGTACAATAACTTCTGGTTTGACAGTTGGTATAATGGCTAAGGAGGGACGATTGATCACCTGTCAGGCTTTGGCTGATTGACTTAACCTCATTCTAGTGTACATTTGACCTTTCACATTAAAATCTGTTAGTTTCATTAAAGTTTACCTTGGTGTCGTGTCTATAAACTGTTTTACTCTAAAACAGTTTTGTTACTTATTTTGAATTCGATGTTGTTAGTCTTCTACCTTATTGAGTTACTTTTGTAAACCACATAATTCCTTCAATGATAGCTCGACATTGAAGTAACGTAACATTTAAGTATATACCCATTACATTTAGGAAATTGGTGAATACAGTACTTTTTCACTAACACCTATCGTATTATGTTTCCAATGCCAAACAAATATTGATGTCACTAAATCTCTCGATTTTAACCTTGTAACAGTAATGTCACAGAAAATTACCTTCTAGGAAAACTTAAAAATAATATCTTGTTACCTTTTTATTGCTTTGAACCTTTGACCAGCTAATTACAGCTTTGCGTTGAGGCATTGAGTTTTTGGTTAGGTACCTACTAACCCACCGGAGCATGAAACCACAAAAAATCTGACGATGTTTTCATTAAAACAAGTTTTTTTGTCGGTCATCAAAAATTGACATACTGACATCATCAAGGAGTGTTAATTTTACATCAAGCGAAATTATCAAAACCAGTTTATTCTGTTGAATTCTTGGAACGCTTTTTGTCTGTTGGGAACGTAGTATTTACTATCCGAAAATACGGAAGAAAAAGTGATTAATTAGTTGGGATTATATTTATTAACCCTGCACATTTTGCACGAATCAGTTCTGTTTCTTGTCATTCAAATATATCCCACTGACGTAGAATGTTTCATCGCAGTCTTTTATATTGTAATTCATAGACAAGTCATATAATTATGATGCCTAGAACAAAATACTTATATTTTTTTAATTCATTCCAACTGACATAACCCGCTAAATCTTTGCCAGATATATAACAGTAAAAATGAGTGGATTTTAATATACCCCTGGCTTTGTGTTCTGTTTCTTCTAGTTTGTAATATGTTCCTTCAATTTTCTACACGATATTATGTTTAACCTTCGATACTTCTAAATTCTTATATTTCCATTTGAGTCTATTTTTCATTCTATCTTCTAATGTATTTTTTCTTCGCCGACTTTTTGGACATTTTGTTTGATTGGTTTTTACAATATTTGAAGTTTCTACTTTTATAAACTCCTCTGAATAACTTCTGTCTATCTCATTTATTATTACTCATGATCGTAATTCGTAACCTCTTCAACTATTTATCTTACTGAAATAAAACAATTACTTTGTTTAGCCACGGTTTGTTTATTTTTTTAACACATATTAATCAATTAAATAAATAAATCGTGGTTACAAACAAAGTAATTGTTTTATTTTAGTAAATATGTCAAACCACAGAGTTAATAAATAGTGATTGCTTTCTACCAAAACATTTATCTTACGTTAAACGCTTTCAAATCGATTAAACTAATCTTTGTCCTCTTTAAAAATGGACTGGTTTTGGGCTTTCTCCTTTCCTGTTAAAATGCCCATTATCGGAGTTGATAATGTGTGTGATAAAACTACCTCTTCCTTCCTTGTCTTTGAAATTTCTCTCCAATGTCTTTCCACTTATTCCCAAACAAGATTGATTGAAAATATTTAGCCTGGCGACCCAACAACATAATCCCCACTTTCCACAAATTAATTGCTCTTAGAAATAATTACACCTCGCTTTATTATGTCTCGGACAAGCCATATTCAATGTTGACAACTTGTTCATAATGTTTAAAGTTTATAACTTGTTTGATGTTTAAAACAAGCAAAGGTGTCGTGGCGTGAGTTAACCCGTGGACAGGGAATCCGACCCTACTTGTCTCCGTAATAACACAGTTTATTATCTCGAATCTTGCGCATCTTGCCATTAAAAGACATCGTTGCTTTCTCAACTGGATTATTAATTAATTAGTGCCAATCCATCACTGGAAAGTGAAGCGGAAAGGGCCATAGCAGCATGGTGTTCTTCCATTACACTGGTCTACATTTGCTTTTGATTCTATCGGTTTCTGGTACGATAATTTACTTTTTGTTGTTATATTTAATAACATTAATAATATGTCAATCACACAAACTTGTCGGATCCGTGTTTCGATCCAATAAACTGGTGTTCCAACTTTCAGCCTTTGTCTCTTGCTGTCCTGCTCCCAATTTACACTTGTTTCCATTGGCAATATTTTTTAATTGTTGTAAAAACTTTTTTACAACAATTATCAACATATTTTTTTTACATTAACTCCACACAGGAGGCCCAGAGGAAAATGATTTCCCCCAGAGCTTATGTCATCTTTGGGGATAGTGTGTGGAAGGTCGTTTTGTGGAAAGGAAGGAGTGAACCTGGATTTTGAAGAGACCTATGTTGTAGGAGGGAAAAACATAGTGACTGGCAAATAGTTCCACGGCCGAGTCATATGAACGACAAATTTCAACCGTGTACAAATAATTGTTGGGAGTGCGTTTGGCGGGTTACCGACTGTGCACCGGTGCCGAAGGAATCAATGACGCTAGTTCCTCGGAGCATTTTTCATTGAAATAGTAGACAGCATCCCCTCCCGGTGCCCTCGATGTAAAGATTTTAATCCGTTTATTGGGATAATCTAATAATAGAATCGAATAATATAAACCTAAAACTCAGAATACTCCTCATCAAGACCTATGTATGGAGTATCTTGTACGGCTGCGAAACATGGTGTCTATCCGAAAGAGATAAACAGAGACTAGAGGCTTTTGAAATGTGGTCCTATAGAAGACTATTAGGAATTTCCTGGAGAGACCACATTACAAATGAGGAGGTTCTCCAAAGAATCGAAGGAGGAAAGCACCTGCTCAGGACCTTGTCCGAAAGGCGTGCAAGATGAATCGGCCATGTAATACGACAAGAAGGCCGCTTGCATGCCATAATGGAGGGTATGACCGAGGGGACAAACCTTAGGGGACGCCCACGCCGAGCGTACCTGGAGAACCTGCTGGTGGACATGCGCTGCTCATCATATGCAGACTTCAAAAGAGCCACACAAGACAGGGAAGAATGGATGAGAAAAATAGAGGAAATTGCTGCAAACCAATCCCAGGATTGAAACCAGAGAGAGAGAGTATCTATAAAACCGACTATTTCTGCACCAAGAAGAGGATTAAGGCATCTAATTGAACTACAAATTGTCTTCCTTATAAGCAACACCTAAACCCAATGACCTTGTAGTTTGTTTTATCCCACGAATCTATATAGATAACCATTGTCTCATCACTGATGCTTGTTCAAAGACAACGTTGTTCCCTTCTCATAGAAAACCATCTTGATAAATGCACTATTAGCACATGCACACTGCACACTACCTACTTACAAACTAACTACAAGCTGTGTCCGATAAGATCTGCGATGCATTCTCAAGTGAGGAAGCCTCGTTGAACATAATATGTGCATATTGTGCACGGGTTTGATGCACAAATGCAACACTGCACCGGCGCAGCGTCTTCCGTTTACTCATATTAAAGTGTGATTCACACTGACTTATTATAAATACGCACACGTCTATAAGAATAGAAATGATGGAAAAATGATCGCAGATGTGTTACGTTGTTAAATTGAACGGTTAATAAGAATTGCGTGAATATTTGGTGTTAGTTGTTCTAGCGATTCTTTTGTTTGGTGTTGTTAATGTACTAGAAATAGTGAAGAGGTGGAAAGGGTGTGATGAGGAGGATTGATTGAGCCTGGCTATTCAGATCTACAAGAATATAAAAATATACTCAAATAGTTCATTTTAGTGACATTTCATCCCAGGTGTGCTTTTTTTTGTCACGAAATACCGCACAAGACTCCCAACTGCTCCCGTCTGAAGCCAGTGGGACTACGGCATCCCCAATTGGGGTATCTTGAGAGGCTGAAGATAATGGGGAAGGGAAGGAGATGGGGAAAAGGAAGGTGGGGAAGTACGTGGCTATTCAGATCTGGTCACCAAACACGGCTAACGCCATTTCAAGCAACGTTTCAATTCTGAATGGTGGTCTTACACCAGGGCGATACTGAGAGTATCTTTCACTCTGAAACGTGCCGCAAATATACTATATATTATTTTTAAATGAATAAATTGTGAAATAACACAAATTAATCAAATAAAATTTATTTGCCACGCCGGGATTCGATCCCGCGACCTTCGGAGTGCTAGTCAAGAGCCTTATCGCTGGACTACGCTTTGCCCTGATAGGCTAATAATATTGCTAATTTACTTCGATCATTTATTGCATATTATTTATCTTCTTACTTATAATATTATTCACTATTTTATCATTGAATATTTGCGATTCTCAAAAGAAAAATGTGAAGCCGAAGAGACGGAAAAATAATTCCTTCGCATCTAGGAATTGAACCAAGGTTCTCTTCCTTTCCGGGTAAGTGCTCTGACAACTGAGCGAATTCGACATTTTTAACTGTATGATTGCAAGATTCTACCCGAAATAAATGTATTCTATATAGTGTCTAGGATAAGTATATCAATTTTTATTGTAATATGCGACTTCTATTGACTATCCTACAGGTCTTAAAAACTTAAAATTGTAATATTTAATCATTAAAGACGATATTATCTTCAATATTAAATACTTCGGACATATATCATAAACAAGTTAGAGACTGGATAAATTAGTAAATTAAAGAGAAGCGACTGGGTTATAAATTTAGAAACAATGAAAAATAAATACTGATATGGACAACATTATTAGTAGAATATTGTATGAACTGATTCGTCATATTGTAGTACAGCTGTATACAAAATAATATAAATAATAATGTATATAAATATTCAAAAAACAAGGAACAGTTTATAAATATTAAAATTGAAAATAAAACACTTTTTAACTTATTTCCACTTATTTATTTAACCAGTACCGGTTTCATCCTATTATGGACATCTTCAGGCTGGCAATTGAAATTCTTTTGTTATAGAAATTATACAAAATTAGGTAAGTAGGTACACAATGTTAAAGTAGGTACATATGTTTGGGTTAAATAAGAAATAATAATAATAATGTTTACATTGGGAAAAAAATATATATATCAAATGAAATAATAATATAACAATTGTCACTATAGCAGAATAATCGATAATTTAATAAATTAAAAATAATGAATTGTCCTGCATATCACGTAGGACAAACCGGAAGAGAAGAATCAAACTGCACAAAAGAACACCTCACTAGTTGGGCAAATCAAAAAAGGGGGGGGGGGTTATGATCTATTGAACACAATCTTGCTTTTACCAGAAAACAAAAATAATTTTCACAAAGATAGAGATGTCAAAATTCTTCACGTTTGTAACAAAGGACAAAAAATAGTCAGATTAGAAAATTACATAATTAAATTACACAACTGTTCTCTAAGGTAAATATGTTATGAATAAGCATCCGGAACAAAATGTTCAATAATCATTAATACATACATCGCAAATAACTTAGAATAAAATGTTACCTTAGAGTCTAAGGTAACATTATTCCAAGTAATTACAATGGATATATTAATGGCGACTGAGCACCATGTTCCAACTGCTTATTCATGACATATTTACGATCAATTTTCTTCGTTAGGCGATTAATTTCTAGTAATTCTAATCTGTCTAATTTCTGTCCCTTTTCACAAATGTGAAGAACCTTGACATCTCTATCCTTGTCAAAAGTATGTTGGTTCTCTAGCAAATGCAAGGCTACGTTCGAAAAATCTCTCTTTTGATTTACCCAACATGCGAAATGCTCCTTTATACGGGTTGACACCGCTCTTCCTGTCTGTCCCACGTAACATGCAGGGCAATTCGAGCAATTCACTTGGTAAATTCCAGAGTTCTCCAATTTATCTCTCTTATCCTTATTATTTATTAATATCTTACCCAAAGAATTCACGCTACAAAAAGCTGTCTTAAAAGTTTATAAATAGTAATTATATGATTTTATGTAGGCAGTGAGGACATAGTAGAAATTATGCATGCGACATTGTAGACAACCGAGGCTACAGAATTCACGGAGGCTTAAAATATGGCTTATTACATGTAATTACCTGATGTTACATTTACGGAGTCCTAAACAATTCTAAACGAATAAAAACATGCTATTTGTTGTACTTACTGTGATGAACGAGCCACTGAGGTCTTGTATAAGGGAGACAGCATAGAACTATATGTATATAATATAATAATAATAATGATTGATTGTCTTCATTTCTTAGTAACAAGTAGAGATAATGATATCCTCACTGGGATCTCCCGTGCTGAGGATTTCATTTACATATTATAATTTAAGATGAATATATACGTGAAATCCTATTTAGATACTATTTTGATTAATCTTTACGACGAATCGGCTTACAGTATGAACATCAAAAAATATGCTACAGATAAATCGAAGCTTTTACTAGCTTTTCTATGTTTTGGAATTACAATAAAATTATTATTTACGTAACAACAAATATAAGCGTAAACCACCAAAAAAAAGATTTTTTCATTACTTAACTATGAAGTAATACAAGAAACAATTTTTTTTAAATACCCCTTTATGGCTAAGACTATTTTTGAGGTTTTCCATGTTCTAACTTTTTTTCGTTCTTATAAAATTATGCACAAAATAAATAAAAACCACTTTTTCGCTTACTAGCCTCGTGCAAAAAGACGTTCGATTTTAAAATTTTGTGGGCATGAGATTCGAAATATTTCTAGCGTTTATATTCCTCTTAATTATAAGAAGTCAACATGAATTAGATATAACATACAATATATGATATTATCATGTAGTATTTTTTTTTAAATAATTATAAAGTAAATAAGATAGTGTTTTTTTTATAATTCAGTTCATAAGATTCGGTTTTATTTCTGATCTCCCTATATTTAGTATCCATCTTTTTATTCGAAATTTAAATGTTATGATGTTGAGGTTTTTGAGTGAGAGTGGTATTTTATTGTAGAGTTTAATGCCATAATATAAGAAGCTTTTTTGCCCAAATGTTGTGTTAGTAGTTAGTAGTTACTTGTTGGATATGTTTTTGACCATGAGATCCAGTGTTTCTAATGTACGTGTTAGTTGTTATTTCTTGGGTTTTATACTTATGAATGTAAATGAGTATAGTTTTAGAATGTAGTTGTTTAATTGACACGATGTTAATTAAGATTGTTGAAGATTTCGTATGCAATCGGTCTCTCTTCGTTATCACCTGTCATCCGAGATAATAGTGTTTATTACTGAATTTGACCATTACTTCGCCATCCCAATGTCACAAGGCTTTTTTGAAAGGGGCAATACGACAAAGGCGAGTACGTTAAATTTTCTGTGCTGAAATTAACTAAATTAAAATCTTTAAATATCAGGTGACAATTGTTGCAATTGGGTATTTTCTCTATGAATGCTGTTATAATGTGCGGAAGATTTAAATATTAATTTTCTGATTTCGCCCATCGCATCGTACTAAAACTATTTAATTTTCATAAATTCATTTCATTCTGCAACGGGTCCAGCTGGTTACAACGTAATTATGACGTCGAAAACGACGACTGAAACTGACCTTGACCGGCGCAACGTCAATTGTGTCATATTGACAAAGAAAACGAACACGTTTCAGATGGTTTTAGTAAATTTATTCTTCAATATAAAAATGCCGATTGGTTACGCCCATACATATACCTACACATGCACATACCTACACAGCACGCATACATACTATCACTGCTTGGACTTGGTATTAATTATTGTTGCAAGTCCTTTTGTCCTACCTTTTCCCCCCTCGCTTACCCACAATTTTAATCAGTCTGCAATAAACTCCCGCTGCATATAGCCATCACTGTGCTCTGCTCACGAAAAATCCGCTATCAAAATAATTGCGCCGTGTACCTACTATAAAATAACGAACATTTACGCCTATTGTGATCGGCCTCTTGGATGGGAAAGGAATCATACAAGTGATTTACCTTTTTCCGGTGAGTCCTCTTCTTTTCTTTGCAACATGTATTTTTACCATTTTTAGGCAGTGATTAGTAACACAAAATTCAAGGTCCTTCGCCAGTCATTTTACAAAAAACACATAATCCACTCTCACCACATAAATAACCGTACACCGATCATGAATCATTATCGCAGGTTTTTTCTAAAATCTTTTCGACAGTAAAACAAAACAGAGAAAACGCCGTGTTTCATCTCAATTTTCTGTCTACAGCTCTATGATCTTTGGAATTGAGAATTGAGACGAAACCACCAGCGGGCTTTTAAGACCAGTGAGGCTGAGTAACAGAACTTGGTCCAGAGATGCATTAGTGAATAGAGGAATACGCGCCGGAATGCGGAAGCTGCGATCCGGGACCAACAATCCCAGGAGAGGGAAAATGCACGTATATTTAGAATTTAGATTGACGCACGTTGCCTTTTTGGATTCGGACTCGTTAGATGTATTAATAATGTGCTGGATGATGTATGAGATGATTGTGTTGTAGAAACTCATAAACATACGAATACCCACAGTAACAACACGACAAAATACACTATTCTATTGCAGCATTCATCAGCGTAACTACATTGTCCACTCTCCGATACAACGATTTCACACAATGGGAAATCAATACTTAGTTTGACATATTTACACATTTAGTATCAACTTGGCGACTTTTGTGGATTATGTAAAATATTTATTCCAACCATATCCCTAAAACATCTTGTATATTTGTAAACCTATATAATCTGTGTTTAGATTTTCACGGCCAAAAGTATTTTTGTTATTCATTTTTTGGGGTGTTATGCCGTGTTGCGCTACCTCCTCCTTTTGCCAACGTTTCGGACAGAGTTAAGCGCGCCTTCCACTGCGAGCGGAGCGGACTCATTACGGAATCCGCTCGACTAGCAAACGTTAACTGCTTACAAGTGCTTCCATCAAGAACGAGGCCAGCGAAGCGGACTAAACGAGTTAAATAGTTTCGAACGAGTTCGCTCCGCTAATGCGAGCGGAGCGGACTCCGTACGATCTCCGCTTGACTCGCACACGTTAACTGCATACAAGTGCTTCCATCAGGAACGAGGAAAGCGGAGCGGACCGAACTTGTTAAAATAGGTCCGAAAGAGACCGCTTGCGCACACCATCGCCGACTAGTTTCTAGCGGACTCCGCTCAAGAACTGTAGCCAATTCAATTGCCTCGCTGCGTTTTTGTCGAGATGGAGGTGTTTATTGAAGCCGTTTGCCAATTTCGTTTATAGGATACGACTAGCAAAGATTGTCAACATAAAGGATTCGGCTTATAAAACCATTATTGAAATGATATTGGCGGAAATTAGAAAGTAAATTATTTTTTTTAAGTTTTTACATATTTGAGATGAGATTCTTTTTATAAATGTACATTTAATTCATACGTAACATTTTTTTTCATTGCATACATGCTGTCAGAATCATATTCACTAGAATCAGTACTTGACATCACAAAAATCACTCCGTTCACTTCGAAACAAAGCGATACTGACTCGTTTTCAATGGAAGGGCAAAACTATTTCTCATTTTTCATTGACCTCGCTCCGCTCGCCCCGCTCATTTCTCTCGCACAGGCAGTGGAAGGCAAACACCTATCTTCTAAGTGACTCTTTTTGATGGAAGGTCAAAACTATTTCGCTCAGCTCCCACTCCGCTCCGCTCTACTCTTTTCCGCTCGCAATGGAAGGCGCCCTTTACAGTGTACAGCGGAGTGGAGTTGGCGACACGGTATCGCTTCTAATTACATAAGCGTACATTTCACCACTAACAATTACACATCTGCCCTGATGATGGACACTGTAACGCTGTCCGAAACGTTGGCTAAATGAGGAGGTAGCGCAACACGGCATAACACCCAAAAAATAAATAACAAAAAACCTATATAATCGATGTATTTTTCAGTTTTTGTTTCTTGTATTTTTATTACTTTTGTATATTTTTTTAAACACCTTAATCATACTACGATAGGTAGTACGATTATGGTGTTTGAGGTGTGCAATGTATGTATGAATTATTCGAGCATGTTAATACGAAAAGAAAATTTTAATTTACAGCTTCGGGCTTTTTTGTAAATTTCATCGCCTGTTCTTATGAAATAAAAAAGAGAAAATCTGGTTGTTTCAGTTTAAAATAATAATAAAATACATACTTAAGCGTGTCAAAAATTATTCAAAAAATCATCTTACTTTTCTTGACCTACCTTTCCAAGCCAATTTAAATCAAAATATTCAAATTTATTGTTCTCTGGAATGTGTTAGTTACTTTCACTTATTAAAGGTCAATGCAAACAAGATTTTATAAAAAAAACTAACTAACTAAGGGAACGTACCCATACTACGTGACACGTTTAGGGGGGGGGGGGGGGGTCTTCAAAATGTCACGCTCCATACAAATGAGCGGCGGGTTGCTTAGGATTTTGGTCACCGGGGGGGGGGGGGGGTTAAAAATTGCAAAAAGTTGGTCACGTAGTATGGGTACGTTCCCTAACCACCACGCCGTTCCTCGCAGTATTAGGCAGTGAGGACGGACCGGTAAACCAATCGTTATTGGCCTAAGAGTATGGGTAGTTCCATGGTTTCTGTACGCAATCCTTGCCACATTCACCGCACATCGTCTCATATATCTCTCTCTGGTTTCAATCCTGGGATTGGTTTGCAGCAATTTTCTTTAGTTTCCTCTTCCATTCTTCCCTGTCTTGTGCGGCTCTTTTGAGGTCTGCATATGATAAGCAGCGCACGTCCACCAGCAGGTCCTCCAGGTACTCTCGGCGTGGGCGTCCCCTAGAGTTTGTCCCCTCGGTCATACCCTCCATTATGGAATGCAAGAGGCCTTCTTGTCGTATTACATGGCCGATCCATCTTGCACGCCTTTCGGACAAGGTCCTGAGCAGGTGCCTTCCTCCTTCGATTCTTTGGAGAACCTCCTCATTTGTAATGTGGTCTCTCCAGGAAATTCCTAATAGTTTTCTATAGGACCACATCTCAAAAGCCTCTAGTCTCCGTTTATCTCTTTTGGATAGGCACCATGTTTCGCAGCCGTACATCAAGATACTCCATACATAGGTCTTGATGAGGAGTATTCTCAGCTTTAGGTCTATATTATTTGATTCAATTATTTTCGACCTTTTATTGAAAGCAAGCCTAGCCTGGTGTATACGGCTGTCGACATCGCTCTTAGACCGACCGTCCCATGTTATTTTGCTCCCGAGATAGACAAACTCCTTGGCGTTCTTTAGTGGAACTCCTGACATCTCTATTCGCATCTGATGTTGCGTTCGGCCTACAGTCAGCAGCTTTGTTTTGTCTTTATTTATCTTCATGTTATAGTTATTTTGGAGAATGCTTTGCATGGTTGTTAAGGCCTCTTGCAGTTCTTCTTCGCTTTCAGCAACCAATGCAATATATACTCTTCTACTATTCTGACTCTTGACATGACCTTTCTCAAGTATTTGGTTCACCATGCAGGTAACTCTATTAATGGAAGACTGAACGCCGTTGGCACCAACAAAAAACTGTCCAAAGACGCGAAACTAGCCGTCCATAATGGGTACCTACCCTGATGTATGGCAGTGAGGCATGGAACTGGCAGAGGAAAGATGAAAGTAGACTGAACGCTGTAGAAATGAGATCCCTAGGCGAGGCGTATGTGTGGTAAAACCGTGTATGATCGTGTGAGAAATGTGGAAATCCGCAAAGTAAGATCAAGAATGGAACGCTCCGATGGTTTGGGCATGTGGAGCGAATGAACGAGGAAAGCAGTGCGAGGAGAATATATGACGCAAATGTGAATGGTAGAAGAAGTCGAGGATGCCCAAGAAAGACTTGGCACGACCAATTGATCATCAGATACTTGAGTCGGGCCATGTCAAAAGTCAGAATAATAGAAGAGAATGTATGAGACGTTGTATGAATGTAAACGAGGCAAGGTATGTGTGCCAAGACCGGGATGTTTGGCGGTCCTTCCTCTCTGCCTACCCCTGCGGGGAAACGGCGTGATGGTTGGTTAGTTAGTTAGTTAATCGTGCGATGTTTTATTTGGACGTCCCCGACTTCTTCTACCATTCACTTTCGAGTTATATATATCCTTTCTTTGTTCATTCTCTCTATATGCCCTAACCATCTAAGCGTCCCTTTTTTAACCTTACGCATTACGCTTACGTCACCATACCTCTCTGGGATCTCCTTTTTGCAGCATTCAGTGTACTTTCATCCTTTCTCTGTCGGTTCCATGTCTCACCGCCATACATCAGGGCAGGTTCCAGCACTCCATTGTGGACTACGCCTCTTTGGACATTTTTTGTTAGCGCCAACCGCGTTCAATCCTCCATTAATGGAGTTTCCAGCATTTGACCTTCTTACAATATCTCAATCTAGGGCAAAATTCCCATCTCACGTAAACATACTTCCTTTTTTTTTAAATTTAATACAATTTTTGGTATAAACTACCTCACCAGGCTGAGCTTGATCCAAAGTGAATCACGTTCATATTTGCATATCACAATCTATAATTTCAATTATTCTCTGATCCATAGAATGAAATGTGGCGAGAAACTCGCCTACTTTTTTTTCACACATCTCAATTATTGGTCCACGTACCCCCGCAAAAAATCAAGTTACGTGGGTCGAATTTCAACAGCTTCGTGTCGATTGTATTCGATAATGTCTTATATTGGATTATTATCTGTCGGTGTAGTGTTTCAGTTATTCAATTTGTTCAGTTTGTATAGCACTACATCATTATTGCGAGGCGGTGAACAATATATTCGAGTTGACGAGTTGTCATTATAAATCTAGAAGATCTAGTAGCTAGAATTGACACCGGGACTGGCGTACTCGTAGATTGTAGAGATATAATGGATGAGATTGCGGATATTGCTACTTTTTTCACACATAAATAACTGAGCTGCTTTGAACTTGAACTGTTTCAACTAGATTTTACGATAAAGATAGATTTTGTGTTTGTTTGTACAGGTTTCTAGCAAAGTAGACATTGTTCTCCGTAGTAAGTACTTTTATTTTCAAAGGAATTAATTAATTATTTATTGCTTTAGCAGTATTTCTTTTTATTTAGCACAAAAGGCTATTACCAGCGATTCCTGAGCATACCGATCGTCCATTTGATTAATCAGACAACTCCAAAAAATCGAAATTTGAATTGAAGATTTGGTATAATAACTCAGATTATTCATAAACACCACCAAATCAATTGTAATGCAGAGAAGCTTATAGTGAATTAAACAAAAATATTGATGTTATCTGGTTCACTAGTAGGTATTTCAGAATGTCATTGTAATATTATATTCATTGTTATGCCTCTCCGTGTTATTTTATTGCATATTTAATATGTAAAACACAAACACTTGTAAATAATATTTGACTTATGGCGATCATTCGAATATTGCTTTCCCCATTATTTTAAAACTTATGGGGATGACTAATGACTACCTAATCAACTGGACGATCGATATTTGGAATAAACAATGTACTGTACATGTTATTTTGTTGTCTGATGACATCTTATTCAATTAAAAACAACAACCAAAAATTACATCACACGTCCCAAATGGCTTCAACCTAGCTCGTTCCCGCAGCACCGTACAAAAGAGACAGCGCGTATCACGTGATCCGTGGCAGCGTGTGATATATTTTTTTGTTTGTTGTTAATTGAAAAAAAATCATCATACAAGAAAATTACGCCTATTTTTTTACTTCCAATAAGCTCAGGAATCGCTGGTTAAAGTCTTTCGGGTGCTGCTAGACCCTAAATCAGTCAGTCATGCCTTGTCGTCATCTCGTCTTCTTCGCACAAATCGCTTGATTTTTCTGCGGTGCGTACGAGAAAAGGGAAACCCTTACCATTATAATAATTACTCAGGTTCCTCAGCCATTGCAAGACACGTTTACGACTATTATTTCCAATACTATTTTTGTCGAAATTTTGACCCAACACTCCTCAAATGCACAAATGCGCTCTTCCCTATGCAACTCTCTGACCAACAGGCGAATCGAGCATTACCAAATAAATCACTTAGCTGATCGAAGCATTGTGTATCAATGGATCGAAGACTCAGATTGATCGATCGAAAATTTGGGAACAACGTCCGTTACCACGTTTTCTCCAAATATTTCTTTATTATATTGTTTTTTTTACTGACAGTTCCACATTCTATTCAAATACCACATCAAAATTCCAGCAGTTAAACCTGCAAAGGCATATCGAGACTTACTTTACTAACCGATAGTAGTTCAAAGATCCCGAGTAAACTGCTTTCGACCAGATTGTTATTCAACGAATTGTATTTACAACTTCCTTCGCATAATGAAATCAACTTCGGCTTTCAATTTCAGAATCGTTCGGCTGCGAGAATTTTCAGACAAGAGGAAATACCTGTAATCAGCTGCCGGAGAAACGGACTCATTTATTCGCCTCTTGAACTCTGATTGATAAATTACCAACACTTCTACGTTAACAACTTAATGCCTTCTCTTGCAGCCTTGCGGCTTTCGCTGTATTTTCGTCTAGATACAATCAGTAGCACAAGATTGATTGGCAATATTGATCAATTTTTATTGCTGTTTTTATTACAGACGCATTTAATTGGGAAGTGTTAAAAAACAACAGATTTCGAATTATACCTTACCTTACCATGCAAACATTTTTTCTTATACACAAGAGGGCCTATGTCATCTACGGAGATGGTATGTGTGGATGGTTTTTGAATGGTTTTTTTTGAGGAGAGGTAGGAGTGAACATGGGTCTTGTTGTAGGAGGGAGGAAACAGCAAAGGCAGGCAAATCGTTCCATAGCCGAGTTCTTGAACTCAAGAACGAGCCGCAGAAGCGACACGTTCTCATGTGACAAATTTCAACCGTGTACATGTGTTGGAAGCGCGTTTTGACGTGTTTCCCGACCATGTACCGGTGCCGAGGGTATTAATGACGCTAGTTCCTCGAATCTTCTTCCATTGTATTATTGGCAGAACAAGGACAGCTTACATGCCTCCCGCCTGTGCAATCCGTGTTAAGATAGGGGAATCTATCAAACGGACCGCCCGTTTCTGCACTGAGTCAAGGGTATTTTTCAGGTATTTTGGGTCTCCAGACCAATGTAGGCTGCCAAATTCAACAGTGGGGCGCACTTGCAATTTGTATTGGGTCATTGGAGGACCCACCACTTACCCGCCCTGGTATAGGTAACAGATGATTACCCCTTCAAGGCTCTTGCAAGGACTCTAATTTTTTTGGTAAAAACGACTCTACATTTGATAACGAAACTAGACCTCCAATGTCCCTGCATACGTTGTTAGTAAGCAGTATGCAAGTACAGCAAGTAATTTGTACAGGGTCAGCAGTTTTGTACTATTAAAGTATCTGCGGGCCCTGTACAGTGCGCCCAGCTTCTGAGAGGCTAACTTGACTCTGGCTTCAATGGAGCTCCCTTGCCTTCTTGCTTATCCTGCTTCCTCACTGCTTTAACCTTTAGAGAGTCTTTGCTGCCTACTGGAAAGGAAATACCTCCAATCCTGTCGGTTTTCTTCTGATTCCCTCGGGTACCTTATGCCAAATACCTTGGTGTTTGCCCCCACACCACCCAGTCCTATTAGGCCCCCCAACACTCCTTAATCCAACAGGTTATTAGATCGTACCTCCTCGATGGCTGTTTTTTTATCCATTCTTACTCTTTTCTTACCTTACATATCGACGGTCCCGAAGAACATGTCGAATCTGCTAAAAATTTAAAATCTTTCTGTTGGCTTATTTATTGGTTTATTTCGTTGATTTAAAAGTCTGTATTTTCAGAACTTTGAATGAAATGAAATGCCAAATATCGAAACAGCACTACTATCTTTCATGATCTACGAAATAAACAGCTCTACTGCAAAACTACAAAATCGCAATTCCGACATTATTCTTCGGGAAACACAAGCCTGAAAATTACAAATAACAACAACTTTTTCACATCATTATGCACAATGTTCCAATACACTTCGTTATGCATAGTTAATCGTGTAGTGTTTGTATTTATTTTCTCCGCTGCTTAGTGTTGCGAACAAGTTTGTGTGTGTTTTATTGCTTAATTTATGGAGCCTGCGTGCAAAGATCATAAACCATTTTTTTATAGACGAGTGGTTCGAGTTGAATAACACCATGGCGTCATCTCGAGCTAAATTGGAGCTAATATTTAAAACAGTTACACTTGTTAAAATTGTTAAGTGAGTCATAGAAAGCATGCAATCTCTATTCTTAAACTAACTTTACATGATTGCTTCTAAATGATTTATAACTGAGCAAGTTACCAACTTGAGATTATTTATAGTCCAAAGGTGAACCTACAACTGGAAGTATTTAAATATTGCAATCCTTATTTTTTAGTTGAAATTCGACTAGGGTGTTCACGGGAGTTGCAAGCTAGCATACTGGAACTTTTGCCTTTTTTTTTTACTTCAAAATTTTGAACTGAATGACAATAATGTCAGTTAGAATGATGTTATTCAAAATTTTTTGACTTCGGCAAATATTTGGCAGTATTAGGAAATAATTATTTTGTGTGTTTGCTCACCAGCATTTTCCAACAATTCCGCTAAGGGTTTACCCCTTAGGCCTCGGGCCTATTTGTCAGAAGCTCCAAATATTTCCGCTTTTCAATAACATCCAAATAAATGAAATATTTCTGAACGCATCGGAAAACTACAAACTGTTTTTGAAAGGTGATGTAATACGCTTTCATATTTTATTATTCGAAATGAACGATTAATTGAAAATTTAAAAATTTAGTATGCAAACATAAAAAGTTTTTAAAATGCCTCACTTTGCTAGTTTTCTAACTAAAATCACTTATAACGAAGTTTTTTTTTTTAAAAACATACACGTATTTTATCGTTTCATGTAAAAAAAAAATAATTTAGAAAAATTCCCGAAGTTTCATAATTTTTTTTCAAATTTGTGTTGGAATCTTTGCTTTCATTAAAATGTAATTTTAGTTATTTTGCGAATAACTGTTAAATTAAAGTTTAATTGGTTGTTTTCTCTTTCTAACACTGTTTAGATCATAGGTTCTCAACGTGGACGATAACTCCCCCTTGGGGGCGTTCCAGACCTTCAGGGGGGCGGTAGAAGACCAAGAGAAAATTGGGGGACGTTTCAGACATCCAGGGGGCGGTAAAAGACCCAGAGAAACCCATCCCACCCCACCCCATCTTGCCCCATCCCGACAGGGCCATCTGCGCAAAAGGACTGCGACACGGTCATGCGACTGGCACAAAACCCTCTTCCATTACGACCCCTCCGTTGTGGCAAATTGTAACCCTCCGTCATGGTATCCCGTTGCGTTCGAATTCAGGAGTTAGGGTGCGCTAGAAAAAAAATTATTCTCAAAGTGGGCGGTAGGCAAAACAAGGTAGAGAATCTATGGTTTAGATCATATTTCTAACCATGATGGTAAGGGAGGCAACGATTTCCATGACACCTATAAGAGTTGTTCTGAAAACCGAACAAATTAGCCTGGGGGTTATCACACTCTAAACTCTAGAAAGAAGCGGCGAGCGAACCAAAATGAACGTAGCATGAAGAGGCATGAGAAACCCTCACTTTTAGAGATTGTCAACTTTAAAAATAAAGGGAATTATATCATTGAAATCGTTCGTGAAAGCTCACGAAAAATAATTTTAGCCCCATAAGGCACGCATTAAAATGCTCGTTTCATTTCGAGGTTTTCATTTTACACTGCAATTTTAAACGTATTGGTTCAAGAAGAAGATGTATCTAACAGATAACACATTATTTATGTAATGGTTTTTTAAAGATTTGATCGAGCGTAATAAAGTGATTAATTACTCTCAATTTATTTTACTTTCTTCTAGTCCACGCCAGTTTTTATACGCATTTTATTCAAACAGTAATTAGCAGTTGTTACGATTTGAATTTTTTTACACTGTTTTGTTAATTGATGCGAAATAGGTTTCGTAATATAATGTACTAATAGACGGCAGTTGAAACCTGTTGGAAAGTACGCACCAATTAAAAAAATTGCCAATATATATTTATGAAAGCAAATTCTATATATCTGAGATCTTTATATTATAACTGGGGGACTAAATACGAGTAGTTACTTACACTTCATGACTTTCAGAGAACATGAGAGACAGTAAATTATTTAAACCATTGTAGTAGTCTCGCTCTCTCTTGGTTCAGCTCTTAAATTTTTTGAATGTAAATACCTCTCAAGAGTCCCTGCTGCTGAAGTCAGTGAGACTATGGCATACCCAATTGGGGTATGTTGTGAGGCTGAATGTAGTGGGAAAGGGAAGAATAAGGTGGGGAAGTACCTATTACGTAGCTATTCGGATATGGTCGCCAAACCCGGCTTAAGCAATTTAAACAATGTTTCAATTCTGAATGATGGTCTTACACAAGGACGATACTGCGAGTATCTTCCATTCTGGAACGTGCCGCAAATGGTGACCGGACAACTCAGAAAGAAACCAACTCAGAACCTCCTCAGAAGCGTCATTAAGAGTGATGAAAAAAAAAATTAATAAACTGGTTTAACAGGTTACGTTAGGTTAGGGTTATGAGCTATTTTAAAATTATTTTTTTCATAGCTTTTACTGACTGTTTTCAAGAGGTGTTGGGTTGACTTTATTTTCAGTTGGCATGGAACCGCCGCAAATATACTATAAATTATTTTAAATGATATAATTGTGAAATAATACAATTTAATCAAATAAAATTTATTTGCGCACGCCGGATTTCGATCCCGCGATCTTCGGATTGCGAGTCAATAGTCTTACCCCTCGACCACGGAGGCCGATACCTATCGATCATCTGTACTCGTTAATCCTTAAAATGTAATCTATCAATAACGCGTATTATTTCTATCAATAATATCAAATAATAATTCTAAAATGTTAGGACTAGAGAAAGAAGTAGATCTTTTACTTATAAATAAAGCACCCATTCGAGAAATTGAATCATTAATTTGTCTATTGGAAAGGGAAATAGAGTTCATTAAAATAATTATACATTAGCGACACCTATAAGTACTAGCGCCATCTATGACCCAAATTAATTAACTTGTATTTCATGAAAAATCATTTAATAATATTCATAATTGGTTTGAGACTTGGCTCCAGAAACCCCAACAATAATAACTAAACAGTTTTTTTTTACAATTTCACAGCCCTGCCCATCTTCACTGTTGACTCAACTGCAATTTGCTCAACCTTTCATAAAAGACAATAAATATTATAATCACAGTTTTGCAAAGATCCCGAGCCACTCATCACGGAGTTCACGAGGCAAACGCTTATGATAAATAATAATAATAGTATGTCCGCTCTTTGTATTTGATAAGTGTGACAAACTCCTTCGTGAGATTCCAAAGCCAACATTAGCATTGTTCTTGAGATGGAAACAAACCGTTAGTTCGTAATATAAACAATAAACCATGTACACGATCGTTTAATTTCTACTCTATCGATTTCTCATTCATGCCCTCATATCGATAGGAAAATAGGCAATACATTATTGTTTTGCATAGGAAATTAGAAGCTGCAATTTTGATGTGCAACTTCTCTTTGTGTTTTGAACAGCTTGCAAATCTATAAAAAGAAATTTGCCACCTTTCTGTTACCCTGGTACTTTGTTAGAACTATGCAATACTTTTCTTAAATTTTTGACGAGTTTCTTCGTTTTTGACGACACAACATCCTTAGTTTAATTCATACCCACGCGTGAATCGATTAAGTTTGATTCACCTCGTCAAGTGATATATTTTTTTAATTAATGGAATATCTTTAGTTTTGTATGTAAACATTATTCAAAATCTTGCTGATGTTTTATCCAGTTAAGTTGTTGAATAAACATCGTAGTAATTTTTGTACTTCAAGAACACACACTTTTATCTTGCAAAGTCATGAGTTCGTCTCTTGTAAAGATTTTAGTTGGTTCATTGGTTGAAAATACATTATTTAACACTATTTAATTCTTTTTGGGCCGCGTTATGAGTTGTGGCAGGTTTTAAGGACGCAATTCAGTTCACTATCTACTAAAATGAATTGTTTCCCACGCGTCAATGCATGGAGCGATAGATTTGTTACTTTTGGTTTCTTTGAATTTCCACGTTGGAACATACATTCCATTGATTTTACCATTATTTCTCAGCAATACTTAATTTGGTTTACCTCTTCTGCGATGCATAACTAAATCATTTGAACAATCTCCTGCTTTTCCTATCCCTTCATCGTACAGCATTGTCCAACTATCGCAGATCTCTGTGTTCCTTTCTTATCTGTTCGCGTATCTCTTCTTTGACATATTACACACGTTTCCCGTTTACAGCGAAATGCCCTTATTCATAAATGATTTGCTGCGTTAAATCACAGTTTCCCCCATTCTCAATCAGCGGGGAAAGTAAATTACTGGACGAAATGGAAAATTATTCTATTGTCCATGTAACTATGGCTAATTGCGGCTCTATTAATTAAACCAGTGTTTATATTATTCACAGACCACTTTTTCCTGCCTTTTGAAGTCGTGATCTGGACCTTACCTTTATGGAAATAGGACTTACCCTGATCCTACAAGTTACATTGAGAATAAACTGCATAATCTAATACTGTCTTCGGGTTATACGAAAATCGGAACCCTGTTAGTACGGCTATTTAAGGATTTGATTAGATTGTTCGGCGTATCCGGTAAAAGGCATTAGAAATTGCTGTAGATTTTGGGGATATGCAAATTGCAATGAATTTCAAAATGGAATTTAGGAGAATTAAGTAGATAAGTACAAACATCACTCCTAACTATTACACATCTGCCCTGATGATGGACACTGCAACGCTGTCCGAAACGTTGGCTAAAGAAGGAGGTAGCGTAACACGGCATAATACCCCAAAAACTAATAACAAAATAACAAAATGGAATTTAGTTGTATCAACAATATAAGTTTGTATCTCATCTATGTTAATTCTATGGCGTTTTAAATCCGCAATTATATACACACCTCTTTTCTCTGTTTTTTTCCCCCGACGCAAGGAGCGGTGTTATAAGTTATAAGTTTTACTTTCTGTGTGTCTGTCTGTCTCTGTGTGTTACTGTCTTTGGCACCGTAGCTCGTAAACAAATGGACCGATTGTGATGCGATTTTTTTTGTTTGAAAGCTGACGTGATCGGGTTGGTCCTTAGCTACAATTCATGAAAATCAGGTTCAGGCGTTTCAAGTTTATCAGCTCTTTTTTGTGTCGGGGGTTTGCTTAAATTTTGAAAATTTTCTTATTTATTATTGAGATTTTGAATGGAATCTAACAGGATTGTGAATTCATTATTACTTACCTACATGATTTTATAGAATTCCCTCAACAAACACATGAGCCTTGTCACTTTATGGTGAGGAAAGATTATTATTATTTTCTTTATAACACTGTGCAATATGTACAAAATTATACATTTTTTGTGAGAAATACAAATATTAAATGATAACACAATAAAACAAAATAAAGTTTTGTTTTTGGATTGAAATGCAAATCCATCAACCGATAATATCATTATTTTGACATTAAGTGCATTCCACGTCAACTCTATATTTTTTATTTAAACCCTAAAAGAAACATCTGCATTTCAGCACGTAGCCACCTCGGAATTATTTTTTGATAGTAGGCAGGTAGTACTGGGGATCGATTAATTTGCTGTACCGATATTTGTTATCTTTCATAATATCGTTGTGGTTATCAGTTATCTTAATGCAAACATATATTACCTACCGAATCGTACATATGTTATGAATTTTAAGCACGAAATGAGCGCTTTTATTATTACCGTGACGATCCACGATTACGGTACCGTGACGGTACAAAAAAGGTAATAAACCTACGTTGCTTAGCGTTCCTTATCATAATACTGCAGCTCTTTCAAAAGATGAGAACACAATGTACGTGGGTCTGTTCCCTCCAAAGGAAAAAAGTTATCATTCTTGCATCTCTCTCACACCGCACCATGACGTCTCTGTAGCCCCCTACAACACTATTAGCCGTGACGATAATTTTGAAAGTATGGAATATAGTTACAAATATAATATGAAAAACGTCAAACGTCAATGCGCTGATAGTTTTGTTTTTGTTCTTAAACATATAATGCTGCATCTGTGTCTTACACACTAAATTCTAAGCAACAGTCGAAAACGAGACAAACGGTGAACGTATGTCTGCACCCCCCCAAAGAAAACATTCAATCATTATCATACATCTCCCTCACACATATAATGAAAATGAAACGCAATTCCTGTCGCCGTAGCTGAGCCGATAAGATATATCTGATTTCACCAAAGGAAAAAAAGTAGTACTTTGGAGGAAACAGGCACACTTATATTGTGTCTCACTATTATTTAATGTGTAAGACAGAGCTGCAGCATTATTATGATCAAGGATGTACGTTTTTTTTTCCGTTACAATACCATAATCGTGGATCGTCACGGTAATAATAAAAATTCGGTATACAAATTTTATACCTAACCTAACCGGTGTTTCTTATCGAAACACCCTGGCAATAACACTGTCCATATTTCCACCTGCATTACAATTCAACACTCGATCTACGGCGGTTACAATCTTCTTATTCTGTTTATCAGCTCATCAGAGAGTACTTCTTATTTTTTTATCACCAATTAGAAATCTGTACCGCTTCAGCACAATGTAAATAAATGAACAAAGTTAGTTGTCGGGCCAACCCAGCGACATGAAATAATGGACCGGGATTGTTTAACTTTATCTGTTTACCATTACCAGTTAACGAATCCCCAAGTTAACCCTTTTATATCCAGTCCATTTAAAGCCACTACACACTTATACAACTTTCATTAATTATTTATTCATTCAATTTTAAACAATTTTAACTCGAAATTTACAATGTTCAATAATATATAATGCTTATTTTTCCTATGTTTACGATTTACTTCCTACAAAAATTCAATTGGTGCGCTTCAGATATCGTTGTAATCTAGCAAAGAATCTTAAAATACGATTTAAGCTTTTGCTGTAATTTGGTTACTTTTTTAGAAAATTGTGTTATGGGTGATTCCGCTATAGACGATTCTCGACAGTAATTTTTAAATCGCAGTATTTGTTACTTTTTTTGATATCAGTGCAAAGAAGAAAGTCAATATTTAATAATAAAAAAAAATTTTTGGATTTTACTTCATACTGAAATTTTTGGCGCGCTTGGAAACATTATCATTCGAAGAATCGGTATATAAACTGCAAAATCACACGGTGCAACACTGGCGCGAAACAGCTGTTACCGACAGTTTGAAGTTATATTTTACTGCTAAACGTGTAGTGACAATATTAATTTAATCTTATGTGCCGAAAGATGTAAGTACTTGTTGTTATTTTTTAAGCATCATTGACTACAAGAAGTCACTCTTAGATTGTTGCACCCGCGATACAAAAGATATAAAAGTTTGTGTTTCTCACAGAAATAAAGTGCCAACGTTCTGAAACTTTGTAAAAGAAAGAAGAAATCAGAGGCAAACCTAAATAAAACGTTTTTAAGAGTATAATGATAGCTGAATTGAAATAAACGTTGACTCAAATTGGTTGCACCCGCAATGTGATGTTAGAATCGCGGGTGCAACTCTTTGACAACTACCTTTGTTGTGTGATTTATCATATATTTTATTGTTTTGTCATGCCTTTAATAATAATATAAGCTGTGTATTACTAGTGAGTTATATTTAATAGGTGAGTTTGTATTATATTCCGCTTTATTATAGAAATTCTATGATTTGGCATGCAATACCTCTGAAACATCTTCTTTATATTAAAAAAAATTGTTTAAAAAAATGGTCACTTTGGATGATAAATGGGAAGAGCTGAAAAATAAATCAGGAATTCAATTAAAACACTTCTTCCAATTTGATGACGGCGATAGCATTTCCGTGACGCGAACCTCGCTTTCTCGTCTCAAATGCACATTGGTTTTGAAATCTCCGAAAACCAGCACTGAAACAGAAAGTGATTGGGATGATAACAATTTGGAACCCCTTACAAATTTAAAAATATAAAAAGAAATTCTACAAAATAAGAAAAAAAAATTTTTTTTTTTTTGAAAAGGATTGATGGATGTAATATGTTCAATGAATTTTCGGCGAATTTTGACATAAACGAAAATAAATAATTAACATAAATGATCAAGAAGTGTACTAATTAGTAATACGCATTATTGGATTTCTTATTTCGTTCCTCTATCAGGGTTTATTGATGTTTATATACAGTTAAACTAGACGAGTTGCACCCGCGATAATTTGATGTTGCACCCGCGATTGCTTGAAAGGCTAATAATTCATTGCTTGTTTTTGTTTTCTATATATTTGTTTATTTATTTAGTTGATTAGTTTAACGCCTTACGAAATATCAAGGAATAACATAATAAATGTATCACAATTAACAGACTTTTGTGTTTTTGTCTTATGATCTGGAAAGGGTGGGCCAAATTAGTTGCACCCGCGATCTCACTTTGAACCTCCCTCCTGACTATTTAAATATTTCAATAAAATTCTTATAAACTAATAAAAAGTAAACATGTTAAAATGTAGCTCTTCCAATAATAATATTATTAAAAATGTTTTTTGTTTTATTGTTAAGAGGCTTTATATGCGTCTAAATGTTGCACCCGCGATACTGGAATCACCCTTATCTATGTTACGATGTCATTTTTAACTCCTTTTTGATAAAAATGTTCGTTTAATCTGTTCATTTGAGGTTTTGAACTCGGAATTCTTGACAAATCAGTTCCAGTTTTGAAAACGACATTTAAAACAATTTTCTGTTAAATGCATGATAAAAAGGTTGGTACTTATCGCTTGTCTGAATTTTTCACACAATCAGTTCCAATTTTCTAAATGACACTTAAATTCAAAACAAATTTGAGTTCATTAAACCAGAGTTACACCGTTAGTCAAAATTAGACGTTTTTTTTATGATTATCTTCTTAGTTTTCAGGACCTAAATGTATTTTTCTCTGATATCTCATTAGAAAGAGTGTTGCGGGACGTACTTGATAATACCAATACGTACCAATATCTTGTAATCTTTTAAATATATGTTTTTAGTTAAAAAAAAAATAATTCAAAAATGTCACCGGAGACCAAAATTTCATATTTTTTTTACTCCAAATAATGTCAGGAATCACTAGAAAGTGAATTAAGTACGTTCCTAATTATTAAATGCGAAAATATTTGTCTTAACCTTGAAATACCAGACAGAAAAAGCTCTGCAAATTTCATGACGCCAGACTGTTTAAAAGTTTTTGCTAATTTGATACTATGAATCTACCAAAACTTTATGGGTCATTTTTAGAACGTGCATTGTTGGTATTACCATAGGGTCACCGAGGGTTAAACAACAAACTATGCCATGTGTTTGATCAAGCCCACATGCACAGATGTCACAGCCCTTAGAGATCCCACACTGTAATAATAATAGCAAGTACAGGACGTAACCTATGATTCTCAACCCACTTCCAACTGATCATACCATGCCTTCTCAACCTTCGACCAGTGATGATGTAATGATTAATAATATAATTAAACCGTTCAATTCTGGCCAAAGTATCGCTAAACACTACTTCGATTTCTTTTACCTACTTATATTGTTTCAATTGCGTAGGTTTATGAATTTTACGTACATGGTTTATTTGCGTCATACAAATTTGTCAACTAATGTCCATTATTTAATCAATAAATTATCGTGCAAGTATGATTTTAAGGTTATTGAATACATATTTCAACAAAAAATCATAGAAAATCATTTTACTACTCTTAGGCTAGCCGCGCACTAGACCAAGAATAGTTCAATGGAAATAGATGTAGGTCATAATTCATAATTTTATGGTTAAACGGAATGTACATTATAATCTACGCATTCACAGATGGTGCCAATTTGAAGACAAAATATAAATGATTATAGCCTAATTATGTAACTCTCAGTAAAAAAATTAAAGCATTTCACCTATTAGTAAATAAGGCGATTGACGTAAGAAAAAAACGTATTTTTAAATATGTACTTCTATTTGAATTTCGAATTTGTTTTCTTCAATGAATTAATTCAAATCTTGGAAGTGATAATTAACCCGTTTCCGGATATCCGATCAAGCTGAAACGCGGCAGTTAGACTCGTTGTCGATGAAAATGCATTCTCTGAAATTGGATGAAATTAATGATGGCGCAACTAAGTCGAGCCGTTCGATGCCTAGGATCGTGGGGGAAAGAAAAACTGCCTCACTACATAATAAAAATAGGTGTATTATGGATAAAAAAAAATTGTTTTACGAGTAAAAAATTTGACACAACAACAAAAACTTTGATACACCAAAAAAACACTGTGATACAATAACAAAAACTTTCATACAACAAAAAAAAACTTTGAAACAACAACAAAAACTTTGATACAACAAAAAAAACTTTGGTACAACAAAAAAACTGTGATACACAACAAAAACTTTGATATAACAAAAAAAACTTTGATTCAACAACAAAAACTTTGATACAACAACAAAAAAAATTGATACAACAACAAAAACTTTAACACAACAACATCCAACCTGGGTAGTGTTGTGTGTTATGCCAATCCACCATGGCAACAAATAATAATAATTAGATCATTTTTACAGCGCCGTTTATATGAAAAATTACCTCAAGGAAGCTAATTAACACGGAAGAAACTTGGGAAAACCACCAGCATCCAGCATCTGATCGAGTACGACTGAAAAAAATCCAGGAGTATTTATTTTTGAAACCATAAACATAAAAAAAGGATTGACTATCTAATGTAATTGCTAATTAATTTTTTAATCAGACAACACATGAACGGATGCAACTAATTGCATCTTTGTTTTGTGTAATAACGTGGTATTATTTTGGTTAATTTATAGCGTGCATTGCCTTTTATCCTTGCATGCCGAATAGTAAACATACATAAGTATGCATTTAAATATCACGGCCGCATTTTTATAAACAAAGTGATACATGTTACCTTTGTTCTGTTGATGAACCTGTAACAAATGTATTTTTTATTCAAACCATTTACATGATTACTGTATTTTAATTCTGTCATGTCACACTAAACAAATTACACTGTAATCAATCAACCTATCTGCTAAGTACGTTGGATTTGAATTTGTATTAAAAATTGTGATTGTATTTCCCACACAAAATAGTATCTACTGCTGAAACACAATTACATCACGAATCATCTATTTTCTCATTATTTAGAGGGCATTACCAGAGAAAACCAGAAATATGTCATTTTCAAATCAGATTTTAGACGTATTGACTCTTTTCCACAAAAAATTATAAATGGATTTCGAAAGATTGTTCTTTTATCTAGCTTTCGCATGAAATAAATTTTGAGAATTTTTTTTAATTTTTAGTATTATAAGGTTATTCCATAGGTCGTTGGCAGATTTGTTAAATTTTCAAAAAAGATTTTGTATTATACCACACCCATTTCAAATAATCATGCAGTAAAATAAATCAATACATTATCTAGCAAACGCATGTTTTAGAATTTTCATTTTAGTTTCAATAAATACATTAAAAAATATGTACGTACATGTGTTTCTTGACGAAAATAGGTTCATTTGTGTATTTATTTGCGCACTTACAAACTAATATATTTCAGATTTTTTTAACATTCTTATTAAATTTAGACATTATTGAAAAATGATAAATACTTATAATCAAAAAATAATTACAAAAAGTACATTATTTTAATAGTTTTATCATTACGCCTTTCAGCATTTTTGGATGAAGGTATAAATTAAAGCTAATTTGGATTGAAATAAATTCGATATTGAGTTATAATTTTAAAAAGCTGGTACGGAGAATAATTAATCTTTCTCATTGTAACCGCCCTGCACGATCGTAAGAACAACTTTCGACGAAATGTGGATTTTCGTCCGCTGGCTGGTTAAACGCTCTTAAAGGATCCTTGTAAAAAAATAATCAACATGAAGCCATTTCTGGTGTTATATTCTTAGTTTGTAGGAAAATTAATAATATGCAAAAAATGCCTTTAACTTAATATGTAGACGAGACGCCACCAAGTCTATGTATTTTTATTTTGATTTTTAACTTTGTCGGATCTATAAAAAATAGCTTTATAATAGCTGTCGCAAGAAACGTTATTTCCTTCCTTACGTGCAACTTATTCGTAAATTGTGTGTTTTTAACGTATTTTGTTTCATTTACGCAATATTTTGAATTTATGTGCGCTTGCGGAGATTTGCGGGTGTTGTTAGTTCCTCAGCACGAGCCCCCTTTACTTCACTACTGCAATTATCGATGTTTTATTAGTCTTCCACACCGTAAATAAAATGTTTGATTTAGTGTATTAATACTAAACGTACGAAGCCTTAAGTCCCCATAAACCTTAATATTCTGTACCATTCATTACCACAGGTGTTTGTTTGTTTGCGAGGCAACGCCTCCATAATAATGCATTTCTCCTGCCTTCCTATATCCCCTGCCTTCACCCTCTTCTTCCTTGTAGAGATAATTAGACTTCTGGCCTGTCAATTAACACAGCCGCGGTCGTGTCCTGTAATGCACGGCCTAGCCCCGCTTGGTGATAGTATAGTGTAGTACCAACTGTTGTTACTCCATTATATTAAATTAGATACCCACCGTACATTCCCCTCATTGGTCCCTTAGTTCTTCGGGCTCAATAAAAAAAGAAGGAATTGTAAGGTTTAGACAACAGGACCAACTAAATTGCGATTTAAGAGAATATATTTTAAGTTTGGTCCCTAAAAGCGGCCTTGGGGGAAACCGGAAACCTCATATTATCTGTTAAATCTATAACATTAAAAGTCTAAAACATTAACTTTTATTGATCTAGCCATGTACTCGAGTATTGCATATGTGGTCTTTTTAAGGAGAGGAATGAGTGATCCTAGGTCTTGAAAAAGCCAAGTTGATCAATCAATGAATAGTTCCTCAGATAATTTTCCATTGAATTTCTGGTAAAGCACACACAGATTCTCATTTGTCTATGCAGTGTGCGTTGTTAGGGAAACCAGACGGTATCTTTTTTTTGGTGGAGAATCCAGTAGGTACTTTGTAACATGTATAATTATTATCGCGTGTTTATAAAACTGAGATAGACATTTGTTTACCTACAATGGATACGTTTGCATAGAAAGTGTGATTTCTTTGTGGGCAACCCGGGCGTTTATTATTATTTTTCCTTGTACGTTATCCGCCACAAAACAACAACTATACGCGGAAAAGCGGGAAGACGGCAGCGGAAGGCGGAAATATTATATGCAGGAATAGGTTGCCACGTATACCGGCCGATTAAACTCCAACCTTCTTCCCATCTTCAGGGCATGTGTTCCAAGCCCTAACAAATCAGTGCCCCCTGGTGTACTGGTCACACCGGGACAGGAGTGCTTTTGGCTGGGGCGGTATTACTGTATCGTAATACGTTATCGCCTCAATAGACGATGTGTGCTATAAATGCAACTCTCTAAAATTATCATAAACATTACCTACTGACCTGTTTACCACTCTAAATGTAAAGTATACCTTGAATTTCTGTTGCGGTTTCTATAAACTTTATGATTTTACCTTAAATATCATTTACATATTTATTTAAAACCTTCTGCAAAATCCTCCACTCTTATCTGGGCTTACCGAGACATGATCCCTGTACCTTTCACTTTTCAGATTAATGGTCTACGTGTGGTTGTCGTAAATCATTTAAATTCTGTATTAATTCTTTTGAGAGACATTTATTATCTTTTTGAATAAAAACTGCTTTCAGCACGTTTCTCTGGAGAAACTTGATTCACATTTTTTGAAATGCAATCATAACCATGCCGCTGCATTCAAGCTTGAATTTGGAATGCATCACCGTGTTATAAAGTTCCTTTTAGTAACTTGATAATCTCTGAATGCCGAGAGGTCGCACGTGGGATATTGTTCCCTTCACTGGGCTATTAATGTTGTCCTTGGTGGAACATTTTATAATATTTAGTACTCGGCATCACTTTGCATGTTTTCCTGTTGAATCACCGTGTTGTCTTACCCGCTTTCAAGGCCTAGAATACTTGACACGCAAACGCATTATGTTCTCGTTGTAAGAAGGAATTGATGTAAAAATTATAAATGTAAATACTACACGTAATTTACGTTTCATTAACGAAACCATTATCTTGTTTGTTCGCTTGTGTGGATATCGCTTCATTTCTCTCTGATAAGATTATTTTACAAGCCGATGATAGCACCGATATCCAGGACATCCAACTGCATCAAAATAAACTCATATTATGATCATTTAGCGAAATTATTATTGTCAAAAATATCTTTTACAGTAGCCAGTGATCAAAAGTTTCGTAATTTATTTGCATACCTATTTGGATAGTTCGGTTTCTGGTCACGCTTGCTAGCGAATAGATACAAATAACTAGGCTCCTGGTGGATATGTCAAACGTCACTCTTTTGAAATCTGTTTCAAAAACCCTTAGATCCTTTCCACATTTCCTCTTCACGGAATTATATACCTTTTATTCTGCTTCCATAAAGAATATTTTACAAAGCCAACACGGTAAATTACCATTAGGTTAATTTCTACGCTTTGTAATTTTACGTTTATCGTTATCACAATCTACTGCATTATTTAACTCGATCGAAATGTGGGGTAAAATAAACTCGTCCATTAGTTTGTAAATGTAGAAATAAATGGAATTGAAAAAATTAACTTATTTCAAATGATGGTACTCCACTACGTGTCATTTATTTATTTATTTTAGCACTTCTGCATTTTTTTATCGTTAAAAAATACGTCAGCCATCTCGACGAGAATATTGAAGAAGAAATCGTAATCGATCGGTGCCAGATAAGAAAACATTTTCACGGTTTGGCTAATCGATTTGAAGAGTGCGGAACGACCTCGGTCTTTCACCGCTCTGGAAGGCCAAGAAAACGCCCGTTTTGAAGAAAACACAGCCCGTGTTGGTGAAAGTGTTGCCGATTCTCCAGAAACTTCATTGAACCACCAACCGAAGAACAATATCCATATACGTCAATAAATTTGCTAACATTCGGATTGAAATGTAAAAAAAGTCATTCAAAGTCTCCAGACTTGCTAATTTGAGTACCTAGAGTCACTGATTTGACTTTTTTTCAAAGTTAATATCTCTGTGGTGGAACACATATATAAATAATTGCGCTGAAATCGACAACAACTCATTAAAATTTACGTGTACCTCCATAATCCATATCTCCCCTTTCTTATTTCTTATTTATCCTTGTGTCTGTAATTTCTTATTTTCTTTCACTTGACTTAATTGCTTTATAATTGTTTACATATTTTTCACTTTAGTTATATTTTAATCTTGTATTTTTGAAGTAAATCTTTACGCACGCTTTGGACTTAGGGAGTAAGCTGGTGAATGCGTGACGAGAGCGTTACGAAAAGTGTGATCGGGCGAGGCGAACGGAAGTTGAGAGGGAGATATAAGTTAGTGTAGATAGAAAGAGAGAGAGTTACGTTTCGTACATTACTGTAGGGGCAAGAGAGAGAGGTGCGAGCACACATTTTCTTTCTCTCTTTCTCTCATAGCCAGTTACGTTTCGTATATTTAAGACACAGTGCAGGCCTTTTGTCTGTATCACGCTGTAGGAACAAGAGAGAGCAGTGCGCGCGCACATTTTCTTTCTCTCTTCCTATCATATAGATGAAGCTAAAGAAGTTTTCAGTCGTGTGGTCTAAAGCACACTCGTTTTTTTTGAGTTTATAAGAAGGTACGATTGTATTCAAAACTAGAACCAACAAATTATTTCAAAATTGGGAGTAAATTTAAATTATTCGATATTCGTAAAAAGCTTTTTGTGGTTTGCCATGTTTGCCATATTATAAAATAAATAAACAGTTTTGCCCATCACTTAACTAGGTATCTTCGTCATGTGAAATGTTGTGATTTTTATGTTCTATATTCCCTTCCGTTGAATGATTTTTATGTTGCAGACAACTCTCCACCAAATACCGTGAAGTGGTTTTGTATTTGTAAAGGGTGCGCCTCCCCTAATTAATAGCAGCTATTTTCGGGAGGGCTGTTGTTATTTATGTTCTATATGTGTTTCATGATCCACATAGTTCTCGTATCTTCTGTTCTAGAAACAGGGAACTTTGTTTACTTCCTTTGATTTGGAGGAATGTAAACCATCATTACCGAGCTTTAAAAGCTTCCATAGATCGAAAGCTGTAGAATTAATGATTGTTGTAGAGCTAAGTGATCTTTATTTATGATTTTTGTATCTCATGACGGTAAACTCAAATTTTCATTTACAGTTTCTTTACGAAAATACCACATTCAGCTTTTAAAAGGGCAACTGAATCAAGAGACTGAAAGAAACCATATGCAATATCGGTTTAGGAATATTCCGAATTCTCAGAAGAGTCAGAAGCCTTTGGAATATACGCTGATCGCAATAAATACAACAAAAAATAATGGACGTGGTTCTTTTGGGCATATAAATCATACTTGAAAGCCGAGACTATTCTTTTTGGCTGGTTTTTAATCAATCCTTTTTTAATAATTTGATATCAATCTCGCATCAAATTATTTACGTATAAATCACACCCCGTAACCAGCTTTCGTGACCAACATTTCACTTTGATTAATCTATATTTAATTATGTCCCGCTTCTGGTTTGGCCTACTAGATGACAAGATAAGCATGTAAATTACTATTTGGTAAAGTTGTTTGCCACGTGCCCGGTGGTGGGTACTATCACCTCTACGTCATGGCACGGAGCACGAAGACCCGAAGCAATTTCATTTTTGTAAAGAATTCAAAGGGAAGCATGAAAATATTTGGTTTTCTACCCTTTGTAAATTATTGCCTCATGGAATATTAATTGTAATTTAAATTACTTGAATTGAAAAATAATAACATGGGCGTGAGTTCTTTCTTGTAGGAAATCAACGATCTAATGATTCGGTTTCAAAGATCACTTCTGGTCTTAAGATCTAAATGATAGTTTAGTCAATGCAAACTAAGATCTTGTTGAAATAATCATGATTGTGCATTCTCTTTAGTACCTACGTAATATCTCATTTCTAGTTCTTTGTCTGTTCGCATAATAGGCGAATGGTGATTGCAATCACATCATTTCATTACCTGTGTGAAATCACCCAGCCGCTGTTGTCGCGAATTGATTTGCAGGTCGTGGGAAGTGATCCATCATACAAGACTTTAAAAGCTTGGAGTAAAGGGCGGGAAAACACAACTTGGTTTTCCACATCCTTCCATCCCACACAATAACAAACCAGTTTCTTTTGTTGTTTATTTTTATTCGGATCTCGAATCTGGCACAACTAGCTCTTTTTCATATACCCTCCGCGTGTTCAATTCAAGAAGCAATCGCTTGTGCGTTATATTTAAATGGAGTATTCAAACACTTGTATTACCGTATCTTACGTGAGAGAACGCCGCTCGATTGTCGGTCAAATAAAAATCTTGAACATTCCCTGGAAAATCCCGTCTTAATGCTTTCGTAAACTCTATCTAGAAAGTGTAAATTCCACGATGTTTAGTATTCTTGAACATGGAAGCACTTATCGTTCATTGTTGACAAACTGCTTCTGAATTGGTTGGTTTTTTTTCTGTTTGTATAACCATCATCTTGACCATGGAAATCCCTGAACAGCCGTACAAAATGTGACTTCTTCTACATCATTTATATATTCTCGTGGGAGTATGGTACAGTTAAACCTCGAGTAGCCAGCACTGACTTGAAGCATTGTTTACTCTTTCAAACATAAACACCATAGATAGATTTAAAAGGTAAACGTGAATCCAATCATAAAGTAGTCACGTTCCATCACTAAAAAGAAGTGAGCTCGTGTACGTTGTCCGCCTGTTTTCCGTGATTTGGTTAGGTTCGTGAATTACCTTGAATAATATGAAATTATTTTTTCATCACCTGTTGTGGCAAGCAGTGTGGTCAACCCACCATCATTATTGACCACCATTACCTTGGAAGTTCTGCTAAATTGTATTTAAACCTCTTGTCGACTTGCAAGAAATTTAATACGTGGGGAATCGATCCGCCATTCCTGTAAAATGGTCATTCTGGTGCATAAACCAGTTTTGAGACCCGTCCTGCGGGAGGGAATAAAGCCTACGCGGTAACAGGATCGCAGGAGTTTGCCGAAGGTTTATTACACCGCGGTATATTCTATAGGGACTGCGCACGCGCACACCTGGCTTACGACAGAGAGGAACTTTTGAACATCAAACTCGACCTGTTGTGATTCCAATTTTAAACTACCAACAGTTTATGTGCCCTATATATGAATGTGGCAGACATCTCATTTAAATCTGGAAAAAAAATCATTGGTGGGCAGGAGAACTAGAGAAATATCGCCGATACGCTGATCTGATCTAGCCTTACAAGCTTCCTAAATTCAATGTTTACAGCATTCCATTTTGTATGGCAGGACCGTCAGGAACGGAAGAGCCCATTCATGCTAACAGTTAGCCACCATCAATTACCAACAAAATTAATAAAGAAGAAATAGTAATTTGTTCTGACTAAGAAAAAAATATATTCAATTAAATGAAGATAATATTAGCGAAACTCTGTCGAAAATCTGGAAACAGAAAAATCAGAAAAAGATATTGGCACCTCTGGGACTCGAACCCAGGACCTTCGGCTTTCTGGGCCGCGGTTCTAGTCCCAAAGGTGCCAATATCTTTTTCTGATTTTTCTGTTTCCAGATTTTCGACTGAGTTTCGCTAATATTCTCTTTATTTAATTAAATATTACAGTTTGAGGTTTACTCATAAAGTTAAAAATATATCTTAAATTAATTATCTCACCTTACCGAGGATCACCATTTTACCATCAAATCCATTTTTTTATTATATTATATTTTGTTGTATAATTTAATTTAATTGTATTTATTTTATTTCAATTTAATTTTTTATTCTATTTTCTGTTTTATATTGGAGGCACTGCTGAAAACCAGCTGCATTTTAGGAGAAATCCTAAATTGTAGCTGAACAGTGACCTTTTCGTCAATAAAATCAATAATAAAAGAACCAAATGTGTTATACTGTAAAAAATCTTTTGGTAAATAAACGTTTTTATTATTATTATGATTTGTAACCGTCATTGTTTTTATTATTGTATTAGTTCTTGTTCTACCCTGGACCAGCCGATTCTCTCTAACACCTGTCGGGATAATATAATGAAACATGTTCATACATGCACACATTCAAACCTATCAACCGTAAAAATACCTTAGTCAGAGGTATATTATTACTATTACCTTATGTCAGTTGGTTGTTACAAATAATATGTATCCAGGTTCACCCTTTATAACATAATAATTTACTGTCAATTATATTAATTTCGATATGACGCACGACCCCGATCGACCCCTTATTTTACTACCAACAATTTGTGTTCGTCTATATCTGATTGAGCCTATAGTTTCATAATTACGCAACGTTTTCATTTTACAAACAATTGGATCAATTGTATTTATTGTTATATGGTTTATTTTGTAAAACTCCATTTAATTTTTTTTCAGTAACCACACAGAAGACTATGAAGAAAATAATTTCCCTAATATATTTTATATACTCAATAATATTATTATTTAATTTTTAAAAACAGTTCATTTGTAAACAAGTTCTGCTATGTAATTATTATTACGCTTGACTGTTTCGCCTTCTGAAAGCATTAGCAAATTGTGGTTAGGCCACTTATAGACGATATATTTATATTATTTCTAAATAGATACTTATGATGAAAAACTATTGCTTTTATTTTTATTACCTATGACCTTATTGATTTCGGTGTAAATTGTCAGAAATGTTTTTGGTTATTACTCTTTTAAAGTATCCCCAATTACAGCATGGGTCAGTGTAATTTGACAGATTTCCGCCCTCTTCGTATGATTTTTTATTTCCTATTTCTGGAATAGGTATAATTTAAACTTTACTATCTCTAAGGTGATTATTTACTCGTACGTAAAATGTACACTGAAGTTTCCCAATAATATTCTTCTAATGGCACTGTCCATTTCTTGCAATGGCTGTATCATATGTCATCTCTCTAAAATTTCAATTTTGCTTTCTGTAAATCTACCTACGAAGCATATTATTATGATACATTAAGAGGTATGTTTTATTTACTTTTAATATCTTTCACCGTCATCTCAACCTTTCTTGTTCTTCCATCGTCGATGCATTAATGAATTATTTATTCAACCCACTCGCTAGTCCTTGCGCCAGTCAACACTCATTAGTGTTAGAAGTGGTCCCACACCGGTCCCTTGCGGAACACCTTTCGTCCTATTATTTCTGTTTCCCTACGAGCACGTGTCCTTATTCTATGGTAATGTAAGTCGGGCATTGTACCCGCCATACAGTGTATACACTACAAAGAACCGTGGCTAACTTACCAATCCATCAAGCTGTCAGGCTGGTAATAGACAGTCACTACTTGCAACTCCATCCTTTATCATTTGGATGTTATGAACCCTAAATCACTGAGATTGGTGTCTAGTTACGATGTGCGTGTAAATCTTCCAAGTTATCGTTTATTTGTGATTTGTTTTGGTTTTTTTAGACCCTTGTCATTATGTCCATCGATCTGTGATGCCTAATGTTCAATGTTGATATTTTAATCATAATATTTTAGACATACCAATCAAAAAGCTTTATACAATTTACAGGTTTGGTATGAGTTTTTCTTACACCGCCTCCAATCATTAAAATAGTTACAGTGCAGCTTGTTCCTCATTGCTATGACATTATTATTTAACACCTTATTTGTTATTTTATCATATTTTTACTCTCACTCACGGTATATAATATTTACAATAAAAAATGATTGTAAATGCTTTCATCCAATTTTCAATTGTACCTGACAGTTACTCAACATAGTAAACAACGAAAGTATCAATTATGTATTTAATTGAAAGGTAATCATCACGTTAGAGTAAACTTTACCGCGGTGAAGTTGTATTATTTACTCCTCATATTAAATGGCTCAATTTATTGTTACACCAATGTGTACCTTTTTGTTGGGTTTTATGGAAGTGAAAGTTAAGGTTTTGTATGATATTTATATAAGGTTAACATTAGTTATGTTAAATCATTCAGTGTTATTGCAATGCGAGAAAATCCAATATTTTGTTTTACTGGTATGTTTAAAATTTACATAACTCAGTGAGATTATTGCTATTATCCATTATGCTTTTATGTGCGGAAATAATTTATAAATATTATATTTATTCTTATATGGATTCAAATTATGGAATTATGTACTTGATGTCTGTATTTATACAGTGATTCGGCTTTATGTGTAGTCATAACGTGGGCAAAGAGGATTAAATATTTTACGATCTTTTAAAGTAAATTTCGGTCGTGCTTTTCTTAGGGGGCATACATTAATTACGCGAGCAGTTTTTCTTCCAATACAGACCCCTCCCCCCTCCTTGGTGAGATAAATTTGGGTGACGTTTCTGAGGTGGTTCTGAGTTGGTTTCATTCTGAGTTGGCATGGAACCAATATAAACCCTTATCGGTTGCTGGTTAGTAAACTTGCCATTTTTGTATTGAGAAAATTGTGTTCTATAACGGATTTTAAATGCAATATATATAGAAATTAAGGCCAATTAACTTTATAATTTTAAATTTTATCATGTTTTTCATTAGCAAGCATAACGATTATAACATTGTATATATACCATTGCTGTGTTCCATAACATCTAATTACACGAGCAGCTGCCACGTGTGTTCGCTTACTACCAGGTGTCTTCGTAAACTAGAGTTCAAATAATGTACCAATCCATTACACAACGCAAACAGATTTCTCTGCGGTAAAGCACTCTATTTGTGTGCTTTTGTTCGAGTAATCATAGAATTACGAATACCAGTTGATGTTAATGACATTTAATTGGAAAGTACAACCTTTCGAGATATGACTGATTGTTTTAACCAATGTTTGAATGATTGATTAGGTGTTTTACAAAGTACAAATGCAAATTTTATGTTCAAGTAGTGTTAATTTTTTTCACTGATTCAACAACGGAAAAGGGTCTTACAAAGTCCTCAGCATTTTTGCCATGTCTATAATCTGTAAAATCCATTCTACCGTATTCGTACTATTGTACATCTTGTTCATCTATTTTTTGTGTTTATTTCATTTTGCTATCCAGTTTTATGACCTAAAGGTTGTCTATTGTCAATTTGATAGTTTAATTCATTATCATGTTACTTACATTTTTTTTCGAATTCATCCGTCAAAATGCTGCAAGGCCTGCAAGTAAATTTTTTTGACCATCAGTATTTTAATTTCTTCATGCATTATAAACATTAATTCTGATATTAATGTATTGATACCTACATGATTTTAATTACCAACCTATATTTTAAATACTGGAAACTGGATATATTGTTTTATATTTTCAATAATAATGTTGTATTTTATATAATAATGTTTTTGGACTCCCTTAAAACACCAACAATATTGAATTTATATATGGTTGAAATTGTACCTACTACATACATCAATCAAGATTCAAGCAATAATCTCTGTTCGTTTATTATTCCCTTTTATAATATTTATGTGCCTCTTTTTTTAATTCAATAACTAACAATACAATACCCATTCTGATGTTTTTTTTTCATTTTCCACTTCTTTTCTGGTTCTATCCACTACTTTTGCAATATACTGAATGCTTACAACGTGTGATTGATTTATGCTGTTGGTCAAACAATATCTCATGTTTAACCATGATATATTTACAAGCTTCGTTCGAACAACCGAAGAAATAAACATTAGTGTTGCAGTTTTTTGTTTGCAAATGACATCACCAGTAACCTATTAAAACTTTGTTTAACTCTGGCGTGTTTCGTGGAGTACTTTGGCACAAAAACTCAAACCAGAACCGACATTAGATCATGGTTCGTTTTTCGTACTAATCGGGTGCTTTAAATTTTAACTATTGGATTCAACATTATAATTAATCGCTTTCAGACGTGATCTGATTCAAAACGTCAATCAATCACTTAATAATTATACTATTTTAAAAACTTCTGGGAAATGAGAATGAACGTTTTTTATGAGTCTCTTTCATTCTATAATAATTATTTAAGTTTTTATTTCAACGGGCAGAGTGAACGGAGCAGTATTCATTCTGCCATAATATATGCCCGTTCGACGGTTTCCAATGTACTTGCATATCTTCAAATTTTCGAGAGAGTCCATTAAAGATTTACCTGTACTAATCTGTGTTAATTTTCTAATTTGGGAGAAGGTACGGGTACCGCCGTCCCGGGAACCATTTATTGCATAACCAACACATCTGCCATTGGTCGCCCCAAGTGATTCGCTGCGTTAGGTTACTTATCAGGTGCCAGTTCATGCGTGAGGATTGTCTAGGTCTTGGCAGCAGATGTTTCTGCCCTCCTACTGTGTGACGGGTCGGATTTTAAGAGACTGCTTGAGAAAGACCCTTTTTCCTCTCTAGCAGGACTCTCTCGACCCATCACCTCGTACTGTAGTGGGATACATCCGTCACTCTTGGACACACTAATCCCTAAAATCCTACCCACCTCACAAACCCTTTTCCTTCCCAAAACTTAATCTTCTTCCTTTCCTAAAAAAAAAACCGCACAGCATCTCCAAAAAGGAACTTATGGAAATTATTTTTTCAGGGCGACCTGTGTGGAGCTACTGTTAAAAAATACTTTTTATTCAACTGCGTAGTCTAAATTATATGCAGTTTTTCGCGTATTTACCGCGAATCATGGGGTGAGATTGTGAAAATCGAATAGGTTTTTTTATTTGCGTCCGATTCACAAAATATTACTCAATTTGGTTGGGTATTTTGGCTTCAAATCCAAATTTAAAGTTTTTATGAAAAAGGCGCAGCCGTTCCTTTTAAGTTTCACGGCATTAACTCGGTTTTTTATACATATTAAAAAAATTGTGTAAGTACGATTTATTCCAATCTCTATGGAAAATAGCCAGCTATAATTTTGAAGCATACAATACAATAAAAGTTAATAATTTACACCTGTATATTATATTATATTTTGTACTTTTACATTATAACATGGGACCGTCCACAGTTTCACTAGTAGACTGGCTCGCTGCTACTGTCACGGTTATTTTGTTTTTATCACTCACGAGAAATATTTTCTTGCCATTGTGTCTCGTCGAGCGAAACGGTCTATTTTCTCGCGAGATTGTAAATGTAAATAATAATATTATATCCAAACTAGATTGTTTATGTAGAAATTATTGTGCAACAAAGTAAATTGTCATTGTTAGGACGGATTGTTTCACAGAAATTGAACAATTAATCAAAATTCTAAATTAATTTTCAATTTTTGTGAAAATTCTATCCAATTTCTGATATTATAGCATTGTGGGTCAGTTGCTTCACAGTCTTTACAGCACTGAAAAAATAACAGATCTTTAATAGAACTTGGGGTGTGTTGTGAAGCTGTTGGTGGGGAGGGGAAGGAGATTGTGAAGAGGAAGGTGGGAAAAGTACCTGGCTATTTAAATCTAGTCATAAACACGGCTATAGCTGCTTCAAGCAACGTTTCAATTCATTTTATTAAAAACACTGGACATTACATGATTTTTAATTTTTTTACCACTACCACTGTGCCAAAAGTAGAGTTAATATTTGTTTTGAAAGACAGGAGAATTTAGGAATCTTGAGGACTGGAGATGTTTTTATATAATGACCTTAACAAATGCTTACACGTTCTTATTTGCTATCATTTTTACACAATTAATTATTTACAATGTCGCGGGCTGTGAATATGCAGGTGAAAAGTTTTCGACTTTATGGATATGACTGTCTGAAAAGGTGAACTTTAAGTTTAACTCTAAATTCCGCTTCCTTTTGTGATCATTCTTAAATCGTGTGGCAGTCCATTCCAGGCTTTAGATCCTGACACTCCGAAAGCACGATTCAAAGTTCACGCACTTGTGGTAGCCTGGGTGTTACAGACATAAATAGTATGCTGGAAGAACGACAGTTGAGATGGTATGGGGACATAAGACGGAGACCATCAGACCACACAGTGAAGCAGGCAATGTCTATGGAGCTTCATCGACAGCCATCCAGAGGAAGACCGAAGAACTCCTGGATGACTCAATGCTCCAAAATTCTTCAGAGAAACGGCCTGAATGAAGGCGATACTCAGAACAGAAGAAATCACAACCTGAGAACGAGAAGAGCCGACCCCAACAGCCTACCTAGGCAATGAGTTGGGACAGCGCAAGGAAGAAGACTCCGAAAGCACGATCGCCGAACTTAGTATTTGGTGTGCGCTGTGCGCTTTGGTTCCTTCTAAACTATTGGTAGTATGTCTTTCTTAAGTGCCTCGTAAATACAAACATCGAATGATTCATTATTATTTATTATGAAGACAGAATAGATATCGCAATTATAATTTTAGATTGTAATGATTACAAATCCGTTCAGCAATTTTATCAATTCTTTTATCTCCAGCATACGTATCATATCTATTGTGATACTATAATATATAATATTGTTTTTATACGCCATATAAATGGTTTTCTCCTCTTTATCTCGTTTAAATCTGCAGTGGTAATCGAAGTGAAATGGTTACGTCAATGCCACAGGTGAGCATTCGTAAATTTCATTGTTGAATTTCGCTATGCAAAATCCACTTAACCAAATACATTCATATCATTACTCATAGAATTACTATGTTTATTATAACTTGTGTTTTTGTTTTCGTAAACTTTGACGAATGGCCGTGGCGAATTTCACCATTTGTCACGATTTTAGCCGCAGGCAAAATTTTTGTGCACAAAAAGTTTTGAATTATTTTGATGGATTGAGTAAGTACTGAAACACCATTAAATTTTGGACAGGTGATTTTGAAAATAATTGACCTGGATGATTGTTTAGTAGAAGGGTATTTTTATTTGTTGAAGATTTAGTTAAAAATTAAGGATACTTTTAGATATATGAATCTTATCTGAATAAATGAATCAAACATACTAATTTAAGTTGTCTGTGCGTCCTCGTCAAATCCGGTTCAATGTACTCAAATTAGCTTTGAATTTAAATGTTATATTGAATTTAAGTGTCAAAATTGGAACCGATTTTTCCAATTATTAGAATAATTTTATATTCAAGAATTCAGATAAGTGATAAAGTGCCTATCCTACCAATAATATAATATATTAATGTTTTTTGAGAATTTTGACTATCCCGTGATCTGCCACGGTTCTGCGCAAGTTATATAATATAACGGAAGATTATTCTAATATTTTTCAAAATTGGAATTATTTATTTATTTATTGCTTCTTCACAGTTTAAATACATTTTTAGCATGTAATTATTAACCCCACTAGAGTTCGCCTGTAATTATAATATCCCGTGATTTTTCATTGTTCTGTGCTCGTTTACAATAATGTTTTTTTGCTACACCACCCCTCACTGAACGATTTACTAATCGTATTGGTTACTCTTGTTCTTCTAAAATCTCCCTCTTCTATCATGTGTGGTAAAAGCTAGTGCATGGTAATTATCTTGAAATTTGAGCAAGAAGTACTCCAGCGCCTCGAAGTCAATCTTTCCGATGTCGAAAAATGTTTCTATCTTCATCCTCTCAAATGATGACATTTTTAAATCAATTTTTAATACAAATTTGTTTATTTATTAAAAAATACGGAATATCATGCATCGAAAAATAACCGGTTAAACAATCATAAACCATGGAATATCTTGAAACACCTCACAGACGGTCAACAAACTTAACGATTTTCGTTGCCAGTACACTACACCACTACTAAAATATGTACTAATAACCACCATCGATAAAACTAGCAATTATAATCACCTGGTTATTTGTGGGAAGTTGTAAAGAAATTCATCGGAGGTCTAACAACAATCGAGATCATAACACAGAAACTCTCATGTCTGCGCCAATGTGAAGAAAAAAACAATTCATACCTAATATATTTTCGCTGTGGCGGAAAACGCACCTGGGACCTTTGGACTACGACAAAATTCATAAACTCTACGTTATCTTATCGTTAATTGATCAATTTCCCTTGAAATCTCTTCCTCTTTATCTAAAGACGTATATAATAATAAAGAAATACCATGTTGTCGCTTGTATCATAAATCATTCTGGAATTCAGCTATATGTCATACAATCCAAATTTAATAACTTAACTTATATATTATTATGTACTTTTTAATTTGCTTATTGTTATAGTATCTAATTTGCTTATTGTTATGTTATCTTTAATTTATAATTTTAAGTATAATGAGCAAAATTAAGAAAGGGACCCTCAGATGGTTTGGGCACGTAGAGCGAATGAGCGAAGAAAGTAGTGTAAAAAGAATATATGATGCAAATGTGAATGGTAGAAGAAGTCGGGGACGCCCAAGGAAGACATGGCACGATCAAGTGAATCAGATACTTGAGACGGGCCATGTCAAAAGTCAGAATAATAGAAGAGTATGTATGAGACGATGTATGAATGTGAGTGAGGCAAAGAGTGTGTGCCAAGACCGAGTTGTTTGGCGGTCCGTCCTCTCTGCCTACCCCTGCGGGGAAACGGCGTGATGGTTAGTTAGTTAGTTAGTTATATTTTTTGTAGGTTTATAATTATATTTTTATTTAGTTCATATGTATGTTTTTTGTTTAAATTACAATGTAAAACTGCATATCTCGATACAGGAATGCCCTAGTGAGATATGCAGCTTATGTTTCTCATGTACTTCTTATTTTTTTCAATAAATAAATAAATCTACATATATATAAAATGCAAAATATGTTTGCTTCTGTCTATGTACATGACATGTCTATGCGTTGCTAAACCATTCATCTGATTACGATGAAACTTTGGGGATTTGATGTGCGCACGCCCGCTTTGGTTTCTATATATAATAGTGAGTTCTGACATCATGAAATTATGCGTTGCTAACTATTCATCCGATTGCAATGAAACTTTGGGGATTTGGTGTTTGCATGCCCGCGATGGTTTCTATATATGAATGTATATATAAAAATTGCAATCGGTGGCACGCGAGCTGTTTGAAAACTGAATGTACCGGGACTGAATATATGGAATGCGGGAGGGGGGAGGGGAACCCGGGAAGCGGGAGAGGGGATTGGGGAGAGGGAAGGCTGAGTGTGAACGCGTGAGGGAAAGGAGACGCGGGAGAGGAAGAGGAGGCGGAATGAAAGGACATGCAGGATGAAATAATTTCTTTATTTAGTGGCTTAACGCGTGTCGGGAACTCGCTAGTATAGTGCATAACGTATATAACAGAAAGCAATGACGTATGTAACAGAAATGGTGGTTTCAATGCAACTCCCAGCGGTAGTCGCATAATACTGTATCGTGCATGCTCTGCTAATTAATTTCTTTCATTCATTAATTATCTGTTTCTCAGAGGCTGTAATACAACTTTCGTCGTTTGTTTTTGGCGAATAAATCACGCGTTCGAGAAAGTCTTACGAATTTATTACGCAATAAAATATTACACTTGACTAGCAGAATTTTGTTCCTGTAATAAGTATCGCAGATAGCTCCGTTGTATCCGCTAACTCCTTCATATAAACGACGCTATAATAGAAATAGAGGTTACAATAAACTCATGAAAGAATCGTATCAGCGCATTACTTGCAGTCTCATATTACTAACTGTAGTATATGTAAAAGCTTTCAAACCACTCCGCAAGATGTCATGTGTGTAAAAGTTTTCTAAGTACCCCGCAAGATGTCAGCAGGGAAATATTTCTCTGCGTTACCGTCAGAGGCGCTACAGTCACTTTTCTACCGAGCCCAGCTGTGGGAGCGACGGTGACCGGACGACTCAGAATGAAACCAACTCAGAAGCACTTCAGAAAGATTCTGTTAAATAGGTTAAGTTAGGTTAGGGTTACCGGCTATTTTTAAATTATTTTTTCATAGCTTTTAATGACCTTTCTGAGGTGTTTCTGAGTTGGTTTCATTCTGAGTTGGCATGGAACGAAAATAAATTAAACATTTTTCTTACGGATATATTGAATTACCTAAAGGTATATAAAGTTATAAATACAGGTTGCAGTGGAAATTTTTCTCCTTGCGTGACGAGTGCGATTAAAAACACTACTCAACGGTGATAATTTATGATACCGTTATTAATTATTTATTTCATTACTAACGCCCTTTTTAAAGACTTTATGGGAATATTTAAAAATATACAGTTGTTTTCCTTATTGTTTATTCATTACTGAACTGCCCCAGTAACAATCGTTTGTATATTTTTTGTCATAAATTGAAGATGTCCACTGACTGGGCGTACTAATTTCCCTCTAATTCTGGGAAATGAGGAGTACGTACTTAGTACCAGAATTTCTGCACTGAAGTAAATCCCGACTTACGTAATGGAATCCGAAAGCTTATCAATGCCAGCAATTTTGTACTATCAAACGCAAATTTTAGAATTGTTTGTAGAAATAAATCATTGAAAATCCTTCTATCATTATGCTAACGTCTGTCGTACGGACTCGCTCCGCGTGCTGGCTACAAACGGAAAGGCTGCCATCTATAACGTTTAAAGAGAACTATTACAGTCTTCCTTGCAAATGTTGGTGTTGTCTGCCCGCGGTATTACCTGTATGTTAGTGTGATACTATTATTGTTGAAAGTGATCCATTCATACTTTATTTTTTCCAATCATTATCACCTACTAGTGCTTGTTACTGCAATACAGAGCATTGGACCTGGTTTGCATGAGCGGTAATCCGCACGCGTCTGCACTGCAGGGTTAGAGAAATTGGTTTTAATTTTAAATCGCTTGGCGAATGCATGCGTTTCTTATCGTGTAGATATTTTCTAACTGATTTTAGAGATTTGTTATTGATTTCGTATGTTTATTCTTGCCCTCCTGGTAATATGTAATTTAATTTATTTTTCTCTTGTTTCAGGTAAGCTTATTCACATATTTCTCTCGTTTCTGTTGTGCTGGTGCAACTGGTAAGTAGTTTTTGGATAAGCAAATATTATACTTCGGAGGACGAAATAGGTGTTAAAATTTAAAAAAAAACTTGTGTATAAAGCTTTAACTAACTATCTGTGTGTTGAAGCAACTAAAGCTTACAAATAGTGAATTGTACAGATTTTTATCGGAATTTCTTAGTCAATGCAACCATTTATACAGGGTGTTAAGGGACGTACTTGACTTACTTTAAACAGTGATTCCTGACATTATTTGGAGTAAAAAATGTAAATGAAATTTTGGTCTCCGGTGACTTTTTTTGACGACTTTTTTTTTTTTTTCAAAAATTTTTTCTTCAAAATCAAACAAAAAAAATTTCTTCCGCATGTCGTCACTGGTCACTCAGCCGGGTGTTCGACGAACCTCTTACCCCGCCTCCAAATGATCAACAACTATTTTTTTTTTATGGTTTTGTAGAAAAAAAAAAAAAAAACATTAAAAATGTCACCGGAGACCAAAATTTCATTTGCATTTTTTACTCCAAATAATGTCAGGAATCACTGGTTAAAGTAAGTCAAGTACGTCCCTTAACACCCTGTATATTTCAAACATTATATATATATATATACTAGTTTTTAAAATGTCAAAAAAAACACTATACTTTTATGTACAATTTTTTTGTGAAACAGTAAAGAATAGATAAGTTTTAAGATTTTCACGGCCAAAAGCATTTTCGTTATTTGTTTTTGGGGTGTTATGCCGTGTTGCGCTACCTCCTTCTTTAGCCAACGTTTCGGACATCGTTGCAGTGTCCATCATCAGGGCATCACACATCTACCGGATCTGCCGGATCTGCCCTGACGATGGACACTGCAACGATGTCCGAAACGTTGGCTAAAGAAGGAGGTAGCGCAACACGGCATAACACCCCAAAAACAAATAACGAAAACAGTAAAGAAGTTTGGTAAATTCGGGAGAAGCCTCAAAACTATGTAGTTATTTCAAAGTGATCAAAAAAAATGTAATCGTAAAATCGGTGTCAAAATATTGAATACCAAATATTTAGTTGGCTCTATCTTGTACCGCAGTAAAATTGCTTGCTATTTCAAAATCGATCCATCTTTTCCGTATTTGCCAGATATGAAACGTGCCATTTCTGGCCGCCATTTAGATAAATTGCGACAATTTCATTCGATAAATCTTTCAACGCGTCTCTATAAGGACTTTGTATAATTCAGTATTGCGAGCTGTGCAATTACCGCTTGCAATGGTGCATTGATTTCAATTTGTTTTCTTCCCAATCGGAATCGACATTTTGAGCAATCTGCATAAGCCAGTGCAGCTTCTTGATCTGGGACTATTTGTAATTCATCATGAGTCGATGATCGCAATCTTTCTCAGATTTTTTAACGAACGACCGACTCTTGATAAATTGATATAGGTACAGAAAACCGGTCTGTAGGGTAGAACACGATTTCAGAATAAGTTTTTATGAGCTACTCAAAACTGAAATAAGGTTTTGAGGTGTCCCACCTCAAATGAGGTGTAAGGTGTGTAAGGTGTGAGGTGAAGTGCGAAGTGTGAAGTATGAAAGAGTAAAAGAAGAGCTAAAATCTTGAACAGCCAAAGTTTATTTTCATCGAAATATTTTCGTGTCCTGGGATACAACTCTAATAGAAAAATGTCGTTTACACGAAATGTAGCCTACCTAATATATATACACAAATATCCCATCAACTCAAAAATTGTAGTAATTGTGATAATTGTGGTACAAAATATTTGTGTTAATAAAAAAACGTTTATACGAAGAAAAATAATTGGGATAAATATATTATGTGAGAATGGGACATTTTCCATTTTGGTATTGGACATTTTATGTTGCATCTTCTATGGGTACTCAAGACTACAGATTAGACCTCTGCTCTTTCAAGATGGTTCATCATTGGTGCTTTTTGATTTTCGAAATTACATTTTTTTCAACGCCTTATCATTGCCCAATCCGCCCACTTGTTGCCCTTGAATGTTGCCTTGTCGCCCCTGAGGCCACCATTACCCCCTGGACCTCTACAGTCCACAGTGTACAGCACCCCCAGGGAGCGATATCGCCCACTTCGGGAATCACTGTTGTACACATTAAAACGTGAAAGCTTTTGTGTTCAATGCGTGTATCTGTCTTTGTATCTTCTTGTGATTGATCACGTATATACTCCAATTCAATCCACTTCATTCTCTGTGGGTTTAGTGATTGGCCGCGTTGCTGCATTGAGATCACGTATAGGGGGTAATGATAGTATTCCAGTGTTGCGGCCGAGTGGTGTTGCTTTCGATCTTTCCTCACCTCTTGTTTGATTTGCACCGTAATGCATTGTATTTACTATAATCGTGAATGTAAAACACACAGCATAGAACTTGCGACACCCTCTTCTCGAACGGCAAAACACTGACTGAAACCCGACTCAATACTTTGCAGTAATTCATAGAAGATTGTCAAAGGAAGGAGTATCATTTGGTATTAGTTTTGATCAAGACAAAAGATTAGCATTACAAAATTTCGAAAAAATAACGTGACGATGTTATGGTGGATTCTTCCTCTCGATTCCGAAGTTCTACTCCAGAAATAAAATCACCTCCGCACACATTTGCCAACATTAATCTTTTTTTTCTACTTTTGATCTCCGATACTTAAGAAATCTCTAAACGATAATGGCGTGGATTAAAATGAAAATAACTGCCGGACTTAACGATATGTTTACGGCCTTCAAGGGTATTTTTAGTAGAAATATTATTGCTGTGGCCTTTGGATCTTAGCACATAAACTTTAGATGAATATGGAGGGTCCAAATATTTTTATAGCTTTCTGTGGGTATTCTGCTATTTCTGATTTATAGTATGGTGAAATGGCATTCAGCTGTTGGTGGTTTTTGTTTTTCTGCTCCTTTTCTAACTATTACTGATTTCTTTTATTGTATGAGTGACTGGCCAACCGGCTTTTATCCTTGAAACATAATTTATAGGATCGGCATTCCATTCGAAACAAGTATTTCGATAAATCGTTCGTTTAGTTTTTCCGACCGGTTTGTATTTCATTGTTTTATCCGGAAAAATTATCTAATAAAGGTCAGCTGCTGTAAATGTCACATTATAAATATCGAACCGCGATAATATTTATTAAGTAAAATTCCTTAGATAATTGCAGTAAAATTCAGGCACATAGTTTGGTAATCAGAATGCGCCACGATTAGGGCTCGGTGATTATCACACGTGCATATCCAATCGGCGAGTACCACAAGCCACTTCTGAGGTTTCTATTGGTTGGAACAGAGTTGACATTTACAATAGCTAATCCGCCGTCATTTGCTCACAATCAGAAGTGGCACTGCAATCTGTTCTCATCTTCTGCAACTGCTGCAACACGTCGCAAGATTTCCCCATCTGCATCTGTACAGCATCATTTTGAATAAAATAGTTGCAAATGAATCTGGCGGAGCTTGGCATCAGTATTATCTCACCGGTAAAGGAATTGTTTTCGTCGTGGCAGTTCCGAAATTTTGCCTAACTGTACCATTATGCTGCATTGATTCTATCGTTTGCGTATCTATTGTCAGCTCTAGGAGTATGGTTATTCATGTATACATCATAAATCGATTGCTTTCTACATGTGTGTAAATATATCAGAGAGCTTGATATTGGCATATTCTCATCGGTAAAATAATTGATTTCATCATTGCTGCCCTGAAGTATTCCTTATGCGATGATTCTATCGTTTGCATTTTATCCATCGTCAACTGAGATTGCTTGTTCATAAATTACATATCTTCTCGTAAATGCATCGATTGCTTTAAGCATCTCTAATTATAGTCCTTCAATTTTAATTGGAACGATCGCAGTCGTCGATAATAACGTGAATTTGTGTTTCAAGACCAGTATTCCATGTTGAGATTCAGATTATGTGCGAAATGTCATACATTATCCGAGCTCAACTGGAGTATTAACGCTAGAGTGCTACCCATGCGGTATTATATTATAATACTTTATGACTTTCCTCGTAGGGAAATACTGTCTCATGTACCCGGAAGGTATTGCGAAATGCATGGAGTCATGTAATTGGCAAACTAAAGGTGAATGTATCGGCGTTAGGCAATGCGTATTATTGGCGCAATGTGTTGTTGTTCTATCAGATTTAAAATGTTTTGCATAAAGATGTACCTACCTATCTTATTTGAGCTTGGTGATAATCACGACCCCTTACTTTGCTCCCCTTTCACGATTCCGAACTTTAAAACCTTTATCCTTTGTTTACCCAATACGGTATTAAACACGCGATGCATGTTCCTAATTAATTCAGTTACCATTTCTTCATAAAATAAATAGCAGTGTTTAATTAAAATCATCTTGATCACATCCAATTTCCCGTAATGCCTAGCTGCTTTGCGTGTTGGACTTTAAAAATGCCTCCGAATTCGCACGTGTCTGCCTCGTGGTAAAAGTTGCTCTGACCGCAGAGCGTGTTTCTCTCTGGTTCTTTTTTTGCAATATCGCTTCACCTGTCCCAACATCTTATGCAATCTGTCAGTTTAAAGTTCGTTGTCCTTGTGCGCAGTTTCTTCTTGTCAGTACACTTTGTCCTTAGTAGCCGGGTATGAATTTGCAAATAGTGGTGCCTGTAGATAAAAAAATCTTAGATTGTTAATGTTTAGCTCAACGCAATCTATTAATTCTAAAGGTCAATTAAGATAAAATTGTCGATTAAATATTTGATTCAGATAAGTCAATCACAGATATATGGATAATATCTCGCTTCCTCATTTAAATTGCGTTCTTGCGAGGAATTAATGATATATTCACTGAGACAGGAATGCTTCTCTTCTGAAATCTCAACATGATTGACATAATTAAAAATCTTGAAGTTACAGCACGCCATTATTACCTTTATGCAGAACCTTAAAATTACCACACACTGACAGGTGACATCTCCGTCACTCATAAATGCAGCTCCATCATAAAACCTATTGCAACAAAACTTGGCTTTTCGTTCCTTTGCGTTCCCAATCTAAAAGTCCTCCATCTCTACCGCCTCCCTTTAATTGGCTGTGTCTGTCTATTCATCACTTTCTCCCGTTCCGGCTCTTGGGACCAGTTAATCATCAGGTCCGCCGACCTTCACCCAGATTGCCCGTGGAGCCATCAATGGTGAAAACGCATATCATCACGTAAATTTCCAATGTCTGTTGATTGATAGTTGTGTAGCATTCATTGCTGGATGTTTTTTCGATCTCCGGAAATGATTGACTTAGCGCATACCTACATTTACCTTTTTTCATTTACATCGATGCATGTACGTTGTGCATCTTGAATCTTTGTAACACACTATTTGTAAAAGCATTTTGTGCTTGCATTTCTTGAATAATCTAACTCTCCTTAATCATTTGTATGCAATATTAATATCACTCTTGACAATTAGTCATTTTTGGTTAAACCTTTTAATTGAGTCATCATTCTTAATCTGTCACATTTCTTGAAATTATATTAATAGTAGGGCGGACGTCATTCGTTTAATTGCGTCATATCTATCTACGTAATGAGGTTTTGTGTTAAATATGTGTTAATTTCTTTTATTTACAGTTAAAAATGGCTGTTTGAAAGATGCAAATCTCATGATAAAACGCCTAGAAATTTTCACACACAAAGCTGCACAAATTTAATGACAATAAAGCCAACAGATTTTCTGCTTTGTAGTTACAGTTTATCAATCGCCTTGACATTTAAAATTTTATCGCGTAGCATAATATTATGACATCCAACGACTAATTTTCAATGAAAACTCTTTGATGAAATTCAATACATAACCACATCAAAAAGATTTCATTCCTACTTATGTTGACGTGTTGTCAGAATTGTAACCTTTTTAGGGTCACGCTAGTTCGCAGTTCATTAGGTTAATTACGCCTCAACGTCGTTTCAAAGTAACCTGCACATTTAAAAGTTTCATTACGTAATTTTTCAAACTACGCGTACGTTTGATTTGACAAAGGGCTTTGTAAGGTGTGGCAAAATTCGAGAGTTTCTTTAGACTACAATGGATGGTTTTAGATAGACCAGTTCACATTTAATTTTCGGAACACAACGCTACGTGATGTTTTCTGTATCGAATAGGTTCCATCCGTACAATGGTATAAATTATATACGGATAATCGAAGTTGAAGATGGTTGTTAGGAAGAGTTGTCCGGAGGTTCTTCACTATTATTATCTTCCTCTTTTGTGGTATGCAATGGGTTCTATCTCTATGCCGTAATGGCGCACTTAGCTTTGGCCATTTGGTTGCATCGTGCGTACAGTTCCGTCTTCTACATTCTACAGTACTTACATACTAGATGATTGTTGTGTATTTCATCTGGTTTTATGGAACTGGAGTAATCTACAACATGACCACAAAATTGTATGGTGATTTTTAAATTGTACTACATTATTTTGATTTATTATGTTATGATACTATACGACTACCAGGAATCTTAGCTTTCTTAAATAAAGCTTATCTAGCCACCTCGATTTTTACACTGTCACTGAGATCCCTTCGATAATTAGTTATTTTATTTCCGTTGCATTTAATCTCTTTTGCAGTTCTTCAGCCACCTTCATCTCAAAGTTATTCATAGTTCTTCTTTGGTGGCTTATCCCATCCGAGTTCTGTCTATTATCAGATCTTATCCCGCAGGCTTTTCACTCTACCTCTACAGTCTTCCATTGTATCTTCTTTTTGGTCACCAGTTGGCTAAGCTTGTATTCCTCACCCTTCGTGATGTGACCAGGCTATTGGAGTTTTCTTAATTTGGCTATAAGATAAAGAGCGTCTTTATTTAGTCAACCGATCGATCCAGGGTATCTTGAGGATGTACCAAACATTCCATGTTTATAAATAACTTGACAATATTCTAACTCTCCCTAGTAAATAACTTTGAAATTTTTTCATAAGAAGCAATTACTTTGTGGTTAGACATTATATTATAAAAATAAATAAAACACTTTGTATTTAACCACGAATTTACATATCGACCGGTTTCGTTTTATTTATTTTTATAACTTTGAAATTGTTGCGTGTTCAATTAACGAAGATTTTTCTTGCAAAGGATTGAACCTGGGTACACACCAAACGTTTTGGTAGTTCTTACAAACCGGTTTAACTTATTTTTATGCTTACCATTACATTTTCGCAAATTCTGGCCAGTAGATAACAAGCAAGGTTTTGAGGATGTACTTATGGATCAACATTTCAGTTTCAGATTTGTTTGTTATTATTGCATCGCTGTACTTTTTCCATTTCTCACTAGTTTCACGTAAAGTCTCAAACGCAGCGTGCAACCGCAGGCCGCGATGAATAAACTTTTGTCCTTTTAGAAAGTTGTGTCTAATCAATTTCTTCCAAACGCATTCTTCCCAACAATAATGGAAACGCTCTGCGGTGTGGATATTTCTCACCAATCGATTTCTTCTAGTTGCCTACGCAGTGCTCCGCAGTGCACACTAACGATGTTGTTTCACCGGTCCCTTTTCCAGTTAATGATAAAACATAGACCACAAAAAGCAAGGCAAGAAGTACATGAATGGTTGTGCAGTTTATTAAGTCTTGATTGGACTTAAATTATGACTGTAGACAATAATACAATGAAGATCACGGAGTAAAGAATCCAACAATGTACAAACCGACAAATAATTGCCATCCTAAAACATTTCTTAAAAAATATTTATTTTTATAAAAGGTAATTTTAAACTTAAAAAGGGGTCGTCCGTTAATCACGTGGGGCTCGAAAGGGGGGGGGGGTGGGGGTCGGAAAAAATCACAAAATATCACAAGGAAGGGGGGAGGTATAATGAGATATCACGTGTATTTATTTTTCGTTGAAGCACGATAATATTCTGAAAATTTCAATATACTTTGGGGGGGGGGGGGGGGGGTAGTCGAAAACCTCATCACATATCACCAGGGGGGGGGAGGAGGTTAAAAAGTTGCTAAAAAACATCACGTGATTAATGAACGACCCCAAAGGGGTTTGTTAACGGTGAGGTCTGGCTGGATGAAATTTGCAATAATTTTGGAGTTGGAATTTCTGGAACAACGCAACGTAAACTAATCACGAAATATTGTGGGCTTAAAAATTAATGCGTTAAATTAATATAGTCATTTAAAGCAGAAAAGCCTTGCAAATTTCATGACGCCAGAGCTCACAGATGATCGGACGTTTTTAAGGACAACAAAATATTAGATTAGCTTTTTTAAGTAACAGCTTAACATGCTGTTTTTTAAATGCACAGATTTTTCAAAATAAATATTAATAAAAAACGACGCTGGTAATGCCACTGACTACAAAATTAAGTGTGTCATGTATTTATTTTATTTACATTGGTCTCCAGTAGTTTCTTCACCTCCCGCGGTGTTTACATACTGGCTTTTTTACCTAATCAGCTTACGGGAAGTTTTCATATCAATAACAATCCATGATATAACCTTCGAATGCCTACAATGTCTTATCTAAGATACCATCTTCCTGCTGTGAATTCCTGTGTATTTTAAAGGCCCTCATCGGCGAAGAGGACCCTATTGTTGCATTCATGCGCCGCATGCAGCCGGCAATTCAATTATCAATATGAGCTGAATCATGGTAAAATAAAATAATTTGCATCTTTACGGGTAACATTGCACCATTTGAAAAAAAAAACTCTAAAATTGGTGTATTGTTGTGTCCTACAGACAACCTTTCTGGAGACTACATACAGATGAAATTATGGGTTTGGTATGTATTTAATAAGCAAGTCTTCGCACTTACAAGTTTATTAAACAGTATTATTTTCACCATAACTTATATTTATATGAGATTATTTATTAGAAGGTGGGAAGCGAACACTGGAACAATTCGCGAGCATTTAAATCTACGGCAATCGAAAACAGAATATTTCGTTTTTGATATACTTAGATATAGGGCGCCGCTGATGATAGAAGGCCGGTGTCTTGTTGTGTCTTGTGTCTTGTCTCTCTTCCAGTGTACGAACTGCCAATAGCAGTCTGTCCCAAAGGCGCTGCATTGTTCCCTCACCACAAAATTAAGGTTCTATCAACGTCTGGCTCATTGGGTAGAAAAGAGAGTTTCTCCTCATTAATTTAATTTAATTGAAATTTTGTTTGTGTGTGGGAGAGATCTAGTAGTGTATTACGATACATTCGAAATTATTTTCGTTTAATTCATTCGAAGTACTGAGAAGGGTCGTTCATTGTTCTCTCCCGTAAAGCATTGGATGTATTTATTGTTTTCTCCGATACAGGTAATTTTTACAGTTTAAATCAGTTCACAGTTTTCACCCAGTCAAACGGATTGCATAAGTAATTAACTCCTTAATTGAAATGAAAAAAATTATGACTTTCAATGTTTTCTTCCGAAAATCTTCGTTTATGCGCTTCTGAATCCCAAGGTTGACTTAGGAAGAGGAAGAAATGTATCGTGACGTTGTTAACAAATGTTACAATACCTACGATTATACTGATGAAAAACTGTTAAGTACCTTATTTTGACCTTTACGGAGTTATTTTGCCCTTGTTTTAAGTTTGCTGTTGAAAAATTATATTTTATCTCGTTTTATGAACTGGTATTTGTAGTGACGTAATTGGTCAATTGAACATATCGTTTGCTTATATTGCACAACACAATTGACTAGGCAAGCTCAAACAATTCAGTGATTGATTAATGCTTTGTAATTCGCACCACCCCAAAATGTCACTTAAGTATTATTTTTGTTTGCTCAAAACTCACATTTTAAAAATTTCCGGCGAATTCGTAACTATAATAATTTTTTTATTTCCATGCCGCACAAGGAATGCAAATTATTTATATTTTAGATTGATAAAAACAGTACCTACCTTACCATTAATATATTTTATGTACAACGATTTTAAAACTTTTTAATCCGTTTTTCAACTATAAAGTTAGCGGTAAGCACCAGATTTTATTTTTCTAGACGATGAATTTAATAACTTCGGGAGGACAACATGGAGTCTGGAGACACATTTTAAATATTTGTAACACGTTCTTCAGAATTAATTAAAATAAACGCGTCAGAAAGGTCGAATCTTCAGGCCTGCTAGGGTGAATTCGACCGTACGTTATATATTTGTACATTTGTTTACAAGCTTTCTTCACTTACGTCGTTAAGATTCCCACATTATTTTTCTTCTTCTTTTCTTTGATACGGCAAATTCGACAGTAGGTCCATCCAATAGACGTGTCGCGAGTCGCAATTTGTATGCACGGCTTCTTTACTTACGTCGTTAAGATTCTGAATATATTTCATGGTATATTGTCGTCTTAATATATTTTGTTATGGATGTGAAATAAAATGATAAAAAGTTTCTATAATACGGTGGATATGTTTGGCGGTATTTGAAAACAAACCATGTATTTTTAAATGGTGCCGTTTTACCACTTACGGTGCAAAGTAAAGTAAAGTTATTTTATCTGAATACAGTTTGCAGGGGTATGAAGGACACTGGCGTTGATATTTTTTCGAGTCATTTGTTATTTTCAAATGGTACACTGATACCCCTTGAGGGGCAAAGTTATGCATTTTACTATATTCCATCTGTATGTAGTTTCCAGGTAAGTACTCTCTGTAGGACCTTGCGTCATCGTGCAACGCACACCCGGGTTATTAGCGGGTTATCGATACTATTAATAATTGACTTTCTCCTTGGCGTGGTTATCAGCTTTCAATACTGGATCTTTATTCCCCATGTCCCGTCTCCATACTTCTATACTTCATTATAATCCCATCCGTCTTACTTCGGGGTCTTACGCGTCGGTTTAGCGCTGGTACAGTTAAGAGGAATACACAAGTCAAAAATGTTTATATTCTTAGTTTGACTTATATTATCAACGGTGACCGGACAACTCAGAATGAAACCAACTCAGAAGTACCTCAGAAAGGTCATTAAGAGTGATGATAAAAAAATTGGTTAAATATGTTAAGTTAGGTTAGGGTTACCGGCTATTTTAAAATTATTTTTTCATGCAGGCATGGAACCATTATCAACACAAGCCAAAAATGTTTATATTCTTAGTGTGCCTTATATTATCACCACGAATATAAATAATAGAATAGGTGTAAAAATATCTTTGGCAAATGGAGTATAGATATGAACGATTTTAGCGCGAAAGTGGTTTTAATTTATTTTTCTTATAAAATTTATAAGAAAAAAAAAGTTAATCAAGGTAAATTGTCACACGTAATCCTGGGCATAAAATTATATTTTTTCAAAGTTGTTTCTTTAATGTGTTAATTTGTGTTAATTAAAAAAATTGTAGTTTACGCTAATATGTAATGTAAACCGATTCACAGTAAGATTTTACGTTAAGCTTCACCTTAAAACGTACCCTCGCCCGTGGTAAAGTGAGGTATTTCATTATTCCGACCATAGACGCCGCGTAATATTTACATCGCGATTATAAGTAAGGTGATTAAGTAAGGGGATTTAGTCTATAACAGTTCTGATTCCATTATACGTGGGCTCACTTTGACTGATACAAAATTGAGGTGTCTTTCGTCTTGTTAGATTTGTAAAGTTACTTTAATCAATTCTAAGCCACTAGCTGGAGAAAAAGGGGAATACACCGTGTTTCTTACCCATAGTTGATTACGTTGATTGAGTAGGATACATGATAATCTAAGAAAAAAACTCGTCGTAAAAGTTTTTCGAAAAGGCTAGCATTTTTTTTTAATTTGTAGGGTAGTGGTGTGTAAGTTTATTTTCTATCGTATTAATTCATGTTTGTAAAAACTGTGAAATTTTAGCGATGAATTTGCTGTCAACTTTACGATAAAAACAAAGTTATCATATCTTTTTCTTTGACCCTCGAATGAAAGATTAAATTTTTATGACTAATTTCCTGAAATTTTGCGATATCATCGTGAATCTCAGTAAATGAATAACAGTATTATAAATACCTATCACAAAATTTCTCTTCCACCTTTTGTTTTGACGTTTACTTCAGCAAATCACCGGAATCTGTTGTTTAAACGTGATGACTTTCTCAAATGGCCTGTTCTTTGTTTAGAAGGAATTTTTCCTTCTCGTGCCCTACAAATAGGGCCAGCCCGATACTCCCTTTGTGTGTTTTAACTTCCAACCAATTTGGTCATGATTGACTAAAGATGACCTCGCAGAGCCTTATTTGGTAGAACATTCAATATTGTTCCGTAGATTTCTTCTAAATTCCCATCACAATTTAATGTAAATCAATTCCTTTACAAGTACAACGTGAATAATTTCGAGTTTATTGTGGAAGTTGTTATGGAATGAAATTGTATGTTTAACTTTCCGCCATGTTTCTAGAAGAAAGTAGATTAAATAATGGTTCTCGTTATCGAATTTGCCTTCATCAATCTATTACACATGGACATTAGAATTGAAACTACGAGTACATCTGTTAGATATTTATCTGGTATTGTAGGAACAATTGCAATTTGTTGATTTGATATTTCGGGAGACTTGCAATAATTTAGACGTGAAACATCATATGGATTGACTAGTAATTTAGTCGCCTCTTTGGGCAGGTTTCTCCTCGCTGCTTTAATTTGCCTTAATTGAAAGAATCCCTTGCTCACAATTCTTTGGTGCTTCAGTTTCCACAGACAAGGTAGGCCGAAAGGAGCAGTCGCCAGTGGGCAGGTGTTTAAGATGTAGGACATGGAAAAGTTTTTCAGGCTGACAGTTCGCAGTCAGAATAACGGATTTTCAATGTTATATTTTAAATGCATACATTTAGAAAAGCTTCGCGAATTTCACGACGCCAGAGCTCAATGTTCAACTGTATTTGCTGCTCTTGACAGACTTTATAGATTTATATTCTTGTTTACATTTCAAAACATCACTAGGACTTATAGATCATACATGGAAAGATGAATATTTTTACATGTTTTTTTTACAAATGTTGTGTACCTACTGTTTAATCAAACGGCCTACTCACTATCCGATTTGCAGAACTGCTTGCAGGACTGCATGCAGGGTCTCTGCGAATCGGATCAAATGTAGGCAAAACCGCCAGCCGATTTATTATTACTCCCTTTGTCGTTCATATTAATTTGATTGGCGGTTCAGCATACTGTCCTGCAAAAGTAGTTTTGCAAATGTAGTAAACATGTGAGGTGCTGTACAATTTATACAATTGATTGTAATTATTATGGATGGTAGGAGCATCTGCAGAAATTGAAACTGTCTTTGTTCTAATTCTGATTGTCCAGTATTATTTCACCGATGCGTGTTTTCAATAAAGTTCCTACTTTTTTGCGAATCTACTTCTATTCCTTCTCACTGCCCACTGGCTCCCAGTCTCACATTAATAACCGCAGACGTACAATAATCACTGCAGGTACGATTGATTTATATGAAATAATGAGCGGCTACCTGCAGATAACAGTAAAAACATACGATTCCATTGTGATCCGGTAATACGGCCGTTAGACGTAATGGCTTTGGTTCGTATCACCCAAGAACAGACAGACTCTTTGACCTGTTTTACATTCAGCATTCTCCATAAATAATGCTGTTGCTGCTCTACCGGCGAATAGATTTGACTGTTATGCCGATTGTCTGAAAATATGGAGCCGTTTCAAACTTTAAAATCATCGACTTTTTGTTTCAACAGTTTCGATGGTACCTTACTGGGATGAATTTGGGGTGCTTTGGTACCTTCTATGATTGTACGAATGGACACTTCGCTTCAGTAATTTATCGAATTAAGAAAACTGTTTTGATAAACTCACTTTATTGGAATAACTTCCGAAGGTTATACACATCACATCGAGACTGTACGGTTGAAATTTAAGAATCCGGCTAAGAATGCAACTCTGACGCCGCCCCCTACTCAAAACCGTTTTCGTACGTGGAGTTGTATACAAATATACTTTTGTAATTGAATCGAATTAAAGCAATGCCAAATGATGGCGCCACGCACGTTAAGGCTCCGCAACCGGGCTCGAAAAGAAGAAGATGAAGAAATACGAAATTACGAATGTTAGAGAAGAGCGCTAACATTTAGAGAGACAAAATCGATGCGAAAATTGCGAAAATGTTTAATAAAACACGACTCGTTTAAAATAGTCTTAAACAGCATTGCTCACAACAGCCAACTGCTCAAAAAAATATATTTTAACTGCTCAAAAAAATATATTTTTAAAAATATATTTTTGAAATATTTTTTTATTGTAAATTATTGTTATGTGAATAAGCATAACAATAATTTTTGAGCACAAAAGTCCTTCTTCTTCTTCAATGGCGCTACAGCCCATTTCGAGCCTTGGCCTCCTTCAAAATAAGCCTCCACCGCCCTCTGTCCTCGGCCGTCTTCTTCCAATCTGCAACCTGGAGTAATCCTCTTGCATCCTTCCTGACAACATCCTCCCATCTCAGTCTAGGTCTGCCCGCCTTTCGTTTACCTCCCGGGTGTCCTGTCAGAACCTTCTTCGGTACTCGTGTGCTTGGCATTCGGTGCACATGTCCGGCCCATCTTAATCTTTGGAGTCTTAAATGGGTGGAGAGTCTGGGAGCTTGGTAAATATCATAGAGCTCATTATTGTGGCGGATTCTCCATGCCTCTCCCTCTCGCACCGCTCCTAAGATTCTTCGAAGTACCTTTCTTTCGAAGATGTCCAGCCGTTCCGCTGACTTTGCTGTCAGTGTTCCCGCCTCACATCCATAGGCCAAGACCGTTCTGATAATTGTTTTAAAAAGTCCAAACTGCTTAAATTTTTTTTTTAATTCTAAATATTTTTATTGTAAATTATGTATCGATAAGTGAATACCGCACAACAGTACCAACTGCTCCAAAAAAAAATTAATATATTTTTATTTTAAATTATTGTTATATGTTATGTAAGGGGGGGGTAGAAGGGGGTTGAGAGGGGGGGGGAGGGAAGGCCTTTTTATATCCATTTTTCGTATTACAAAAATAACAGACGCGGGTATGGGTACCGCCACCACGGTATTTATTAGAAAACCAACACCTCTGAACCAAGAAAATCAAGCTGAAGGAAAAAAACAACTTCCCTGAAATTCTCTAGCCACCCCCGTAAGCGAAAATATTTCGTTATTTTGTAACACCTCACCTCAAATGAGGTGGGACAGCTCAACACCTCGTTTCAATATTTGAATACCTCATACAAACTCATCCTGATATCGTGTCCTACCCAACACTAATCCCCTGGCTGACGTAAATACTACTCGATTTGTAATTTCATGAATCTCTCCGGTTAGGGACACGACGACTCCTCTAAGGTACTACTTAACTGACATCTGGGGACACCTCAAAACTACATATATTTATAACTTTCTATACTAACGACATCTGTTGAAGGATGTTGAAACTACACGAATCATCCTATACACCGCAAGTAGTAAGTAACATAAAATTTATTTAGCTACTTTTAAGATTGTAATATATAAAATTTTGACTTCACATCCCCAGCTTTAAAATGAAGACTCATGTTCACTGAACTCGTGTAACTTTTAGCCTCAGAAAACCAAAAGTTTTACATTCCGCGCCACCAGTGTAACACAACCTGTCAAAAAATACATGAAGTCCACATTTGATCGCTATTATTTATGACCCATTTCTCCGCTGAACATAACTCGCACCCTTTAGCACAAACAATGGCGCATAAACATGTCGCAGATGTGAGCAAATTTCCTTTGCCAAGTTAGTCGCGCACTCGCGTCAACCACCATGACAAATTTGACGCGCGGACACGCTAATACTCGACTAATGCTACTACAAATTCCTCCATAATTCGCAAGTAAACCGCCACCGGTCTATTCCTAGCTAGTTGACATTTCATTATGTCCACATGTGCTTCCTGATAAACTTTACTGTAAACTTTGTACCATTATGTTGGTCATTATGTTTGGTCAAAGACGGGAACAACGAGCTTCAGGATCTTTTACATTTTTAACTTAGTGTAAGACTTGTAAGAAATTCGACGTTTTTTCAGATTGTCAAAATATTCCCGCTTTACAATAAAATGCAAATAAAAGGAACATTTCTAAACATATTCGAAAACTAAAAACTGTTTTTGAAAGGTGTTGAAATATGCCTTCTAATTTTATAATTCGAAATAAATATATAATTATTGAAACATGTTTTTTTTTCCTGTGAAAAGTTTTTAAAAATGACTCACCTTATGTTTTTTTTAACTAAAACTGCTGATGACGAAAAAAAAATAAAAACACATAGATATTAATTTTATTAGACAAATTTATATATTTAAAAATCAAATATGTTTGTTTCTGGGTTTGTATGTATGTATGTATGTATATATGTATGTCCGCTATGCGTTGCTAAACCATTCATCCGATTGCGATGAAACTTTGGGGATTTGATATGCGCATGCCCGCGATGGTTTCTCTATACAATAGTGAGCTCTGGCATCATGAAATTATGCGTTGCTAAACCGTTAATCTGATTGCTATTAAAATTTGGGAATTTGTAGGGAGGAGTGGGGAGGTGGAGCAGGAGGGCGGAGTGGGGAGGGGGGAGGAGGAGGGTGGAGCCTGGAGGGGGGAGGCATATTGGAGGGGTGGAGGAGGGATGGGGAGATGGTTGGGGGAGGTGAAGGGGAAAAAGGAGAACTCAGAAGGGTGCGGAGGGGAGGGGGAGGAGGGAAAATCGGGAGCGGGGAGGGGTACTAAAAGCCGCCCGCAGGGCCTAGCAGCAAAAACTTGCGGAGCGTTATTGTCACCTCACTTTATTGTCGTTCCATATGAAAATAATTAATAAAAAATTCCCAAAATTTCTAATTTTTTTTTCTCAATTTGCGATTCAAAACTTCCGTTGCATAAAGGTGTATATTTTACTATATTGATGGATTTTTTTTTTTGATTTGAATATAAAGCGTGGGGTTTTGCCTTTCTAACATCGTTTAGAAATGATATCTCGCTATGATAGATAGTAAGGGAGTTACAGCGATTTATATGAGGTCTATGTGAATTGTGACAAATATGGTCCTGTGATTAATCGGGTTAAAACGCAGGATCATTTGTAGACATTGACACACAATGACCGTCTCTATATAAACCTTCACATTCTTTTTTTTTGTCGTTGGAATCAAACTGTCTTTATGTACCTTTGGGTTGTTTCAAATAATTTGCAAGATTCATCAAATATTTAAAGTTAATTTTCACGTTTTGTGTGAGTTCTTTTCAAGTTCTGTGATTATTTCAGTTTTATGAAACAATCGGCCTATAATGATATAATAACAGAACTTGAATAGAACCTACACAGAACGTGAAAATTAACTTCGGATTTTTGATGAATCCGCCAATATTTTTGAAATAACCTATCCTAAGTGTTCTTCAATCCCAGTTATTGGGATTACTTGATAAGTGTATACGAGTATTTCTCCAATAGAGCTCGAGGTTCGTTGAGATTACAAGTTGCATTATTTACGTTATCATGTGGTTTACAATGAACTGGTTCTAATGAATGCTCTGTGTAATTCTGAAACAAAAGAACTCTTCACTGAAGGTGCCCAGGTTGTCGATTGTATATCGGTAATTTTCGTAACGTTCGGGTATTATACCTACGCGAACGGCGACAATGGGGTATTTCCACAAACGAGGTATTCTGTTGAAAATGTACGGAATATTTAAAGATAATTTTTCTGATTTCAATCATCCTACTAAAAATGTTTGTTTTTTTATATTTTTATTCAATACTAGCTGGTTCCCGGCATGCGTTGCTATGCCATTTAATTAAGAAATAGTTTCTCCCTGCGTGTCCTTTCCCATTCGTCCCGTTCTCCTTTCACCTCCACTTTCTCTCCCGCGTGTTCCCACTCTGCCTCCTCCACCTTAACTCTCCCCACTCCACATTCCCCTTTCCCTGTGGATTAAGTTTTCAAACAGCTCGCTTGCCCCCTATTGCAATTTTTTATTACAAATTTTATAATGCCAGAGCTTACCAGTAGTTTTATACAAACCTTGTCCTGATAATAACGAACACAACAAAAAAAGAATTATCCAATTTGGTGCAGTCGTTCGGAAGTTATGCGCTTACATACATTTCGGCGATTCATTTTTATTTATTTATTTATATTTATGTAAGTATGTATGTAAAAATCCCTAATATCGGACTATTGGACACATTTAGCTGATTAGTCCAACCTACGCTCTGTAGATATTATTTTTTATATCAAAACGTTTATTGATTATAGCATATAAAATATAATGTACATTTAGATGATGTGTTAATTTGCTTACATGTTCATATTCAAATATGTTAATACCACTCTTCCATGGAAGCGTTAGCTTGTGTCTGGAAGAGTAGTGTACATTTTTTAATGCTATATTTAAGTTCTTAAATTACAATGTGAATGTAAAAAAACAATAAGTTGTAAGTTCGGTGATATGTAATTATAAGTATTTATCTACTATCAAAACAATTTTACTATTTGGATAATGTGTCCAGAATTATTGTAATTAGTTGCTAAAAACAATACAAAATTTAACTTATTTGAAGAATGGAGTATCACTTGGAAACTGAGTTATAAGTAGATTAGATTAGTCGGAAACTGTTTTTTTTTTTTGAGATTATCTTTAAAATATTTTTTTACAGTGTTTATTAATTGGATTTTATCATTAATTTTTCTAATTTCATCCGGTAATCGGTTGAAAATAAGTCTTCCTTGATAAGTGTAATAATTTTGTGCAAAGGAAGTGTTTAATTTTGGGCATGAAAAAATATATTTATGTCTAGTACGGTTTTCAGTTATAAATTGATATTTTTCTTTTTCTTTTATAATTTGAATCAATGCATTTCTATTGTATAGATCTTTGAAAGATGGTACTTGAAATTCCTTAAATAATTGATCCGTTGGGTAGTCAGAAGGTTTTTTTAATATGATTTTAATTATTAGCCTCTGCACAACTTCAATTGGCGAAAGATTAGTTTTGTATGCGGATCCCCAGCTAATGATAGCATATTGTAAAGTTGATTGAACCAAAGCGTAATATATTAGATATAAGTTTTTTACAGATAAAAAATTTCTGATTCTTAAAAATATATAAATCAATTTTCTAATTTTTTTTACAACTTGACAAATTTGTTCCTTCCATTTCAAATTTTTATCGATAATGACTCCTAAATATTTGATTGTGTTTGTTGTTTTTAATATTGTGCAGTTTTGGATACAATAATTTTTACTATGTGTTTTGGAATTATCATGGATGATGATGTCAATGTTTTTAGGGGTATCATTTTTGTGTATTGCAAATGGAATTACAAATGTTTTATCACCATTTAGTGATAGTAAATTTACGTCGAAGAAATTCTTTAAAATATTTATGTCTTCGGTGGCTTTAAATGTTACTTTTTCCCAAGTTTTATCGCTAATTATTAGTACCGTATCATCGGCGTATGAAGTAATTTGGCCATGTAGTGGTTGAAAAAAAATGTCATTAACATATATGGTGAAAAGGATTGGTCCGATTACTGTACCTTGAGGGATTCCAAAGTCTGATATTTCTTTATCGCTATTAATCTGATTTATTTTTACGACTTGCGGTCGATTTTTTAGGTAGTTCGAAATCCATTTAATTGCATTGTCTTTTATACCTATATTGTTTAGTTTTTTTAGTAGAATCTCATGGGATATACTATCAAAAGCTTTTCTGAGATCAATAAATATACCGGCACATTTTTCACCTTTATCCAATGATTCATTGATGTATGAGGTTACATTAGCAATAGCATCTTGTGTGCTGAGTGACTTTATAAAACCAAATTGGTTTTGGTGAAGAATTTTATTACTTTCTAGGAAACCGACCAATTGGTTTTTCACAATTTTTTCAAAAATCTTTCCAATGTTTGAGATTAGACAAATTGGGCGGTAGTTAGTTACTTGTTGAGGATCTCCAGATTTATAAATAGGTGAAATAATTGTATTTTTATAGTTTGTCGGAAATATTCAATTATATAATTATATAGATTATTGACTATAAAAACGCTCTAAAACTCACAAAATCAAAACGGCCGTAGTTGGCGAATGGGTTTGTGACGTCACAAGCTACGCTCAGCTGAACCAGCATAAATAAACACTGTCAGTAAGCGTCCGCACTCATGACGTCACACGATAGCCACGCCCCAAGATAGCGGTAACTGAAAAATGGAAAACTTTAACTCGCTGTAGAAAAATTATTCGTCAACATAAAAATAAAATAAAAATGCTGCAATCATCGTAATTTTTTGCTTAATTTTTTTAAGCAATAAAAAACGTGGAAAGACAAACCCCATTGCCGCTCTATTAAGGATGTACTTAACTGACATCTGTTGACACACCTCGAAACTAAATATAACTATCTACACTACCGACATCTGTTGTAGGTTATTGAAACTACATGTATAATCCTATATACCACAATAGTCATAGTGGAAACAAACAAAAAAAAATCTTTCACATTTTCATATTAATCCTATTTTCCCTTTGTTACTTCAAAACGTATATAGTGTACAACTTTGTCTATTTAAAATTCCAATAACATTAGCATCTCCTCCTACAATTTCCTTTGTCCTTGACAAATCCACCTCATGTTTTGCAATTCAAGTTTTCAACACGGGGGCAGGATTTTCCAGAAGCTTATAATTTGCATTATTCTGTTTTGATAAATTCAATTTCACGGCTGGTCCACGACGGAAGGCTGCCGCGCTTCCCCTTCCCCAGGCGCCCATTCCAATTTGCATGTTTGTTTCCGGGATAAGCTGCGTCACATCTGATGCTCGTCATATCGGCATCACCATGGTAGACATTCAAGAAATAAATAGCAATTAGGACAAAGTTAAAAGCTTCCACATTATTTTGTGTGTGTTTTTTTCTAAGATTATTATTTTTTTAAATAGGGGTTGTATTTGAATTCAAGTTGCCATTGTGCTCGCTATAAATTCCTATCTTTTTATAAATTCCTAACTAGCCTGTTCTAAGGATTTTTTTTTAAATTTATTGATTTTTTTAAAGAAGAGTTTCAATTTTTTTTCTTACGTAGACCCCACTAGGTATTAATTTGATTGTAATTGATTGGATTAGAATAAGATTGGATTATCTTTGTTTTTATTCACGACGTTTTTTAATTGGAACTTCGCGTCCGCCTGTAATAAATTTTGCATCATAGGCGATTTTACCACTGATCTAACAAAAAATGGCGATTTCAAATTTGACGGGTGTTAAATGGCAACAGTTTTACTTACTATGTTATTGTGTATGTAGTTTTAATGCCCTTCAACAGATGTCGTTAGTATAGGTAGTTATATTTAATTTTGAGGTGTCTCAATAGATGTCAGTTAAGTAGAATTATAATAGAGCGGCGTGTTGTTTGAACCGTTCATATCGTTTGTTTTAAACTGTCAGTTTTGCCCCTGCTGTGTAACGCTATTCGTTAAGTAAATCCTTTAATTAAAGTTACTCTACGATTAGCTACACAACAGTTTACACCGATTTGTTAAAATAGATGCTTTGTAGATTGGATTATATCGATTAATTTGTTGTTCGTTTTGGAGAACTCCCATTATAATTCACTAAATCGACGTTTAAATACAGATAAATACATTCCTATGAATTTCATTTCTTTAATCGCTAATTTACAATCGCTTCATGACTTTCAGTAAACATTTAAAAAAAATTTGAATTGTCGACTGAATTCAGATGTTGATTATAAGGTATTTAGCGAAAATAAACAAAATAAATGCTTTCATCTTATCTGTGGTTACGTTCAAGGTGTTGCCATTTTTCAATGATTTAGTACCATCCCAAAATATTATTTCTTCTCTATTGGCAGATTTTTCAAATGGTAGTATCCGTATTGGGAACGGTATGAAAAAAAGCATTGTGCAAAACCCCCATTGCTCTACTTTTACTTTGATAAGCTTTTCATCCCAAACGGATTAGTTACAAAAGTTTATTTTGCTGAGCGCTTTGCACTCTCTCCAGCTGTAACGGTAGTGTCGACTTTCTAAGCTGATTGAAAAAGAATGTTGTGAATACTATTGAAGGGTGCTAGAAGTGAAATAACACAAAACTGCGCTTTAAAATATTACGTTATTATTTTTATTATGTATTTTTTAAATTGCCATATTTCTGGAACTGCTCAAGCCTATAATTTTATGTTTCTCGCAGTGGCAGTTTCGGATTCTTCTCTCTCACCCCTCTAAATAGTCTTTACCCCGAACATTATCCTGTCTCCTCCCGTTTCTATCGATTTCCTTTCACTGCAAATCAACACGCCACCTCAACTCACCGTTGGGGGAGTTTATTTATATTGGATATTGCATCGTAAACTAGAGAATGCAATCGACGTTTGTGAGGGATTTTTAGAAGTTCATAAAATATTACATGTCTATCAGTTTGATAAAGAGACAAAAATGCAATCAGATAGCATTTAAATCAAATTGTTTCGCTTTCAATCTCTCAATTTGTTACTTTGTTTGTTACGTAATTAGGGATGCAACCATATATCGGAAAACCGATAAATATCGATATATCGACCCCTAAAAATTTCGATATTTATCGATATCGACGGTACGCCGATATCGATATATCAATATCGAAAAACTCAATATATTGTGTCGAAATATCGAAAAAAAAAATTTTTTTCAAAGGCAGAAGTTACTTTAACTCAAAGCAGAAACTGGCTACAAGGAAGCAGACTGTCAAAGTTACTATTTAATACATAGTTAATTAATAAATAGTTACGATTACAACATACTGGAATTATTTTAATTTTAATAAATTTATGAAAAAAAAACACATTTTATATACCTAACAAAGTTTTGTGATAATTTACATAGATAGAAGTATAAAAAAACTATATACATACGAGTACATAACCGATAAACGTTTGATATAACTAAAACTACATTGGATTTCTATAAGCTTTTAAAAAAGTATGAAATATCAACATATAGGCCTAATACACCGATATATCGATATCGATATATATCGATATTTTTAAAAACCTTGCTTCCCTATACGTAATGCATCGCCTCGGTCATGGTCGGAATTCCGCATAGGGCTCCAACCTGGGGTGTGGACATCGGCCAGGGACCAAGACCTAGAAAAACCTCACCCCCATTATAATCCCTGCCGGGTCATCCCTGCTAATCCTAACCACGGAGTGACCTATGACGGAGGTATTGGTTATCCATTAAATGGTTCCCTGGGGGACGGTACCCAGATCCGCCTCCCAAGTTGACTGTTAATTGATGTTAAATGTCTACCTTATCCTGTGCTAATTTTATTACTATAGAGCGGAGTGCGTTTCAGGAAATAAAGCTCTTTTTTGCTTGGTTTTTGTAACTGCCAATACCACAATAATTCTACAATTCGAAAGAAACGGTGACCGGACAACTCAGAATGAAATGAACTCAACACCTTCTTTGAAGTCATTAAAAGTGATGATATTTTTTTATAAAAAAAATTGTTAAATAGGTTGCGTTAGGTTAGGTTAGGTACTATTTTTCAATTTTTGTTTTCATAGCTTTTAAAAACTTTTCGAAAAGGTTTGAGTTGACACCATTCTGAGTTGGCATGAAACCAAAAGAAACATACGTTGGCGAAATATCTAAAGGAATATGATTAAAGACATTCGACTTTTTTTTTTTACCTTCTATCTTTTTCGTGAGAAGGAAGATTTTTATGAATGGTTTTTATAACGATCGTCGATGACGTGCATACAATCTCAATCTGGGGTTATTACATGCCCATGGGCCCCTACACCGCTCAAGACGGCCCTGTTTATAATCCCGAGTACTGAGTTCGTTTTCTTGTTCCTTCAATGTAACCTCTATAAAAAAATTAAGCTACCCCGCACCCCCCCCCCCTCCATTGACTTGGAAGCTGGAGACGCCCCTGGTCTGCCAAGTGTTTCATGTTTCATCATCGCGCTGACGGAATCACCCCAGACTTGTGAAATGCTAGAGAGATATACGAACTGTTAGGAAATGTGTTATTTCTGACACAATGCAATGCGAACCTCCCCTTTGGCCCTTGGGGGAGTTTATCGGTCTTTTCATCTCTTTTCGGACATATTATGATCTCTGCCAATTCCGCATTTGTCAGCAATTCTCCAAATCGGTGTGTTATTTTTTATATGTTATTTATTTCAAACAAGAAAGGTTGTAGTTTAATTTTTAGAGTAAGTTGGTACCTACATATTTTTTCGTTAGCCGTCTGTCGATGTCTCTGTCTTATGTTTTCATATTTTCCAAGTGTTAGATGATCTCCGAATCGCCCTGTGAAAGGTCATCACTCAGATTGACAACGTTGTTCGAAATAGCAATACCTTTGTTTTCCCTTGGCCATCATAGCATATTATCATAAAATTGGTGATACTATTGTCTCATTGGCTCCAGTAGCAAGGTTAGGACTCCGGGAAATTGGGGCTAAATGCGATAATTGCATAAAAATATGGATCACTTATAATATTGTTGTAACATAATCTCTTTCTATTAAATTCGTTGTTTATGAGAAACTAGCAGACCCGGCCACATGTTGATGTGACTAACGAAACACAACGCCGTTACCCAACCTTTATAAAATCCACACCAGCCGCTTGCCCGCTGCCTGAATTGAATATTTGAATTTCTCGTTTTTTCTCTACTATAATAAGCATGTATTATACATATAAACCTTCCTCTTGAATCACTCTATCTATTGGTGAAAACTGCATGAAAATCCGTTGCGTAGTTTACAAGATCTATGCGCACATACATTTTGAGCGACTTCATTTTATACTATGCAATAATAATAATAATAATAATGAGGGATTTACAAGTTACGGCAGATCTATCAGCGGTTTGCCTGAGGCTAGAACACCATAAAAAATGTGACAGTCATTTTCAAGTCCAGTGATGACTAATAATTTATTGAATAAACTTTCACATTCTTACGAGGGTTTTGGGGGGTTTGAGAGCTTTGTGTTGGTTATTTTCATTCGGAAAAATCCATTTTAGCTAAGCATTTCTTAAGTATGGCCATTTATTTGCAATTACCCTTAAATTAGTTACTGGGAAGAACCAAAACGCATCGAGTTCCCTCATTACAGAAGCAATTGGAATTTACAAGCACCTGAAACCCATTAATGGGAATGGAACAGTCAACCCTTCTTGGAAAACGACATTAAGGGTATTTCCGGAACTGACCGCTGTAACCTACATTTACTAGGTTAACTACAATGACCCGGAATATTTGCTTCATAATATATAAACTATTTATCGATTTAAATTTTTAACTTACTAACTTATATTCTCTAAATTCTTTTAATGAACATTCTAACGTTAACTGGCTGTCTCGAAGAACCGTATGAACTAAGACTAACTTTTTTGAAGTGAAAACTTCTTTAGCACACAGATTTGAAACTCGATAAAACGAAAAAGCGATACTAAAAAAAAATAAACACATACATCTGTAGGATTTAGCCTGCGAGATCGGTGCTTCGTAAATAATCGGTCTCCTCTTTGTGCTGTGCTTCGTAGCCTCACCAAGCTTATCTCTTCAGTTTTCTGAAGGTTTCACTGCTACCGCGTGTGAACGTACGCGGATGACATGAATATTTTTAAACCTATATAGTCGTTATCCGATTGCATCGAATTTCAAAGCGATCTTGATAATTTGTGCGCATACCGTGAATCAAACTTATTGTCCTTAAATATATCCAAGTGTCACTTGATTACGTTCACTAGAAATAAAAAAAAAATATTATTTATCCTTACAACTTCAATAATATACAAGAAAATTGATAATATACGTTTTTGAACGCTGGGTCTAATGTTTACAGAAATATTCGTTAAATATGTTATCATAAAATACAGGGTGTCCGGGGGTAAAGTGCATTAACTTCGGGAGGAGATTCTACATGATAGTATAAGTAAAAAAATTCCAACTTTTAGGGGTAGTTTTGAGGTAAAACGATAAGGGCGTGTGCGGCCAGATTTATTATTTTCCCCCGTTACGATACGGGCCAATCACAATCGAGTCGGGCGCCCGGCAGGCTCTCAGCAAGTAAGATCGTACCTCACACTAAGGATTTTTAGTAGGTACGTCTTTTTATATGGGAAAAAAATGTTGGAATTTCGGAAAAAATTGTTAATCTTTTTTACTCCTACCATCATGTAGAATCACCTCCCGAAGTAAATGCACTTTACCCCCGGACAACCTGTATATTAAGATTTTACAAGAGTTTGGTCTAGTATAGAGGTACATTAGTACTCTAGTTCACACAAAGAGCTTGTTTTATTAAAAAATATTCAATAGTTGATTGTGATTAAATATCAAAACACTCCACACACCCTTAAAATTGAACGCAGCTGTAATATTTCTCTTTAAACTCTCCCTCAAAGGGTTAATAAAAGTGGACACTTAATTTTACGCGGCACAATTCAGCATTAATAATATTTCCACTATTAAGAGGTCCTCGGAGGTTTTATTTTATTAGAATTAAGCTCCCCTACCGGCAGTAACGCTTCCACCCTGAATATCGAACTAAGTGGGTATTGTAAGGATTCAGAGGGGATTCAAATATTCGGGGGTTACAAGGACATAGGGAAACATACAAACCGCCATTAATTTCATTTGTCATGTACGCGATTGAGAAGAAAATTGTGTGCGGCGCACGCGAGCTGGTAGGTACACGAATATAATCGTTTTTTGCGGCTGTCCTAAATTGATATCTATTTCCTGTTTGGTAAAGTGCATAATTATTTATGCTCGTCGTTTTACTGTGGGGGTTACGCCTACTGGAGTCGCTTTGCGTCTGATCTGTGGATTCCCTTCAGGCTAGCAGCAATTTAGAAATTTCAACTCCTTTATAAACCATAAACAGTGATAAGCTTCTTACTTCTGAAACCAGAGTTCAAGGGTTCAAAATCCGACTACCTAATTTTATATTGCTGTTTTCAAATGTATATGTAGATTTTAGAATAGTGTTGAAGATTCTCGTTACACTCTGTACTGTGTTCATTGGTGAAAAACCACCATTTATTATCTGAGAATTGCTTGAAATGTCTTTAGCTTTATTTCAAGATGTATAGCGGCCTCTGTGGTCGAGGGGCAAGGCTCTCGACCATCAATCAACATGACGCTGGTTCATATCCTGGCGTGCGCAAATAAATTTACTAAATTTGTGTTATTTCACACTTTTTCATTTAAAATATTATGTTGCATGTTTGCGGCACATTTCAGAGTGGAAGATACTCTCAGTATAGCCCTGGTGTAAGACCACCATTCAGTATTAAACGTGACTTGAAATGGCTCTAGCCGTGTTTGGTGGCCAGATCCTTCCTCTAATCTAATCCAATCCAATCTACTTCCCCTCTCCACTACCTTCATCCTCACAGCCTTCAGCCTTTAGCCCAATTGGGAATGCCATAGTCTCACTGGCTTCAGACAGGAGTATTTGGAACTCTTGTGACGTATTCACTTTAAAAAAGGGAAGCAAATCTGAAGAACAAGGTTATACCCAAGTCTCACTGGCACCACAAATTTAAAAAATACAATAAGTAAATATCTTTACTAAGTATCAAAGCAGGGCGGGCAGGATCGAGAGAGACTGGTTGAGGGAGGCCTTTTGATCTTTCCAACCGGACTCTCTCAACCCATCGCCTTGCACCGCAGTTGAAGAGAGATTCCTTCCCACCCCTCATACCCTTTTCCTTCCCAGAACTTCCAATCATTCCCTTCCTTAAAAAAACACTCCACACAGCATATCCTAAGATAAAACAGGCCCTGAGGAAAATTATTTTCTTATGGGCCTCCTGTGTGGAGCTAATGTAAAAAAAACGAGTGTGCTTTAGACCACACGACTGAAGTAAAACGTCTTTAGCTCCATCTATGTATATGATAGGAAGATAGAAAGAAATGTGCGCGCGCACTGCTCTATCTTGCTCCTACAGTGTAATACAGACAATAGGTCTGCACTGTATCTTAGGTATACGAAACGTAACTGGCTATGAGAGAAAGAGAGAAAGAAAATGTGTGCTCGCACCTCTCTCTCTTGCCCCTTTTTTTACATTAACTCCTCACAGAAGGCCCTGAGGAAAATAATTTCCCTCAGGACCTATGTCATCTGAGATGCTGTGTAGAGGGTCTTTTTGAGAAGAAGGAATGAACATTGGTCTTGAAGAGACCCATGTTATAGGAAGGAGGAAACACAGAGGCCGGCAAAGCATTCCACAGCCTACCATTGTAAGTCGAAGAAACGACCCGTTCTCATGTGACAAATGTCAACCGTATACAAATATACTGCCCCTACAGTAATACACGAAACGTAACTCTCTCTCTTTCTATCTTCACTAACTTATATTTATCTTTCTCTCAACTACCGTTCGCCTCGCTTTTCGAAACGCTCTCGTCACGCATTCACCAGCTTAATCCCCAAGTCAAGCGTGCGTAAAGAAGTTTTACTTAAAAAATGAAAATTTTAATATCAAGTCAATTGTGTCGTATTGCTTAAATTGCTTGAAATTTGCGTACTAAAATGATGTGACGAATCTTACTTGAAATCCTACACACTAACACTGCACATGTATCATTCCAGTCATAGCTCTTTGACCTTTCAGTTAAACCGAAGCTAATTGCACGAGTTTGTCCTCATTCACAAAAGGAGTCTTTTGGCGCATCACTATTATAATTCGCCATACTAACTTTGTACGGAGTTCAACAGATGTGTTTTTGCTTATTTTATTTATTAACATTATAAACAGTCTTTATAAATTCGTATAGATTTTATATTATTTATTGGCTCGTCATTAGAATATATCACGTTATATATTATTACATTAATTTACATTTTCAATATGGTTATAATGATGATTCCATTCGTACGTGAGCACACCATTCATCTTAACATTCTTAGTGTGACTTCAAGTTATAATACGTAATAATGAATTAAATTATAAAGTAGGTATATTAGTAAATAATGCATACATATACATACACACGCACATACAAATATGCACATATTATGGAGCTAATGCATAGGTAGGTCGAATGATTCCAAAATTGAGCCCTTGCCCGGAAGAATGTTGCATCCAACAATATTATAGTTCCGAGAAAAATTGTCAAAAATAAAACCAGTTATGTTTCTTAACATTTTATATTTAAACATATAATTCAATTCTTAAGAGTTTTAATTGAAAAGTCGTCTAGAAAGGCAATTAAATTAGAGTTTATTATTAGAATTTATGCAAAATTTTTTGGAATAATGTTGTATATGAACGATTATTAGTACAACGTTATTTCACAAAACGTTTTTTTTTTACTCTTCGTACCTTATAGAAAGTAACAACATGCTCTTCGAACATAAATGTACACATGTCATTGATGTATTTGAGCTTAAAAAGCAAAAAAAAAACGATATGAATAAATGAAACCACTTACGTTTTCGATATTGTCTTTGTAATGTTGTATATTGAGATCAACATACAACAGATTGAGATCAACATACAACATTATTCCATAAAACTGTTTCGACGGCTAAAAAGCAGGCTTAATAATATTTTTTCTGGACAAATTCTGCTTTCCTGCATTCTTCAGCTTCGTGGCTTTGAAGACTTTCTAGTTGAAGACATACTAACACCTTTATCTGTATATATTTTTCTCTATGGATTTCAGAAGAATTTTTCCACGGGCTGCTACTTTTATTTATCTCTTGTATAATGTTAATGTAAGTACTTGCATACTGCTTACTAACCCCGTATGCATGGACATTGGAGGTTCTAGAGTCGTTCAAAAAAATGTAGCTTCGTTCAAAAAAAAAATCTTGACGTGTGCGGTGAAGGAGGAAACCATATGTTTCCTTATAACGCCGTTGGGAATAACATAAGGCGTTTGTTGTCTCCATATATTCCCATAAATTTAATCATGCACTGTGATTTTGATAAATGCCATTATATAACATTCTTCCACAGACCATACTTCAAAAGGCTGCCACAAGTCTAAAAAAGATTTCATTACCATAATCCATACCTTAAAAGATGTGTATTAATATGCCCAACATTATTCCATCAATCCACATTGATAGTTTTGTCGAATACAACATTATTCCTGGCAAGGGCTCAATAATAACGTGAGGAGATCGTCAGGATTATGCAATTATAAGTACCTTCTGCAATTGAAGGTAGTGATTGAATTCGAAAATATGTCTAATTTAACAGTATTAAGAATATTTATGTCATCGACCAATAAAATAAAGACATTCAAATTTGAAACCATAATAGGAAAAGAAAAATACACAACAATTTACCTAATATAAACAGTTCTGATAAAGTGCATCTTCTTACTTAATTCTACAAAAAGTATTTTATGAAATATTTCCCAGGCTTACACTTAAAATGGATATCAATAATATCTTTGAAGTAGCGATTTTATTCAAATTCACACTGTTGAAAACAAAAAAATTAAAAGAGAAGAAAAAAAAATTAACGAAATATTAAGTTTTCTCTTGAATGTTGAATGTATTCTACTAATGCAAATTTATTAAGATTCGTATAACACAATGGACATCTGAAATGAATATGTTGTAGTAGGTATGCCAGTTAATTTAGACTTATTATTCATCCTGATACTCTACAATAAAGCACAATAAATTTGGAAGCTTCGCGTATATTCGAAATGAACAAAAGTCGCTTCGTACTCGTGTGAATGACCGACCGCCAATATTTCTGTGTCATAAAAGCTCGACGCCGGTCATTTAACTCTCTTCCACGAGCTTTAGCGCACCTTGCTATCGATTTAATAAAAAAAAAAACAATATTGCCATTTTATTAGTGAGAGCTTCCCCCAGCCCTCCCCAGTATTGTCTGGAGCATTACATTTTGTAATCAACTTAAAACCTAAACATCGTTAAGCTTTTCTGCCACACCTTTTCGCGTGTGGCAACATGACTTTTTTTGCTCATCTACCAACACCGTAGTAGTATTAATAGGATAAAAGCACACCTTGTGTAACATCGTACCCTTTTCATCCTTATCGTAAGCTGTCATCATTTGTGGTAGCACGTGTTTATAGTACTTAATGCTTCATATGACTTGAATCGTGAGAATCGTGGACATGAATGCCATTTGTATACCTTAAATGCACTTATTGACAGCGTTGAGCTTTGGCTAAATGAGCTCAGATTTGAGCTACTTGTGGTTTAGTTTAATGCCGATTTGTGAAATATCGACTGAGCAAACCTGTGAAGAAATTTCGCGGTTTAGAAGTCTTATCTTATTAAGATCTTACATCATGCTTCGTATTAATGATGGGAATCTTGGAAAGTGCATCTTCATGCTTTAGCCCGTTTTATTCATACGTCGCTCTTCCTTCTTATGAGCACGAATCAGCTTTGTTCTGATAGATATGTTGATAGTGGTTGAATTCCTGGGGGACCACCTTTTCGCAAATTTGTACGATTAGGAGATCAAAATTATGATAGTTAGCTAAATGAGACAGGCAGGTATATTCCTGTTAAATCCGTAAGCAGTTAAGCAGGGCACATGGGACAACTCTGAATCTGCCGACGGTGAACACTACTAGGCTCTCCGAAATATTGTCTCAAGGTGAATCGCATCATGGCTTAAAACCTCAAGAGTCAAACAAATTGTGACAGATAATAGTTTTATTCTGACTTTGATTTCCTTGTCATTGTTTTAGAAGTACACAGAGAAGAAGAGTCAAGTAGCTCTACCGAATACAATTTGCATGCACAATAATAATAATTCAGTTCCCATCGTTTACGCATATTACAACCGCAACAGCACGGATCCTGTGTTCCAGTGTATGAGTAATGAACCGGCTGGCCCCGAGATCCAGATGAGCCCAAAGCCGCCTAATTGGGCACGATCACCCAGAACACGTGTGGCGCGGAACGTGAGCCGCCATGTGATGTAAATCCATTAAATAGATGCCATAATATGCTCCCAGCAGCCTAGCGATGCAGCCATTGCGGTTTGCATTCGCCGTCATTAACTGCAGCGGAATTCTTCGGGCTCAGTCGTGATGGATCTTCCGGTGCACTTGCGAAACCGTGGCTCGGGACCTGAGGGTCCATTATTCAAATTTGCTTTTGGAGTCCCACGCGCAAATGTAAAATCTTACAAATGTTGTAAAGCTTGGCAAAGTAAAGAATATGCTTTGCCTTTCAATCTTTTGAATGGTGATATTAGCAGGTTGACCCCCCCCCCCCCTCCTACCAAAGTGTGGTTCTGCGCATCGACCATCAAGCGCATTCTCTCATTTGCCAGACTCTACATCAGTGAAACAAATACTTAATATTCACGAATTCCTCTTTGTTATGGTGTTGTCTTTTGATTTTTGGGTCGATATCATGGATCAAAGTCTCTTCTGACGTCAGTGGTCGATATGTTCTCTTTCCCGATCGTTGTTTGAGATACGTCTCTAAATATCCCGATTCACGCGTTAGACTGTCCTTACACTGCCGACTTTTAGGTTGCTACGTTTTTTGGACTTTTTTCTATTTCTGAAGTTATGCAATCTTTATTTAGTTCGGGCGTTTGATTTAAAATTTACGAGTTGGGTTAAAATTCGGAAGCGTTTATCTTTGGTTTTGAAATAGCTATGTATGCCTTCTTTACACTATTATTTTGCTGTTTTTTTATTCACACTAGTTCGGGATATCTTAATGTACAGTTGTGTTGTATTTTCTTCTTTAAGATGGTTTATCTTTGGTTTTTGGATCGCCATGCCTTCTGGATTTTCCTATTTTACTGGAGCTTTGTACATAGTATCCATCATAATATACTGATGTGGTCCATTGTTAGATGTTTTTTTTATTGTTTTGATAATAATAATTGTCTAATTGCGTTAGCAGTTTTTGTTTTACAACATCCTTAAACAAACAGCTTAAAAAGATGGTTAAAGCTCTTTTGGGAGATGTTTTAATAAGAAGTTTGCTGCTTTACATTGGCGCTGGTACATTTTTTATATTATGGAGATTGTAAGAAAAAATCTGTTTGTATATTGTTTTAGTCACCAGGATTCCTAAAAATTTTCAAAAATTATCCATTCTTCAACAATCATCCTCTTGAAGAAAATAAGTCAAACAGCTCATATTTAATTGCACTGGTACGCACTGTTCAGTGTTCATATCCAATTCTCAACATGACGAAATAATTTTAACAACAAAAGACCCATTTAAAAAATTTCCCATTCCCCAACATGTTCATATTTAGAAACACTAATTTTGTACGGCTAACTGGTGCATTTAAACTTCTCTGAATACATAATTGCTCCTAATTATTTGTAAATAGTTTGGGGCCGCTGTGCCTAGTCTACCTGGCGAAGGCCTGGCATCCAACAGTCGCTTCCTCGCTAAATAATGGTCTCCTATTGTTCGTAATATTTCGCTCGGAATTATTATTCGTGTGAACCGGATGGACTTAAGAGATTCTGGCCATGGTCCTCTGGTTATAATGGTTATGCAAGATGTAAGCAAAGAGGGAAACAATGCCGGGAGCGTGGCTTACCTAACCTAACATAGCCTGGCTCTGTTCAGACAATAGGTAATGACGGAATAAGATGTGAATTCCTGCAAAGATGAGAAGAACATTCCCTTTTTGTTATTGAGGGGTGCAATAACTGAAAGAACAATTTCTTCTAAACTTAGAGAAGCTTGGTTTGTAAGTGGAAGGTGTCAGAAGCAGTGAAAGACCACCAATGCGTTGGAGTGATTGAGTGTCATAAACTTCACTAATCCTGGCTTATGCAAGAGAATGGAGAAGCATTGTTCATCGCGCCAATTCAACATAAATGACATTAAAAATTTTACTACGCTTTGTGTCAACCACAAATAGAGTACGGGATAACTGAATGGGGTCTGCCTTTAACATTCACACAGAGCGGCTCAACACAGCCCAAAAAGGAGTGCTAAAGACAACACTGAAAGTTTCGGTTAGACCTCCGACAGAAGAAATATTTAAAAACTTTCAAATCTTACAATCTACAGAAACTTTATAAAAAAAAATATTTTATTTTAACTAAAAAAAAAACGTTTATGAATTCTCCAATGCCCAACATAAATATTCAACCGGGGCAATAAGCCAAAATATACTAGTTACTGAATACATCTTTTGGACAGAGAAATATTAAATTCTTGCTACGAAATTGTATGCTCTACCAAATTAAACAAAATAATAACAGACACGAATATATTTAAAAACAAAAGTAAAAACATAGCAGAGAGAACCAACTGATAATAATTAACTTACAAACATTGTGAAGACGATGTAATTGTGATCTGAAACTAAACACAAATGTTGAAAAAAATACACGCCGCCTCGGAACGGGAAACCCTAGTGAGGAGGACTGAATTTATACTTGTCTTATACTTTATACCTACATTTAGTATAAACTTTGCTATTGAAACTAATAATTTAAAACATGACAGTGTGTTTTTTTTTTACATTAACTCCACACAGGAGGCCCTGAGAAAAATAATTTCCCTCAGGGCCTATATCATCTGGGATGCTGTGTGGAGGGTCTTTTTGAGGAGAGGAAGGAATGAACATTGGTCTTGAAGAGACCCATGTTGTAGGAAGGAGGAAACACAGAGGCCGGCAAATCATTCCACAGCCGAGCTGTTGAACACAAGAGTCGAAGAAACGACCCGTTCTCATGTGACAAATGTCAACTGTGTACAAATGTTGGGCACGCGTTTGGCGTGTTTCCCGACTATGCACCGGTGCCGAAGGGATCAATGATGCTAGTTCCTCGGAGCATCTTCCATTGTAATACCGGTAAAACAAGGATAGCATTCCCACCCGACGCCTGTGCTCTAAAGATTGCAATCCGTCTGTTAAGATGGGAGAATCTATCAAACGGACCGCCCGTTTCTGCACAGAGTCGAGGGTATTTTTCAGGTATTTAGGAGCTCCAGACCAGAGGTGGCTGCCAAATTCAACCGTGGGGCGCACTTGCGATTTGTACAGGGTTAGCAGTTGTGTACTATTAAAGTATCTGCGGGCCCTGTACAGTACGCCCAGTTTTTGGGAGGCTAACTTTACTCTGGCTTCGATGGAGCCCCCATACCTCAGCTGGTCACTTAGGGTTACACCAAGCATATCAATGGAGGGCCTGTTCGGGAGATTGCTTCCGTTGAAAGCGACTAGATTTTCATTTCGATCCCTTTTAGACGTAATCAGACAAGATTGGGTCTTTGAAACATTAAATTCAACGAGATTATTTTTACCCCAAGAGAAAACACTCTCGAGGTAACCGTCCATTCTTTGCTTCAAAGCCTTACGAGCTGTTGGAGTTTGTGAGGCCTTTGGGGGCTTGCTGTTGTGTTAATAACTTTACAACTGTAATACTCAATGAGACCATCTTGGTACCCTAACTTTAGTTACAAATTTTCTTATTTGTGCTGCGTCTTAACAACGCTGGACCCACCCAACCTGAACTAACCTCACATGTGTTTATTAAAGATGGTATAATGGCAACGTATGGACCGGAAATAACACGATCTAATCTTGAAGAATGGCAGGAAAATGACATGTTTGTTCTGCACGGACAGGTGGGATTAAAACACGATTAGTGTAATGGCTGCTAATGAAACCAGCTAGATAAAAGTAAAGGTACACACATTGTTATCGTCATGATGAGTTCACCCGAACCGCAATTATTATTCTAAGAAACTTCTCGTTATATTCAACGCTGCTACTTTTATTACTTATAATAATACTGTGTTTTAGTATAAGGTTAATAATCAGAGACCCAGTGTTCTCAAAACAATGTTACTTTCAATTTTCAAGGATTTATTCCTTAGTCTTTGTTATTAAACAACATAATATAGAAGATAATAATAGCGTCATTGATTCCTTAGGCAACGGTTAACAGTTGAAACGTGCGTTTTTGAAGTGAAACTTCTATAGCACGGCTGTGATTTGGATTTCGGATGAAACGGTTAATGCACCTGCGACGTATCAACTGCGCTCATCGGCCGCTTTGATAATGAAGTCACTTTTAAAGGCCCCTACTGGCTGGGATATGAAACGGAAATTACTCGAAGTCTGCGCTCATTTGTCGCTTTGATTATGACCTCACTTTTCAAGTATCGGTTGAGATTGTTTTGGTAAACTTTCGCTTCTACCAAGTGTAAACTGCACTCGATTTTTTTATTATTTACAGTTATTTGTCACATGAGAACGGGTCGTTTCTATAACACGTTCTCCTGCCTCCATTTGCCGGCCTTTGTGTTTCCTCCTTCCTACAACATGAGTCTCTTCAAGACAAGACCCAGGCTCACTCCTTCCTTTCCACAAAAAGATCCTTCATACAGCATCCTCAAAGTTTACATAGGCCCTGAGATAAATTATTTTCCTCACTGCCTCCTGTGTGGAATATGAAAAAATACGAATAAATCTAACCAAAACATGAAACGGAACAAGACACAGAAAAATAAAAAAATACGTGTGTGCAGTTCACACGCGGTAAAAGTGAAACCTTCAGAAAGGTAAAGTAGGCAAGGTAAAGTGGGTGGGAAGGCTACCGAACACCGCACAAAGAGGAGACCGATTATTCCGATTAGACCGACTAAATCCTATAGAATAGATATATGTGTTTGTCTCTTTTTTTAATGTCGCTTTTTCATCGATTTTCAATCACAACGATGCCAAAGAAGTTTTCACTTCAAAGAAGGTAAGGGAACGTACCAACTTTTTGCAATTTTTAACCCCCCCCCCGGTGACCAAAAACCTATGGCCCCCGCCGCTCATTTATACCAAGCGTGACATTTTGAAGACCCCCCCCTAAACGTGTCACGTAGTATGGGTACGTTCCCTAACGGTCGCAACGTGTAATTGAACTCAGGATCTCTGTCTTACCGGGACAATGCCTCTACCAACTCGACCATTGAGACCTAATTATTTTACGTCATTTTTGTCGATATCATATTTCAAATTCAGAATTAACAATATTAAATTCCAAGCATTTTTTTTTAATCAATCATTTCTGTACTTGAATACATTTTAAGTAAGTTTCAAGATTGCTAGTGAAGAAATTGTTAGATATTTAATTCCCAAGAAATACAAAAAATTGTAACCTACATACATTTTTTACCCAAGGTTTTTTCATCACTTTTCAAAAGTATGTTGAAGTGCCACTGTGTTGAGTTGTTGTCCGGTCATCCTTAGTAACTGTTCTTTTTCGATTTGTTTAAATTCTAACAATTTTCCTGTAAAAAGCCATATTAGAGATAAAGAAATTAAAGTTATTTAGAGATTTCGATATACTAAATATCGCAAAACAATACCTACCATCGGAAAAACTTACGTAGCGCATAAGTTATTAATTTCCATTAATATTTTTAAAGACGCATTAACACGATGTATTTCAACCAACGAACCTACGATGAATTTAAAAACACAACACTTCTATTATAAAAGCTATTTATGACTTCTATTACAAAAGCTATTTACGGGGGCATTGGCAGTTCACGGTCGGCATTTAATTTGAGTCATTCAACGCATAAAATATTTCTTGGTATTCTTCTAACTCTGCAATGGCACTGCATAACTGCATCTATTTCTTGCTAAATATGGGATCATTGAAGATGACCGCCTGCATTCTCTGAAAATCCCTCAAACCATTTAAACCTATTGCATTCTGCATTCTCGCTATTTCCTGTAATTAAACCCTTAGGTGCATAACTGTTACAGAAGCAAAATACAATAGAATAAAACACTCGAGGTAGGCCGTATCGTCGCGACGTACAACTCTATTCAGATGCTGAGAATTATAATTATGTATATGAAATTCTCTCGATAGAAAAAAATAGCAAAGTATGCTTCGAAAATTACAAAAACATATCTGGTAGTGTTATTGGTTTGAAAAAGTTCACAGTGTTTATTTAAATGTTACTTAACTCAGATATGGCTCGCGGGTTCAAATTCCGGCGTGCGCAAGTAAATTGTGTTATTTTTCAATTTGATCATCATTACATCATGTAATGAAGTCGCTCAAAATGTATGTGAGCATAGATCTTTTAAACTACACAACGGATTTTCATGCGGTTTTCACCAATAGATAGAGTGATTCAAGAGGAGGGTTTATATTGTATAATACATTCTTATTATAGTAGAGAAAAGCCGAGAAATTCAAATATTCAATTCAGGCAGCTGGCAAGCGAGTGTTGTGGATTTTATAAAGGTTTAGTAATGGCGTTGTGTTTTGTTAGCCGCAGAAACGTGTGGCCGGGTCTGCTAGTTTAAAATAAAATAAGGTTTGTTTGCGGCACGTTCCAGAGTAGAAGATACTCTCAGTATGACCCTGGTGTAAAACCACCTTTCAGATTTGAAACGTTGCTTGAAATGGCTTTAGTCGTGCTTAATGATCTGGGTATCTAGGTACTTCCCCACCTTCCTCTTTCCCATCTCCTTCCTCTTCCGACTACCTTTAGCCTCACAACATATCCCAATTGGATTTTTTTATGTGAATACCTCACAATAGTCCCAGCTGCTGCCGTCTGAAGCCAGTGAGACTATGGCATCTCCAATTGGGGTATGTTGTGAGACTGAAGATGGTGGGGAAGGAGATGGGGAGGTACCTGGCTATTCAGATCTAGTCACCAAATATGGCTAAAGCCATTTCAAGCAACGTTTCAATTCTGAATGGTGGTCTTAAACTGGGACGATACTGAGGGTATCTTCTACTCTAGAACATGCCGCAAATGAGTACCTATTATTTTTAATGAACTACTTGTGAAATAACACAAATTACTCAAATAAAATTTATTTGTGCACGCCGGGAATAAATCCCCCGAACTTCGGATTGCGAGTCAAGATCCTTACCCCTCGACCATGGATGTCAAAGTCTCACTGGTTTCAGACGGTTGGGAGCAGTATTCATTACTCTGCGGTATTCACATTTAAAAAAATCCCCAGTTTGGCCTGCAACGTCTCCTAGAACGTAGCAAGTACCTTAACGCGACTAAAGTCATTTTAGTTTTAGATTTTGAATGGCGGGCTCGATGACACAGAGCGAGTTTACAAGCTACTATCTACTAAGTTTAAAAGCGGATAAATCGGCGAGTGAGATTGTCATAATGACACACAGAACTGTCCACTCGCTCAATAGCGTAGGAAACTGAGGTCGCTGCTAGCGCCAGTAACAAGAATAACGAAGCCTGCGTGAACTAATTCTGTGATGTTTGACGGTCGAAATCAGCTGTTTATTGGCAACCATCTTGAAAAACATAAATAAACCAATCACGAGCAAGCGTGTAGCGAGTAAATTTGACGACCTTTCAACTTTTTTCGTAGATCAACAATCTGCTAGTTTAGTTAGCAAGTAACACGATGACACTGAGTGAGTTTACTAACAGGTAGTGAATTTCCCAGATAGTAGCTCGTAAACTCGCTCTGTGTCATCGACGCTTTACCAGGGCGTTACTGAGATACCACTCATGTAACATTCATGTACCAACTCACCCATGTCAAATCACCCGAAGCGGGAAGGGGCGTTTCGCGTTTAACACTTTCACCGTTCTCATTATTAATAAATAGTATTGTTGCGCGGTAACTGATTATTGAACATTGTAATTATTTCGAAGCGCGTGAACTTTGCGAGTGAAAACATCATTAATAGCTCTTAAGCACTGCTTTACACTTTAGCGCAACTGAAATATGTATTATACACGTAGATGGTAAGATTAAGCTATAGGTGCGAGGAAAAATGGTTAAGTTTAACAACAGGTTATACTGGCCTCTCGCACGAGTCACCTACAAAGTCACATTTACAAACTTTCATAATTTCATATAGGGCTTTCTTTATGGCTGCACTTCGTTTTGCTACCCGACTTTGCCAGAGATTTTGATTTTAAAATACGGAACAAAAATTAACTTATATTTTATACAGCGCCATTTTTGTGAACGGCGCCGCGTCCCCGCTCAAAAAGAAGAAGATGGAGAGATATGTAATTACGAATGTTGGAGAAAGCGCGTTAATATTTAAAACGGTAAAATTGAAGGGAAAATTGTGAAAATGTTTAATAAAACACGACTCGTTTAAAATAGAGCAAAAATCTCACGAGGAACATTTAAAATAGCATTTAAAGAAACACTGTGAATTTGTTCGTACATATAACTTCTAAAATAAGTGAAATGAACGTGTTTATAATAATTTTCGGAGCATACTTTGCGATTTTTTTCTTTCGAGGGAATTTCATATAATTTGCGTTTCGGCGTGGAACGCGTCTAGATATTATCTTCAAAAATAACATATATTTTTTGAGAGGTTAAAAAACTTCAAAAGTACCTACTTAAATACCTACCTAAATAACTTTAAACCATGTATTTTATGTAAAGAAAATAATAGACAAATCAGGGATTATTCATTCTGTCCAAAGAAACGATATCACTATCTCAATGACAATTATTTTTTCAAATTTTCTTCAGGCAGGTAGGTATAGTACACACAAAACTTTAATACCGACCTTACGTTAATACAGAAATCGTCGCAATAAGCGATTTTAAGGACAGAAAAGCGGCATGCCTCCCTGGCCACGCTTTTCTCCGTCGCACGTATGTTAAACGCATCTTTCTATTGCGCTTACGGTCATTGTAAAGTCAGTAAAGTGACTGTACCTGCGAGTACCATGATATTAAAAAGCTCAGTTAAAGTTAGCCATCTAGTCAAAATAAGGCTTGCTTAATTAATAAAGTGGATACAGTAAATTTTAGAAACCCGAAACGGAACACATAAACGAATTTACGAACAGTTGAAATGCCAAACGGTCGAGTTAACAGGACTTTTCTACGCTCAGACTTAACTTTTTTTCGATGCAAAACGTTCAACAGAAACAAATTCAGTCCAGGGATTTCAGGTTTATACCGGCTAAATGCTAATAAATATAATGGTGATTTAATACATAGATTATACGAGTGTAAAAGCCTTTTCAAGGAAGAAAGCTATAAAAAATAATTGCAATTTAATTACTGTGCAAATAATAATATAACCCATTTATTGCCCTATGTCAGATAATTACATTCCTGGTAAAACCCTCTGAATTACCTTACTGTAAATATCGTACCAACTCACCTGGTGTTCTGTCTCCCTCTTTTCTACTTTCTCGCTTTATTACATCCATAATAACGTCTTACCTCTGTTACCTCCCTTGTAACTTTTCTATCTGATGAATGTGTCGTTTATGAGAAAGAGGAAGGGGTTACAACTGAGCTATCAACGGTAAACCTTTATCCCTATACTCGATATAGGAGGCCCTGAGGAAAATAATTTCCCTCAGGGCCTAAGTCATCTTTGGGGATGCTGTGTAGAGGGTTTTTTTAAGGAAAGGAAGGAGAGGAGAGTTCTGGGAAGGAAAAGGGTTTAAGGGGTGGGTAGGAATTTGGGGTTCAGTGTGTCCTGGTCATCCGTCTCCAAGACCTAGACAAACCTCACCCCATGAACCCGGGCACCCCTGCTAAATCACCAAACGTAGCGAACCACTTGGGGTGACCTATGGCAGAGGTGTTGATTATCCAGTAAAGGTTCCCGGGGCGGCGATACCCATTCCCGCCTCCCAAATTGAATTTAATACCATTTTTATCAAACAATTTTTTACTATGCAGTGCACAAATAAATTTTATTTTATGTAGGTAAGTAATTAATTTGTCTAATTTCGCAATTCATTAATTAAATATAATATTTTAGAGTTTTTGTATTTGGCACGTTCCAGAGTGGAAGTCACTCTCAGTATCGCCCTGGTGTAAGATCACCATTCAGAACTTAAAAGTTGCTTAAAATGGCTTTAGCCGTGTTTTATGACCAGATCTGAATAGTCAGTTATTTCCCCTCTCCTTCTCCTCTCCGCTACCTTCAGCCTCACAATATACTTCAATTGGGGATGCCATAGTCTCACTAGATCTCAGAGATCCATTCATCCCATCAGACGGGAGCAATTGGGACTCTAGTGCTGTATCCACATAAAAAGTTAAATGAAAAATTCTTACAAAATTTGTAATAAAAATAAAAATCTTTTATGGTAGACCTCTATTGCATCGCAATGTACATATTATACGCCATGTAGTTATTTTTTCTGTCAGAAATTGAAGGAGATGGCCAGTTTATAGTGTGGACCTCGATTAACCAATCAAAGGGCACGATCCCGTAATAACTTTTATTTCGTGATTTTGGTTTCTTGCAAATCTACTTTCTTTTCCATCCGTACTTTATCACTTTTGCTGCAAAAGGTTAATTAACGTTCACACGACACTCCTATAAACCAAACGCCGAAAAATATATACGAAGGTCGTGTAGGCATTATAGCCCTTTTGATATTATCGGATATTGATTTCATTGAATTGAAATACCTTTTACGCATTCTACAATAACCATAAAATCCTGTTTACGTATTCATTAAAAGGCGATTTATACTGTTTTCTTCCTGTTCATTGATTATAAATGTTTATTTTACGATGCATTCATTACTAATACAGAATAAACGACATCAGATATCAAAACCTTCAGGTTCTTTCCTAATTTTTTTTATTACAAAAATATATTTTAACATTTCCACTGCATTTCACTGCTTCTATGGTCAGATCCATTACCTACTGTAGATAGGTACTATTAATTACATTCCTAAATTGGAGGACTTCTTATTTTACTATTTATGCCGTTTTCTATTACGATTTTACGTAAATATAATTTTACTATCCAATTACGTTTAAACGTTACTAATGAATATTTTTATTATTCAAATAATCAAATTACTTGACAAGTTCCTACCTATTAGTAAAATATAATGCGTTCAACCTTTCTATAATTTTTCTTATCTATGGTGAAATGAACCAATAGGAGAACCGATACTTAATTGCCATGGCAACGCATTTCGAATAAAAGCGCGCATCCTTTTTAAAAAAGTACCATTCCAAACTTTTCTGTGACTCAGTGAACATCGGAACTTTTCTGTGAAGTTTTTTGAGAAATAAGTTTAATAACATTATCAAGAGTTAAACCGAAGTGTACTTCTTTTATTTATGTTAAATAACAGCAAATCAATACGTTACTTGTCAGTCCTGCTCTTTAGCGGATTGATATCGCGTGCATTATACAAAAACAAATCGAAAATGAATTGTTTCGGGTTTTTTGTGAGTATCTTACATTTTTTTATTTTTTTAAATATTTTTTATGCCTATTTCTGATTTTATTTATTGATAGATCAAAATGTGTGGGTTTTATTGTTAATTGTTTTGAATTAAAAAAAATAATAAAAATCCAATTAAAAGCTTCACTATATTTTTGATGTTTATGTCATTTAACATTATTTATCACAAAACTTACCATTGATATATTCTTTAGCTCTGCCATTTTGCACGGGAATCGTTTACGCCACATGATAATGTAATATTTATAGTTATGCATAGGAATTTAGTTATTTTTCTTTTAACTTCTTTATCAGACTGGCAATTATTTTAATTAGACTGTGAATACATGTTGAATCCATGTTATTAGAATATTTGCATTAATCTACCATTCGTACGCCTTGCTCAATGTTTTTTTCTCTTTTTATCAGCTTTACAATAAAACATAAAATTGCAATATTCAAAATTTGCTATTCTGACCAATCTGAAGTTCAATAACCAACAATAACACAAAATATTTTGATGATAATTGTGTACAAGTTTAGAATAAATATTATTTTTATGGCAGGAGATATGTATTCAGTTGAAACTAACAACTCAACATTAACATTATTATTATACAACGGAGACGGTTTACATATAGTTCCCTTGAGCACGTAGTTCCTAGGCCATAGGCCCAATGTGCTGCCTCCCATTCTACTTCATTCCTTTAACAGTAACCAGATCCCTTTGATAAAGTTCACCAGGATTGTCATTGGATTTCTGGCTATGTCTCCTGGTTCCACAATATGTCTTCCAAAGTATCCGAGCCACGATCCCAGTTGGGCGGGACATTGGAGGGTGCCAATGTCCCGCCTCGTGAATTGGAGTCTCTTCATATTTCCGGCATCTATTTGTGTTTTCCTCTCCCAACAACTGCATGTCTACCGGTTGTCAGACTCGTGAAATTCACCACTACTTTCTGTCAGCACATTTCCAATCAGACAAATATAAACTAACTCTTTTTAAGATAATTTAATGCACCTGAGTTTTAGAAAAGGATGTGTCCTGTTAGTAGTCCTGCCAGTTACTCTCGGTGAGGTTCTGTCCATGTTGAGTAATTGCCTGGTTCATCTAGGGTCTGGTCTGTTTTTGAGTACTTAGGATTGCCTCATTCCGGGTGCCCTCTCCTATTCCTTCCAGTGCTAGGATTTGACCCACCTTTCAATCAGTAGTTTTATATTGATATTAATATGTCTTAAATTGTTGTTACAGAGTCTCCTGAAGCCCTACACGTGCACGGACAGTGACGAGGAGCCTGTTCTGAAGCACCCGCGCCTGGTGGGCCCCGCTGATGACGAGATACAGAAGCCCGTCACCTGCGTGCAGAGGTTGCTGAACTACGCCGGGAACACTTCAAGCGATGACTCCTTCTCAGAGGTAAGCTAACGTCAGGTTAATGAATGAGCTGCACTTTTTATGACATTTTAAAAGAAAATGGAAACATACATGTATCTGTTCACCTCTTACTGTGGGTACATACATATGCGTAACGGTGTATAATATATAATGATGTTAGGAAATTTGTAAGTTGCCAGAATCGGTACCAAATTTAATTTGATAAAAGTAAGAATGATCTCTTGATAAATAATGATCAAATTGTCACAAAATTAATTACATATTTAATACTATTCTCATCACACTGTAGTCCTTTGAAGTAAGGCATTGAAAAATAAAAACAATATATTGTTAATCTGTTCAATAAGAAGAAATTGCTATAAAAAGATACAAGTATCTTGCGATACAGAAAAGGTTGTAGATTGACGAGTTGTGTTTGGTTTGTTTTGTGATGTATATTGTACGACTATAAGTGTGTTGTATTAACCATATAAATAAGAAATTTTGTGAGGGACATAATATATAAGCTTAATTTGCACTTTGAAATTAGAAATTAGCAATGAACTTGTAATGTCGACTACCACAACACAGGCATGTGCCTAGTATGGTGGTCGAAAAATTCCCAATTCATGTAACGAACAATTCAAAGAATAAAGAAACATAAAAAAAAAAAAATGTACAGAATAAAAATCAAGCCAGCTCTAATATGTACTTGCAATTTATGCAATTAACTTTCGATTAATTTATTTTCTATCAATTTTCTTGAAGGTATAGTTTTACAGCCTCTATGGACTGCAAGCCCCTGCTGATAATTCTTTAGATTACTGCATAATATAATCTTATCTGTATTTTTTCATATCACAATCAGTATTGTTTATAGATAAAAACAACAGTCCACCATGCCGCTTCATCTAATAAAGTTGTTTTTACCTGTCAATATTAGCATCTTTAATTTATTTTCTTTCCAGGATGACAATGACGAAAACTGCCACGATCTAGTGGACTCGTTCAACCAGATATCCACGGGTTCCGAGGCGGACACTGAGGGCTCCATCCCTGACGATGATATAATGATGGGCTCTCTGCCCATGTGCGAGGTCCTCATCACCCAGCAGCAGCAACAGCTGTTGAACCTGGAGATGCCCGTCCTCGAAGACGCGACTCCTCAGACTGATGGACGCGATCAGATTGTGAGCGAAGTAGAAGTGCTCGATTGTGTCGACGGAATTGGTAAGAATAACATTTATTTTGTCCAACGTACATTCAAATATTTTTTTTTTTTAAAAGATAGACAAACATTCCGGGTTACGAATAACCTGACAATATTATAAAATCTCTTATATATTTATAATCTCCTATAATATATTGACCTTCTGTACATGGTTCCTCGTAACTCATAATACTTGATGAATTTACTCATTAAATTACCTAAAAACTTTTAAATCCTAGCTTTAAATAGATCCAAGTAGTTGGTAGCAGATGTTAGTCTATGATCGAACCCATGGTGAAGATTTTGGCTTACAAGTGCTGTAAAATTCTGCACTCTTTCTCTTATTTTTAGCTCTTCTTGTAGTAACGTTCATTCTCATTTGTTTCAGACGCTGAAAACTTAGATACTTCTCTTTATGACGAGCCTCCTACTCCTGTTACTGTGGTAAAGCGCCCCAAAAAGGTAAACGAGTCTAAGTTTACCTCGTCCAACCGAAAATCTAAGAATTTGGCCGTATACTACTTCAAACATCCTGACACTGAATCTGATACCCAACTGATATCAGGTGCGTCCGGCACCGATGAGAAGTCTCAAGAAGAAACATCAGAAGACGAATGGACATACACTGTGTGTGAAAAGGATAACATTTCCGGCGAAAACAACGACATTATGACGTCGTCTTTAGACCAAATCGAGGAGATTAAAGACATGGAGGTGACTGTTAACAGCTCCAAGAGACTGGATTTCGATTACGACACTGAAGTCAGATACGATCAAGCCAAGTTCAATGAAATCAAAACAGCAGCTCCCGAAAGCATTCAACGTCTCGTTAACCAAGCGGATGAAATGGTGCAGAAGAAGGCCCAGGAGATGAGCAACAATCCGTTGGGTTCGTCCAAGAGTGTACAGAAGAAGTCCAAACTGGTTAGGAACTTCAAGCCGCTGAATCTGAATGACACGTCGAAGACCGGTTTCCAAAACCAGAATAAGATGTCTCGTATTAAAGAATGGCTGCAGCAAAATACACCGGACGATCAGTCATCGGAATCATCTCAGCAGGTAGAAATCGCTGACTTTTTTAAATTTTGCATTCTTATGTGACATCAATTGACTTTACAATATTTTTCTGAATGAAAGGGTTACTTATATTTTTGTTTTTGCTTTATCAGGTTTTGGACAGCTGTGACGCCTCTGGAGAGTACACCACGGGTGACAGTGACAGGAATTCCGTCACATCTGAAGAGCTGTCTCCTAGTGTGGCCACCTATTGTAATGTGACATCTTCACAGGAACACAGCATCAATGTAGCTACGCCTACCAACCATGGCACCCCCAAAGTAATTACAAATGTGAAAAGCTTTCGATAATATCTACATAATCATTTATTGGCTGATATTCTTGTACTGAAGTGAATTATCTAACTTTAACTTATTACTAAAAAATGTTAAATTCATTCTAACGATGTTTATTTATAATTTAAACATGAAAATTGATCTGACAATTTGATTTAGACGTTTTCACAAGATTAGACGAAACTGTCAATCGTGCTTACATGAAAAGCTAATGTGGACATTGCGAGCACATTAACCTCAGATATTATGACATAAGATTTCGACATTTCTTCTACTTTATCCAACATAATTGATCAGTAAGTCAGATAAAGCAACATGTTTCAATACCAAATCAAATAACACATCATTTTATGTTGTTGGTAGACAGACTCATACTCATACGATTTTAGCCAAATATAAACCAGCTCATTTTATGATAATTTTAAGCACTCATGTTTTATGCACGCTCCTAACCTGCACTTTTTTTAATAGGTATCTTCTTACCTTCAGGTCATCTTGCGTGGGAAGCGCAACAACACCACCCAGAACACGCGTCCCTGGTCTGTATCCTGTCTCTCCCAGCTGTCCTACGCAGCCAAGGAGTCCTCTGCATCAGCCCTCAACACCCCCACTGCTGACAACATCCGGCAGACCTCGGGGGCGTACGGCAGAACCTCTGGGATGTCCATTTCGGAGTCTGCGCTCAATACCCTTGCCAGCACTCCTAACCACATCAGGAGCAATTCTAAAGACAAGTTCCAAGGCAGCTCTAGCAGTGTGAAGACTACAATTCAAGTGAGTGTACACCTTGCAAAAGGCCAAATAATTCATTACATGAATGCTGCTAAACTTTAAGAGATTCCTGGAATCCTGTTTTTGCTCTCAAATTCTTATTGGGTTCTATTACGCTGCCTACAAACATGTCGGTATTTCCGCGAACCGAACCACGAATTACGGGAAAGGAATGAAGCGACCGCAAGTGGCGTTGCTTCTTTCCTTTCCCATAATTCGTGGCTCGGCACGCATTCATATTCGCGCATATGAATCGCAGCAATACAAATCAAATCATAGTTCCATTGTGCTATCTGCCACATTTCACTTTGTTTATTTGACAGTAACCCAGTTATTTTAATAAAATTCCCCAAGCGTGTCAGTGGGTGTTTTTCTGCTATGAACCTTCTTCCTATCAAAGAACGGTATTGGTACTGTAGGATATAATTATTGATGTTTCTTCATCCCCTCCACGTATCCACCCATAAAAATATTTAATCATTTGTTTTCTTTTCCTTTGATACACAGTATCTAACATAATGATTCCATAATTGCAGGCGAATCTTTCAAGTTCAACAACGATCAACGAGGGCTGCGTAAACTGTTACGAGAACACTGCGGACAAAAAGTGCTCCCTGCGCCGCAAGCGTCTGAAACTACGCAAGCGCCACCCAGAGGGCGCCGTGTCCAGCGAACTGGAGACTGAGGAGTTAAGGCTGGCGCAAATAGTCTCCTCAGTAAGGAGCAGCAGACTAGTCAAGTCCTGCTCATTCTCCGGAAAGGACTCCATCACGCAGAAAGAGTTTAAGCACGATCGGTGCTCCAGCGACCCTTCTTCTTCCAGGAAGAATAGGTTAGTAGTAACTTTTTTTTTTTTTTTTTACAGTGAATACCGCACAAGAATCTCAACTGCTCCCGTCTGGAGCCAGTTAGACTATGGCATCCTCAATTGGAGTATGTTGTGAGGTTGAAGGTAGTGGGGAGGGGAAGGAGGTGGGGAAGAGGAAGGTTGGGAAGTACCTGGCTATTCAGATCTGGTCACCAAACACGGCTAAAGCCATTTTCAAGCAACGTTTCAATTCTGAATCGTGGTCTTACACCAGGGCGATACTGATAGTATCTTCCACTCTGGAACATGCCGCAAATATACTATGTATATATTATTTTAAATGAATTAATTGTGAAATAACACAAATTAATCAAATAAAATTTATGTGCGCATGCCGGGTTCGAACCCGCGACCTCCGGATTGTGAGTCAAGAGTCTTACCCACTGGACTACGGAGGTCGTAATTATATCCATATTTATGTAAAATTATTTTTTTCTTTGAAGAAGAAGATAATAATAATAATCTAAACGAAAATATGAAAGAGAACAAGACACAGAAAAACTGAAAAAAATAATAGTCGCAACTTGTCCCATTTGCGACCATTATCTTTTTCTGTCTTTTTGTGTCTTGTTCTCTTTCATATTATCGTTTAGATTATTATTATTATCTTCTTCTTCGATGATATATATTACATTGATGGGAATAACCTACAAAAGTTATAAAAAGAGAGTTTTTCGTACAAAATTGATTTTTTTTTCTTTTTTAAATTCATATAATTTGAATGATGTTAGATGTTTTGATATGTTTATCTTCTCTATGATTAAACTAAGTGACAGGATTAAAGTAGATTTATTTAATTTAATAAGCATCTTATGTAAAATTACAAGGTTTATCTCCTCATTTTGCTAGATGATGTTATTTTAAATTACAACAAGTCTGAAGGTTACTCGCAGCTCAATTTTTTTTTAACAATATATTGAATAGTAGTTTGTATTTCTAATAAATAAGCCAGCAACTTTAATTAACGTTTTAAAATACTTAACTTCCATATCATTAAAATTCTATTTTATTTTATCTTGTGTAGATTTGACACCACGTCGACTTCCGGAAACGACAGTGAGGAAGAGAACAAAGGCCCCCGACTGCCTCAAGACCTAGCTGTCAGCACCGATCAGACCATCCATGCCTCGGCGTCGGAAGACCAGACCCTGGACGGCAGCACCGACCACTTCTCCGAGGCCACGCCGAACTTTAAGATCGGACGCGAAGGGGGTATGGTCCGCCCAAGACCGCCGTTGCTTAACATCGACAGGGAGAGAGCTTCACTTCTTGGCCTGGATATTGTGGAGAGAAGCGTCCTGGTGGAGACAGCCGATCGGGATTCCGATGTAGACAGGAGCATCCAGACTGCTGGCACTGAGGAGCATAGCTCTTTCTCGGAACAAGCCTGGGACTTTTATCAGGTTTGTAATTTCGTAAATATTTCAATAATTAAATTAAATTATTTTGGTGTTTTCGAAACACTGGCCGTAAGTTGGGTCAGACTTTCATTTCATTACTCCAAATATTACAATTTTTCGTTTTCCATATTAGGCATTCATAGGTTTGCCGCCCCAAAATTTTGAAAGCAGCGATACTGGTTTATTAACCTTTCCTTCTTTTTACAATTTAAATGTTATCTTTATTAACAGCCCTCTTTCTTTATTTCAGGAGAAGTACCAATCTGAGGCCTACTCCGAAGCCCCAGACTCTGATGCCGCCCGCCGCTTGTTGGAATTCGGGGATGACTACAGAAACTTCTTAGATTCCCAGTCCGACTGTTGTTCAAGTCTGTCGGCTCACCCCGACCCCAGTCCTCTCATGTCACGCCGCCGGGTGCCCATGCAAAACTTCTCACCGACTAACACCGAAAGCCGCAAAAATACTGCCAACAAGGGCTCTTACGAATCCCCCGAATACGGATCTTTCGGTAGACGAAGCAAGAAGTCTTCCACATCCAGTTTCGATAGGAAGAAGTCCTTGATGGACAGTCTGGAGCGTTCCAAGCGTAGCCCCGGCACCGAGAGTGACAGGATCAAGAGAGCTAAGAAGATTCTCAGCGACAGTCTCGAGCGTAAAAACACCAAACGCTTATCTATTTCCGATTGCGATAACCTCAACGAAACACGCAGGAAATACACCTCGTCTAATTCCACAAGCAGCGACGTGTACAATTCATCTTTGGAGTACCAGTACGTGAAACAGATCACAAATGGAAACAAACCTGATATCCTCGACTCATTGACGAGAAGAACGAGGAAGCCTTCGTGTGATTCAAACAAGAGCAGACTTTCTGATGAATCCAACTCTAGGATGCCTGATTCTAGTTTGAACAGTAGTTTGGAGTCTCCGGCTAGAAGGAAGCGGTCCAGCGACGGAGTGGATGCTGCCTACGATGTTAAGCACAAGAATCATTCGAGCAGGAGACGCGGTTCGCACGGAGTGGCACTTCTGCATCTGTCTGGATCCAACTCGGAAGGCAGAGGCACCATCGACTCTGATTCAGATGTGGATGACGTGAAGAACCTGCTCCACCGTTCACGCTCCCAGTTAGAAGATGCGGAAGCGGTTTTGGCTAAAGAAGAAGTGACTCCGGATCTTTTGCAGATTTCTGATTATGTAAGGATCCTTGATACAGAGTTAGAAACTAAAGCGGATGATGTAGTGGAGGCAGCAGTTAAGGGTGATGAGGAAGGAGTAGATAAAGAGAAGAAGGGGGGAAATCTTGCAGCGAGGTTCTGCTTCGCTGTGGCCATTTTTTCTGTAGTTGTGTTTGTGTGTTTGAATTCTTACAAGTAATTTCAGTAGTTTTTAATGCTTGTTTTAATTTTCGATCTTTTAAATTTTTATTAACCTAAAAATTTCATAATGATATTGTTTGAAAGAGTATAGCAGTATGGCAGATCTAATTTTGTGTTTTTTTTATTTATCCTACTTACACCCTTTTTATACGGTGCTCTTTTATACCTAATAACTACTATTTCTCTACCTTTTAAATATCCCTTCTACTTAATACATATAACTACTATGTTTATACTTATTTATATTATAGTATTTCCCTTATTAATTATTATAACAATAATATCTTAATAAACGTAAAAGTTAAGTATAACGAAAACAGTGCCTTTTTAGAGGTAATTTTTACTTAGGAGATATTTAAAAGTTGTGTTTTGATGTGATAGTAGAAATAATAATACAAATTAATTTTTAATGTTTTTATTTTATATTTTAATAGTGCTTAACCTTTTTTTTACATTTTACCCGTTGTATAATGGCATGCTGTAGAATAAAAGTTAATTAATCCAGAAATCCAGTTTATTATTTAAAACAGCTCTACGCAATGCCAGATACAAACCTATCACCGACTTTTACTTACTTTTGTATACATAATAAAGTAAATGTATTATTTGTATATTGTATAAACGTACATCTGTAACTTAGGACATCTTGCATTTTGTGGTGCTGTATTATCCCTACAGTAGTTTCTTTTATAAATAATATTTAAAAATAAATAAATAAAACACATCTCCACTACGACACCTCTTCATAAAACTTTAAAATAATAAAGTACAAAGTTATACCATAAATAATGATTGTAATGTAAACTAAATAAAAAAGTTAATAAACAAACCTATTTTTCTTAAAATGTTATTTAGAATTTAACTGACCATAGACAATTGATTCCTCAGACAAAGGAAAAAAAGATTTATGGATTTTAGGCAGTGGCAACAATAATTTTGCTATTACGAAAGAAAAGTGCAGTCACGCTTCAAAAGGATTTCGCATTAATTACTGAGTGAAAGTATAACACGCTTCGTAGCCTTTAGAGCAGTGTGCCGTGCAGTGAGCTCACTGACTGAGCAGAGCACTGAGCTGACATAATGTTAAATCCATAGACAACCTGTGCAACAATTATGGCAACAATCTACCTGAGTTTTTTAATTAATTTTTATCTGGCAACTCAAAATATAAGGTACCTGCTGCTTACTTTTCTATACACACAAAATGCTTCTGTCTGCTTTTATCACTTTTCAAATAATATCATTTGAACACCTAGAACTGTACATAATATTTGTAACACCTTCTGCTAACTATCTTGTATAAAAACTACTGTACTTGGTATTTGTTTAATTTAATTCATTATGTAATACATATTTAATATTGTGGGCGTTCTGACAAAAATCACTCCAAAAACCTAGTTCTGCAATAATAAATCTTTTTTTGAATATTTTCGGAATGTTCCTATGTGCTCCATATTTTTTTTAAGACAAGACATTTGTTGTTTTTCCTCTAATAATTTTCTTGTTCTCTGTTAGATTTGTAAATAAATCTAACATTATTACCACCACCAGAAGACCGATTCCGTATCTTTTGTGGATACGGGTGTGATGATTGTGGATACAGAAATGATTTCATTGGTATTTATCGACTTTTGTGATTTTGACGTCAAATTTGTGTGATTTTCTATGGCGGACAATTGCTTTTTCTATGGGTATTGTGGGCACTTTTCAATGGTATCTGCTATTACCACAGTACACAACTTAAAACGTACATTAAATTAATAATTATCATGACTTTTGTGATTTTGACGTCAAATTTGTGTGATTTTCTATGGCGGACAATTGCTTTTTCTATGGGTATTGTGGGTACTTTTCAATGGTATCTGCTATTACCACAGTACACAACTTAAAATGTACATTAAATTAATAATAATCATGTATACTCGCAGTAATTCGTGTTTTAAATGATCTGAACTTGAATATGAGACAGCTGAAATCCCTGAAATCTGTCATCGGCTAACGTCACCCATAGAAAAAGTAAATAACAGCCGTAGAAAATCACACTAATTTGACAGTCGCATCTGAGAATCGCTTAGCAGGTGTTCATTATTTTAGCCTGGATTGGGTAGTATTATTACCGGTATTTCTACTAAGAGAAGAATTTTACAGTTTTAAGGAGACATTTTTTACTTCAATTATTTTGTTTATATCTTATTTAAAATCAAACCAAAGTTATTGATTTTTGCAGAATGCCTGCGGTATCATTTAAGCACTGTTACGCATTAGATATTAGCGCACACATAAACATTCATTACTTGCTAACCAACCTAACCTAACAATAATTTTTCGCAGAGCGATCTCTTGGCAACGTGCGGCGAAAACATTCGGTGCTTGGAGACAGTATTAGGCGGGGCTTCCGAAGGCGTGCTGTCTTCTTCCCAGCAGCGCGAGATCAGAGGCAAGTCTCACATTAACCTTCTGTCACTCTGCTTCTCTTAGTTCAACTCCACTTATAACTTTTAAACATTGAGATCTGAAACTGCATTCAAAATCGATTCCATTCACATTTATTCTAGGACTTAAATTCAAACAACATTATCTACCAAAAACATACAAATAATTCTAGGCCTTAAAATCACATCACATTATTCTAGGTACGAAAAAAATTATCGATAGTTAGTATTGGCATGTTTTTTTGTTGAATTCCATTTATATTTTATAAAAAAACATACCAAAAATTTGAGGGCTTAACGCCCAAAATTATTTGTATTTTTTTGAAGATATTATATTATATTTTACTTTAATCACTCGTATTGTTCATTGAGATCTAAAACTGATTACGAAATCTATTTCACTTATAACTATTCTTCTTTGAGATTTAAAACTGCAAGCGAATTCAAATCAATAAACTTAACTGTGAATTAACTTTATCAAACTGACTGATTGAAATCAAGTTACTTTGCAGTAAAGTGGAATTTATAATAATAATATTAATTACCACCTTGACATGAAAAATTGCCAATAAAGAAACTCAGATATACAATTTTTTACACGTTATTCACTCTATGATTAACAACATGCAATATCATGCACAAGGACTTAGAGATCTTGTTAGATTTTTTAGTAGAGTTAAGTCTCTATAAAGATTGAGACTATTTTATTTATTTTATTAATTTATTTTATTTTGTTTTATAAAATATTGAATGCAATTCCTTTAATTTCTTGATCATTACAATACATGCCTACTAACTACTAGTAATATGAACTACATAATGTCTTTTGGTGTGGTTTTCATGTAGCTTTTTCTCACTATCCAACAATTATAGTAATCACTTCTTCTAATAGTGCAAAATTACTTTGTGGTAACATTTTAAATTCAAATTAATAAATAACGTTGTATTAACCACTTAATTATTTACAAAAACCAACATGTTTCGTCAGCAAAGCTGACTTCCTCAGGGTTTTGACAAATGACCCATTATTAAATCTATTCCCCTTTTAAATTTTTAATTGTTCTATATTGCCCCTCGTTCCTTATACATTATTTTCTTTCAAATTTTATTATTGTTTATGTCTATTATTTTTCTCTATTACCTATGTATGTCTATTTTTTAAATTAGTTCTGTCAAAACCCTGAGGAAGTCAGCTTTGCTGACGAAACATGTCGGTTTTTGTAAATAATTAAGTGGTTAATACAACGTTATTTATTAATTTGAATTATAGTAATTATTCTGTTTCTTGTTGTTAGTCAATATGTGTTACAATTGGTGCTGTTTCTTTAAATCTTTTGCATTATTTATTTATGCATTCTATTTCACCACTTATTCATCCTTAAATGCCATTTGATGGCAGCATAGACATATGAATATTAATAGACCTGCCCTAAGCGATAAAAGCGTATTATTTCCCCCTCCCCATACCGGTTCCATTGGAACCGGCTGGGATCGAGTATGGCTTCGCGTGAATCTAAAACATGTCCCGTCATCATTCTTCTGCGAGCCAGCGTCGAGCACTCATCGTATTACATTCCATAGGCAAGCATTATTTTACTTTATTATAAGCTTATTCAGATCACGTAATATGGTCATTTTTGTCAACAAAATATTGGACTATGAAAATAGGCGAACTTTACTTTGCTGTATTTGGAATTTGTAAATTTGTTCATTTCGCGGCGAGCAATTCGCGCTCCCATGTAATAAGGTCTATTCATTAAAGAGCAGAGTTTACTTTTAAGAACTAAATGGTGATATTATAATGCGAGATGCCCATATACTCTTAGATTGAGTTGTTGATGAATCACATATCACCGAATTCATCTTCCCGCTCTGCGCCCCGCTGTAGTTGGTTTCTTCCCCTCACCTTTATGTTCTGGTCTATTAATATTCATATGTCTATGGATGGCAGCAATAGATTTTTCCATTACGGGAATGGTCTTCCAATGATAATAGTATCTCCAATGCGCTGAGTGTGAAATCACGACAGGTTTTTATTCTCTCCTGGAAAGTGACTGTTTATGACCGTGGCTGAAATGAATTTGTGTCATAATATTGATGAAATGCACCAAAAATCAAACACTACTACAAATTGTTTTGTTTTCCATCACAAAAAATTACAATAGTAAAACTACAAAGCACGACATAACACAATAGGTGAACTGACGAAGCATTACATTATAAAAGGTAAGTAATAAAATATGTTTGACACCATGGTGCCACATCCCAGGTATGACATAATTTGTTCTCCTCTACAAAAAAGTTCTCCACTAGCTTTGGTATCAACCATTTGTCTCCAGATCTTGGCCTCTCCATAGTTCTCCAATCTTCTTTCACGCAATCAGATACTCGGTCTGCCCCTGGATCGCTTCCACTGGAGCGCCCCTCAGTGTCCAAATTATCTGGCGTTTTTTTTAAATTAAAATACTTATTTTATGGATGTTTGAAATACATTTTGTCCTTATTATTCAACGAGTTTCAAGGAGTGTTCAAATAATCAAGTGAAATGTGTGTTTTTATTTTATTTTTTTCATGTAAGTGTAATAAACATTTGCCTAGAGAGCTAAGAAAATGGGAACATTTTTTTATGGCTATAGTTCTAAAGAACTGGTATCAAGAGTTGAAACTTGATGAATTGACTCAAACTTGCCTATATGCAAAATCTGGATACCATTTTGACAAGTTGCAGACAAAACATCTGTAACAATCTTTTTTGGCACCGGAGGGTTCAAGTATTTCTCGAATAAACTACAACTTTATTCATACATTGACCGGACCCAGCACAAAAAATTAAAGTTCTCTAAAGCAAGGTTTGCAGCGCAGTCCATTGTGGGACTTTTCTGCGCAGGGTCTGAATGTTCATTTCGCACCATACCGTCTAATATTATCAAATTGAATAAATAAATTACAAAATATTTGTGAAAGTGTCAAACCAAATATTGTAACAAAATACACGAAGCTGAACCTTTTTCGCCTGATATGGGATTTGTAATTTTTTTTATTTTACATTAGCTCCGTACAGGAGGCCCCTAGGAAAATAATTTCTCCCAGGGCCTGTGTCATCTTAGGGGATGATATTTTTAAGGAGAGGAAGTTCTGGGAAGGAAAAGGTATGAGGGGTGGATAGGAATCTGGGGGCAGTGTGTCCAGGAGTGAAGTACGAATCCGTCCTTTCAACTGCGGTGCAAGGCGATTTGTCGGGAGAGTTAGGCTGGAGAAGTCAAAAGGTCTCCCTCAAGCTCTCTCTCGATCCGGCCTGCCACGCAATTGACAGTATGTAGTAGACACATCCGCCGCCAAGACCCGGATAGACCTCACCCCATGAACGGTGGTTCCATGTCAACTGAGAATAAAGTCAACTCAACACCTCTTTGAAAAGTCATTAAAAGCTGTGAAAATATAATTTTAAAATTGCCCATAACCTAAGGGAACGTACCCATACTACGTGACCTGTTTAGGGGGAGGGGTCTTCAAAATACCACGCTTGATACAAATAAGCGACGGGTTGCTTAGGTTTTTGGTCACCGGAGGGGGGGGAGGGTGGGTTAAAAATTGCAAAAAGTTGTTCACGTAGTATGGGTATGTTCCCTAATGTAACCTATTTAACCATTTTTTTTTCATCACTTCTCTGACTTTTCTGAGTTGGTTTCATTCTGACTAGTCCGGTCACCGAACCCGATCAGCCCTACTAAGTCACAAAACGCAGCGAAATACTTAGGGCGACCTACGGCAGAGGTGTTATGACTAGAGATGAATAAATAAAGCGAGGAATTCGCTCGGCATTGTAAAAAGTACTACTTATTAGTGAACAAATTTCCATTTTCAAAGACTAAAATGACGAAGACCGCAATGCGAGCTGCTGTACACTGTCAAATTCATTTATTGATAAATCACTGAAAGGTGAAAAATCCCACCTATGCAACATGTCGCAGATTCCATGTATTGAAACCAATAGTTCCATAGAAGTTAAAAAAACCCTAAATAAATCTAACTTAAAGATATTTTCCATGAACGTTAAAAGTATAAACAAAAACTTCAATGAACTTATGATATTACTTACAGAACTTGACTCAGACTTTGACTTGCTTATCTTGAGCGAATGCTGGATTAAAGATAACTATATTCCTAAAAACATAAAAAACTATAACCATTACAACACACATAATAACCAATCACAAAATGATGGCGTTATTATTTACATAAAAAATAACATACAACACTCTGTAAAGGAACTCACATTAACTAACTCGAATTGTCTTAAACTCGAAATAGAAAAAAGCGTTACTATTCTATGTATATACCGATCACCGAGCACATCCAACATAACACCATTTTTAAAAGCACTTAATCAAATTCTGGTATGTATTAGAGATCGTGAAAATGTCCTTATTATTGGTGACCTTAATATCAATATTATAAATACAATTCATCCTCAAGCCAACGATTACATAAATCTACTAACTTTGCAAGGATTTCTACCAGCTATTACAGCCCCCACTCGTGTATCAGAGTTATCCGCCAGTTGCATAGACCACGTTTTTGCCAAATGCAAACTAAATATCAATTCTTTAGTATATCAATGCACTGTTACAGACCACTACGCCACTATCCTCCATTTCCCATAAAATACAAAAACCACCAGCATCTACAATACAACTAAAGAAAATTTCTTATGATATCCTCTACAAACTGGTTTCCGAGGAAAATTGGTCAAATTTTTATAAACTAGGTGATCCAAATTTAGCCTGTGAATCTCTCATCGACATCCTTCATAAACATCTAAAAAATGCTACATTCAACACAAACAACAACCAAAGTAGTCGTAAAATTAAACTAAAACCTTGGATAACAAATGGTATTTTACACTGCATTCGTAAGCGTGACAAACTCCATAAGTATTGTAAAAATAATCCTACTGATTATGAATCTCTCTTATTCTATAAACGTTACAGAAATGCTTGTAAAAAAATAGCATGTACGGCCAGAGAAGACCATTATAGGAAACAGATAGAGGAAGCTGCTAATGACAACAAACAAATCTGGAATATTGTCAAAGAAATATGCTACACAGAAAAAGTGACAACGCCCATAAATAAGATCATCATCGCAGATAAAACATTAAATGCAACTGAAAACTCTGAAACAATCACAAATCATTTCAACCAATTCTTCTCCACAATCGGATCCGACCTAGCAAATAATATCCTTAATAAAAATAAAGCATCTGAAGATAGCCTTGCAAACAATATCTCTCTGGACAATATGAGTTATAACCCTTTCATTCTCTCTCCAACAACAGAACAAGAAATCAATGAAATCATCACTTCACTCAAAAATACACACTCCACGGGAATTGACAACATATCTACTAAACTAATTAAACACCTCAAACCTATCATCACTAAACCCCTTGAACATATTACGAATCTAAGTTTTCGAACTGGCCTTTTCCCAAATACACTAAAACATTCAACAATAATTCCTGTCTTTAAATCAGGGGACAGATCATCCGTGAATAACTACAGACCAATATCTTTGCTGAGTCCGATCTCAAAAATAATTGAAAAAACGGTAAAACAAAGACTACAAATTTCTTGAAGACAATGAAATCCTGTCAAGCAATCAATACGGCTTCCGCAAAGGTCGTAGTGCCTCAGATGCAATTGCAGCTTTTACTAAATTAATATCTGATAATCTCGATAAAAGTCGCAAACCCCTTGCTGTATTCTTGGACCTAGCTAAAGCCTTTGATACTGTATCTCACCGTATACTTCTGAAAAAACTCCTGCAGATTGGAATAAAAGGGATTCCGCTTGAATGGTTCAAGAGCTACCTAACAAACAGATCCCAGTCAACTATTATCAATTCCGCTAAAGAATACAGAAGTTCAAGTTTACCAATCACGTATGGCGTGCCCCAAGGCAGTGTATTAGGCCCACTTCTCTTTCTAATATACATTAACTCTTTATGCAATTTGAATACTGGTGGCACTATAATATCTTTCGCTGATGACACAGTTATTGTATTTGAAGGTGAAAATTTGAATTCAACCTTTGAAAAAGCAAACTATGGCATAAATGTAGTAAAACACTGGTTAGATTCCAACCTCCTTACTC